>CM036543.1:11067334-12267334 GCA_020745685.1 Tautogolabrus adspersus | reverse complement strand
AACGAGTATTTAGAGCGACTCAGGGAGATTTTTTAAGAGAAATAAAGTTCAGTGAAGCACATTAACACAGAGAACTGATCCTTTCATAATACATCAGTATCATTAATGGGAGATTTGCCTCGTAGTCATCTTATGAATTAGGTGATCAAAACATTCAGCAGACCCATCTCATCCAGGTGCTCGATCTTTACATATAACCTTCATAAACAATGCTTGCATTCTGACTGTTTATTTTACAAAAGAGAATGCAGGGTGTAGTTTGTATGCTTTGCAAATTAAGCTTTCTTAAATGTACAGTATGTCATTTGGCCTCTAACTGACCCAGTGGCTGATTCAGTCATTTATTTGTCTTTCTAGTATTTCTTCCTCAGACCCTGTAAGAGCTAAAACAGTCATTTTATGGATTAGTCCATCAAAACAAAATCCATCACTAATTCTTGGGCTAAATGATCAAGTGTTTAAAGTGTGTTCATATGTTGCCAGCATCTGCAATGTGACGCTGCTTTCTCTCTCTTGGCACTCTGAAGTGTTAGCATATATACCACCTGAGTGAATGAACTACTGGACCCACGTTGATAGTTTCGTGTCTTAATCTTTTATTGAGTATGTTAACCCAGGGGGACACTTCCTCACAAAACTGCTTTAGAATTATATGTTGCTCATAAATTAAAGCCGCAATCTCTTTTTCTCTCCTCCCCTCAGGATCAGTGGGTTCCCCCACAGAGGTTCACTCCCCGCCCAACGTGGGTCTGCGTCGCAGCGGGCAGATTGAGGGGGTACGCCAGATGCACAGCAACGCCCCGCGCAGCCAGATGGCCACAGAGGGAGACCTGGTGGCCTGGAGCCGTAGGGTGCTAGTCCCTGAGCTAGAGAACGCCTCTGTCGGGTAACAAAAAAACCACTCACACACAGAACTGGTTTAACTGGCAGTTACCTGATTTAAGAAGTGATCATTTTAATACATGTCTTGACTCTGTGTGTGTTTTTTGCGCAGGAGACAGGTAAACTGGCGTGAGGCTAAAGGGGAGGAGGAGATCAATATATATCAGTCCGAAAGGAGGAGACGAACAATCCACTCACTACCCAAGGAGAGCAGGGTAGGTGACAATCTGCAAACTAAAAACAGCTTTTTCATTAAGATTCTTTGTTGCTTGTTTGATTATAATTACCCTATCTGTACCCTTGTTTCTGTCCTTCATTCTCTGTTGTTTAAGGTTCATCCCACGTCAGAGGGTGTAGTTGACGAAGGAAGGAGGAGCCAAGGTAACCACGGCTACCAAACTCGTGCTGCCATGGAGGAAACGAGCCGCCAGAGTGCTGAAGGTGCTGATGACGACGAAAGCATCTCAGAGGTAAAATAAATCTTTTACTGCTTTGTTTAAATTAAGTTTCAGTGTGGTTTAGTAAGTTGTATGGGGGAGCTACAGTTGTTGCTAAACCCTCCTTGATGCTTATCTAAACACTTATGATTTTGTCTGTAAAAATACATCTATGTTTGAGTTGTTTTTTGGGGTCTTATGGCATCTTCAATAAAAATAAGTCACTTTGTTTTACCACTTCTTCCACTTATCTCTTAGGTATGTTCGCAACAGTAGCAGATCCACATTTCTTTTCCTTGTTAGGTGTTACCTTTCGATTTTTTGTTTGTCTTTGTGTCTATTTGAGTGCCTTTCTTAATAAGTTGTGTGTTTCAGGGAGAGGTGGAGGTGCGTCAAATTAACGGACATTCCTCCGAGGAGGAGAAGGAGGAAGAAGAAAAAGAGCCCTGGCCCGATGACCACAGCAGCTCAAGGTAACATCCAGACAGTATATTACATTATCATCCATCAAAATACTAACACAAGTACCGGTACTAGAGGCATCTGCATAGTTCATGATCCTTTCTCTGCTATGTTTTCACAGCGACTACTCTAGTGATTATTCCGACTGGACGGCAGATGCAGGGATCAACCTGGAACCACCGAAGAAGAGCGTGAAAGTGAAAAAGAAAAGCAGTAGCTCAGAGGAGGACGTAGAGAAGAAGAGGGACGGGAAAAAGGACAAAAAGAAAGACAAACCAGACAAAGACGGCGCTTTACCAAAGAAGACGAAGCCAAAGGAGAAAAGAAAGGTTTGTCAACAGTAATGACTTTTGACAAAACTGTATTTCCCCCCCAGGTGGCTCCAGGAGTGACTGAAGTGTCACTCCGATTCAAAGTTATTACCCATCAGCCTTTTGTACAGAGGAGTGTTCAGATTGACCTTAATCCTACTGACTGGTGTACACCTGGAGTTAACTTTTTCTCCTATACAAGTGCTTTTTTGAAATTATTTATACATATTTGTTTCTTTTTTACATTATCTCATTGTTGGCTTTAATAATGACATTAAAAAAAAGTATTTTTTGCAATATTTTTTGCATTTTTGATGCTAAAGTGACAGTTTTCATTAAGGGCATCAAGTTTGCTCACCTTAGGTAAGGATTGTAAGAACAAAGAGCTAAGTGTTGATCCTTCTATATCCCTCCTTTTATCAGTAGTGTTACACAGTGCAGAAACCTTAATTTTGTGTGCAAGCTGGCCCTGAATGTTTTGTTGTGTCATCTTTCAGAGGACCGAGTTTGAGGAGCAGGGGCTGACTCTGGAGGAGTGGCTTCCTGCAGCTTGGATCACAGACACGGTCCCCCGGAGGTGTCCTTACATACCCCAGATGGGAGACGAGGTATGCTCAGCATGTTTCCATTTCACTGTCCTCAGCACGTGTGCACCACATGTCTGCTCACACCAAAACACTGGCTCAGGTTTTACATAGCAACAAGGCTCTAAGTCTGCACTAAATTTAGCGGCCCCACGAGGCTGCAACAGATAAGAAAAGAAGGTGCACACTCAATGACTGAGACTTCACTAACAGCTTAAGTTGTACTTTCAATATGTTGTGTTTCAGATTTTTAAGCAATAAGATACCAGAAACATATGAAAGATGAAGCTCTCTGTTTTTTGCGTTATATTTGAATGGATTGGTGTATTTGCAGGTTTACTACTTCAGACAGGGCCATGAGGCCTATGTGGAGATGGCCAAACAAAAAAAGATTTTCAGCATTAATCCTAAGAAGCAGCCCTGGCACAAGATGGAGCTACGGGTAAGAAACACTTTGACAAAGAAGAATGTAAGAGCCTTCAAAGAGAAATAAATATCTTTAGACACAACACATCTAGATATTTATACTTTTTCTTTTTGTAAGCCTAGGTTGAAATTCATACTCACCGTATGAGTCCCTGACACTTGCCTGGTTTCACTTTCATTTTGTTTGGTTTTGGGGTGGTGGGGGTGGTTATACCTTTATTTATTAGGACAGTGGCTAGAGTATGACATCATGGACAGAGAGTGGGGAATGACTGGCAGAGAAGGAGCTACAGGTCGAACACAAACTCAGGCTGCCCACTCGGAGGACTATAGCCTCCGTACATGGGGCGCAACCTAACCACTAGGTCATCTGCTCTCCACTTTCATGTGGACTTTATTCCCTCTTCCGTCCTAAAACTGAATCCTTGCTGAGAGAAAAATGCCTGCAGAGAATAAAGTTTTGTGCCTCTTCATGAAACTTCCTCTAAAAGAAAGACAAAAAACACTCGAACACTTTCAGGCACACTGTCAGAATGTATTGCCTGTAACGTGTGAAAGCAGGGTGCTCTTCTATATATTTTAACACGCCATTCTTACAGTAGCTGTAGCGCTCACACTCTCTCAGCTTTAATAATGTATGACGCTGAAAATATATCAATTTAAAATGAAAAAGAGTGCATTGAACTGGTTTTGACCTAGCAGGGCTCTGTTTAATGTAAAAAGCTTGTTCTGCTATAGAAAGTTATTGAATGAATATAACAGCGTTTAACTACGTTTGTTTAGGAGCAGGAGTTGATGAAGATAGTTGGCATCAAGTACGAGGTCGGCTTGCCCACCCTGTGCTGCCTGAAGCTTTCCTTCCTGGACCCTGACACTGGAAAACTAACCGGAGGATCCTTCTCTTTGAAGTAAGCGACAACTGTCTCTGTTTCTGGAGCTCCAGGAGCTTCGAATATGAACCTTTAAAAATAAGTTCCTTATATGACACCCAGTGCAAAGTGGCAAGAGTCGTTTTCTACGAACGCGGTTATTATTTTCACACCTTGTGCCCACGTTGTACTGAGGCAAATGTTCTTACACACAACTTGACAAAAAAAATACTGGTGTAAAGTCAATGGCACATCCTGCACATCCGTTTAGTGTCTGTGTTAATATGAAGATATGTTTCAGATAAATGCTGATACTATTGTTATTCCACTTTCATCATTATGCAGCCTTTCTTTTGATCTCATTAAACTGGGGCAAGCAAACGCTTATCTGCCTCACCACGGTGAACTTTGCTGGATTCCTCCTGATAAAGCCATGAGGGACCAAAACTTGTAGCCAGTGCCTGAACTGGCCCCAAACACATCAATGTCTCTCTGCTTTGTGCATTATAATATAATGCTTTAGTGCTGAATGTCGAGTGCCCATTATGTATGCATTAGACTATATAATCTAAAAACAATGAAGGGCCTACCTTTCTGTAATATTAGGCACACAGAACGTGAGTTAACATTGATTTCTGACCCATCCTCTCTGCGCGTCTTAAGATTGAAATGATGTTACTCTTCTCTGCGTAAGATATGCTGTGTCTCTTTTAATATGGAGAAGCATTTATCGTTTCTGCTGCTGCAGATTAAAGGGCAACCCATGCAATGAAATGTTTGGTACAGTAGTCTATGTGTACTCTATGTTTACATGGGGCAAAATGGAAGAAGACATTTAAAGTAAGCCTGAGCACAGTCAATTCAATAGAGAAAGGCCAAAATAAAAACCGCCTTGTAAACAGCAGTAGGCCAGGTGCAGACACACCTGGCTTCCTTCAGGAATTAGAGATGAAACTCTGATTCTTGGTAAGTCCAAAACACACCTACAATAGTTTTTATTGATTGATTTATTTGTAAAGGTTTATTTTTGGAGCTTGTTAAGCCTTTAATTAGAGATAGAACAGTGGGCAGAGCCAGAAATCAGAGAGAGAGAGAGAGCAGGGAATGACATGCGGGGAAACGAGACCCTGGTCGGATTTGAACCTGGCCTACAGCCCCTGCACAATGGGGCGCGCACTAACCACCAGGCCACCAGCACACCCACATACAATAGTTTTAGTGTCTTAATACAACCCCTTACTATCTTGTGCCATAATTTGCGACCAGGTTATGCACCATTTAACTAGCAAAAGGGTGTTACTGCAACATGCCCTTTACACCATGCACATAAGGTTGTTTAAACAGGGCCTCAAGTGTTGATACTGTGTTGATAAGTGTAACGACACTCTTTCTTTTTTCATTCTTAATTTTCTCCTGGATTATCTCTGTGACTTTCCTAAATTAATCCTCATCTTGACTCAAAATAAGAAAGTAATCATAAAACTTTTTTTGGTGAAAGGTTGACTGACGATGGTAAACACTTAACATGGTTGTTTTATTTTCTCGCTGCCTTGTTGTAGTCTTTGACTCATCCTGTTCATTTTTGTTTTGATGCAGATACCACGACATGCCTGATGTCATCGACTTCCTCGTACTGCGGCAGCAGTTTGACAACGCCAGAAAGAGGCAGTGGAGTATAGGTCAGCCAATTTTAAAGTCTGGCATGGCAATAAATGTGCAGAACTTGAAACAAATACTAAATATCTGACAGAAAATGTGTCTGGCTCAGTTTTCTAGGTCAACTGTTCCTTCCATGTAAAGATCTAAGATAACTCCTGTGTATGCCTGTACAGGTGACAGGTTTCGGTCAGTGATTGATGATGCCTGGTGGTTTGGGACCATTGAGAGCCAGGAGCCCTTCCAGTCTCAGTATCCTGACAGCCTGTTCCAGTGCTACAATGTCTGGTAGGATCACTGACTGGATTTACACACAATCAAAATGGCAGTTTCCATCAAAGCTCAATACAATCTCATTTTTCACGGGATGTCGTTGCATCACACCTAGAAATCCTGAAGTCTCTCAAACAAACAACTAAACCCCTTCATCCCTCGTGTGCACAGATTGAGAGAGTACCAGAAAGTAACACTGATATCATTTGGTGTGAAAAAGAGGGGAAGGGAGTGTGTCACATTTCGTGCTCAGGTTCTAAGATAAAGATGACTTATTGATGTACTTTGAGAATTATAGTTTTCTATTTTAGCACTGCAGGTTGCTGCAGAAAAATGTATTGAAGCCCTTAAATGTCAGTGGAAATGAAACATGATCCATTTAATTCTGATGTCAGTGAAACAACCACTGTAGCATGAACCTTATATAATACAACACTTTGTTTTGAATGTACTCAACAAGTACTTAAAGGTAGAGGAAGATTACAGAAGAAATCAATTAGAAAAATCTTTTTGTGAGATATATGCGATATTCTCTTTTATGAACAGTTGTGCAGCTCTAATTTGCTGCACTAAAGGGACATATTCACTGAATATAAAATCAATTATACAGTAAAATAATAATGAAGAGATCGATTTTCTTTATATTCACAGCTGGGAAAATAGTAAAAACTTTGACCCAGTTTAAATGTGTCTCCTCTACAGTTAGTCTCTTGGCATCTTTCCTAGGATTGATTGAGTTTGAGATCTGTCTTTAACCGCTGATATAATAAGAAATCAAATAATAGGTTTCATTCAAATGATTTACTTGTGACAAGAATTTGTCTTCTTGGACAAATTACTGATGAATGTAGACAAATGGCTCGCTGTGATTGTGCCGCTGACGCCTCCTCTCAGCTCACTCATTAACACCTCATGGCCACTTGATGAAAAAGTCCTGGGTGACAGTTTGAATTTGATGTTTACAATGACGCTGGATAACATTGGTCTTTGTTTTGCATTGCTAGCCCGTCATTGAAGCGACATTTCAGTTACAGGCGTTAATAAACAAAGAGTCTGTTTGAGTTATTTCTTCCTGTCAGCGGCGAGTGCTTGTTGCATCAAATGATTTGAAAAACCTTGTTAGAGACTGACATCCACTTGAGGCACAGATACGTCACGTATTAGAAGAACAAAAAAATTACAAACACAATGTGATGATGCTTCATTTTGACTCTGTTACGTGTCTAGCTGGGATAACGGAGACACAGAGAAGATGAGTCCATGGGATATGGAGCCCATACCAGATGATGGTAGGTGTCTAAAACACCCAAACTACTAAAAACACATACACAATTCGTTCTTCATAATGTCGAATTTACAGTTTGAATGGATTTTATTTTGTTCCTTCCTTGTGCAGCCACGTTCCCCGACGAGTTGGGCACTAGTGTCCCTCTGGTGGAAGAAGAACAGAAGGAGCTGCTTTATGTCCCACTGGACGGCGAATGGGGCAGCCACACACGCGCCGAAGAGTGCGAACGCATTATCAAAGCCATCGACAAGCTCTGCACACTCGGTATGACGTCATCCAGCATGTGTGAAAAAACCCCAAAAAACACTCCCATTATGTCAGCAAGCAGGATGATGAAGTTGAGCCATGACGGCACATTTCTGATGAAGCAGCATGACTCTACCCCACATGAGTCACTGCTAACCTGAGCTGGGCAGCTAACAAGGAATAAACAGCTAACACGTTGAACACATATTGAGCTGCTTGCCTGAATTCATGTTAAGTGATGTAATGTCATATTAGGCCCAGACTTTGTTTTTCTGCAATCCTCCCAATGAAAATCTGGTTTGAGAGCTCCCCCTAGTGACAGTTTGTGGAACAAATACCCTTAAGTACCACTAGGAAGCTTACTTAATCCTTCTAGATCTTTTTTTTTTTTTTACTCCTACGCTTCACGCTACAGCAGGATTTATTTGAAGTCTTTCATGTGACTCTAAATTTAGGTATGTATATTTAGAATAAGTAGGAACGTCTTTCGCTAAATGTATTGAGGAGTAAAACCATCAGTGCTTCTGTGTTACTAGTCAAGTCAAACTTCATTTATATAACACATTTCATACACAGGGCAACACAATGCTTCACATTCAGTGAGAGAACAATTACAACATCACTATCGTAAAAGTGCAAATCAAGAAAATGAAGATTTACAAAATTCAGAGAAGAAATAAAAACAAATATTAAAATATACAAAAGGCACACCACACATGCCTACACAGATAAATATATACACACTCACAAACACACACACTCAACAAATTCACGAGAATCTAGCCATAGGTAATGCAAAAAGAAAGGTTGCATTAAAAACTTCAAATTTAGTGCACTTCATGATGTAAGCGCCGTCATCTTTGCACTCTCCATCTTAGTAGTTTTCATTGTAAACATTGCCAAGTGCAAGTCTGTTAAAGCTTTTGTTTTCCGAGCTAATCCTCTCTTTTTTTGTGCATTTGCCCTTTTTTCTATCCATCTGCCAAAATGCTACTCCTCAGATGTTGCAGCGCCGTTTGCCTTCCCCGTAGACCTTCAGGCTTACCCCACATACTGCACAGTGGTGGCTTACGTCACTGATCTCAGCACCATTCGCCAAAGGCTGGTGAACCGCTTCTACAGGTACCGGATATCACGCTGTGTTTGTGTGAAGAAGGTGGCAGGAGATACAGAGTGTATGAGAGAGATGATACACACTCAGCATGTTTGTATTTCCCTTTCAGACGGCTGTCATCTCTGATGTGGGAGGCTCGTTACATCGAACACAACGCCCAGACGTTCAATGAACCCGGATCATTCATTGTCACCACTGCCAAGTTTGTCTCTGACCTAATGCTGCAATTCATTAAGTGAGTGTGCTGCACTGTGTAATTAATTCAAAAAGCCTGAATGTTAGAGAGAGCAATTTACTTACTGTCATCAAGTTCAGTTATTCTCCTAAGCTAAACTTCTGGTAAAAAAACAAAACTATTTTTCAGCTCCCACTTAAATGTCATACAACATTCTGACTGTCAAATGTTGTAATGTCTGCTTTCGTCTTTTGTCGTCCTCAGGGACCAAAGTCTGACAGACATCATGCCGCTTTACAAAACCATGAAGAAAGCCACCTTCTCCGACTCTGAAGATGAGGTGTGTTTTTATATGTAGCATAAAACAGAACAGAAAAGAAAATACTTGGTCTACTTTTCTGATTTTGTCTTTGACTTGAGTTTGAAAATATATACCATTTAAAAACACATTTACATGATAAACAAGCTTCAACATGCATGACATAAAAACAGACATAATAGAGCTACATTAAGGGAGTGCACCAGGTTCTACATGGTGATATTAATATAGGATTTCCCACTTACTGAAATCATGCTCATTGTATTTGTTACATAAAACACTTTCACTATTTCACACCTGTTGATTCTAATACACGTCAGATTGAATATTGTTGTGTATAAATCGCAGAGACAAAAACTCAAATAACACGCAGAATTATTTTTTTAACACTTGTGATAAACGCTGTTAATAATCCGATTTGAGCTCTCCGTTGATCTCGTTCGGCTGCTAAACGTATCAGTCATAACATAAGTTGTGAGTAAATAATGAAATATTGTATTGCACAGCAGCCTGTAGCCCAATATGCATCACTGGCTTTATTAAATTCCCCTTTTCGCGACTCCTTAGGATGATGAGGAGGAGGATGAAGATACTAATACTCCTGGAACATCTACAAGAAACCACAAGGTAACATATTGAAGATTCCAGACTGCATCCAGCATATATTTTGTATCAACATGTACATCACTTTATCTACTTCCTTACTTCTTTTTTTTGCACAGGGCGGTCGACCTATGCAGCGCAAACTGCGAACTCGACCTCCTTCATACGACCCTCATGCGTGGAGGGGACGCTGTAAGGAGCTGCTGGATCTCCTCTTTCAGTGTGAAGACTCAGAGCCCTTCAGAGAACCTGTGGACCTCCAGGAATACCCGGTACCTACGCAGAAACCCCCTTTGTGTTCTGAATTTAATGCCATGTGTAGTTTTTTGTGAATTTTCTATAGGGCTATCATTAGTTCTCATTTTCAGTTAGCTCTTTTTGTCCTTGAATCTTGCTCTGAAGAATGTCTGGGGCACGAGTAGCATAAATTCAATTACACAAGGAGTTGTATTTGAAGCAGAGAACAGAACAACACTCTCCATTCAGCAAGTGACGTCTAAATCCATTGGAAAAGTTGTGAAGGAGAAACCACGTGAGCGGACTCAAGGTTTCAATTCAGCAGAGTTCTCTTGTTAACTAAAGAAGAGTGGAATTCTTCTGCTGTGGGTTCGCTCCATTCAAAGTGAAAAACCAAATCTCCCGACGTCTTTACTTTCTTTCTCTTTGCTTTTCCTCATTGTGGTTTCGTCTTTTGAAGCCTATTACTGAATTATCCCAACTTCCCTCTGCTTCTCCCAGGACTACCTGCAAATAGTCGACTCTCCCATGGACTTTGGCACCGTTCTCAACACGCTAACTGAAGGAAAGTACCAGTCTCCCATCGAGCTCTGCAAAGATGTGCGGCTCATTTTCAGCAACTCCAAAGCTTACACCCCTAGCAAGAAGTCTCGGGTAAGACAGGAAAATGACACACACACACACACATGCTCAAAGACAATCTGTCAAGGGGTTGTCAAAAGTACAAAGATTAAAGCACAGAAATGTCCCAATCAAAATAACAGACACCACCACACACCTCCATAGATGGTCACACTAACTGATTGAGAGAGTTTGGGGACGAACCCAGGCGCCTGCTTTGAGGACTATAGCCTCTGTACATGGCGCACACAGTATAACCTCTGGGCTATCTAACGCCCCATGAGTTACTTTTTTATAGTAGTATCATGTTGAACTTTAAAACCCTGGTGTTGTGACAGCCAATTTGCATCAAGTTTGATATACCTGGAATACCTTGTGCATATTTTAAAGTTTTGATGAGTACATTAAATAAAATTCTCTTCCTTTCTTGGCTGAGCATGACAGTTAATCAAAACCATCTTTTGTGACTCCAGATCTACAGTATGAGTCTGAGGCTCTCTGCGCTGTTCGAGGAGCACGTCAGCTCCATCCTGTCTGATTACAAAGCCATCCACGGCCTGACGGGCAAACTGACTCGACAGGGCACTGACAGACAGACACGACACACTACAGACAGACAGACACGGCACGCCATGAAGAGGAGGAGGAGGAGGAGCGAATCTCCAGCCAGCAGCACTGCATCCAGGTAGAAGAAAATACATTTTACTTGAGGGTTTTGTCTCTTACTCTGCATTAGGTGTGATCTTTATTTCTTTCCTCACCTCTTGCCTCAGTCCAGAGAGGAAGAGACGTGTATCATCCAGGGTCACCGGGAGAAGGGAGCCATCACCACCTCCTTCTCGACCCCCCTCTCTAAGACAGAGCATCCCCCTCAAACAGCCCCCCCAGCTGGTCAACGGGAAGGCAGACACGCCGGCTGCAGCGCGTACACGAAGCTCAGCTCGCTTTTCTACACACACTCCACCCTCCTCATCCTCCTCATCTAACACTGCCAGCAACACGGCGAGCACATCAGGTAACATCACACCGCAGAAACAGATGGTAGAAATGTCCCTCAAAGGGCAATTTTTACTTTTGTGATGTTAAAATCATTACTTAGACTATCGATTTTAATATGACTAAAGGAATGAATTCTGTGCTTTTCATAGTCTTTAAACTTTTACTTGAGTAAGCTCTACTGAACCCTTGGATCAATTCTTAATGTAAATTAACTGAACATTTGTCTTTTTAAAGGAATAGTTTGACATTTGCTCTTTCTGCTGAGAGTGAGATAAGATCAATCAATCCATCAATCAATCTTTATTTGTATAGCGCCAATTCATAACAAGTGTTATCTCAAGACTGTTACGCTGCTACACCAACCACAGCTATGCTACCCCGAGCCTGACTCCATAGGGCCAGTGAGCCCGTAACCTCGTGCCTCTCCTTACGTGTTGCATTCAACGTGAAGGTGTACCTGAATGTGTGTGCGACTGCCCTGCTGTCAAGGGGGGGGGGGGGGAGGGGTGCGTGTGGTTAACTCACCGACAAGCAGACTACCACGACCAGCACCATCGGACTGCCAGATCCCCAGAGACAGCGGGTCAGCTCCTCCGCCAGCTCGCGCTTCTTCCTTGGATTTACCAGTTTAATGTGATGTGCAAAACCTCGTGAAGTGTCGACATAAAAACAAACAATTCGTCTCTCCAAGTTACTCTTCAGTGTCCTTGCGTCTTGGCGTCTCCCCCGTGGCGTCCAGTCCACTCAAAGCCAAATGCGCGCAGCTGCTCCTCCGCAGGTGCTGCTAATGAAGGTTACCGAGACAGAGCCACCACACCCCCCTCAGGTTTGACATCAGTACTGACCCTGAATCTCCGCCTACCAAACACCTATCGCTAAAGACCCTGAAGTGAACCTCCAAGCATTATCATAACAAGACGCTTGTTATTACAAAAGAGCAGGTAAAAAGACCATGCTCATTGTTATGTTACAAAAAGCAGGTAAAAGACCTTACTCATTGCTATATTATAGGGACCTGGCTTAATCCATCATGAGCACTTTAGCAAAGCAGCAAAAGTTACATTGGTAAGAAAAAAACTGCCTTTCAAGAGGCAGAAATCTTCGGCCGGATCCCCGGCTCATGGCGAAACAGCCTTCACAGGCCTAGACTGCGCCGGGCTTGGAAAGGGATAGGGGGAGATGGGATAAGATGCAGGAAGAGGGGTAGGAAACGGGGGGGGTTCAGGTAGACCGTCCACCTAGCAACAATCCCGAGGAACCTAAGAGAGCTCAGGAGCTCCCAGAAAAAGATGTGGTTAGTAACTGGGATTTACAGATAGTGACATGCAGTACTATGATATGAATGCAGAGAGAGAGAGAGAGCGAGAGATAAGAGTTCAAGGTGCCAGTTCCCCCGGTAGTCTAGGCCTATAGCAGCATAACTATGAGCTGGTCTATACCTGTGCCAGCCCTAAGTTTATCAAAAAGAAAAGTTTTAAGTCTATTCTTGAAAGTACACAGTGTGTCTGCCTCCCGGACCCCGACTGGTAGATGATTCCAGAGAAGCGGCACCTGATAACTGAAGGCTCTACCTCCCATAGTACATTTAGAGACTGTAGGTACCACGAGCAGGCCTGCATTCTGGGAGCGTAATGTTCTCGACGGGTAGTACGGCACTATTAACTCTTTAAGATAAGATGGTGCCTGACCATTTAGAGCTTTGTAGGTGAGAAGAAGGATTTTAAATTCTATTCTAGATTTTATAGGGAGCCAGTGCAAAGAAGCCAATACAGGAGTAATGTGGTCCCTTTCCCTAGTTCTAGTCAGTACACGAGCTGCAGCATTTTGGACTAGTTGAAGAGTCTTTAGAGACTTACCAGAGCACCCTGATAAAAGAGAATTACAGTAATCCAACCTGGAGGTAACAAATGCATGAACTAGTTTTTCTGCATCGTTTTGCGACAGGATCTGCCTGATCTTACAGATATTACGAAGGCGAAAATAAGCTGTCCTTGAAATTTGTTTTATGTGAGAGTTAAAGGACATATCTTGATCAAATAAAACTCCTAGATTCCTAACAGTGGTGTTTGATGCCACGCTGACGCCATTAAGGGCAGTTATATCATTAGAAAAAGTCTCTCTGAGATTCTTAGGTCCAAGCACAATAACTTCAGTCTTGTCTGAGTTGAGCAGCAAAACGTTTCTGGTCATCCAGGTCCTAATGTCCTTAAGGCATGCTTCTAGTTTACATAACTGATTGGTGTCATCTGGCTTCATTGATACATATAGTATACAGAGTATCATCTGCATAACAATATGAATCCTTCTATTTATGTTTTTATGTCCAGAATGAAGCTTCTGCCAGCAGTGACAAAATAAAAATCCAAAAGTTACTTGTGGCCGACATGGTCTGGAATGTAATTCCCTTAAAACTAACGACTTGTTTTCACACTGTTGTTTTTGTATTGATTGAATGACATGCCCAATAGTGAGTTTTAGAAGTGATTTAAGATAGATTTAGTAATGCTAAGATGGAACCAAGCTAGCTGTAAACTCATTTATTGATGCTAAGCTAAGCATCAACTGACTTTATATTTGCTGTAAAATCATGCGATTAGTATCAATTTTCTGGCATCCTTTTTCTTATTGAACCCTTGACTTGTAGCTAAGTATGCTATCAAGAACTGAACACATGTAACCTTGATCATAATGTGTTTTTTTTTACTGTACTGCTGCTCCCTACCTCTGGAACTCACTCCCAAAAACATTCAACACTCCCCCACACTCACTTCCTTCAAGAAATCCCTAAAAACTCACCTCTTCAATACTGCCTACAACCACTAACTCCCATCCTCCCCCCTTACATCACCTCTTCGTTGCACTGTCCTAGTCTTTTTTTTTTCCTTGTCAAAGCGTCTTTGTTCTTATTTTTATTATTATTGTATTCATTTACATTGACAGAATCTACTCGCTCTCTGAGGGCTCATCACTCTGTGTCAGCTTCAACACCTCCCGCTCCTGAAAAGGCGACTCCCTCTCCAGCCACAGAAAGTAGTAGTGGAGGAAACACCCGGAGGAAACTCAGGACTCCTGTACGACAAACACCAGGTAAAAGATGATCGAGACGTGATCTTTGGATATGACATTCATGTCATTACATATCATTTTAATGTCACCTGTTATTATTGAAGTTTTATTTTATTTGTCCTGTAAATCTCTGCCCTTCTCCTCAGGCTCTACTGTCAGCCCTGCCTCTCAGAGCACAGTCCACCTGAATGGCCACAGCAGTCATGTGACCCTTGGTGTTGGGAGGAGGAGTAGGAAATCCAGACTGGACCCTCTGCCGAGTCCTCCAGAAGTCGTGACACCAGAGAGCCCCTCCAGACCTCGAGGCCGGCCGCCGGGGAAGAAGAAAGGAAAAAAGAATAAACAGGAGCTGGAGGAGATGAGAGGGAGCAGCACCCGCAGGAGTTCCACCCCTGATGATGACCTCGACCACTCAACAGGGGACGAGGGCGGGACATCTTCGGCACAGGAAACATCTGTGCTGTCGGACTCTGGCATGTCATCACCCAGACGGCGAGGCCGGCCCCGCGCAGTAAGAACTGATGATGCCAGTCCTCCCGCTGAGTCACCCGAGCCCTCGCCTCTGAGGAGGAGCAGCAGGAGAACCAACGAGGAGGTCACACCTCCTCCGCAGATTGCTCCTCAACGATCCAATCAGAAGGAGACAGAGGAGGATGCGGGAGGGTCGATGCAAACTCGAAACCAGGGGCGGCGGTCTGCCTGGTACATGGAGGAGGACTCTGAGGAGGAGCAGAGGCAGTTGTTGTTTGAGGACTCATCAATCACCTTTGGCACCTCGTCAAAGGGGCGTGTCCGCAAGCTGACAGAGAAGGCCAAAGCCAATCTGATTGGATGGTAGAGGAGACATGCAGGATTTGAGGAGGAGGCTGCCATGACAGAGATAAATCTGGTTGAGATTTCTCGGTTTGCCAAAGGAGGATTGTGGGAAATGGAGTCCAGGAAGTCATGCTTGATGTCTGGTTGATTTTTGTACATGTTTGTCGTTTGAGGAGCTGCTAGCTGCTATTCAAAGCTGTTTTATGGACTGTCCACGCGTCCTTCCTCTTGGCCCGGTTAGCATATCTCCAGGCTAACAGACCAAGTTCATTCATTCTGACTCCTCCTACATTATGGTCCATGTTGGATCCACAGGAGCTCAGTGACTCCTACACTGGTGGTCTTGTGACTTCTCCCGTCCAGTGAACCACTCCCTACCTGTTGGTGTCAGACTGGGCGAAACAGTACTTGAAAGAATCACAAGGAGAGCTGGATGTATCTTATGCCACTGTTATTTTGAAGGACTTAAGAGCCCCTTCTGGTTGGGTCAAAGACGCCCACTGAGCTAATGGTTAAGTCTGTGTCGGATCACAGAACGGCCTAAAAAAGTTTTTTGAACCCATTCTCCACGATCCCCCTCTTTTTTTATATAGCCCCTCCTCTCTTTTATAAGATTTTTACGTGATGACCCGCTCTCTGTTTTGGAAGTCTTACACATTTGCTGGCCTGAGCGTGTCTGTCTGCGCTAAAATACCAAATGGTGTACCCTTTGTTGGTACTGTAGATCTGTAGGTTTTGTTTACTGTCGGTGTGTGTGGGTGTTATTATTGTTTTGTTTCTTTGCATGTTTATTAGAAGGAAAAAGCATCTCTTTGTTTTATAGAAGCTGTTTTTACTGTGAGGAGGAGATAAAAAAGGATGCATGGGTGAGAGAGGTCATTTAAATGTTTCAATAGATCATGTTTCAATGCGTCCTCGAACATTAGCAATACCTTGTGCCTTTATGTCTTTGGTGTGTGTGTGTGTGTGTGTGTGTGTGTGTGTGTGTGTGTGTTTGGGTGCATGTGTGTATAGGTGTGCTTGGCCTGTGCCCTGCGAAGTAAAGTATGTGCCTGTATGTGTGCAAAACCAAGTTGTGACTCTGAGAGTGTGTGTTTGAAGGAGAGTGTGTGTTTTTATAACACAAATGAGTGTGTCATTCACTTTCGGCGTGCAAACAGTGGCATACAGTCTGATCGTTGTGAGAACTCTCAAAGAATTGTATTTATAGCAGTTGGAAAAAAAAGACTTATTTGTTGTTGTAAAACCATTATTCACATCAATATATTATCCTATAACCAACCTATTGTCAGTTTATACCTAAGGTACAGCCAGAGGAGCTTTGGGTGACTAGCTTTGAGATGCACTTACCACAGACCGGTTATCAATGCAGTCGTAGGAAATAACCTGGTGTATTTTAAAATTGATAACATATAAAAAATACTTTCTAAATGTTGATATGTTTCTATGGTCATGACAACACACACACACACACACACACACACACACACACACACACATCTGTTTCGCATGTTCTAGCACTTTCTCATGCCTGGAGCGTACAGGATCGAACCAGATCACACTGGATCGGAGTGAATTTGGACAGAAAGCAGAGAGAAAGAAAAGTCTTATATTCTTTATCTTTCTGATTGTGTGCCTTTGCTACTCTGGCATATTGAATCCTCTGTTGTCTGCTTTTGGGGCCTTTCTTCAGTTTTCTTTTAGTCTTTCTTGGACTTCCTGGTTCTGCTGGTTGCTGGGTTCAGAGGACTGGACTTTGGAACTGTACTTGACAAGACAGGATTGTACGGAGGGCTTCTGAAAGAGAAAAATCTGTCTAGAGACAGAGATACCACGTCATCCTCCCTCTCTGTTTGTTCACGCATCTAATGGGCTGAGTTTTGAAAGATGGCCGCCCCCCACTTGGTTCAAGATCTACATGTTTTCACCCAGCACAGAGCAACTGAATGCCAAAATCAGCTACATGTGTGTTGTGGGTTTCACTGGACAGAACTGGACAGTAGCATCACCTGGGTTCTTTCAAAGCTCTTTATATCACATATTGTTGAATATTTATCTATCTCAAATGTTTACCATTGGGTTTCCTTCTATGTCATGGATATGTCAATGCCAAATTTCGTGTTGGGCACTGAGGTTTTAGACCATGCGATTGAATGTGTTTATTTTCTGAAGCAGTTTTAAACACACTGAGGGTGTTGAGCTCGCTTTCATTTAATGTGTGAACTTGTTTTTCTGTCTGTGTTTCTGCCATACAGGACAACTATTTTAGTCACGTAATTAGTGGAGTTAGAATACAATTAACCGCTTTTTTTTCAAAGTCAGTCGGGCTTATATTTACTTCATGGAAAGGGTTGTTTATATTGTGTATATGAAGAGATTTATTCCAAATCAAGAAAGCCTAAAAAATGACACCTTCCTTCTCTGTGAATGACTGTTGATGGGAACAATATCTTATTGAGGAGGTTCTATTAGAGATAGGAAGCTGACCTTTGCACACAAGACAATGTATTTTGTGAGCCAAGAAAAACTCTTCATAGCCACGTAAAGTTATATTACAAGTAATTATAATTACATTTGTTGAAAGATTATTATGAGTAGACATTTTAGACCCCGGGGTTCTCAAATCTAAGGTATAATCTCCCTTTTTAAACTGATTGAACATACAACAACACAATGATAAAGAACCATAAATGTTTGGATGGATTTTAGCGTGGACTAACCAAATTTGAATCAGGAAAAATGATTGGCTTACCTTGACCATGGCCTGCTGCACCGCAGCAATTGTATCCACAGTTAAAGGGATGGGTTCAGATTTATGTGAACTCCTCAGATTTCCCATTGAAATAAACTTAAAGTGAGTGAGAATGCAGTGGTCATATTAAAGTAGATATCAAACTTCAAAATTCTGCTGTCACATCAGATCATCCACACTACCTGTTTAAGTAAATATATGATTTGTTATTGCTGGTCCAATTATCTTAACCATGTTAGAAATCAATCAGTCAACCCATTGTCATTTCTGGGGGGCCTCTGACCAGACATCGCAGGTCAGACGTTAACAGCCACATTGAGCGTGCCTGTGTGAGTGAAGTGGCTGCATGTGAGCCACTGGAGAGTATTTTGGGATGATTTAAGTTTTAAGCGGACGTGGGGTTGCAAAGAACAGAAGGGGAAGGGAGGGGGAAAAGGGGGCCTGTTTCATGTGAACCAGTTAAGGAGGACGTCTTTGTTAGTTTGGATACTTTTATATATAAAGGAATTAAAGCAAAAAGAAGCATAAAGCTAGAATGTATGTTTTAGGGGAGTACTGCTGTCCTGTTAGTTCATACCAATATTTTAAGTGAATAAACTGTTGTGTTTCCATATCTACTTTTCCTTAATGTTATTGATTGTGTCAATTTAAGATCATCACTTTTTCACAGATATTTGTTTTGAAAGTAAATTTTTATTATTCAAGTTGCAGTGTGCGGGATCTTCTTTAAATAAAAAAGGGTGTTTTCTTTTGACTGATTTGTTTGCTGTGTATATATATGAAGAAGGTTTGATACATCCAGCTGAAGGACTGATGGAGTGTGAGGTCAAATCCGTGCAGATGGTGCAGACATTATAGACATGTTGAATGAATGCACGAACAACTCTCCCACCTCGCGTTTCCACAGAGTAACTGCGTGACGTACCAACAGGCTCGGCTCCTCCTGACGTGGCGAGCCGCTAAAGGTCCGCCGGTTCCTCCGTGGGCTGCTGCGATTGGTCAGACTACCTGTTTGGCAAACTTACGAAAAATGTAAATACACAGGTGGTGGCGGCATGGGTGAACGAGTGCTTTATGCAAATAAAACAGAAGTGAAACCGCGTCACACTGCTCTGGTTACCAGACACAGACTCACTGCGACGCAATGTTAAGCAGATAGTTGGAGAAAAGACGTAGGATTTTAAGACGAGGTAAGGGTTATTATTACTAGAAAGAGAAGGTTTTGACAAATGAATACACTGATTTGCATTTTCAAACAGTTTCTGCAGAGCCTTTATGTCGCTTATCAAACTTTTACTTTCCAAAGTTTGGGGTTGTATCACATTACGATACAGATAAATAAAATAGAAACTGATTTGCCCTCAGTTCTTGTGCCAGATTTTTCAAGAATTACAAAATGTGAAATATATTTTATAAAGTGTATTTAAGCAACAGAATAATACTTAACATGTGTTGACAACAAGTCTGTGTTCTTGTTTGCTGTCTCTCTATATGACTTACACGTAAACTTTTGAGTTCTCAAACTTGCCACATCCACCTGACGCGCGTTTCCGTCCGCAGGTGACGGCTGCGCAGTCATGCCTCAGTTCACGTCGGCCGCGGTGCTGCAGCTCGTGCTGCTGCTCTCCGCGGTGCCCGCGCAGTACCTCATCTCCCAGTGGAGCGGCCCTTCAACAGCACAGCGCTTCCACGCCACCACACGGTAGGTTCTGTGCGTCAAAGTGCTTTCTATGCGTTAAATGGAATAGTAGGGACCCCTAATAGAGGCTGAAATGTGTCCAGGAATAAAATTATTATGGTGAAGTGTCTAATAGAAATTACCTGGTGTTGTTGTCTATGTTGAATTATTAAGCGTGGTGTTTCAGGCTGCTTAGAATTTGGAAAGAGTGGAGAACATCTTGCCTCAATGGCGCCATATGGATGGACTGGGCGAGCCAACAGATTTCTAAAGTCAAGTGAGTATTATATCTGACTTGTGTTAATATGAAAATATCAGTTTTCCCATTCTATCAAAAATTACATCCGGAGTCTTTAAAGGGGGCTTGTAAGAGTTGATTGTCTTAGATCATCAGACACATGCACCAAGGTTTCTGATCATCTGCATTATGTGTGAATAATATATACTTCTTGCTTTCTGAAGGTCTTTTTTAGGCTTGAGACTGGAGGAGGAGGAGGAACAAATGTTGCATGACATGGAGAACATGATGGATGACAATGAACTGGGATTCTTTGGAGGTTTGTATGTACTTAATATTTTGAGAGATTTTGGTCAGGGAGAAAAACTAATAAATCAACTAGAGGCTTTTGTTGTCGTCCATAGTGCTCAGTAAGCCTACATACTGCCACAATATTAGGATGAATTGATATTTCAGCTCCCGCACTTAGTACTTTTCAAAGGGAGATGAATCCATTTTTATTTGTTTCAGGTCTTGGCCCCTATTGGTCCCTTACTGAATTTGTTGGGACTATGTAATGTTTGGACTATTTGGTCCTTGTCACATGCCGGTACAATAGGGGTGGGCAACTGGCAGCCCCCCTCCTCACTCATTGTGGGCCACAAGTCAATTTCAAATAAATTGTAAACATGAAGAAACAAGACATAATCTGTCATTAAAGAGTTTGACCAGAGTTGCCATTACAATACCATGCAAAAGACTGAATGAATTAGAGCATGAGAAACAGAAATGTTTCTATAATAATATTTTATTACTGGTATAGTACGTTTAGTTCTTTGCAAGAAATAAGTAGATATAAGTGTACTTGTTTTTGTAAAACTCTTTTATGAAGAAATACTAAAAACCACAATCCAGAAATGTAAAATATACTTGAAAAACTTGTAAATACTGGTCATTGCATTGAAACAGCAGCTTAAATTGGCTTTAATTTATGTATGCGTTTGTGCTTTCTACAGTACAATGTGTAAATAAGATTGATTTAAATAACTTTCATTACATTATAAGCAATTATATTTGTCTTAAGAGTGTCCCACAATTTGTAACAATTTGGCCTTCTGGCGGTGAGAACAGAATTAATGTGGCTCTCTCAGGGTCCAAAGATGCCCAATCCCTGCTGTACAGTCACCATTCAGCTTGTATGAAATAAGTGTTAATTATATGACAGTGCAAAATTTACTACATTAACTCAGTAAAAGAATACTCTTAATACTTCAACTCTCATTTCCTCTTGCATGGAACCTTGATTAAGTTGGCGCTTTTTTGTAGTTAAGTCATTTGTAACTGTTCATGTATGAAGATAACTGTAAACCTAGTGTTTTTGGACAAACCATATGATCATGCATATCATGATAGAGTGCAATGAATGTGGCAAAAACGACATTATCTCACAGGATTTTGTTTCTTCCTCCCTACAGCCTCAAAGACAGCACGCATACCTCGTCCTCTGTATGTTTTTCTGCGGGTTGGAGACGTGGTGATGGAGAGGAATCGTAACATGGTAGGGGTGGTGGTGAGCTGGGACCCTGAGCTGCGAGCCCCTCCTGAGTGGATTAAACGAATGTATTCCAGCCCTGAGGTTAACAGCCAACACTCTATACAACTCTATTGGTTTTTATATAAGCTATTTTTTAAATGATCTTTCCCAACTTCATTAATGCCTGTCCTAAAAGTCAGAGTACACATGGACACTCACGTAATAGTAAGTATAAAAAAAGGGAGTCAGGTCAGTGCAGTCTGTGACTGTGTGTATGTGCGTGCAGGGCCACAAAGCGGAGAAAACACCTCATTATAAAGTTCTGTTCAACGGGCCTACATCATCTTCTGTGTTTGTTGGTTACCTTCCTCAAACAAGACTGGAGCGCATCACTGGGATGAGGGTATGTACTGAGAATCACAGGATATAAACTCATTCACAAATATCCCATAATTCTTAGACTCACTTTTTGATGTTTCTAGCCGGACTTTCCCACCTTGGAGAAATACTTCACACACTTTGATGGCGAGCGGTTCGTCATGCAGCCCTGGCTCAGAGAGCTCTTCCCTGAGGATGAAGAAGAGGACTTCTGACAGCTCAGCTTGGACCTGTTTCCTGTAGAAATATTGACCTTGAAAGGTCAATATTGCGGCACTTCCAGAATAACTTTTAAATCCCTCTCTGCTGGATGTGAATGCGAGGGTGTCTTTTTGGGATGTGGAGTAACTCTGGGAATGTTTGAAATCTGGTTCAATTCATATTTCTTTAAGAGGTGCAAATAAACAGTATTTTTAATATGATGTGCTAAGAAATAGACTCAAAAGGATAAACCTTTTATTTTAAGGCAGGCTTGATTTTTAAAGACAACTTTAAACGGATGGAGTTTATTAAGAGAGATCAAGAAAATGCTAAAAAGACAAAATTGCATTCAAAATCGATTTAGGTTTTTCTCTAAATAGCCCCAACTCTGTGTAGGTTAAGGTAAAAAAAGCACTTTATACAGCCATCATAAAAAAGCAATAAAATATTTTAAACTGTGAAAGTCTGTTTGTCTTTCATGAGTCAATGACAAATGTCTTCAGACTTTTTTCCTGCCTCTGTCTCTGAGGCTGAAGGACACAAACACCTGGGAGGAGGCGGTGATTGTGGGTGTACAGGGGAGGTGAGGAACGGATCCAGCACTTTGGCCTCTGCCCTCCTCGTCCTCATTCCTCCACTCCTTCGTCTCCTCCTCTCTGATCAGTATGGGGGGTCCCAGAGTTTGCCCAAGGAGCTGACTGACTTCACAGGCCTTCTGTTGAGCATTTTGTACTGCTACCACACATGCTCGCAGCCTAGAGCACAAACAAACAAATGCAAGTTGCAATAACTGCTTTTCATTAAAATAATAAGTCTGTGCAGATATCCCTGTGCTATTAGCATGTATTTATACCTCATTTGGCTCAGGCATTCAGCACTGTGGTAGAACTGCGGTGCTCCCACACAAACACTCTTGTCCAGCTTCTCCAGCAGGACACTACACACTCCCTCCATGTTCTCAAAATCGGAGAAGGTGACCATGACCTGTGGGAACATTGTGTTACATGCACATTTCATGAACAACTTGACAACAAGCTGTTGGCTAATTGATGTTTATTAGAGTCATGATGACACATTTGGATCATTAGTGCTTGTGCAAGTACTCAACCTCTGCATTCATGTTATACTGGTCTGCCTCTCGGTGGAGAAACCTCCTCACTGTGGTGTCTTTGTCACTGACACCATGTTGTCTGGGAAGAATAAATGATTGAAAAAGGACTTCACTTTAGAAACAGAGAACAAGTTGAAATGAAACTTTACTGTTGTTTGTTTGTTATTTTACACAAATAAAGAAGTTATCACCAGAGAATTAGAAACTAAACTTCTAGCCCATCTGCCTTCCATACTGCTTGAATTGGATCAAACTGGTTCTGAATCATCTTCTACTTCAATTAGTAAAACATTGAGGACTTTGATCGTTGCTTTTAAACCCAAAGCTGCATTTTACTCCCTGGTAGCACTACTACAAGTGGTGGAAAATAACTGAAATCATTACTGTGAACAGGTACAATCTTTAGCTTATTAACATGGCTATTTGTATTTTATTGTTATTTTTCGGCACAGGGAAATAAAATGGTACTTTTTTACTCCACCGTATTGATAATTGGCAACAGTTGCTTGTTTATTGGAAGTAAAGTTAAAATTACCTCTGAAATACTTACTGCATGACTTGAATTTCCCTCGGGATCAATAAAGTATCTATCTATCTATCTATCTATCTATCTATCTATCTATCTATCTATCTATCTATCTATCTATCTATCTATCTATCTAATATCATTTTAACATTTTGAAATGGAAAAGTATGCTGATAACTTCTCTGACCGTGGTTATTCTACTTTTACTTCGGTACTCAGTTCAAGAAAGCAAGGTTTTTAACTCAAAGTAGTTGGAAAGTTTTTAATTGAGATTGAGTTTGATTTGTTCACAATAGTTCGTCCTCTTGTTATCGTTAACAAACTTTCAGGTATGCCGCGATGAGATAACTAGCCTAAGTTTGTTCATCATAGGATATAATTTTATTAACGAGAGCATGAGCAATGTTTACACTAGCTTCAATTACATTAGTCTTAGCTATTTTTACAACCACGTACTTGTATGCTTTGGTGAGCAGCAGTTGTTTGTAACATGAACCCACATTTCAGTTGTCACATCTGTTAAGATTACACATTGATGAACGTTAGCTAAGATACACCTTTAACAAAACTAGCATTAGCCATCTAGCTATCGTTAACGTAAAGTGTAATACTTGTGCTTTTACGTCACTTGTACTGAGTTAACACTGTTGACTGTATGTTGGTGTTCACCTGACAGCTTGTAGGATGTATTCAAGCCTCCGTGAAACGCTGTTGGTCACCTCGTTAACGGAGTCTTTGCTGCTGCCCACACTGACCCGCACAGACACCCGGTCTGCCGGACAGCACACCTCTGCTGTTCCTGTTACCTGGACCTCCCTCGACCGGTTACCAGGGCTCTGACGGTTAACTGCTGGCACCTCGGGTCCCTGCTCGTTCACATTACCGACATATTCCCGTCCTGCAGCCGGTAGTATCGCTGCAAAGACTCGACTCTGCCTGTCCATATTGGGAAAGACAAACTAGCTTCCCGCTGCTATGGTAATGGCCGACATGCTCGTCGGGACTTGTAGGCTACTTCACAGAAAGAACTACAAAGAAGGCGTGTTGCCAGATTCTGTCTCTTCAAATGAAGAAGAAGAGTTTTAAAATGGTTGTAAAATGAGAGTAAAAACATGACTGATTTTATACTTTTCAATGCTACTGATTGACCTGTCAAGTTTAAAAGAGTAAGTTAATAATGATTTCAGTGTTGCAGAAGATTTTCCTGATGACAGACACACATTTATCTTGATTACAAACATGGTGTTCTGGTCTTGAAAAAATCTCTGCCACTCTCTTGAAACTTAAGTGCTATTGATATTTGCCTTTACAAAGTTAAACAAAATAAATAACTTTTATTGAAAAAAGTGAAAAGCCCAGCATGGAGTGGAATAGAAGAGATCTAAAGGCGCCATTTTGTGAGGAAATAAAAATAGGCCTAGTGCTGAATGACCTTATACTTACTTTTCATGAATTCTTTAAAAAGCAAATGCATATTTTTCTCATTTGAATGGTTAATGTGCTTATTGAGCATATTTAAATAGTGCAGGTGAAACCATATAGGCCTAATACATTGAATTTTTGTCAACACATAATAGTCTTTCCAACACTGTCTCAGACTTTTGTCATTCAGTGTTGCAGCATTTTGGTCCTCATACAATGCAGCCTCTTCATCTCTGAGGGGGGCAAGGGGTCTCTCCTCTCCGCCACATTTGTGTTTTGTTTTTTTACACCCTTCGATTTGCCTAGGAACCTTTTTTTCCCCCTCATATTGTTGACAGTCTGCTGCAATTAAACCTTTGTTAAGAAGGGGTTCAGGACAGGATGAGAGGCTATCACCATGTGCATCGGTCAGAATGCATATATCCACAAGGAGACTTGAGTAAGGTGAACAGGAGGTTTATTTGTTCAATAATGAGCAACAGAAAACACACACGAGATATTTCGTACATCGTGCAGTGCTGCCTACATCCTACCATGCCTACGCCCTCATCAAAGACCCTGCTGACTCTGCCCACTACTGTGTTTCCGTGGGAGGCCCGGCCTCCTACTGGTTCTATGTCTTTGTCTGGTAGGCCTCATGGCCTCCCTCCTGAACTGCTCTTTGTGTTTGGTCGGCCTCCTGGCCGCCCTCCAGGACGCCCTCCTGAGCTGATCTCGGTGTTGGGTCGTCCTCCTGGACGCCCTCCTGAACTGTCCTGGCCTTACAGCCTTCCTCCCGGCCGCCCACCTGAACCGATCTCTGTATTGGGTTGGCCTCCTGGCCGCCGTCCTGAACTGTCCTTAGTTGATCTTCCTTTTTTTTTATTTCTCACTAGAAATAAGGGGCGACTGTAGTAAAGATCACTATTTTGTTTCCTTTCACTTCCTCTCTTTTCCTACCGCACCTCCTTTGGTACACTTCCTGGTTTCTCCCTTTCTCCCCTCCCCCTTGATTGGTTGCGGTTTGCACTCTGTCACTGATTAGTTAGATTGAATTCACCTGTTCACTGCTTATTTAGCCAGCACTCCATTGCACTCTAGTTTGGATCTTCACATGGGGCGGCAGCACTGGTAAGGTGTTTTTACTACTATTTTTAGTTATTATCTAGTACACTTTAATTTATCTTACGTACTTCATTTATCATTATTTCCTTTAGAAAGTAAATCTAAGTTGACTTGTTTATTGTTCTAATATTAATTTATTTGTCTTTCAGCACGGATGTTCGAATCATCCTACATGTGTTTTTCTGTTGATTCTTATAAGACCGAATAAACCTGTTCACATCAATCAAGTCTCCTGTGGCTATGCATTTTGACCAGATGCCCAATGGTGATAGCCTCTCAACCTGAGAACCCTTCTTTACAGTCACCTTGTACTGACTGTACTGGTCTTACTTTTGTCTTACAATTGGAGTGATGTGTTGTTTGCAAACAGAATAGTGTGTTTTGAATTCTAGCTAACTTAAAAAGAAAAAAAACTGATCAAATAAAAAACTATCCCCATGTTGTGAAGAATAAACTAACCCTGCAATTCAAATGATGCAGGTGAGATCATTTTGTGAAGCTTTGACAGCAAACAGATGAATTTTCCCACCACAACCCCTGGGCTAAATTTGCTTTTGGCCTCTATCTACTTAACCTAACATCAGTGCACACTGCACCCTGTGACTGCACATTTCACAGCAGTCTACAAGGCGGTTTTCATTTGTCCAGGCACCCAAATATAAACCACTCTACAGGGCTGCAAGTTTTCATCATTAAATGAGTGAAGATTTAATTATTATAATATCAAGGTATGCATAATTTTTGTTACTACAAAAAAGGGGCTCAAAATTATTAATTGAATAGTAATCAAACCAAGGCCTCTAACACAGTACCATCAATAGTATTCATTGGTTAAGTAGGCTTATCTGTTAAAACTTTTAGATCTTGAGCCTATAGCAGTTGTTTTATTTCCTTGCTCTGTTACACTGTACAAGAGTTAAAATCAAAGGGTGGCTATGTACATTTTAAAATAAGCTGTCCTAATTATAAATGTGACTGTTGCATCTATTGTTCAAAAACATTTAACACCATGGGAAGTAGGTAGTGGAGCCACCTTCACATTGATGTGACAACCAAAACGTTTTCCTATCAGGTTAAACGTTTACACGGAGTATATTTATTATTTGGTTTATTACACATAAAGCTCTGTATAGGGCTGTTTTTTTTTTTTCTTAATAGGCCAAATTAGGCCTGAATGTGTATTTAATTCGTTGAAAGTTTCTGGATATAACTTAAACATATTGGAAATATTTTATAGTTAACCTTTGTACAATATAATAATAGTAAGCCCTATATTTTGTTTTGTTTCACAATAATGAACGTGTTAGGACCATAGGTTGGGGCTCACGATCCCATTATCCTTTCACACCTGTGATTTGTTCTTCTGATTAGGCCACCTGATGAGTCATCATGACGCATGCGTGAACCGCCCCACATCTACGCAGCGAATTTCAAATATCGAGCAGTTTGCGGCCTTCCGGCCTAGAGCCAAAAGTTGGCGGGACGTTTCCTCAATTTGTCCTGTAGGCCTACATGTTTTAGTTTCAACCTGCACCCGAACTATATTATGACAGCGGGCCAAACACCCTTAATATTGCGTGAAAAATATTAAACACTGTGTCAAAAGTAAGCCTCCTTTAAGCCTATAATAGCCTAACATTTGTCCGACCTCGATGAAAGATGCCCTCGACCCTAAACATGAAATTACAGGTAAATAATCTTTTCATTACGCTTTTAACTAACCTAGTTGGTTTAAAGTGTTATTCCTACTTACCTTGTGTTTTTCCTTTCCCAGCTGCTAGCTAAAAGGAAGGTCGAGGGTTTGAGAGGAAACACCTGACGCGCTCGTGCTAAAGGTAAGTAACTCACCAGCTCTCACCACAAACTACTACTAGCCAAAGTAACATGTAAAGGCCCCGTTTAGAGCAGACGTTTCGAAATGTTGGCCTACTTGGATGGTTACCCCAAGTATGACTAATAACTCACTGCTGCATTACCAGTTCTCCGGTAATATTACGTGCACGCGGTATTATGGCTCATATGGACAACTGATTGAGGCAGAGACTAGGCCTACTTTATATTATCACTGAACCCTGTGATTTCTTCTGACTACAAAAAGGGGCTTCGTGTTGTGAAAAAGTGAGCTTTCTATTAGGTTCATACAGTTCCGTGTGTTTTAACTGTCACTACGGAAATGAATGCTTTTAGGCGATGAGCTTCAAATCAAAGAGTTTGTAAGCAGATGAAGAAAATTAAGTCAAATTTTACTTATCTGATAAAAGTTTTGGTTTGTAGGCTGCTGTTTGGATATAAATTGAGCGTGTTGTTTATGTGGTCTTCAGCAGTGGTGTAGTGTAGGGTAAATGCAGGTATACAGAGTATACCCACTTATTTTTCTCCATAGGGTATACCCACTTCTAAATCCCCTCTGATTCACACCAATAGTTGAATGACAATCAGTGGTATGCTGCAATTTTTTTTTCCTATGGTGAAGGGATGACCCTCCCTCCTTCCTACTCTCTAATTGGCTAATATGCACTTACTAAAACTTCAAAAGGAGTCTAACAGGTCACTGTTTATAACAGAGGCAGATTATCCTCTGCTGGAAATAAAATTGAGTATACCCACTTCTTTAGGCACCACTACACCACTGGTCCTCAGTATGAGTAACACAATTCTGTTCGATGGTAAAGTGGCATTGAGGTGCTCAGAGAGTTTACTACATGGTTTAAAAGACTCAATGCAACAGTTTGATTTCCAATATTGATGTGGGATTGCATGACATAATTCTCTAGGTTCAATGTGGGCTTTTTTCCCCTCACAATTGGAGCATGTTTCATGTGAAAAACATGATTGTTAACCACAGTTTTTTAGCAAAGAAGGCCTCCTCAATAACTTCTGCACAAAACCCTTGAAGATATAGCAATAATGCAAAACGGGATAGAGCCATGATGCAAAAGTTATTTCCTCTATAGATTTTAAATAACTCCATGTGTTTTTTCGGTCTCTGACAAGGTAAGGAATGTTACGTTTATCAAGAATGTTTGACAAAAGATGTTAACAGGGAATTATATTGACACTCTAATCTTTGTTTGTGATGAGAGCTTGACACTGTCTCAAGAGTAAAGAGATCGTCTGCTCTTCCTGTCTGCATATTATGTCCTTTGTTCAATAGGTATTGAATCCAAATTGATTTATAGACCAGTGCCTTTGGTAGCTCCATCCGATGCAGCTTTATAAATGTTGGAGTGAGATTTATGTTGTTTAAGACGATAACAAGATTGTACCTAATGGAAAACAAAATATTGTTTTTGTTTTGTTTTACCAAGCAGGTTTTTTTTTGGAGATGTTTGTGCTATTCTCCAGACTTTTGTCACTAAAAGAAAAGCAAGTGTTGATTAGGTTCAGTACCTCTGTTTGGTCAGCAGATGGCATCATTTTCAAAAACATGACAAGTGATGATCTAGTGAGTACAGATCTTTACATACAGTGTCTTTAGTCCAAATATGTTCATACTTATGATATAGGCCTATATGTTTTTTTCATTTAAGATTTATAGTAAAAAAAATAAGATTTCCTCTAATATTTACACTTTAATTGTATTATTCAGACTTGTATCTATTAGTCAAGTGCTTCTGGAAATTGGAAGAGAAGACTAATACTAGCAATAAAAGTATTTTTCTCATGTTTAATATTGTGAAAATTCCATTCAACATTTACATATTTGAAGAAGTGGTAAATATAATTCCTTTATGTCAGTTATAATGTTTTAAATGACGCCTTACAGCAGTTCATTAGAATAGAGGTCAAATAAAGGGAACAAAGTAGTAATCATTATAAAAAAGAGGCATACATTGTGAAATAATCTAACAGTCTTTACTTTCAGTTTATCTAGAATTATTGTAGAAGAATTTGCATTTGGTGGATGTAGTATATGTCATTATGCATGTCATCTGTGAGTGTGAAGAGGTGTAAACTGCAGTCCCTCCATGTACTGTCGACCCCTCATGTGGCCTCTCAAACAGCAGAGAACTGATCCAATTCTGGACGCTGGTTACTTTAGACAAAAGAGTTTGTTTGGTTTCCCCGGAGTATTAAACTGTGAAACAGGCTTTATAATCACAACCTAAAAATACAAGACCATATTTGTTGTTGTTGTCTCTGGTTTCGCCGGTCCCCTGGTACGCTCTGTGAAACTCTAGATCCGATGCACATTTCAGGCCAAGAAGGATGCAGCACCCTTCAATAGCCTATTTTCATCTGAGCGAAAATGAGGAAGAGAAGAGACATCTTTCACTGTTAAATCTCTGTTGAAGTCCAGAGTACTGTTTTGCGTGGCCCTGCAGACTGTTTTTATTCATCCGTTGCTTGAATTACTTCCAAGATGTATCTCTGTTTCCTCTGATGGCTCCATGACAATGATTTTAAAAGCTTTGAGTGGCTGTGATGTAGTGGTATATAAAGATGGCGGTTAGTTATTTGTTCAACATGCGATCATGATTAGGTTACCAACCACTTGTATAAACAAGAATCCATTTCACTCTAAGACCATTAATTCTTGAATTTTATCACTAAAGTTTGTTCAACTACCATCCATTTAATAGTTCTAACTGTGATGTCTGCCGTGAAAAAAAAAAAGGGTGGTTGCATTAAAAAATGCAGAGTGAACTGAATTGAGAAGGTTTTGCCCTCCACTGTGTCCCTGGATGTTGGGTGCAAAGGGTCTGGGGGTCCTCAGATGGAGTCTGTGGCCACTTAGGGAAAAAGATTTGACTATAATGGTCTCTGAATCTGTTGCTGTCTCTCTCTCTCTCTCTCAGATGAAGTAATAAAGTTAGCTGTGTTGGAGGCCCTCCATGTCTCTCCATAGACCACAATCAAGGCCCGTGCAGTTTTATAGCACTTTTATTTTCATATTGTCCAAGAAATCTCCAGACTCCCTCCGGTGCACGGTGCCATAAATCGTATATTTTGAATGTATTTCTTCCACTCTGCGTCTTTTTGATTTATGGGAGAAGGCGATAAAACATGCAGCGAGCACCCTGTGTGTCCACAGCTGTCATCTGTCTTGGACTTTATTGTGAAAGTAAAAAAAGAAAAAGAAAAGTGAAGTTTCATTTTTTATTTCCCTTCACAAATCTCCCTCCCTGTAAAAAAACAGATGTTGATAGAATGAGAGAACACAATAAATGGATATTCTCATAGTTTACGTCTCCAGACTCTTCCGATGAAGAGTTTTATTTGCCTATAAAACCAAAAGCATTCAACGAACGGTTCACGTGGTGATCATTGTTTCATTAGCAGGAGATGCTCTGGAATAGTGCGCTAACAGTGTAAACATTACTCTAACCCATCGTCAGTACTCAGTCAAATATCTTATGTATCTATCATTCCATACGTTGATGTCTTATTTGGTTGTCATTATTCTAAAGAAAGGTAAAGTTTGGACAGGTGGCTTATAAAATCATTAGCAAGAACAGGGTCATGACATTTCTACACAGTGACCAGCACCAACATGGGTTGCCTATGAAAGAAGGGGCACGTTGCATAACAGCTTTGTTTTTGAATTTTCAGGAGAGTTGTTGATGAGATATTCTATTCAGGTCGAACATTGCTGTTAGCCCTTATTTAAGCTACAAAAGTGCAGACATAGGAGAATACATTTTCAATTGTTACAAGAAATGTAGAGAAGTAGGAACACCAGCCAAAAAAAGGATTGTGGTTTACATATGTTTAAACATATGTAGTCCAACAATCGGGATATCTCAGGGTTCAAAAATATAAGCTCGATGTCTGTAACTGCTCAATGCTAACTGAAGACAAAAAATTCTGGGGGCATGACCCAAGTGTCCTCAGTGGAGGCGTCGACCGTCCCTGTTGTGGAGTCACTCAGAGGTCAACAGTTGAAAACCACAGTTTTATAGGACTGTTTGTGTGAATCTACTGGACTGTTTGTTTATTAAGTTGGAAAACGCTTCAAAAATACCACTCTGCTTACTTTTCAGGCAGCTTGCATCAGAATAAAAAGATAGCACAGTTTTAGTGAGCATATCTCTAAACTCTTGATCAGCTATTTCTTGAGTTATCTGTCAGACCTGAAAACATGTTGACCTTGTAAAGACATCACATCAAACCATGTTCAAGCTTTTGTTAAAAAGGAGCAGAGAGTTTGATAATTATATCAGCTTGGATAGCATAGCATGTATCCTGGTAGCATAAAAAGATAATGTCCTGTTGCAAATTGTGCAAAATAACTGAAAAGGCTAGCAAAGGTTAGAAGTATTTTGAAGAGATATTAAAGAAAAATACAATCATTGAAATCGACTTGAAAGACAATGAACGAGAGTTTGCTGCTGACTTCTGTGCTTGTCAGTCTGTTAACAGAGATATTTTCTCATGCTGTCGCTCAGCTCTGCAGCGTCCGTCTCTGTAAACAGCTCATAGTCAAATAAACAGTCCTGTCCACTGCCACTCTCATTCCCATCACTGGAGAGACCTTTGTTTCAGCAGACAGTTGACCTAACACAGGTGGAATTAATTTCATAAATGACAACGGTATGTGCTTTTGGGTGCTGGTTCTGTGGTTATACATGGCTCACTGACAAAGACGGTTAAATTGAACAAAGAAACTGTTATTGTCACACCTGTGCTATTCCTGCTATGACAAGTCAACATGTTTTCTGCAAAAAAGTAATTATGGATAGGCACTAACGACATGTAGCAACATTAAAATGGCTCTTATGATTCAATTAGGTTTGCTTGTTTGTTATGATGGTAAATTAAAACATCAGAAAGGCATCACTGGATTAATTCAAATTCTCTCAACATTCAGGAAGAATGCCGCCCCTTTCCTGTACATTTCCATTTGAGTCCCTTTTTATGGTTGACTGATGAGAGGTTTCCATGTTAAGCCTATGTATGTTTAGACTGACACACACACACACACACACACACACACACACACACACACACACACACTTGGGGCACCGCTGAACCTGTTGTAAAGACCTCATAAAGACTCAACATCTGTTTATTACAACACATGCCAGAGGATTCTGCTACACAGACACCCACCCAGATATATACCCACCCACCTAAACACAACCACACAGGTTTGCATGTTTTAATTACTGTGGCCCTGGCACACACACATACACACACACACACACACACACACACACACACACACACACACACACACACACACACACACACTCTCAGGTGCTTGTGCTCAACTGTGTCCTTAATGAAGATAATGACGACTGTATGTGTGCCAAAGAGTATTTAGAGATATGCCCATAATGCTCTGGCATGTTTTTTCTGCCCACTAAAAGAGAGAGCGACAGGTGTGTGTGTTTTTATATATGTTGTGCTTCATTGATATTAATGGTCTCTTTGTTGACATACTATACATTTTGTGACTACAGAGTGTAACAGTAGCAGTGTTGCTGTAAATGATCTAGTTTTTAATGCAGCTCTCCGTCTCACTCTTTCCACATGTGCATGTATATACATCTAGTGTCATTTATTTCCACCTCTTTTCTTTCCTTTTTTCCCCTTTTCCTGCAGATCTGTGCTTTTTAAGGCCTGGTTGAGTTTCAGGGCTCTATTAAAAGTTCAAAGGCAGCGTTTACTACTGTAACTGGAGCTAGTCTGTACTGAGGCTTTCCACTAATGAGTGCACAACCTACACACACACACACACACACACACACACACACACACACACACACACACACACACACAAAGATAAACACACTCACACTCAAACCCACTCAATTGCACACACAGCAACACATGTTCCCCTCATGGAGGCTTCAGTGATATTCCCCTGTACAAAGTTTGTCATTTCTACAAGAGTTGTGTCTTTTTGTAGCCAAAGATCCATCACTGACTTAACAACCCTTTCAGCACCCTGTCCTTGTTTGTTCCCTCTTCCCTCCTCTCTCTCTCTGCTCTCTCTTTCAAACAACAGATCGCACTGTGTTTTTCTGACAAAGTAATGGGAAAGTGTGATTTTATGAGATCTGTGTCCCCTCATCAAATATTTTATTTGTATAGCCATAGCAGGATTTCTTCAGACCATTCTTTTATGGTCTTTGTAGAGATCACTGGGCGGCTTGAGTCAGAAATATTTTCATTTAAAAGTATATAATCAAACACATAAGAGACAGTTAATCTCTGTTCAATCATCTTCTGTTGTTTTAAAGGGTTTCGGTTCAGTCATTAAATGTGTTCATAAAATCTTGTCATTGAATTGCACTTTATCACCCTATTCCTGACTGACTAGAACTGTGTGCCTGAGATCCAACATGCTAAATGTCGACCTTCTCTTTCTGTGAATGTGCATAGTAGTCGTGTGTTTAGATTGAAAGTGCATGGAGACCTTTAAGGACACATAAATAACCAGTGAAATCGTTAATGGTTTCTCTGCACTGGTTTCCACAAACCTTAAATAACAAATTAGAATTTAATAATGTTTGTTGAGTCTTTGGAGCTCTGCGGTTTTGACCTTCCTCTCCGCTGTGTCCTCGGATGTCTGACATTCCAGAGTAAACAGGAAAACAAACAGGCCAGACAGCGAGGCCTGGGATTAGACGCCTGGTATAGAAATATTTCCACGATGCCAAGACGCGTGTGTGTTCTTAGGCATATCTCTATTTCTGTTTGTTTTTCCGGGTTTTTAATTGTCGTCTTTTTAAATGTGTGCTTCATTCTAATTGGTCTAATTTCACTTTTGTTTATGTGGAATTTATATTCACAATATGACTTTAGAGTCTGACTGCTCAGTGATATTCATTGTTCTATAAAATATGTTGGCCTCAAATTCGTTTGCAGTATATTTGCTAATTCTGAGTTGCACATGTTTGGTTCAATGTTACCCAAATAAAATGCTCCAGAATCTACTTAAATCAGCCTTTAGCTTCACATGAATGCAAATACGACATTTCCCACAAGTATTTTTAATTACATTTTCAAAAAACAATTGTGGCTCTTTGAATGAGACATTAGAAAGAAATTTACGGCAAAGCTGAGTCTGACCCATGAAACCTTAACTGTGCGTAAGTCTTTGTTTGGATACAGGAGCTCTAGCTGGTAATGTCGTGACAGAGGTGCGGAGAAGTGGGGTTCAGAAACTCAAAACGCCAAACGTTTATTATTACCCCTTTTGCTGTGGACTTGCCTTCAGGGGAGAATCTCCATCAGTGACCCCTTGGCCCTCAACCACTCAACTCCCTCCACATTTGCACCCTCCTTTCCTCCCCCTGCCTCACATTTGCGGTCCGAAATGTTGAAAGTAGAATAAAAGAATACAATGGAACAATATCTGAGGTCATCCGAGCTGAAGCGGCCTTTCCAGGAACCGCCAAGTTTTCTGAGGCAATATTCTTTTCTTCTCGTATTATGGCAGAGAATGAGACGAGTGAAAAACTTACTTCACAGCTTTTTTCATCCAAGAACAGATCCAGGGTGATAAATGTGGACAAACCTCCAGACTTTTACAGCTTACCACTCTCTCTCTCTCTCTCTCTCTCTCTCTCTCTCTCTCTCTCTCTCTCTCTCTCTCCTTCCTTCCTTTTATCCGTACATCTTTCCTTCCCTCATTCTCCCCCTTCTCCCTCCCCCGTCATTCCTCTTACCTCCTGGGAGCGGCGGTGCTGTGCTGCCCGTTGGCACTTGTGATGATAAACACCCCCGCCCCTCCACCCCTGTGCACCTTAGGGCAGGAAAACTCCTCACATACGCACCTGCACTGGCTGCCATGACAACGAGGACCATCTGTCCATCAAACCATGTCTGAAAGAACCTGTTCTGGGGCAAATGCAGGAGTATAAACACACAGCCGCATAGTGGACCTGAGTCAAAGGTTAAAGAACCCCATTTCCTGTCCAGACAGATGAGAAACACACCTCCTCACATTTCCACTCTATTTCTCTCTTCCCTGTTTTTGCCTCCGCTCCCTTTCTCTGCAACTCTCTCTATCAGGCTTGGAATTCATTAGATGCACATAAATGTTTTTTTGTTGTTGCTTGTTTTGAATTTGATTAATGCTGCATTTGATATGGCAGGCTCAACTTAAGAGCATTAGCTCATCATAGTAATTATTAACCATGTGGACTTTTTCTCACAGGAGCGATTGACTCCAGAATAAAAATGCTGATTTGATTATAAGCTAATCTCTGAAATTTTACTTTTTTTGTCACAATATTCTCAAGAGCTTCATTAAAAGGGCATGATCTTATGTTACACAGATTTAAAAAGGCTTTGGCAAAAGATTCTCGTTAGTGACGATTGAAACCAGCTCCTCAAATACATTTGGCCTCTGTATTAAATCAGCAGGATATGTGGGGGAAAAAACTCTTCAAGTAGTATTTTGAGGGCTTTTTAGCGAACACGTGGACAAATATATCTAGATATGGTTTCATGCATTCAAACTACTTGAGATAATTTATCTTCTGCCGTTTAACCAGCCTCAAAACTGGACACATCCCTCAAAATGAGACAAACCGAGCAGGTCTTGTGTGTTTATCAAGTATCCAGAGTATATTTGACTTGTATTTTGCCCCATGTCTGCTGCGGAGCGAGCCTCTGTGGTGCAGGGCTGCTCTGGTAATAGCCTGTGTGCTCTGCCTGGCCGAGATTAATGTGAAGACTTATTGATGTAATGACGGAGCCATGAAAGAGCACTCTGGGCCGTGGTTTGGGCCCAACACATGAGCCTAATGGACTCTGTGTGTATGTTTGTGTGCATGTATCGTGTCTGCGTGGGTTACATCTGTGTGCGCGTGTGGGAATGTGGTTTCGGGCAGAAACAGATGAAATTAATTGAGAGGTTTTGCGCTCAAAAGACGAGACCTTGTGAATTGAGTCTGTATATTTCTGTAAGATTCCCTCGCTTATAGAAAATACCTGACTTAGGGTGTGTGTTGACATGTTAGTGTGTGTGCGACCTTCCCTTGCTTTGTTTTACATGCATGCTCTGGTGTGTGTCTTTAGGATTTTATGTTTTCATCCTGGTTCTTAGCTGCCCTGTAGCTAAAGGGCAGAGTGGCTGACACTGACGCTGTAGAGCGGCATGGTTGGAGGCAACTTGGTAGGAGGCTGAGTAAATACGACCAAAATTAAAGTGGTACCTTTACAATGAGACCCTGCGGTGTGTGTGTGTGTGTGGGTGTGTGGGTGTGTGGGTGTAACTGTGTCTCCCCAGATTCTCCGGTGAGGCTCAGCAGGTGCTGACAGGACCCCCTTTATCTCTCCACTCCCCCTACAAACCCTGTTTTTTTTGTGTGCATGTTGGGGAAAGAGAGAATGTGTATGTGCATGCCAGAAGGCTTGATCTGCTCAGTGTGGGTCTGATGTTAAAGTGATTGACAGCCAAGCAGTCACAAGGGCGATTGAGAGCAGTTGTGGGAAGCGAGGGACCTTACAGCCTCACAGCTTTCAGCCCTGAGGGGGAAAAAAGAGAAACTAATGCAGAGAAAGAGGGAAGACAGAATCTAAACAGATTAACAGAATACACAGAGATGAGGTTGGAATGAATAAATGAACACTAAACAGTTGCAAAATAAGTGCTTCCTACATGTTTGGCTGTCACAGGGAGCTGGTAGGTGTAACACAAATGGACAAGATAAAATTTAGCATACTTTTGATATAACTTGGCCTTGCTGCTCATAATCAGCTTGCCTACTCCCTGATCTCATGCGTTGGAAACCCTGGGGACCCTGGAGGTTTATGGGAAATGGCTAATGCTTGTGGAGTGATGTCATATGTCGGAGACAGACCAAGCTGCTCTCTCTGGCTGATACAGCAAAGGGAGGGCGAATACAACTTGCAGGATCTGAAAGAACCAATACTCCTTAATTAAGCTGTTACGTCTTTCAGGCCCTTCATATTCCCCTGAGTTGTCATATTTAGTTCTTGCTTAAAGATCTCAGAGGGCACTGCAAAATTTCAAAAACATGTCATGAAGAAGTAAAATCTTTTGGATTGATTCTTGGAGGGCCGAGTGAGGTTGCATGTCATTACTAGTGTTCATGAAATACAATTTGGCCCGAGGTGTCCATCAGCATCCTCCATCTTCCAACCACCTTGGACTCTGCAACTTGTCAGTCTTTATTAATAAATATTTCTTTTAAAACAGAGACGCCTCTTAAACAATCATTAAAAAATTGGATAATTTATTTACTTTAACTTGTTCTGTATGACTGCCTCACAACCTCTTTTTGTGCCACAGGCGGCCAGAGTTGAAGCTGAAGTAAACCAGACTTGAACAGATATGCAACACTACAGTCCTTGGAGAAAAGAGGTGTACTCAAGCAGGTAAGTGAATAAAATATCATTTTTAGACGCCTTTTTGCTGTATTTGTGAGTGTGCGCTAGAGGGACAGCCTCATTCTCTGCCAGAGCAGCACAGGATAGAGCTGGCCGGTCGCCATTTAAAGACACCTCTAAACCCAGATGGCCGAGGTGTAAATCTACTGCCCATGTGCCGGAGGGGACGTCAGTTTCTCTCTGGCCTGCAGACTCGCTCACAGATCAATAAAGTTAACTCAAAACATTCACACTCTGCCATCTGAAATCAACCATTTAATGAGTTGGTGTTCCTGTAAAAGTGGAAAAGGCCCCTTCAGATTTATTAGAATAGAGAGAGTAGAATTCCAGAGAGGGAGAGGAGGAAGGAGAAGAAGAAAGAGAGGCTGAAGAAAAGTGTTTTCTTGTTGTTTCTGTTTTATTTTAGGACAAACATTTAAGAGTAACATGCATCTCTTATTTTGCAAACATTGACAATAAAATCTAGATTCCCTTCTTTACAAGTGAGCAATGCATACTTAAATAGTGTGATCTGAGGCCTTTTAAAAAGGCAAGTGTGGAACATTTTCCAGACTTTGGAAGAAGTATTTAGTCATGTAATTTCACTTAAAACACTAAATGTAATCCAAAAGCTGGCTTATATTTCACCAGAAGTAAAATGGCTCTCCATCTTGTTACAGCATACTTCTAAAACCTGAAGAAAATTAAAAAAAACAGTGAAGTGATATGTGAAATGGGTTAATTTTTTTTAGGATCTGCTGTTTTATTATTTTTGCCCCCCGTTCTTTTATTTTAGCGACTGTATGTCCTACTGTAAACTCAGTTTCCCCCTTCTGGACACTTCTGCTGATTCCTGAATTTTTCTAAACCCCTCCTTATCCGGTCTGAGGACACGGCCAATAAACACACCTTGACATGTCCATCCAAACACCTCCCAGTCTACCTGAAAATCATCTGATGAGTGTTTTATTCTGATAGAGTGCACATGAAGTGTTCCATTCACTCTCTCTGTTACCCTCAATCTCTCACTTTTCACTACCGGCCAGGCGTACCCTGGGGGCCGCACAGGAAGAGGAAGGAAGGCAGATGAAATCGTCCTTTTTACAGCGATGTCTTACTTTTGGGGTTTACATTACTTTATTATGAAGTAAATCCCTCTAGCAGCTGCAAGACAGAGTAAAGTTTCTTGAGATTGTGTTACTTGCTAACTCTGCTTTATGGTGGCTGCAAAGAAAATCCTACATGTTAACAAGTGTTCACGTAAACGAATAAGATTGTGGGCTTCTTGCTGGGTGCCGTGTCACCCAGGTGTGACGTTACCCAGGTGTGGTTATGGGGCTAAAATCTGTAAATGCTTCCGGATGGGCAGAGTAAATGGTGCTGACTGCAGATTACAGCACAGGTCAGGAGCAAATACTCGTTATTGGTAACACACAGACCTGTTTTTTTTCCTGGTTTGTAGACACATCTAGTTTTCTGTGCAGGATTGTTTGAAGAACACATGTCATGTTTTTGCTGGTAATGAGTTGTTTGTAAGAGTGTGTGAGCCTGTGTGTTTATGCTTATAATGGGGGTTTAATTCGATAAGCGGCTGGAGTATTTGTCGCGGCTAAGCTTGGATGGCGGTATTGGGCTCTGTTTATTTTGGGTAAACATGAACAAATTTACTCCAGGTTTCCTCTCTTTCTCTTGCTGCCTTTGTATGCCCTAGTAGTTTGACATGAACATCTAAGTCAAAGATGTTGCCTTTTTATGGAAAAACGTCACAACAGTCTTGGTAATTGTATTCACTGTCTTTGTAGATGTTAAGATTTGTGATGATGTGAACACAGTGCTCCTGGATGTCAAGACTATCCTTAGCTCAAAACTATTAGGTTATGCTGCTAACACTGTGGAGATTTATCTGTTAAACCAGATAGTCATGGATCACTCCCCCACGTAATTTATCCTGAAACTGTGATCTGGAAGTTATATTTGTGGTGTTGTGTTGCAGTTAACAAAAGCGACAATCGGTTGATCAAGTCATCTCATGTGAACAACAGTAACTCAGTTGGTGCTGTTTGAAGGCTGTATGAAATACATCGACATTTCATGGTGATATCTTGAGATGAATGGTGCGGAGGGCAAAAAGAGCATAGGAAAGCATCGGCCACCATCGAACACTCAGGAGCTGCAGCACAGACTGGTTAATTTGCCATCTCTTCAAAATGACCCATATTTACTTTACCTGACAACTGCAGAGCTGGTATATTAAGATACACTGCAAGTTTTGGGCACTTGTGATCCCTATACAGCACTCACGGCACAATTTCAATCACAAAAATGGCAAAGTCTTTACCAGAACTTCACTTCAGGGATGTTTATCAAGTGAATATTCCTTATTTCGATGTGGCTGGGTTGGTTGTTGCTTCCAATTGATCAACAACTGTCTTTCATTTTAAAAGAAAACTGCTTCAAACACATTGGTGGTAACTGAGATCGGCAACTTCTCCATAGCGTGCAGCAGTAGGAAATCTTTCTTGGCGCCAGGTGGGTGGTTCCATAAGTGAAATGGTAAATGGACATGAGCTTGTATAGCTCTTTTCTAGTCTTCTGACTACTCAAAGCGCTTTTACACCGCAGGTCACAACTACGCATTCACACCCTGATGGCAGTGGTTGCTATGTAAAGTGACCATCAGAAGTAACTAATCCCATTCATATGCCGCCGACGAGCAGCGGGAGCAATTCTAGGCTAGCCCTACTTTATCACTTCTTAGACATAAGCAACATTATTTTGAAGCGTTTCTAAAACCTTTAGGAACTCGATCATAAGCTGAAAAGGTGACTATTGAAAGCTCCTGTTTTTTACCTTGTTAATATGGACTGGTGTTGGACATGCTGAGAGGGTTTACTATGGAAGACATATGGAGTGGGGTAGGTGGTGGTGATGAAGGCGCTGTAATGTAGTCACAACAGAGAGTTCAGAGCCAAAGGAAACAGGGGTCTCTCGCCCCTTCCTAAACAGGATGACAGGACCAGACCACATGCATGGCACACTTTATCCTTTATTTGTATCTACATATAGATCAAACAGGCTTGGGTTTTTGGAAATATTCAATTCCTGTATCTATTCTTTGATTTTTTTTTTGGTTGGTTTGAAGCTCTTTTGGCTCCCTCTTACTCAAACACATACTCTCACACACACACACACTGTTCCTCTCTGTACAAAGCACCATATTCCCTAAGAAACATGCTCTATGAATGGTTCTACTGTTTTTACCCTCTTATCTTTTTATTCCTCCAGCTCCTCTTCCTCCTCCTCCTCCTAAGGAGGAAGTGAACAGAGAGATACAGTGTTATCAAAGATAGGCGCCTTTACTCACTCTACTGCTTACATATGCACAGATAGAGGGAGAGTAGACATTGAGATACAGATGTGCTTTCTCTACATCTTTCCAGAGTCACTCTTTTACATAAACTAAAGCAAACATTCACTTTCTCCTTATTTCAACCCTTCTCCAGTTTCTCTTTTTCTGTCCCGATTCAGACCATTTGCTCCATTGACATATGCTGCCATTTGACAGGGAGAGCAGTCATGTAAAGGAACACAGGAGGAAAAATGGTCAAATTATCAATTTAATCTGGCAGCAAATATAAAAATAGAATATTCTTGGATAGTAACTAGCTGACATACAGTTTAGGAAAAAAACATGTTAGCCATAAACTATGATGTGATGAAGGGCTGAACATTATTGGGAAAAAAAGTGACATTACGATATCTTTTCTTTCTGCGATATGCGATAAGAGAAAATACAGGAAGTTCCTCCAGATAAATGAGTCTCTCAATATTAGCATATCCAGTGACAATCGGTATCTGCTAATTTCAAAGCAGATATGCGCCCATATTACTAGATTTATTCACCAGACAAATAGCATTTCATTTGAGTTCCATTGAATCGCACTAGCAGTTCTCTTTCTGGCTGTCACCAGCAGAGTGAGCTACATGGATTACAACAAGCATTATCACTCCCCAGAGTGTCAAGTGATGATGCACGTACACGTGCAGTTGATTTCCAGTTGAGTTACCATCTTGTCTATTATACTGTATATCTTTTCCACAAGTGTTTGATAACTGCATTTGCGGGATCAACACAATACATGTTTATAACTTTATATCTATCTCTACAGACTGAACAAAGATCTAAGAAAGATGTCCTCCGAAATATCGGTTTTGGATTTTTTTCTCTTTCCAATGTTGTTATCGGCCCCAAAAATCGGTCTGGCCCTAGTTTCTATAGCCTTAAATACTGGAAACTAATATTTTAATCTTAAAATCATAATTGTTTTGAACTGTAAGTCTATTTTTATGTTAAGCTGCCACTACATAAGAAAACGTGTGAGGTGCAGTACTATCTTTTAGTACTGTAATAATGATATGAAGTGTGATAGTTAAATAATCTGTATTAGCTTTAGCTATTTGCAACATGGTTCTTGTGAATCCAAAATAAATCTTTTTTTTTTACAATTAAATTTGCAACACTAACTGAGGGTAGCTGATAGCTGGATTGAGTTTGATCTGACTGCATGAAAATGATGTGAGAGTGTAAAATATACACGTGCTGATGGAGAAAGCTTGTTTGCAGAAAATATATGTTCATACTTACTGCGATAAATTCAGACTGTTAAGATGTGTTTATTGTAAAGGTTCATATTGTGTTAACTGTAAGATTGCGCAGCCCTATAGTGTGACGGGAATTTATCCCGTGGTAGCATGATCAGGCGGACTCTGGACTCTCAAATGTCATAAAATAGCTCAGCATAGTGCAGGTATCCTTTTTATGTATTAGCATAATGAGACCACAGCAACCAAAACAACAGTTCAGTTGTGCAGTTTTGATTTGGTTCATCTTGGCCCAACAGCAGAGCAGTGACTGGCCACCTTGTGCCAGAGTGTGTGTTTGTGTTTGTGGTGTTATTCCAGGTGTTTTGTCAGAAATGGTGTGTGTGCATCAGCTGGAGACCGGAGAGTGGAGAGGTACCATCCTTCATCACCATGCATGGTTTGTGCAAGTGTGTGTTTTGAGAGACAGAGAGAAAGAGAGTACAAGAGAGGGATAAAGAGAGTATTTTAGCTGAGGAAGTGAGGGCGGATTTTCTTAGATACATAGACACACAGAGATGCTTTGATATATTATATGGAGAGGCAGAGGGGGACAGGAGCCAGACGTGTTGCTGTGTGTGTGTGTGTGTGTACGTGCCAGGGGTGCCCTCACACTGCCATGATCACACTGAACTAAAAAGTGGAAAGATGTCACAAAATGTTTCTTTTGTACTAAAAACATTATTTAAGTGATTTACTCTGGCTTCTTGCAAAAATACAGGAGCAGTATTTGATTATCTAATAAGTGATTCCTTGTTCAATCTTGTTAAAACCATTAGGCTTCTTTGTTTATAGCTAGTGCTGTTTCTCTTCATTAGAAGGGATTAAAGGACTTTGGCTCTCAGTGAGCCTTTGTGTAACTTTAACAGTTTATTTAGTCGTGGCATGTCTGTAAGTTTAATTCTTATGCTATTGAAGAACTGATGATAACTTTTTAGAAATATAGAAACATTTTTTCACGCACGGTATGTAAAATCTGTCGCCAGGGGGCTCTCAATCAAAACAATAACAAAAGATGTCATCGAGGCTAGCTGGGAATCATGGGAGTTCTCTCTGCTACTTCCACCACACCGGTGGAAACGAACCCCGTATTGACCGTAGTCAATCTGAACGGGCAAAACCGACCTGAGAAAGAGAATGTTTACCGCCGATGATCCGAGTATAATTTTTATTACGTTTTTATCAAAGCAGCACATACAGCAAGGCAAGGCAAGGCAAGGCAAGGCAAGTTTATTTGTATAGCGCTTTTCATACACAAGGCAGACTCAAAGTGCTTCACATCATAACATGTCATACAATAAAGTGAAAGAAAATGCAAAAATTAAAAGACAATTAAAAAACAGAGAATAAAAACATATTGACAATAGAAATTTTGGAAATTTTGGAGGACATTCCTTGGCATTTTTACTACTTTCAGACCCCATACTTGTGTTTGAAAGACTCACGTGAGATTTTCCCTGAATCCTGTACACGTCTTTGCAGGATGCGTATTTTTATGGTTGTACGCCAAACCAGACAATCCAGTATTTAGGATTGAAATCCAATACTTAGGATTTCCGTAAGATTAAGGCTTAAATCTTACTTCAGATACAGTAAATGCCAAGTTCAGTATTAAAATAGAAAATTTAAAAATCACTGAAATTATTAAATCTGAAAATATGTTCAAGTAAAAATAATTCAAATAAAATTACAAATATAAAAAGAATTAAAAGTTACAGTGCAGAGTGAGAGATTAAAATCTTATTAAAATTGTTTAATTAAAGGCAGAAGTTAAAAGTGCAATGTAGGTAAAATTTAGCAGAAGGCTAAGGTGAACATAAAATATGTTCAAGTAAAAATAATTCAAATAAAATTATAAATATAAAAAGAATTAAAAGTTACAGTGCAGAGTGAAAGATTAAAATCTTATTAAGATTGTTTAAATGCAGCTGTAAACAGGTGAGTCTTTAACCTGGATTTAAAAGAGCTGAGAGTTTCGGCTGACCTGCAGTTTTCTGGGAGTTTGTTCCAGATATAAGGAGCATAGAAACTGAATGCTGCTTCTCCATGTTTGGTTCTGACTCTGGGGACAGACAGCAGACCTGTACCAGACGACCTGAGCGGTCTGGATGGTTCGTAGTTAATCAGGAGGTCACTAACGTATTTTGGCCCTAAACCATTCAGTGCTTTATAAACCAGCAGCAGGATTTTAAAATCTATTCTCTGACAGACTGGCAGCCAGTGTAAAGACCTCAGAACTGGACTGATGTGATCCATTCTCTTGGTTTTGGTGAGGACTCTAGCAGCAGCGTTCTGGATCAGCTGCAGTTGTCTGACTGATTTTTTAGCAACAGTACGAAAGCTTTAAGTAGCAGCTCCCGCTTCCTTATGCAGCGGTCTTTGACATAACATCCGGTGTTTCCTTGGCAACGATAAACATTTCGTGTCTGTCATGGCGGCTAATTATGGCGGCTGCCAACAAGACACGGACCGTTACAACTATAAAATTACGGATTTCCCGGGCTTTGATGACTGTTGGAAATATTTGAGGTGATGCAAGTACTCAACAATAAAATATAGATAAGATGGGTTTAGGCAATTTTTTATTAATCTACATATTTTAATGTAAACATTAGCAACCAAATTCTACATATTATACCTTTTAAGCCATACTAACTGAGAATACAAATCTCCCTGTGCAGAACAAGCCTGTGTGCTTTAAAACCTCTTGGATTTGAAAAATGTATCAATGCTCTTTGCCTTTTTCTTTAGACAGGACATCTGAAGAGAGACAGGAAATGTTGGGAGGAGAAAGTTGGGGATGACTTTGACCCCACTACCACTGCGATGTTAACCATAGCCTCCGTACATGTGGCGCGCAACATAACTGCTAGGCTATCAGCGCCCCGGTTCTTCTTCTTCTTCTTCTAATGGATTCCCGGCAGGCTGTACACTGTAGAGTGTAGCGCCCTGGTTAGTTCATTTTAAAGATCAATTCTAAATGGTCATATAAAGACTAGGTGAATTACAATGTTACAATCAATACATGTGGTACAGTTCTTTTTTTTTTTTTTTTTTTATAGCTCAAGGCTTTGTAAAATAGACAAAAATATATAAGCTCTTTTTTTAGTATTAAAAAACTTTGTGTGACAAGCTTTCCTGGCTGGGAGGTGTTAATACAGTGTGCTGTAGGTATGTTATATTAGTCCAGTCCAGCAGTACAGTGCGGCTCCCCTTTGACTTCTGACCTGGCGTAAAGGGAAGTGACACCATTTGCTGTCCCTCCTTAAGCTTCTGGTGACCTTCAGGGACCTCTGCCACACATGGAGGCTCAACGACGTGATCTGAAAAATGCCTGCAGGGAAACTTTTGTACTACAGTGGTGTGGAGAATTAGTAAAATGCTATAAGTGAAAATCTGCAAAGCATAACTAGGAAAACAAAGTAAAAGTTCTCTCTTCTCTTGCTTCTGCAGAGCCACCTTGAAAAAGTTGCTTTAATGGCTAATGCAATAATTCACACTGTGACGTGTTCTACATATAGCCTTAGAGATCACACTGATAGCTCACCTCAATGTTGTCCGTTCTGAGCCTTTGAACCAGATAAACACACACACACACACACTCTCTCTCTCTCTCTCTCTCTCTCTCTCTCTCTCTCTCTCTCTCTCTCTCTCTCTCACTCCAACACACACAAACACTCTCTCACACACTCTGTCAGCAGGCAGTAGATTTGCAGGATATAGAGAGTGCTGAATCTCGCTGTGACTCCAGGAAACCCTGCACTCACTTCCACCTTCAGCGGGATGAAAGGAGTTCAGGGAGCTAAAGTTCCTCTCCCAACAGTGTGTTAGTGTGTGTGTGTGTGTGTGTGTGGGAGTATAACACAGCTTTGGTGCCCCTATCTCCTGTCTTTGCGGTCCCAGTATAAGCACATTACAAATTCACACATGCCCCTACCACCACCCCCATACTCCCAGCCTCGATCGCGCCACATCTGATACAATCACAACATGCCTACAAAGAGGCGGCCAGGCAGGGGTACCGGTGTCTAAGAGTGTGTGCATCCTCAGCTCTATTCATGAGACAGGATGCTGGTTTCTTGCATTGGCAGTTAAATGGTGAGAAATTCCCTCAACCTCAAAGACTCCTGAACACATCAGACGCCGGTGCTCTCCTTCATCTCTCTATTTTAGGCTATTTTTAAACTCAGACACCCTAAGCCCCTGAAAGGAAAAAAGGGCATTTGATTTTTCACAATCTTCCTCTTTTTTTCTTTCTCCCTTTCCTCTCCCTCTCCTCTACTACAATCAAGACAGTCATCAGCATAAAGCCAGACCCTTTGGAGGTTTTTCTGTTTTACTGTAATGACCTTCACTGTAAATCCTGAATTTAATTTTGAAGATAATTTAAACAGAATATATTGTTAGGTATACATGTAAAGCACATTGCATAGGATTTTAACCTTGTGGGGCAAAAGGCAGCAATTCCATCTGACGTAGTACACCGTTGAGCCAGACAAGGCACTCGAACTCAACATATTACATCTTTAAGTGCAACTCACAAAGAAACCAAATAGAAAATGTGTGTTTAGCATTATCACAGCAACTGAGGTGGGCCTTTGCATAAGTATGCAAAACAAATCCAACCAACCTTGATTCAAAAGAGGGTCATATGCATGTCATCGTACTCTTAAGTACACTTTTGCAGAAAGTAAAATATAACTCACCATAGTGCCAATTCACTGTTACAGTATAACTACACAATGCCAAATGAATCCTTAGCAGAGCGTCACAAAGTGTTAACAATATTCAGCACTATTGTATCTTTAACAAGGTGATGTCCGGATTGGTTCAGGGACAAATATGTCATCACTCTGCTAACTTATCTTTATCATCATGGTGAAAACAATTAACACGTTTAGAAATATGTAGCGATTCCGGTTGTGCTTTAAAAAGCTACCAGTTTGAGAAGCAAAATGAAGAGCTGTGTACTGTGTTAAAGTGTGTACTATGTACACGACAAGTTTGAAAATGTTACATCGTTGTCCTTTGCTCTCATCATTATCATAGCTCTGAGGACCCCTTTTGAGACCTTTTCTTTAAAAGTTAAAACAACCTTGGAGCATTATAAATGATGGATGAAACCTTTAGGAGTTGATGACTGAAAGACTTGAAACACAATTATCACCTGTTTTGTGATACATTTATGATTTTAAGTTTAGTGTACCTCTTGAATAAATAACCTGTAGCTTTGATTTCCAGACAGACCATTGCACTCTGAATGCTCACATACCCACAGAGGCTTGATTGACGCACAGTTCACATATTAACAGAAAACCAGACAGGTTTGTAACACACCCGCCCACACACCCACATGTCCACTAACCCACCCACACACACACCTATATGCAGTGTCTGTGATTGTGTGAGATTGACACACAGTTAAGTTTTACAGGTGCGCTGAAGCGGATAATTAGCCTGTTAGCTGTGACTAATGAAATCTCCACCGCTGTGCCCTCGACTGCTGCTGGGGCAGAGGCCACTTTCCTGTTTGGATAGGCAATGCTTTAAAGCAGAGCAGAGGGGAGCCCGCTGAATGTGGGTGTGTCCTGTGGGTATGTGTGTGTGTGTGTGTGTGTGTGTGTATTAGCACAATACAGGATGAGAGGAGTAAAAGTGAATATAAGACAGCTCAATGAATGTGAACATAAACAGCTGATATTTTCTCTCTCAAAAACACACATTGAAACATTTTCATACACAAGTCTTCTCTTGTGACGGTGACTCGACTTATTGTGATGACTGTAATTTAAAAATGATGTGTATCATATTGAAATACATGGAGACAAGTTAGATCCAATTAAATTGTAAGATTTTCAGTATTATACAACGTGTATTATGGACTCAAACACAGTTCCGTGGATATTATGTTTAAAAAAGACCCTGCTCCTTTAGATGCTATATCTTGCAATTTTTACGACATCTTTTATTTTAAGTAGAAAGCTTAAACATACAAAACATATCCCTTAACAGTTATAGGCACAAACAATATCATTTCTACAACATTTATTTATGCACATTTCTTAACATTAACATTTATCTGCTCTTCATTTTCTAAAATTTGAAACATAGAGAATTATAACACAGTTTTGATATCTCTGTATTTTGGATGATGGTTAGCAGAGAGAATCACGCCCATGATACCCCGCGAGCCTCAACGTCATCTTTTGTTATTGTTTTGATAGAGAGCCCCCTAGCTGCGGATTTTACATACTGTATGTTTCACCATTTTCTTCATTCTAATTGCATTTTTGACTTAGTTTGATCTTTTTTTGTTTGTTTCAAAAGTGCTCCATGATTGTCCTAAAGGTTTGATAATCTTTGCAGCAACCCCTGATGTTGAAATGAAGTTACATAGTAAGGCGTTGGATACCTTATAACCTTGTGGCAAAAAAAAAGAAAGGGATCATAAAAGCATTTTCACTTGAAAAACTTAGAACCACGGACATTATGCCACAGCCAATATGGTGGAGACATTACTCTTTATTCTTACGTTTTACAATCACTACAACCTTGCTCTCACTGATTAGACTTCTATGGAGTAAGTGGTCGACAAGTGTTTCAGTGGGAGCAGCCCCCCCAGGAGAGCTGATGAGGGGCTGCATACGGCTCACCTCTGACCCTCACGCTACTTCAGGACCTGGAATGTGCAGACACACACACACACACACACACACACACACACACACACACACACACACACACACACACACACACACACACACACACACACACACACACACACACACACACTATAATACACAAAAAGAATGCATCATTAGTCACTTTTTTTTTGTCGAACATTGTGCTCTTAATTGCATTTCTAAGATAATTCAGATCTTCATTTATATTGCGTTTTCTCCGCTGTTCTGGTTTGTTGGCTTTGGAGACTTAAATGCTGTGAAATTATTATTATGCCGTGTGGGGGGGGCGTTGCCGCTATCTAAGTGGTACTGTGTGTTAAGTCCACTGTTCAAGCGAATTTAATGAGCAGGCAAGATGTTGCATCCAAGGTGGTTTATTTCATGTGTGTTTGTGTGTGTCCTTGTGTCACCCAGTAATGTCTGCTTTAGTCATCAGGTCTGTCACCTCTGTGACACTCTGCTTCTGCAGCCTGAACAAGCGTGCAAAACTTCCCCTGCTAAAGCTTTGACACTCTGAGAGACGATTGTGTGGGTGTTTAAAGTGTATTTCCACAACATACACACACATTCATACTGTTGCATAGATTATATTTTTGTAGTGCACTTTGTGTGTTGAAGAATAAAACCGTTTCTTCTTGGATCGAGTCCTGAGGGGAGAAACTTCAAACTAGCTGATGGTTTCACTGCTGAGGCGCGATGACACATGCACACACTCAAATCTGCTGAAAACATTCTGTTGTCACGAACTTGTGTTTGCAGTGAAGATTTGGCTCTACAGTACTAGATAAAAAAAAGAGAAAGCAAACACACTTTTATTCTTTTTTATAAATACTGTAAGGGAATAGTGTGTGACCTACGGATGAAAGAATGGAGAGCACGAGTGAAGAACAAAGAGGAAAACCAAGGAGAGGCAGCGATGATGAGGATGATGATGGGGCTTTACGATGTAAAATTCTGATGAGAATTTCAGCTGCTGGACTGAAGGAACAAAGCAGATGTGTGTGTGTGAATGTGAATTAAAGAGGGAGAGCTTTCAGTTCCCTTTCCCTCTGAGGAACAGTAATTGTGATCCATGCTCTGTTAAAATCTACAGCCCTCAGGGAACAGCATGGAGACATCACACAATCACACACATGACTCTTTGGTCTTTGTTGCAGCGGACCAATGAAGACGTCACACACATGTACAACTAATGTCACTTCACCTGCCCTTATACCCCGTCCTCTCTGAGGCACACATCCCTCACACATCTGGACCACTTCTTATGTCCTTTCCTCCACAATTCCTCCTCTCCGTTCATACTTTTATCAGAGGAAAATCTGTGCATTACTGATAGTGGCCTCTAGGGGGTGCCTCTCTCTCTCTCTCTCTATCATGATGAACAGAGGGAAGGTGAGTGAACACAAGTGTGTTCTTCCTTTTGACCTTTCCCTAGTACAGGACTAGTTAATTTAAAGAAATGTAGGAAGTTAAATTCATTTTCATGCTGTGTAAGTGCCAGTTTGAAATCAATTTGCTTCAACAGCCTGTTAAATAAATATATTTTTTATAACCCACAATAGGTCCAGTCTATCCCGACAAGAAAAAATATGATCTAAGTATTCCCTTAATAGTATCTGAAAAAGCATCGTCACTAGGCTGAGGGTATTTGCTTCTTTTACACCAAATAAATGATGAATTTTAAGTCGTGGCTATTTAATTTACACATTTTTCAATGAACCATTGTTTTGTATTTGTGTCATTTATATTTGAAAGGAATACTCTTGATTTGTTTCTTTCTACACAAACCATACCTGCAACAAAAGTTTGTCTAATTTGCAGGTTTGTTGGGGGTGGGACAAAGTGTCGACAGCAATATATCAATGTCCTGACTCTGGTGAAACAATTATCTTATCGCTGGTGCTAAATATTTACATTTAGATTTTAGGGGGCGCTAATGTGCCTTAAACGCTAGTGGCCACCCGAAATTAAAGAGAACAAGAAAAAGATGAACTGCCAATTATGTCGCAGGGATATGGGTTGGTGGGCTTACAGACATTTGGAGCGTAATGGAAACACAGCCGAGATGAGCGATTGCAACACCGAAGAAAACACTGAGTGTACCGGCTCAAAGCACGGAGAAAACATCGTCGACAAGAAAGGACGCTTAGCTGGAGGCGTTTTGAGATATTTTGGATATTTACAGTCTGACATTAAATAGAGTAACGTGCTCTGTAAACTGTGCCGTAGACAACACCACAAACCTTTTCCACCATTTGAAACAATATGACCCGTTAACACACAGAAGGAAAGAAATGACTAAATGTCCCAAACGAGTGTTAGTGTGGACCGTATTGCAAATATACAGTTTATGGTGTGGGCCCTCAGCAAACACGCAGCCAGTAAGTGTGACTCCCCAGCAGCAAACTGTCATATCAGCGTTTTTCAGCACCGTGCGCTGAGCTTATGATGGTGAAATGTTCCTCTGTTCAAGTAGAGTTTATCATGATCTGACAATAAAGAATAATTAACCCACATACCATCTGGTTTCTTCAACTTTCACTCAGGAGCAGAAATCAGACTTTACATTTGAAAGAAATAATGACAAGACATTTATCGTGATCATTATCGATGTCACCTGATATGACATTTTTCATTGGATAACATTATTAGTCATATCGCCCAGGCCAACTTGTAATATATCAATTATCAACGAATGGCTTTATCATGATATTGTTGTCATGGGCAACATGTTGCTTATCTGATCGGATGAGTTTCCATGTGATCCCTGTTCCTAATGTATGTCCTTACATGTTGCACACGAGGTGTTCTGCTTGTTACACAATGAAGATGTAAATACAAAGTTTGATTTCTTATATCTGTGCTTCATCACCTTTTTACCATCTGCACAAATACCCCAACACGTTGAGAAGTTGCTGATGTTGTGTGTCAGCGATCATTACATTAGAACAATGGTATCTGTTTAGTTTTGTTAGTATGTTTATCTTTGTAAGCTGTTTAATATTACAGCCAGCATCTCGGCTGCGGATGCCTGCAATCAAGTCGAGCGTGTCGCAGAAATATCCCACTATGTTTATAAAGATTTCTCCCCTTTTAGCCTAATTTTGTGCTTAAATAAACTAGGGTGGTGATTCGTAGACTCGATGACTGCTAAATGTGGTTTTATGTTTCTGTTCTGAAAAGCACAGTTAAAAAAAAAAAAAAAGGCAGGCTATTTAGGGCCAATCTCAATTCTGTGTGTTAATTAAATTCAACAGAGAGTTGACTTCCTTTGAAGAGAGGCTGTTAAAATGTTTGGGATATTTCCCCCGCATTTGCTTTCAAAAATAACCAAACCCAGAGACCACAGTGGACATAAAGTTTCACCCTCAAGAAACATGAAAACTTTTTGAAGAGACGTGGAAGGAAACAATCAAGATGAATCTGAAACCCAACAGGGTAAAGAGACACACACACACATGCAGTCATTGCTTGGCAGAGTACTGAGACCAGTGCCATGAGTTGCATTTCAAGTTTTATGTTCATGTATACAGAGTAACCATGAGGAGAGAAAATAAACCAAAGGCTATTTTGATTGTCAGCACATTTCAACGTGTCCCCATCCAGCGAGAAAACGATTAACAGACTCGACATATTCTGGTTTTAAGAGCGCAGCAGAATGACTTAATAGTTATTGTTTCATGTGGTCCAGCCAACTTGGTGATTTCCACTTTGTAGTTGTCGGCTCAAATCTGTTTATTTTGTGTATTCTTTTTCTCAAGAATTAAACAAAACCTGCGTGTGCATTCCTCCGCATGCATCAACACCTTATACACAGAGGAATATATTATTCTGTCACTCATTAGGGCTAAAGGAATCAAATAAAATAGAAGAAACTACGCTTAAGGCTTTCATTTTGAGAGTTAGATTTAAAGATTGCTGTCAAACAATCACCAGCTCTCTTATACTGAAATTCTATCGGGACACCAGCCTATGGCGTCTTGGTGATTCAGACTTTTGTGGACGTTGTTAGCGGCTGAAACTCTTAATAATTATTATCCATCTGAGCAGAACTTCTGTTCATCATCCCCAACCAGAGTGTAACATGCTCTGTGCAGTCACTAAACTGTTACCAGGACAAGATAGAAAAAGCCGTACATATTAATTAAGCTTGACTGTAAGCTTGCACATGTAACGCTTCTTTAAACCTCAGCCTTTTTTTATTTGAGTGTAAATGCCACAGTGTGTTATCATCTTTCGAGGTTTTGTTGGACTTATCCATTCACCTGGGAGAGAGCTGGGCTAGTCGCTTTCTACTTTCCAGTTTCATTGCTAAGCTCGGCTCTGAAGCTCCATCTTTATTCTCTGTACTTACAGAACTAGGCCTACCTGAGGTTTCTCACTTTACGTTTGGGAGAAAAGCACATAAGCTTAGTTCAACACATGATGAATTATAAAGCATGCCATATCTCCTTTCATCGTGATGAGGTCTATAGGGACTGTGTCTATTAGCATTAAGCTCTCTCTGGTACAAAAAAGATCTACTTGTATGCACCCTGTGCACTGCCTGTCATCACCTGTGTCTGATCGGACTTGAAGCGGCTTGTTGGCACTCAGACGTTGTTTCCTCTTGTCTCGATCCTAGCTTCTTGCTCTCAGTCGACATCGCTGTGGACAAAAACATCTGCTACATAAATAGTAGAATTATAGAATATGAAGTAACAATAGTTGTCTAATGCTGTACTGATACCTTAATATAAAAACAATCTAAAAGCAGCAGTATTTTAGCTTAAGACAGTAAAGGAACAAGAAACCTGTAACAACAGTTTTAGTTGTTTTAAAGAAATAAGAAAACTTCATTCAACACGAATCCATGAATTTGTGATTTAATAGCAAGAGAACAGTACAGGATGATATTTCATTGGTTGTTCTGGTGAATCATATATATCCACCATATATATTCTATGTTTAAAGACAAAATGTCACAGAGGAGTAGGGCTGCTCGATTGTGGCAAAAAAAATCATAATCATGATTTTGTTGATATTGAGATTCTGATTATTAAAAACGTTTACTCATTGATTTTACAACAAACTTAAACATGTTTAACACTTTAACATTCCAAACACTTTGAAAAAAAAGAAATACATGAAAATAAATAATTAAAATGAATCTCAATTAATTGCCCAGCACTACAGAGCAGCTTTAAAAAGGTTTGAGCAGCAGTTTCCCCCTCTGTCCGTCTTTGGGCCTTTGTGCGTTTAAGTACAAGCACCCATCGGTCTGTGAGGGCTTGTGGTTTGTGTGTGTGTGTGTGTGTGTGAGAGAGAGGGAACGATACATTGTGTGTTATATTTGTACGTGCCGCTTCTGATCATAATGGACAAACCAGGAGGTCAGAAACAGATATTCACTTTCAGTCTTTTGAATGAAGTCAATGTGCCTCAGTTTTGGTGAAAATGCTAAGATCTCTGTACCTTTCACTACCATGCAGACAAAAAACTGACTCAAAAGCAAATTTAGCAAATGTAATTACCATTTAATATCCATGGTTTAAAGCTTCATGACCCATCTTAACAGTCTCTAAAGGACGATGGTAAGAGGTCATCAAATATTAGAAAAAAATAAATGTTTATTGTTTTTCTGACAAGATGTATAAGATTCCTGTCCCATCATTCATACATGTTAGCTCTACTTACCATTAGTTTTTAAACTGATGTTTGACATCATCTGTCAAATGTCAATAGAAGTATTTACCTGAGCTGTGACGGGGAGTGAGCGTGTGTGTGTGGTGGACATGATGGATGCAGTCTGCTTGTTTTGGAGACCAGTGTTATCTATCAGTTTGATAGGACTGGTTCTGGATCAGTCATACTCTGATCAAGTCATGACGTTGCTATTCAAGGTATCTAATGATAACGCTCAGTTATCTAGCAACTCAACATGAAAATATGTCTCTGCTGTGTGTCAACTGACTGAATGCAATCCAATTTGGCTTGAAATAGTAAAGATACATGTATGACATAAGTGTGAAAACTTTTAAAGACCTTGAGGGTTGTGCATCAATTGTGTTTTTTTTATTTATTTTGTGTAGCTTTGAAATTCTTTAAAAGGTGCAATACATTGATGAGTGTGTGGTCCAAGAATATACTGATGACATTATAAATGATGGAGGTGGAAGCTGGTGAGTTGCGATTGGCTAGCTTTGGTTTGTTGGTGTGCATTAGCCTATGACATCATAACAGTCAGAGCAGAGTACTAGAAGAAATCTATTGATAAAGCCCTTCATCTTTTCAGCCACACACATTTGCAGACAAGGCTTTTTTGAGATAATCTTGATAACAAGAAGAATTGGATGGATGGAGGTTGAGACGTACAGAAGGAGAGCAGGAGGGAGAAGACATCATGCTTCCTGACCCTTACACAAAGGCATAAATACAGCCCCACTAACTAGTCACTGTGTTTGTGTCTACTTTAACACTAAAATGATCTGTCAGGTAAAAGTAGTATAAGTAACAGGAGCTATAATACGATTACATTCTTCTTCTGTGGTGCTGCCGTTTTTGCTGAAACAGTAACAGGACTCTAAATGTATAAATTGTGTCAACAGAAGACAAACTTTAAAGAGTTTGACCCCGTCATCAAAAGTTCTGCTCTCCAAAACAGTTGGATGTGACTTCATCCTATGACTATTTTCCTGGACTTAACCCTACAGTCTGTTTGCAATGGAGCAGTGAAAATGTAGCCACTAAAACAGTTGGAAATAGACTTATTCAGTGTTGTCAATGACGGTGGTTATTTAATCTATGGCTCAGCACCCAAAAAAGGTCACAGGCTCTTTTTTACTGGCCAAGGTCTCATTAGGGTCCTCAGCAGGGAGAAAACTTGAAAAGGAGTTTGAATATCTTCTGAGTGTCATTAAATAAAGTCTGCAAGTCCTGAAAACGTGTGAGTGGTAGGATGTTTGAGCAGAGGTCAACAGACTGTCACGTCACAAGTGTCGAGGAGTCATAATGAACATCGTGCTCTCACTGTTGGCCAGCAGTGACACACCACAGCTCCTCTCTGTGACTGTGTGCTTTAATAGGCCAGTGTTGTAATCGTTAGCTGACATGGTAAGAACATTGATTTATAAAGTTTTATCCTGGCTAGTCTATTGGGTGGTCTTTTTTATGCCTCTGCTTCTGCAGCCGAGGATGTAGGTCTAATGCTTCTGGATTGTCCATTTAACTTGTCCCAGTCTTTCAAACGTGATATCTAACGCCTAGAGGAAATCTTTACATTACATTTACATTTTGCACAAAAGTCCACTTTGACTCAAACATGAACTTAATAGATTTTGGGCATCTATGTCCCCTGTAATCTTGAGGAAGACCCTTTATGCCAACGACTCTCAAGAATTCATACGCTTGTTATCACACCATTTCACACAAATGTTAAAAAGAAGAATAAAATGATGAAGTGATAGCTCTTGTTTCTCAAAATAAATAACAGGTAATTTCACTGTGACACCACAACAACATTACAAATACTTAATTAACAAACCTGCGGGGATGATATCTCAGGAACACCTGAAGGGACTATGGACTGAATGATGAGCTTCTTAGATTTGGCGGTCAATGTCAAGGGTTTGGGTTAAATGATGTCTGAATATCTGTAGTTTTGATTTGGTCGTTGACAGAGATGGGCACTGTTGATACAACATGTTACTTCATTAACCGTTAATCCGTTAAAGGCAGGGTTGGTAATTTTCTCCAGATACACTTTTTCAGATTTTGGTTGAAATTGTCTTTAGGTCCTGACAGAAATGAATAACTCATGTGCTCTGAAAAAGGAACGAAAAAAATCTGTAGTAGCAGTTGTAAGCATTTAAAAACTTTGACCAATGTCTGCCACGATTTGATGAACCAATCATTCCTCCCTGTCTCCCTGCTCGTTCTCTACCCCATGCATGCATGAGCCCACACTCAAAGCATGAGCTGAAATCCGCTTCTGGACCAATGGCGCTCGTGCATGTAAGTGAGGGGCGTGGCTTTTGAGGGAGCACAGAGGGGAGGGGGTGGGTGCAGACTGAGCGCTGAGGGAACGCTACTTTCAAAATCATGCTAGTTTTCGAAAATCACCAACCCTGCCTTTAATGAAAATGTTTAACTTCAATATCACTTAATCAGTTAATTCTGTTAATGGACGTGTGCCCAGCTCGGATTATTGATCACTGAAAACTGATTATGATTTCATATGATTGTATCATATTATAGCATGTAAAGGATCAGAACATTTGACAACCTTAGACATGACACATTATAGGTGACAGACTAGAACTAACCTTAAATGTCTTGGCCTTCATGGCAATACATGTTATTTATTAAATAAGGATAATCCATTCAGTTTTAATAGCTTCCAATAAACTCTGCTCTTATAAACATTGGTCATCTTTTCTCAGGCTCACAGGATAACTGGGCCGTGGTCCTGCATATAAAAAGAATATGAGTCAGAGTTTTTGACTAGATTTTGCTGAACAGAGAAAATTAGAAGGCTTCTAGCATATTTCATTTTACAATATCATAAATCATTCAGTGGGCTGAAACCGGCAATCTAAGAAAGAGCGATGGTTTTGTCCGCCACATGATGCTATGATGATTTCAGCACACAGTAAAGAGATATGTAGTCTTTTTGAATCGAGACTTTAGACATCTAGGACTGACCACACTTTAAAAACCTACAGCTCATGACAACATCATAATGTTTGGGTTGATGGCTTTGAGTATGTCACTCTATGGCAGCACCTCTATTTGGTTGCTAAAAGTACTTCGGTCAAACTTTTCTACTTTTACGTTTTATCCAGTAAAATCAGTAAACCCATTGTGTTCTAATGCACCGTATCTGCTCCCTGTGGAGGTGATTAAAACACACACACACACAGCATTCACATAGTCACAGGACCACGCCATGTTAAAGGCATGTCTCCTCCCGGTGTTGCTGAGAATAACCAGATTATTTTATCTGGAGATACCCACTCCTTTAGGCATGCTGGAGATGGAGCGTGCTCTCCACCTCCATGTCTCCATCTGTCTGTCTCCTCCTGTCTCTCTGCCCTCTCTCTCACTTTCAATAAAAGCTATTACGAGACATCTTAAAGTCAGTTAAACCTGTGCACACATGTTGTGTGTAGTTGTACAGGAGTGTGCGTTTGTGTCTATTAATGGACAGAGGTAAGAGAATGTGATCTTATGGTATCGTCATCTGAGGACTCACAAGCGGCCTGTCAAACGTTTTTATGGACGATCTTCCTGGATGACGTAGAGGTCGGGGGTTGAAGGGTGACAGACAGTTGACTATTTGGTGTGAAGCATAACTGCAACAGAGTCTGCATGTTAAGACTACAATTATGCAGTATGCATAATAAAACGGACTGTGGTGGGACTGCAGCAGGAGACTTATTTTCCTTTAAAATCTTAGAGGTCCCATATTATGCCCTTTTTGGGGTTCATATATCTAATTTATGTGCCTACTAAAGTACGTTCACAATCGCTAATGTTCGAAAAAAGTGTCTGTTTTCATGTACTGACGATCGATGCAGCCCGTCTCATCTGCCTGTGTTTGCAACGCTCTTAATCCCCCCCGAGCAGGGTCCCCACGTGTGCCAAGTCTGACCTGATTGGTTGGCCGATCTGCTCTGTTGTAATTGGTCAGTCGTTCGGGCAATTCTCGGAAATGTTACGCCCCTTTTACCATATTGGGAATGTAGCTAATGTGCAGCATGAGCTTGTGCTTGCCACAATGAGCCAATGGGCTTGGATCAGTGACATCATCGCAGTGTGATATCACACTGCCAATTTTCAACGAGGGGGGCTAGAACCGAGCGTGACATGCTGCTGGGAGAAGCCGCTGTTGGGGTTAAAGGAGCTCATACGCGGGCAACATTTCTGTTGGGTTTTATAAAGTAACATTTGGTTATCAAATTAACATCAATAATTAGCCTTGTTTAATTATTAATATAGATCAACAATATTATTAAACTGAGTTAATAAACCTATAAGGGGCACCACTCTGAAATCAGAGAACAACCAAATATTACCATATCAGTCTCTAAATAATTAGTTAAATACTAGTATTATTGATTAATAATCTGTATTTAATAAATTGAAGGCGTGAAATCCGAACACAAAGCCCTTGCACCCAGCTTATGTCACAATGCAAATACACCAGTAATCACAAACAACTGCTCTTTAAATTATAACAGAGTTTATTTAACAAAGAAACATCAAGTCGATCAATGAAACTCAATCAAACAAATAACTATTATAAACTACACTACAGCAAACAAAGTATAAGCAAACAGTGGCACGTGTGTGTGTGGGTGTGTGTGAGAGAGAGAGAAAGGAGGGGGAGAGAGAGGGAGCAAGATGGCGGCGTAACCACGTGTGGTCACGTGATGGCGGACACTCAACACTGGCCTTCCAGCCTGGTCTATTGTCTACCCTGGCGGGACCGAGTTAAGCTCTGTCTCTGCAGCGTCTGAACGACTACGAGTGTACAGGCCTATATGTGTGAGTGTGCGTATGTGTGTGCTGGCGTGATCTCAGAGTCGGTCTCCAGATGTGCGTCTGCGCCAAAAGGTGTAGGTGTGTGTGTGTGTAGGAGAGAGGGGGAGAAAAAGACAGCAGTCTGGAACTCGCGCACAACTCGGGAATAATTAACTTCAATACCAGAAGCCAGTGGCCGAATTTAAGTTAGACGGTGTTTACACTGGTCTTCCTGATCATGAAGATATTAACCCGGCTAACGCTAGAGCTCACAGAGAAACACACACAATAAAGACAACAAAGGAGATTTTAAACTAATAAAACCCGAGACCAGTGGTCAAATAACAAGCAAATATTATCCCAGTTTCACATTAATAAATCAATTATTAAATACACTCTCTAAAGCTAACTGCCCAGACCTAATTAAGCCTCACTTGTGAACCGTCCGCGGTTGATGAGAGGAAAAAAAGTCCGATGATGAAATCAGATCTCCAGTCTGTTCCAGTGCAGATTAGCTGTGTTGGCGGCTGCGGTTCCCAGCGGACGAGCAGGATCTTTGTGTTCTCCCTCGAGTGAGATGATCTCTGTGGATGTCCTGTTCGTTGCAGGACGGGACGAGACGTATTCTTTACAGTCTCTGGATAAACCGTTTTAATTCGGTTTATGAATAAGACGCTCTGTCGAGATGCGTTCAATGTATAATCAGAGCTCGGGATTCCGGATCACTTTCCTTGCTTGAGGCCTTGGGTTACCCGCGAGTGCGTGCCAACTTTTAAACAAAGAGAAGCGTGCTTTAAAGCGTGAGGGAGGGTGTATCTCCGGACGGAGAACAGAGAAGTTGTGTCCTCTGATGCTGAGAGCATTTGAAGAGAAAGAACAATGGGATACAACTCCTTTTATTCACCCTAAACTTCACACCTATGTGTTAGGGGTTGCAAAGCATGCTGGGAGTATCCCTGCAGTGCATGCTGGGAGTAAGAGTCCTTTTCCTGGTAAATGACTACCAGTCAGTCTTCTCCAAAAAGGGACACAGGCCTGAGTTTTGTCTGGCATTCTGGCTGGCCCCAACACCGCGTTTCCGCGGACTTTGAATTTTTGCACATAGATGTGCCTAAACATGCACAAGACACCTGGAAAACACACTAAAGAGCATATAAAACCAGAAAAAGCATAATATGGGACCTTTTATCAAAACCGGCTTTGCAGAAATGGGCAAATCTGTGTCTTAAGAGATGATAGTCTGGGAGAGTCGTCTCGTCACTAGATTTAAGAAAGATACAATCCTGTAGAAAATGTTAAATGAAACAAAAGAGTACTGTTTCAATACAGAGTAAGCTTACGAAGTGATCAGTGCTAGAGAAACTTCTAAGTCGGCAGTTTTCTTCTTACGTACTCTTATTTATTTGGTTTATTTTGTTGCTAGGGGTTAATTATCACATTGTTTAGGTTTTGACCATTAAAGTCTGTCTTCTTTGTTGCATTATATATTTTTTAAAGATTTTTCAGATTTATAATTTGCAATACACGCGTAAACATAAACCTCTGTTCTCAGTAAAATACCGTGCAACCATTGGCATAATTTTAGTGAAATAATTTTTCAAATATTGATAATTGGGAAATCATCAAAAACGAGACCAAGTGGTGACAGCCATGCTATGAGCTCTGTACGTCTGTAGACATGCAGGGGTCCCACAGATGGGCTTTTGGCTACATGCTAAGAACAGAATACTAACTTGCTGATGATTTCTACATAAAGTTCTTACTTTCTTCAACATCTTAGTTAGGCATGTTAGCACGCTAACATTTGCTTATTAGCAAATCAGCACAAAGTAATGGGCTGATGGGAAACTCATCGCCTGGCAAGTCTTTATTCATGAGGCCCCAGACAAACCATTTTTATAGAAATCACGGGTTTATATCCAAAATGTAAGCTTCACCAGAGCTATCACCGTTCATCTTCTTGTATATCTTTACAGAGTTTCATACCCATCTTTATGATGGCTGTTGACATATTTCACTGTGTAGAAAACTGGCAGACAAACAGACCGATTGTAGAACAGAAAAAGACATTGAGGCCATAGCTCGGTAAAGAATGATACATCTACTCTCCAAATGCATTGATTACAGGACAGTATTAACACTACTATAACTCAAAATAACATTAAATTCAATTAAGTGTGTATTTTGTATCAAATATCGCGTACACAAAGAGTGTCTGGATATAACTTCTGTGCACTGAATAAAGTATTTCATGCAGTTTAAAAGCTTCCAAGAGGTGCTGTGGGTTAAACTAATATTGTGCTATAATAATGAGAACAATTCATACAGATGCAGAGCAGGAGTATAACATTATACAGCAAGACTGCATGACTTGAATAATGTTGAATCAAGTCGAGACAGAGCATTTAACACCCAGAACTCTGAAGAAATCCTAATTCACTCTTTTCTTAAATAACACCAAGCTTGTCCATAATTCCCTGATATCTGCTTTTATTATGTGTAGGCGTCTTTTTTTTTTTCTGCTACAGTTATTATCTACCACTGTTTTACAATGTTCTCATTAATCTTCTGCTCTCCTTCCATCTGTTTCTTTCTGAATATGTAATCTTTCCCCGCTCCTAGGAGACATGCCCTTTATGTGTCTGTAGGAGATCAGAGTGTGTGAAAACACACACACACACATGCACAAAGAGACGAGGGGAGTTAGTATCACATTAATGAAGAGACTCATTATCAAATTTATGAGCGCCGGAGTCACCAAACCCCATCATTCTGCTGCTATGAGACAAGTAGTGAAAGAACGCCTGACGGGAAAGATTGAGAGCGGCAGTAGAAGGATGAAGGGAGTATGAGGAGGAGATGAAGGACTCTGTGATAAAGAAGTTATTAATGGTTTCATCTCTTTCCCTTGCTCTGTTATTCTTTTTCTTTTCTCACTCATACCCACAAACACACAAGCACAAAGTCCACTGGCCTTTCCTCTGTGTGTTTTCTTATGACACTGATACTCCCCTCTTCAAACAGCGGAGATGAACTTTTGCCATGTAAATACAGCACTTGTATTCACACACACACACACACACACACACACACACACACACCTACACTCACACGTACATGCACACTCTCTCTTCCTTTGCAGTTTTCTCTCTGTGGTCTTTCATCCTGCCTCTCTATCTGTTTGACAGCCTCAGAGGAGCAGAGGAACTGAATCTAAAATAACCATCCCCCGTTCCACAGTTATCATATTCACACACACACACACACACACACACGCACATGCACACGCACACGCACACGCACAAACAGACTTGCATAGAAACACTTTTGTATTACCCAAAGAAGAGGCCAAGAAAACAACCTAAGAAATCATTCTGATCTCTTTGGCTTCTGAGGAAGGGCGTTTGTCGTCAGGAGCGTCCAGCCCACAACCGCCTCTGCCCGAGAGGAAGGAAGAAGCTTCTGAATATGGATGACACATAATAATAAGTGCTCCAAAAGATCAGTTTAGTGGGCTCATACATTTAACATCACAGTTAAACGCTTGAAGGAAATTCAAAACTTGAGGTCCTGGAAGGGCTTTGGACCCTGTTGGTCTGTCGGTCTGATGCCAGTGAAACCTCAATGGCTGCAGCCAAGTATTTCAGTATTTCATCACCCTCCAAGGCTGACAAATGAAGTTAACTTGGAAGGGCCTAAAACCCGTTGTTCTTTGAGTGGCCACTTGAGGCTAGCTCCAAAAGTGAGTCCATCCTTATTAGGTCCCATATGAAAATGGCCAAACTTTGCAGCTGAATTAAGGATGGTGACATTGGCATCTAGTGTTGTAGTACTCAAAATCGGTCTTGGTCTTGAGACTTTTTGAAGGTCTCGGTCTGGTCTCAAAATCAAAAGCATTTTTACTTGGTCTTGTCCCGGTCTCGGACTGTGCGGACTCCAGATTTTAAATGAAGTCCGGTCAAGACCACGGCTGATAGGCTACTTTTCCACATCAATACTTTTATTTTAAAACGCCTCTTTCTAAAAGAACAATTCACTTTAATTTATTCATAATTTGATTTTTATGCCCTGGTTACAGCTGCAACCTTCTAGGTGTTAGGGTCTAAGTCAGTGACATGCCTGCTGCACACAAGATGATGATTTTTCGGTGATATTTATGGTCTTGGTCTTGGTCTTGACTCGGTCTTGATCACTAAATGTCTTGATCTAGTCTTGGTCTAGGAGCGCTCGGGGATGTCTTGGTCTCGTTTAGTGTGGTCTTGTCTACAACATTATAACACGAGAAAATTCCTGAAAGGTCAGTATTATATTGATTATATTTTCACAATTAAGCATGTATTTGTGTCTGCCCTCATCATGCTTGGCTTGTAAGCTTGTTTGGTGATTTTCATACATTGATTTATTTGTTGAAGCCCAGGCATTGGAGGCGGATGCGTTGTCTGCTTTCCCAGGTAGAGAAAATGGACAATAATTTGATGAAGACCATTAAGTTATAAAAATGAACAATACATAATGATTTAGTAATATTTAGAACAGGGAAGTCACCTTGGCTGTGACTCTCTTTTGTGGTTTAACAACCCTGCATACACTTCTGACTGTATCTGTGTGTCAAGCAACACATATGCATGTAGCAAGTGACAAATGGGGCTCTTGGCTGCTATCAACCAGATCCTGAACTAAAAGTCTGCGACGAAGACACATGACAGAGACCTGTTTGTCTGTTCTCACCCACTCCAGCACTTACAGCTCTGATAACAGCATGCAGGCCTACTGTTAAGTGACATGAGATACAGCAAGCACACATTTAACTTTAACACTCACACTGTGTGAGCTTGCTTAGAGGGGCTTCATCAGGTGGGACAGAGGCAAATGTCGCCAACACCAGGACATTAGCATGGGTCTGTAAGGCTATTTGTGTGTCTGGAGCTGAGGGTAGATACGCTGTGAGAATCGGGCTTATAACGATATCTTTAATTAAAAAATCAAAATTGAACACTTAATGATTAGTTATTTTCTTTATTACACAGCTTTGCTAGATACTTTATTCTGATTGGTCATTAATGGAGAATCTTAAAATTCAGATCCAATCATATCGATACGCAAAAAGTAGACCAGTACATTTTTCATCAACCTGTTGAAATTGTAAAAAAAGAAAAGGAAAAGATGAGTAGTAAACAGGGCAGCTAAAGAAAGAGAGGTCAAATGACAACAAGAGATGTGTCTGATGCACCAAAAGCCCTACAATGAACTTTTCTGCCTGTCTCTACGCAGCCAGTCCCTCACCTGCTTCCCATCTTCCAATGCTTATATCTTTAATTTCAGTCATTAAAATCAGAGCTTCAGAGCTGGTATTTTTCACACCAGGAGTGCCATCATCAGTGTCCCACATTTAAGAGTTCTACTGATATGATAAGAGAGGCAAAAAAAACTAATTGTGATGCTACATTAATAATTGAAAGCTGTATTGTCACCCAATGATGAATGAAATATGAACTATTTAAATTCTTCAGGGACAGCATTTAAAGCTGACACACTGTTACCTCACTACATGTTTTCTGAACACAAAACTTGGTTATATTTACAGTAAAATGTGCATCCTGAGCATCGTTATGGAAGAGTTCACGGGAGAAAAGGCCAAAATATCCGAGTTATACTCTTTGCAAATACCACTGCAGACAGCAAAAGGTCACTCAGGTCCATGTTTCAAACCCAGTGGGAAATTGGCATGTTTCCGCTCCACCTTTGTGTGTGTGTGTTTGAGTTCTCATGCTCAGGTCCAGTCATGTGGGTGTTATCTGATGAACAGCTGATGGTGCTTATAGGAGCGTTTCCCCCCTTAAAAGCCTTTCCTGCACACTGTAAATCTCACTAATAAGGCCCGGGCGCCCGGCGAACCCCCTTCATTTCGCTGTCGGGTGATAAATAACGACGGCCTCACCAACCGGACAGCAACCGGACAGAGCCAGCCGACTACAAAGAGAGAGAGAAATCCCTGAAGTTAGAGGTAGTAACTGTGGATAGGAAGGATTCAGGATACACTTTGTGACGTCAGACAGAGGTACAGTAGGCCATGAAGAAGGTTATCGGTGTATTTGTCGCTGTAATGGTTTGTAATTAAAAGGTCAAACAGAATAAATGTTAGAATAAGGAGGGGGCAGCTTGGCTGCATCTTCCCAAGTGTGTGTGTGTTTTTAATATAAATCTGGTTCTTTTCCGTCTATTGCCATGACAACTACTGATTGTGCATGGAGACAGGGGTCTGAGGGAATGTCCTCACCCCCGCAAACTCATTAATTACAAACGCACACACACAAGTGCGCACTTATCACTTATCTACTCTGTCCATGAAGGTTGAAGTGATACACAACTCTGTTGGATGGGGAGGAGCAGAGGGTTGATAGGAGGTGGAGGGGGAGAGATAGACGAGGGGAGGGAGGCAGGGAGGGGGAGGAGAGGAGTTAGGGTGAGGGAGCTGTTGAGTTGCTGTTATAAATGACTTTTAGAGAGGAAGTGGAAGGAGGTCGTTTTCGGGCTGAGCAATAAAAAGGATCTGAATATGGAACTGTGATATCATTTTAAGTTGATAAGGCTGATTAGGCCTATCACAGAGACCAGCCTATTGTTCTGTTTCCTAGATCCCCAGAAAATCATCCCGTTATCACTGGATCAAACCAGCTTTGTTATCCCAAGACAACGAGAAAAATAAGTCAGAGAAAAAAACACGGAAAATACGGGTTATCACTGGAAAATGGAGTGAATGAAATGTATGGATGAATTACCACTTAGGGCTTCTGTAGATTCCAATGAGAAACGTTTTACACATTTTATTTTATTGAGAGATCAAGTAGCTTATGGACAAAATGCTGAAGAGTAAATAAACTGCTTCTTAATGTGAAACTGCTTCATTATGTGTTTTTACATGTTTTATCTAAGCTTGTTAAAATGTATATTCTAAAGGTTACCAACTGGTTTCTTCAGGCTTCAGACATTTCAGGACATCTTCAGTTATCAACATTATCAAATGATTTAATGTAAAACAAATGCCAGTGATTAATAGAGAAACAATTATCGTGATCATATTTACCTTACCTCCAGTCTGGGGTCATCTTAACCTTTCTAGACGTCTTCCAGACTAAATAAGGTTCAGCTGATGATGGGTGTCTCTCTGAGGAGGAAGCTGTAGGTGGTGGAGGGTGAGTTCACGCTCCGTCTCCTTTTCCTGGTCTGGTCAGTGACCATGCAGAGTCGCTGTGCTCCATAAAGAATGCACATGCCATGAAGGAAAAGGGAAGTTTTGATTAAATTAGGTATATTTCCTTCTTTTGTATCATGAATCATAAAGCTGACCGTAAATGGTCAACATCGGGTTAAAAGCTTAACGTCAGGAAACGTTCAGTATGTTTAATGAATGGAACCCTGTACACGTGTTGCATGGATAGCAAAACAATTTTTTTCTATTTTGAACAAGTGATTGAAATAAAAGAAATTGAATAACTCTAAAACTACAAAAAGTAAACCTAAACAACAATATTTAACGAAAAGCAAACAATGTATGCACAAAAAGATGTAGGATGAAGTTTACACTTTTATTTTCCTATATTTGTGATTATCAACCTTTGTAGATAGAGGAAGTATGTTGACACCATCTCAATGTTTGAAGCTGATCCTTGTTTACAACTTATGTCAGTATTACACAGGCAGCCTACTCCGGCGATAAAAAAATGAAACCATTATGGAAATACAATAAATTGTAGTTCCTCAAGTGTCAAAAACGCCTCCAAAAAACACTGAATCCTCATTCGGTCTCATATTAAAACGCCAATTTTCTCAGCAGACATAAAAAAATGTTCAGCCTGGTCAAACCCGGTCAGTGGTTTTGGTCTCAATAGCTCAATTCTTCATTGGTAAAATCGGTAAGAGGGGTTAATATGTTTTTATAACTCATCTACTTTTAATATATTAATAACGGTTATGTCCCATTACACATAAAGTCTGGTTTGAACTTCTTCGTCAAATGTACGCTGTAGCGGCCTACGCTGTTGTGAGAACGATGCAGTCTGATTTCTATAACTGTGATATCACCAGTCTGGTTCCGCCACATTCTCTGCTTGTTTGTGAAGGAAACCATGGTGACTGAAACCAAGCGTATTATATTGGAGTTGGAGCTGATAAATATTGAGCAGCAGTTGATCATACTTGAAGGCTTGTAGCGTTATTCCTTCTGCAGAATTTTAAAAATGACGGCTATACCGGAAATATTCACAGGGTTTGTGGTTACGTTAAGGGAAAGATACAATTATGAAGAGATGCACGTTGGGCTACATATGTAGGCTTCACCATAGGTACAGGTAGGGCTGGGCGATATGACCTCAAATCAATATCACGATTAATTGAACATTTTACCTCGGTTACGATTAATGAACGATTATTTGTTTTTTGTTTTTTGCCGTCATTGTTATTTATTGAATATTTCAAACTGAAAATCAAACCATTGCTTGAAATGAAAACGACACGTTTTAGTTTTAAAGTAGAAATGAGCTTCTCTAAAACAGTAGAAAATAAATAACTTGCATTTCTTGTAAACAGTTTTTCCGCAGTTGTTACATTTGACTTCTTTTTGTCCGGTGTCGTCTTCCCTAAAGACAAAATGTGTCCAAACGACGGAAATTGCTTCCATGTCGCGGATTGGACGTGTCGTCACGTGACTCTGCCCTGAAAATAATCGAAATGGGAAAGATTACGTCTGTTAGAGGTTCTGAATGTCGGTTTCGATGAATTGCTCACCCCTAGGTACAGGGCTATTTGAACCTGCAGCGTATGCTACAGTGTAGATTTGATGCAGAAGGGACATGGCTGAGTTTGCCAGAGAGCTAAGCTTCACTTTAACTAAATCCCGTTGCTAATCTTAAACAGTTAGCTTTGTTCATGTTTTTTTACCTCTTGCGGAATATGCTAACTAGATGGCAAGCCAGATGAACTAAATGAGCATGTTTCACCAACCAAGATATTCCTTCTGTCCGCCTCAGCTGTACCTTCTTTATCTGCCAGAGGATAGGTGGATTTGGGATTTCTAATATGGCCCTGCCAATGGTGGGCTTTATAACTCCACTTCAGAAACCAAAGAGTGAAGTCAGTGAGACTACGTCCAAGTTTGATATAGTCAGTAGTATTACATGATGCTTCATTCATTAGGCCTGATCTACTACAAAGTCATTTTAAACTCAAGTTAACATTTTAGGTTTAAACATCAAACATCAAAGTTTTTACTCAGCCAGCCTCTTATATTTCGATCCACAGTTCCCTTTTTGTCTGTCTTATAACCCTGCCTCTAAAGCAGACACAGGCCTACACACACACACACACACACACACACACCTACACACACACACACACACACACACACACACACACACACAAAATAATACATGTGTGAATAATAAGGTGTTAATTCTTGAGGTGTTGCCAACACACTGTCACCCCTACAATAAACTCACACGCACACGGCTCTTGTTAGTCTGTATACTCATTTCCTCTTTTTTTTCCCTCGCTGTCTTTAAAATATGTAAGTCATTTGGCATTTCCTGCCACACGGCTGATGGCTTTATAAGAGACAGTGGCAGACCCGTCTCCCAATCAATCAATCTTCATTCGTTTAGCGCCAATTCATAAAAAAAGTGATCTTGAGACACTTTAAAAAAAGACCTTACTCTTTGTTGTATTATATTACAAAGATCCAACATTCATCCATCATGAGCACAGCAACAAGCCACATTTAGTAAAGTTACAGTGGCAGGAAAACTGGTCACACACACACACACGCAGACACTCTGGATTCCCTTATAACATATATATCTGCTTGACAAAACAGGCCGTTTCTGCGTTTGGATCAGTGATTCAGATTGGATAGTCAGCTACGCCTCCCTGACTGCTACTGCTAATTCTAACATTGCAACTTGTCCACACTTGTATTACCTGGAGATTGTTATCATCCATAATATGCTCGATGGTGTCACATGGTTACGGGGTTTTTAGTTTTCACTCGTGTCAATGTGCGTTTCCTGCTCTTTCAGATACAGATGTCGAGGATTTGGGGCTTTCTCCTTTCAACACCTTCTCTCTGTAGCCGATGACCACAGATAAGAGCTCCCCCTGTCTTCTCTTTCATCCCCTTCCTCCTTCGTCGCTCAGTGTTTCTGCGATAATACTATGTGGATGTTTACTTCAAGATAACTTTATTTTGACTGCTTGTGTGTGCCCCTGTTCGCCGGGTGTGTGTGTGTGTAGGGGAGGCAGTTGACAGATGTAGACAACGGGGCAATGAGAGCACAAGCAGCCCTGACCCGGGGGTTGAGAGGGGTCTTGTGTAAAGAGTGTGTGTGCCAGTGTATGTGTGTGTCTGTGGTTGTTTATGGCAGTAATGGGCTGCTCGGACCAGACCTCTTTTGATCCCTCCACACCACCTCAGTTAGCACCTCTGTATGCTAGGAAGTGTGCACAGAGACATCTGCTCTCTGAACTTGATAATGAGACACCTTGGACCTTTGGTCAACAAGCCTGCTCTGTGACACAAATAGAAATGTCTCTTTTTGCACACAGTTACATTTTGGTTTCTTGTTTGGGTTTATGATGCAAGTCTTTAAAAAAATGTGTTTTCAAGGAAAGTTTACGTGCTACACATATAGCACAAATATGTTGCCCGCACAGCATCTGTGCCATTTGTGCCTTTTGGGTGGATATGCATGTCCACCACAGCGATGCATGTTTACGTGCAAACTTGGCAAAGAAGCCTTTGCATTTTATTAGTTTCTGTCTTTGCATCTGTTAGATGTTTGCTGCGTTATATTTAGCGTTTACATCCCTGCATCTGAAGTAAATCCTCCCACAGTGAAGCTAATTATGGGAAATCTTTGCTAAAATAAAGTCCACATAAAACACATTCTCTGGTTTCCGCTCGCCTGGCTCCCTCTGATCACTCTGCTGCAACCTGCTAATCACAAGCAGCACGGCAGCACGCTGGTCACAGCCCACTATGTTTAGTGTTTACAAGGCTTAAACACAGCCACGTTTAGAAGTCCTCCGCTCATATAGGCGGAGAGACAGCAGATGCAAGCACACACACATACACACACTTTTTGTAGTGTATGTATCCATCCATGCAGCGAACATGCACGCGACACACCACTTGTCTCTGTGACTGGTTGTTACTTTTTGGAATAAATTGGAGTGTAATTTAAGATTTCTTAACCGTCTAACTTAAAGACTGTCATTCTAAGCATGGATAATGTGTGCTCCTGTAGGACAAAGAGGATAATTGGATCTTGGTTTATCATCAAGTTGCTTTGTCATTGGTTAAGTTTGTTCATTCACCCCTAAAGTTCCTATAAGGAGACAAGAAAAGACACTGAAGGTTGGAAGATGTGCGGAAAGAGAAACTTAAGGTTACATAATCAGCTCTTTCATAATAAAAAAAACGTAGAAAATCAGACTATTTTGCCAATGTGGAAATGGACCCAAACTTGAAGGAAGAGAAGGATGTGGTGATGTCCTGAATTTACAATATTAATTACATGATCCTGTTTCAGCAGCTTCTTCTCACTTTCCTCCCCTCCGCTATGTCCGCTCAGCGGGCCCCAGCGTGATACAGAGCGTGACGCCTACAGCAGTCAAGGGGGTCGTAGCCATGCTCCTAGATTAAATACAACTCTTAGGGGAGAACGCTCATGACCACACACACACACACACACACTGACAACATGTTAACATCGCTACCTTCGTTATGTGAGAAATGCAAGATTGTGCATTCATTTTGTAAATGTGAACAGAGGGGGATTCAAAGTCAAGCAGAAAGACAAACTTGCATGAATACACTCAAACAAGTATCAACACTTTGTATGTGCCTATAGCTCTGCTGTTTGTGTAAGTAAAGGTTCACTGGATTTATCTGTTAGCGCTCGGAGGCCAGCGTGTGGGATCCAAACGCACTGGAATTATGGGAGATGCAGTCAAAGGTCAAGGCTGCGAACACACTACAGTGTTTATTGTATGCGAGTATCTGTGTGTGTCTAAAGACTGATGAAACGGTCTCGCAAGGGAGGGAGCTGTGCACGGATCATCAGGCGTGTGATTGAAGGTGTTCACGAGGAATTTAGATTAGCACTGATAGAAAAGAAATGAGAGAAGAGTAAGACTGGGGGGGGGAGCTGAAGGCGACTTGGGAATATCGGTTCTGTGCTAGAAAATAACGTCCAGGAGCCTTGAACGTGTGATTAAACAGAAGTACATGTTTTAATGTGTTGTAATGATAACAGCTTTGTGAGTGGTACAGTTTTGTATTTTGTATTAACACGATGTCTTTTCTCTCTGGAGTCAGGCTCAAGATGGAAAGTTCAGATGCTGTGTGTGTTCTGTTTAAATGCTGCATTCCAGTTTGTAAGCCTATTTGGACCGGAATGAATCATTTGACAAACATAAGAGGTAATATATAACGTGTTATTCCATTCGCATTTAACAACTTCCTAGTTTTCTTTTTTGAAAGTAATCTAAACATAAACTTAAGCAACAAATGGACCCTTTTCCTGTCAAAGTCTATCTTGTGACATAATTCATTTCACTGTTTGCAACAAACTGGTAGATTACTTGCTGTTGTCTAAAGCCTGGCTCACACTGTAGGATAATCGGGCCGATTTAAGGTCCGATTCCTCCTCCCCGACAATCGCAGGGTCGCTCCCGACTCAAGGTTGCTCGGAACCGATTCTCTGCCCAGATTATCTTGTAGTGTGAGTGGTACAAAGTTCCAATCTTAACGTCCCCGATCTGCTCGCCGATCGTCGGGGACGCTCCGATTTATTTCAAACATGTTTGATATTTAGAATGTAAAATCTTGACAATTACGTCATAAACGCGTCTGGCAGAAGTCGCGCATGACTACAATATTATCACAATATTATATAACCTCTAATTATCCCTGCAAAACGCAGAAACCTACAGTCCTTGGTGGCTGCGGAGACGAGGACTCCTCCATCTCCACAGCCACCTGCATGCGAGTCCATAGGCTATAGCCTACGTCGCCTTTTTTTTTTTTTTTTTAGGTTTTGGTTCACAGGACGGCACAGATCATCAGTGCAGCACTTTTCTGAAACATTTTGTCCATATATCTACGTTTGTATCAACTTTCCTATATCCTACAACAACTTCCACTTCCTTCTCTGCCGTCCCCTGGAGTCCGTTGGAGTTTTAAATGAAACTTTATTAACAATTGTCAACGCTGCGTCCCGATTTTCACTCGTACAGTGTGAGCTCTCAGGAGGTGCCCGACAATCGGGTCGTACAGTGTGAGCACATAAATCTTAAGGTCTGGTCGTGCGTCGTAAACGATTCAGTCGTACAGTGTGAGCTGACGTTCCACGCCGACTTTTATACAATCGGGGGAATATCGTACAGTGTGAGCCCGGCTTAATGGTAGCGAATTAGTTATCAGATATGTTGTCTTACCCTTAAATATGGCTCGATGTCTCCCAGGATTTTCACTTTACATTCTGATTTTAGTTGCCGATGAGTCAGGAAGCAGTAAAATATGAATTTGTCAGATTCATACAACTTTATAACCACATTTGAACCTCCCAACTAGAAAAAACAAATCGATTTTTGAAAAAATCGAGATTCTTATCTTCTGAGATTTTAAATAGATTCATAACTTCCAAAAATCGAGGGGCTAATCAGTCACTCTCTGCTAAGTGCTAAGGTTAGCTCTTTAACTCTTTAACTTAATGCCAGCCAGTCTCACAGATGACTTGAGAAGATCCTGGAGTATGTACTTTACTTTTACTTCTGCCAATTTAAGAATAGACTTTGAATCCATGAATCAAGAATCGTTTTGAATTGAAAATAGATTCTGAATCGAGTCGTGACCCAAGAACCAAAATTGAATCGAATCGAATCGTGAGATACCCAAAGATTCCCAGCCCTACCCCCATCCCACATCAGAGGATAATGGTTGACAGGAACACATGGTGAATAAAGACCATAGTCTTACTAAAGTTTCTGTTTTTATTTAGCTTAAATGTATTCGTACAGGAGATTAAAACATTGGGATTTTGTATTGCTTGATAGCTCTACTGAAATCAAGCATTTCTTGGTGGATATTTCATAAACAAAGACCGAAACGTGTCTGGACAGTTTTAGCTGTTTTTACAACATTATCATGTCCCCTGTACAAAGACAAATAAAACATGTTCTATGTTTTTGCTATATTAAGCCATACATACCAGTTTCTTGCATGTTAAAGGTGCAGATTGTATTGCACCTCCTTGCGGTGCAACTCACAAATACCACAGTGAGAGAGGCTGAATTTGAAGGGTCAGTAAGAATCAGGCACAAATCCACAGAGAGAGAGAGCAATATTTTGATTAGATGTGAAATAAACATTGATGAAAACTCAGTTAAGAAGATGTACTTTGGATGGTGGGAATGTGAAACTGAAAGAGACCGTAACTCGTCTGGTTGAGCAGAGTTAATAGCGCATCACCAGAACCAGCAGGTCATAACCTCTGCTGCTCACACCCGTTTTATTTCAATTACAGACACAACGCTCGGTATCTATATCTATTGTGTGTGTGTGTGTGGGGGGGGGGGGGGGGGGGGGACTGGAGGTGTGGAGATGGAGTGTGAATGGTGTTTATTTGGTCATGGGTCTAAACCGGATGGAAAGGTGTGGGTAATGGCAGCACAGGGAGATGATATCACTAACACACACATATGCATGTGTGATCCTCAGTAGTAAGGTCTTACTGGGATAGGCACTCATGCTACATTGGCATTCGTAAGGCATGTCCTTCCCAGCAGCGCCTCCTGCAGCGGGTCGGTCGTGGGAACAGATCTCACTCAGATGAGGCTGCTGACAGGACGACGTCTCCGTCTCAAACACAGGAGTGTCTCTGTTTGGTACTGCCATATATGTCACATCTCAGCCTGGCTTGTTTTTTTTTGTTTCTTTGTCTTTTTTACTCATTCTTTGCAAACGTAAGAGGAAACAGGCTCAATGGCTTGCCTTGGTCATCCATTTATTCAAATCTAAACATAAACGACTAGATATTTTCTAGACAAATTAAACCTAAAGACAAGTTTTACACACGTTATCAGGTCTAGAGACAAAATGAACCCTTTTACCAGACAAGTGGCAGCCTCTACAGAATCTCTTTCAACTGCAGAAAGCAACTAAAATCATGTTGTAATGTTTGAGATTCAGTAAAGGTGAGGCTCTACTAGAAAACTTCCATTTTGGTCACTGTTTAACCCTAAAGTTGTACATTGAGGATGAGGGGGGGAATTGCAGGTTTACTCCCAATACAATACATGCCAAGTGGCCCATGATTACCATAACATCACTATACAGTGCTTTTACAATCATTGATACATTTATTTCAAAACAATCATAATATGGTATAACAGGATGTCTGATGAAGTGAACAATACAAAATACCCATAAAAATTAAAAGTGCAGGACTAAGGCCCCGTGTCCACCTAGCGTTTTTTTCTCAGAGCCAGCGTCTTTTTTCAGTTGTTTTCAATGGGTAGAAAGCGTTTGCAGCAGAAAGCGGCCGCCTGGAGACAAAGCGCAGCGCCCAGCGTCTTTTGAACAAGCGCTCTGCCATTTTTGTGCGGCCGCTCCAAGCGCTCAAGTTGAAAATCTTTCAACTTTTCAGAAAGGCGCTGTTGACGTCACCGGCGCTCTTTTCAAAATGTATGATATTCCCTGTAGTTTTGCCGCCTACGGATCGTGTCTTGTACCCACATCCTCTTTGCTCCGTGTCTGCTGGGGTAAATATTAAACATGCAGTAAAAAGTAACCCAGCCGTGTCGGTCATACAGTGGCCATTGTCAACAGAATGTTGTCATAGAGATGGCACTTTTCTTCTCGGCGAACAAACGCTTCATGCAAACACTCCCGAGCGCACAGCCAGCGCTTCTCTGCCCGGAAATAAAGCTAGGTGGACACGGGGCCTAACATATCTATGCACTGCAATTTGGAGTCAGTTTAACCTCTTATCATGCGTCGTCCTTTAACTTTGAGTCATTGAGTCTACGCTTCCCCAACCTTAATATTTGTAAGTATTTTATTTGTGACAATTCAATTGCATGATTTCCGGAGCTTTAATTTGAAAATTAGAAGCTCAGAGGGCGCGGCGTCAGGCCACCAGGCGAGATGCCACCAGACAAGAGCATCCAGGCTGCAGACATACACTCTTGAGTGAGGACCAACAGAGATGGCCAACAGCGGCAGTTAACAACAAGGTCATTCATTGTATACTGAAGATATACATGGTATTGTGTTGATATTCATACATACCAAATATTGTACGTCGATTGAACAGTTAGTTAGATGTTAAACAAGCTGTAAATGTTGAACTTAGTCTTCATGTTAAAACATTCTGATGGTTATCGGTGTTGGAATTCAAAGTTATCACTTGGTGTGAAAACAATTGTTTGTGTGTTGTTATTCAACAGTGCTACATCAAAGCTCCCCTGACCTAAAGGTAAACTCTTCTGCCTTGATTACAGATAAAACCTGTATAATATCACAGAGGTGAATTGTTGTCAGCAGTGCAGTTTAATATGCCCTTATTTTAACACTGACATCACACACACACACACACACACACACACACACACACACACACACACACACACACAACAGTAAACAAACACACACTCAAACAAACACAGGTTGCATGCCAGTCTAAACAGAGCAGAACCAGAAACCAACAGTGACCATCATCACACAGAAAGTGGTTACAGATGAAACAGATGCAGCCGGTCTCATCCGTCCTCCTGCCTCTGTTAAGATCCCGACTCGGATAGTCTCGTCTCGCTGCAGGTGTGAGTGTAAACTTTGGTGTTTGAGGAGATAATACAGAGAGAGACGCAGAGGAGCAGAGAGAGAGATGAGTAAGCAGATTAGGCTCATCGTTGGCGCCTGTCTGTGGTTCCAGTGAACTGATGTGTCACCCGGATCCTGAGGGTGCTGACAGCAGAGCGGTGAAAAGACGTTGTTGATGCTACTTTTTTATGTTTGGGAAAGTCCTGCTTGCTTGGTTTTAAACTTACAGAGGACACCTGAATATTGTCAATTTTCCCACATATCACCTTTCTGTCAGCTGTTTGTAAGGTTGTAGACATAAATATGGCTTAATGTAAGGCTTTGTTTAGAAAGACTGGTATGTCTTAAATTAGTAATTTGTCCTATTTTTGAGACTTTTTAAACCTTTGCTTTTCTGTACATGTCTTAAAACAGTAACTTTGACTGAAATGACTGAATTACTGCAGTGCAGAAATGATGCACACACCCTCTTTGCTTATAGACATTGGCAGTGATCACAGTTCAAATTGTTTGTGGAAGCCAGCACGCCGGAGAAGCCAGTTGCAAAAAACCATCAGGCCCAGTGTCTTTTTCTTCTTCTTCAGTCTAATGCAACCAAGTGCACCCATCATGACTGTTGACCTGGACGGGTAGTTACATTTTTGATGGAGTGTACAGCCAGCTATGACCGTAGGTCTACTTTCTATGCAGAGGTAACAATCAGGCGGAGGCCTCTTCAACGCCATGCAACCTCAGTAATATTAAAGAATTTTTGACTGCAGTGATATGACCCTTTGAACGAGAATTTCTCACTCAAAATTTCCTTTTTTTAAGTTTAAATACTTACAAAAAACTTTCAGTGTGCCAATGTGCTACAGATGAACCAGTTACTAAGGTTGTTTTCAAAGAAAAAAGTTTGTAATCAACACTTTTAATTAGGGCTGTTACAAGGTTAATTTTTAATCGTGATAAAACGCTGAAATTCAATAGTTAATTGTGATTATTCATGTTTTTAATCACATATTTGAAATTCCATTATTTTGCCAACCTGTCAGCTCAGCCATCTGGGAGTTTTTTTTATTTTTAAGTTAAAGGCAGGGTTGGTAATTTTCGAAAACTAGTATGATTTTAAAAGTAGCATTCCCTCAGTGCTCCGTCTGCACCCACCCCCTCCCCTCTGTGCTCCCTCAAAAGCCATGCCCCTCACTTACATGCACAAGCGCCATTGGTCCAAAAGCGGACCTCAGCTTATGCTTTGAGTGTGGGCTTGTGCATGCATGGGGTAGAGAACGAGCAGGGAGACAGGGAGGCTGTGATTGGTTCATCAAATTGGTACCTCGTGGCAGACATTGGTCAAAGTTTTTGCAGGCTTACAACTGCTACAGATGACGTATTTTCTTTGTTCCTTTGTCAGAGCAAATACTGTATATTAATAATGTCTGTCAGGACCTAAAGACAATTTCAACCAAAATCTGAAAAAGTGTATCTGGAGAAAATGACCAACCCTGCCTTTTAAATGAGCAATTCGAGGCGCAGAGGTGTTGTTCTTTCGATCACTGTGCCTACGGTAAGACGCTGCTGATTTTGCGGTAGTTTAGCTACGGTACGCCTAAAGAGACATAATAGCACGCAATCAATGCAATAAAAAAAATGGATGCATTCATTTTGGAGCTAAATCGCATCTCGATGAACACGTTTACATTGACCTAGATATGATAATACTGTTTCCCTTTTTTTTCCATTAAAAGATACATTAACTGTTAGCCCCATTTAACCTTAATCCATGGAAGTTATTGAAATCTGAGAGCTCAATGGATGTACTTAAAAAAACTTCTTTATAAACCAACAATACTTGGCAAGAGCTCTAATGATAAAACCCAAATCTGTGGTTTTCATTTGTGGGAAATGTAACTGATTGTATCCATGATGCTAGTTCATAGCATCCTGGAACATGTTTGATTAATGTTTGGTAGAACTGACTAAATCAAATGTATCTGTTGTGAAATAAGGCAAAAATACAAATTGCAGCTTTCTTTTTCTAAATGTCTGTTTCTCCTTTTGCCTCCAACTCTTTCCTCTCTTTTGCAAATGTGCACAAGTGTAAGGTTCTACATATGTGAGCATCTGTGAGAGTGTATGTGCGTTCCTCTGTGACACACATGGTTTTCCCATAGCTCTTTTACAGCCTTTTGCTGTGTAACTCTGACCAGTGTCTAACCATCTGTCCTGCTCTCTGGATGCTTGTAATAACCAGTTCACCCCCGTGTCCTCTCTGCCCTCCCCCACCTCGGACCCTCTCTCTGACTCCACAGATGAGTAACCACCACACGCCCACAAAAGAAATGATCAAATACAAAAAGTCCAACTCACACTTCATCAGGACTTGACTAGGCATGTCTTCAAAGTGTGAAACACTACAACAAAGAAGCACAGATGACATAAAGATTTAAAATAAAGTTGAACATTCACACACAAACTAAAGAACTGTGTGACAAAAATGTGTAATGTGATCGTGTGGGATGTTTAATATAAGACAGTGTGTGTGTGTGTACGATTTCTCACTGGCACTAACTTTCACAGGCGCATAAGGTCACACACTCTTTGGAGGCCGTTTACTTCATTTCCTCACACCTTCACACCTGCGCGGCAGACACTGGCCTTGATAGATGGTTTACACAAACACACACACACACACACACATATGCTTCCTTTACAATAATCTAGACAAAGACGTGCATTCACAACCTCAGAGTTATCAAAATCACACAGCCAGGAGAGGTTGCAGCTGCAGGGAGGAACCCATAAGTTTCAGTGAAGAGATAAGAACCTACCCAACAGCTGATGTTAAAGGGAGATGTTGTGTTTCCTGTGCTGCTTTTGAGGCTTGGTCCCTTTGATAAGTTGCAAGTTGACTTGATTCTCATGTCTTCTGATGGATAACTTGAAGATTTAGGCTGCATTACATTTGATAGTTTACTTAGTTCAACCACCCTGTACCTAAAAATCAGTCCATCAAATAACAGTCCAGGAGGTAAGAACAATATACACCGCTGCCCCCTATACACGACGCAAAACACAAATTCAAACACAACAATATGCAGTGGTCACAGATTCTTTCATCGTCAGACACACCTCTTTATCTCCCTGTGGTAATATACAAAATCTTAACTGTATACACAGGGATCTCTGACTTTTGGGCTAGTTACCATAGCTACCATATTTTTTACATTTATAATCCTGGGGTGTGAACAGGATGAGAGTTAACATATGCCAAGTAAATCTTTAGATCTATATATAGAAACTTTGTTACTTCCGCCAACTAAATGTAAAGTCAGAACTGGTGCAGTTTACTACAGCTCATTAAAAATCAAAGCTTGGGGAATGTGTTTCTTGGTAACCTTCAAAATAAAGTGTCAGGTTCTGCGCAACTGTTAAGTAGTTGAGTGTCGAATTGCATCGTCAGAACCCATCCCAGGATACTTGACATACTGTACTGCTATGGTTCCCAAACTCTTTCTGCCAGGCCCCCCTTTGGCAGATGAAAATATTTTCATCCGTCACCATACACATCAACACATAAACAGTATATCTTAATACACTAAACAAACTGTCACGCTCTTTGCTAACAAATTATTAGAATTTATCTGAAACATTGACTTCAAAAAGTACAGAATAGAAACTTCAGTGTGACAACAAACTGAAGAAAAACCCAACAAGCCACTTTTAAAGAGGAAGCAGTATAAGTGATACAGCTACAGGAAACGTCCACATTTTTAAAATGTACAACAGTCATTGCTTTGAATTAGTGCTGGGCGATAAATCGATTTTTGAGATTAGTTCGAATTTATGGTTTTAAAAACATGGATAATTACGGTAAACAACCTCCGCTGCTTCTCTGGGCTCCCGTAGTCCATGGTAACGCCCCCTCCCCCGGAAAGTTGTCTCTCAAGACGGATTGTTACATGCCACAGACAGTGGGCAGGCTTGTGTTCTTTCTATAAACTTGTAAAAACACTTTGAAAGACAATATTTACAAGCACCTAATGTTTGATTATTACATAGCCTCTTGAGCATGCCATGCATTTTGTTTACAAGAGGCACATTTTATATAAAAAAAAGGTTTGGTAAAGTATTGCTGAAATTAAAACAAATTGTATTTGATAAATTTCTTGTTCTGTGTTTTGTAGGTTGTACCATCGAAATCGTAAATCGGGTGTGTTGTAAAAAAAAGGGGGGATTTTATTTTTAGGCCATATCGCCCAGCCCTACTTTGAATAGATAGCTAAACCTGCCTGTCAGTAGACAAACAACTCCTACAAATGTAATGAAAGTCCACTTGTAAAATGTATACTCCAGTCCTGCAATTGATTGAAAGTTTGGCTTCATGCTGTCAGAAGCTTATACTCTGAGGCACCACACACACTGTGGTCTCTCTTTGTTAACCACCATTGTACAGGTGAAGCTGACGGTGAGAAATTACTCGCCATATTTTCTGGTCTTTGTTTTAGTAGTTGTTACGTCTGGTGTAGATTCATTTTCAGCCTGACGTTTACCTGGAAGTCCTCTCACAAAATGTTCTAGCAGGAGAGAACTGTATGCATTGTTTTTATTAACCTTGCTCCCCCCCCCCTTTCATAATGCATCTGTGTGGCTGTGATTATGAACACAGCTCTGTGTATCTTTACACAGCGTTTATTTGTGTTTATCCAATGTGATTTTATTTTAACGGTTTCCCAGACACAACGTTATGGATTCAGTGAACCACATATTAAGAAGGGAACATTTAAGTATATCAATTGTGTTGGGGCAAACAAGGCTAAAGACTTTTGCAGCTTTTTTCGTGCATGCTTCTTTGTGTTTTAATGCTTTTTTCTTGATGATTTTTAAATGTCCTCTTAATGTCATTCTTCTGCCCTTTGTCGTATAATGCTTTTGATGTCTTATGTGAAGCTTGCCTTGTTGCTGAAATGTGCTTTATAAATAAACTTGCCTTGCCTATTAAGATTTATTTTTGGGAATTTGTGCCTTTATTGGAAAGATAGGATTGTGGATAGAGTTGTAAATTGTGGAGAGAGAGAGCGGGGAACGACATACAGGGATGGAGCCACAGGTCGGATTCGAACCCAGGCCACCCGCTTTGAGGACTACAGCCTCTGTACATGGGGTGTGCCAACCTAACCACTCGTGTACAGGTGCCCCATAAAGGATCACTTTCAGCTAAAGGAAGCCTTTATTGTGGCTTTTAAATGTAAGCAATCTTCATTATGCCATCCTCCATGCTCACATTATAACTCATTGCAAAGAGACAATATTTTCTCCAGGGCACCATCATTAGTTTGCCATCATTGATTAGAAATGAAAGTCATTCTCACGTCCACCCATACTCAACCACTGCTTAAAGTGACCTGAATGTAAAGTTTAAGAAGTTGCTAGACCCAGCCCCACCGTTAACGGTGTTGGAAATTGTAGGAGGGAGGTCGTTTTACAAGCTTGTTGAAGCTTTCAACAAGTGCTACAGCTGAAGCAGTAAAGCATTCAGGTGCTATTATGTTTAGCATTGTGAGCTGGTATTATTGATCAGGAACCCGTGAAAATAAAAGTAAATGATTCACTCAAAAATGAAAATGGTTCATCTACTTTTGTCTTTACTAAAACATTGATGGTGTAGAAAGTATTTTGTGGAAACTGGGAATACAACTACTTTCAAATCCTATAGCCGTTTCCCAAACACTGTCCGAAATTTGCTTTAATAACAGACACAGACGAAAGACTGTGATCCCGCAGAAAATAGGAGCATACGTACAAACTGAATTCCACATAACTAGTGTAAGTGAATAATATTTTTCTATAGACCAAAAGACTGAGGGCTGATTCACCCCCCTTTTTCCACCCGTGTGTTGGTCTGCATTTGTGTTATGCTAAGCCTTGTTTCCGCAGGTTTCACTCTGGATGTTTTTGTCGGAGTTAAACTCCTGTGGAAATCCAATCTGCTTCCCTTTCTGCAAACCCCTCAGTCAAAATACTCTTGTTTAGGCTTCATGGGGATTACACGGGTGTTAGCTAGGGCCAGACGACTGTTAGTGGCTGGGTAAAGGTGGAAAACTTCTAGATAGATTTTTGAAATGAGACAGTCTCTCGACAAAGATCTTGCAGCTCAGGAAACCGTTATTCTTCTAATCCATTTTCTCTCTGAGAAGACTAATGCAAGACTGAAGAATGCAGGCCGATCTCCAGCGTCAAATAAGGAGGGAAAGCAAGTCCTCATGTAGCCGACGCAGGATGTTGTAGAGTGTGTGGGTGCTGTTCTAGTCTGAGCGCTGTGCTGTTGGTTAATTAGGCGAATCACAGACTAATCCCTCTCCAGGGTCATCTGCTGGGGTCACGCCTAAAAAGAGAAAGGTCAGAGCAACATCCGGCTCAATGCATTAATGACGGCTTCATAACGTAGACATACGTACATGTGTGTGCGCCTGTTATGTGTTATTTTCTATGCTTTGTGTTATGATGTTCATTTCTCTAAAATACAAATTGAATCCACAGAGCAGCTTTAAAAGTCCGCTGTGAAGCCTTTTTGGAGGGTATTTAGTCATGTTGTTAATCTCCATTTTATGAGTGTGTGTTTATTTGCTCTGGTTAAGTGCTAGCAGATGGAATAGTATTGATGATTGGCCTTTGATCACTATTATTGATCAGTGATTACAGTGAAAAGGCTTTACAGTATTCAGCTGAGGCACCAACACACCAAGGGAGCTACTGTAGCCCACAGGGGACAAACTGCTCTGTGTGTGTACAGCAGAGTGTGTGACTGCTCAGCAAGGACAGGGATTAACACAAAACAAATACAAAAGTTAACACTCTGACACAAGCACATCATCACAGTAACACATTCACTGATCAACAAACACATGGAGGAAAAACAGATGAATAAATGCTTATAGACTGTTGAAGGTTCAGAAGCTTATATTTGCAGTACTCTTTATTGTTAGAAAAATAGCTGATTGTCTTCCCTGTGCCCTTTTGGTTGGCCAAAAAATGAACAAATTTAACATTTCATTTGGTCAGCATCGTAGTAGACGGCAGAGTCACTCTGGTAGCTCTTAGCTGGTTTAACCTCAATTTCCCCATCCCTATGCTCAATGCTCTCTGTGCTGAAATAAGGCAGAAATCACAATCTAAACGTTTTTACTCAACCTATAGTTGATCCGAGCTGTTGGAAATGATGCTGCCAATACAGATCAGGTCCTATATGAATTCATAATATACAGTCAGAACACTTTTTCAGGTGTTTTTTTTTATTGAAGTGATGTTTCCTCAGAGACCTTAACTCATGCTAACACCAGCTTGATCTCATCCTTGACTGCTCCTGATCTGTGTTATGCACTCCTTCCCACTCGCTTGGAGGTAAATGCTCCTGATTATATTCTGCTGCGTTCACATCAGCTCACTCAGACTTTCTGCAGGGAAAAAAAAAAGTTGCTGGCAGGAGAAACTCCCGGATGAAGTCCGAGTGGAAAAATTCAGCTGTTGTGTTCACACATGCAGCTCACCCTGAAGACTAAAGGGGTTTTATGCCAGTGTGAAAGCACGAAATGTCAGTGGATCCAAAGCGTCAAAATATCACACATTGCATTTCTGGACACTATTCTCTCGCTTTTTTTTTTGGTAAGGAGTACATAAGTCCAGTTTTTGTGGAGGTTGGGGTGATTGTTCCGAGGATGTTTATCCAGAAGACGACTGTTTGATGTTTGAGTGAAACATTTATTTTTGTATTAACTTGATTGCTTAATGTCATGTTAGTACCAAATGTGCATATTCTACATACATTGATAAACAATTTTGATGCCTTAACACAACCAAACCAAAATGTTACCTCGTCCTCATGTTAATTTCTTAAATCTTTGATTTTCCAAGTAAAGTTTGCTGACAAAGTTAAAGTTGAATATTTCTTTATAGGCGTTTTTCAATCATAAGCATTATGTATTATAATGGTCAGTCTGGCAGCAAGTAGAGTTGGATCAAATGGAAAAGAAAGATAGATGAAAAACTGAATTAATTATACACGTATACATACAAATAGACACATATACACAAACATAAGAAAAACATTCATATTTATAATAGCCAACTTTACCAATCTGACATAAGAGTGGTTAGATAATAGGGCTGTCCCGAATACCATTTTTTGGGCTCCGGATATTAGGTAGTTATCAACAGCGAATAGTCGAATGTCCGGTGGGGGCGGGGGGTGCGCGGCTCAATAAGGACACGGCCACACTGGCCGGCACGGCCCGCGGTCACACTGCACCAGGACTAACCGTGCCCTCTTGTACATAACGTCGTAATACAACAATTGCATGCTTTATGTTATTATGAAGCGTGCTCAGTTTACAAACAGACGGACTCGAGAAAACGTTTTTTAAAAAGGGATGCGCAGTCGAGTCTGCACACCGGAGAACAACACAGACTGCATGACAGCTACTTTACTGAATTGGCGGCTTATTTTAAGTCGATTTAATCAGATACAGCCATGAATAAATTAAAAAAATAAGAGACGCACGGCCGAGTCTGCGGCTGCACATCGGAGAACAACACAGAGAGCATGACAGCTACTTTGTGACTTATTTTGAGTCATTTTAGTCAGATACAGCCATAAGCCTCTATAATGTTACTACTTACAGCATTCAGGTGACTTTTCATGCTTGTTGTGCCACCATGGTAGGCCAGTTTCAAATTGCATATTTGGCACACTTCCTTTGTCTTGTCTTCACTTAATTTGAAGTGTTCCCACACAGATGAAGTCTTCAGCATTTTGTCTTCCCTTTAACGGCCGCAGTCAACTGAAGTGTGACGTTCACTGACCGCTGTGAGGATAGGAATATCAGGTAACCAAAAAAACCCCCCCCCAAAAAAACTGAATATCCGAATCCCAAAATTAATAATCGATTGCCTACCCGATGAACGAATAGCCGAATATTCGGGTCCAGCCCTATTAGATAATCATGAAGCTCGGGAACGCAGACCAAGCTAACTTTTTTGACGAGTTTGGAGTGAGAATGTGCTTGTTGATATATGAGAGAACAAACTGGGGCTCTGTGTGTAAATGGGACTTAGACTATGACGGGCTTTGGACAACAAATTTTTGTGTTTCTGTAATTCAGCCATTTAAGCTCAGGTTATACTTGTCATACTGCTCACAATTGTGTGGTTTTTAATAACACACAACAGTTAACAGTTATGTTTGTGCCATTGCTCTACAAGACCCTGACTCCTATCTTGTGTTACATCTGCTTTTAATGGTCTTCAGAACTACAACTAGGAAAGGCTCTATTTATACTTTTATGACCCTTCTCATTATCTGTATCCCCACAGGGACTGTTTTTGTTGAAACTTAAATCAAAGGACTTATAAATAAAGCTGAGCATGTGGTTGAACTGAAAATGTGCTTTCAAGTTGGAACTTAATGATTTGAAGACGTTCTGAATTAAACCAGGATTAATGTAATAATCTCATTGAGCACACCTGAACACAGAAACTTTGCTTTTGCAGGCATTTAATGCCTACAATGTTTTTAAACTACTGATCTCCAGTCATCATTTTAAATGGTAAATGGGCTTGAGCTCGTATAGCTCTTTTCAAGTCTTCTGACTACTCAAAGTGCTTTAACACCGCAGGTCACACCTACCCGTTCACACCCATTCTCACACTGATGGCAGAGGCTGCTTTGTAAAGTGTCATCAGTATTAACTAACCCGTTCATATACATTTATGTCGTCGCAGACAAAGCAGCAGCAGCAGCTTGGGGTTGAGTGTCTTGCCCAAGGACACATCAGACATGTTGCTGCAGGAGCTGGGGATCGAACCCCCAACCTTCCGGTTGAGAGACGACCGACTCGACCACTGAGCCACAGCTGACAAAGCTACCATGGGCAAAAGTTATGTTCTTGCATCTTGCAAACAGACAGAGACCATAGGACATGACACTGTCTAAATTGCACAAAAACATTGGCAACATTTAGGTAACAAAACGTTGCTAGGCTCGAGCAGTGTGCACACAGCCCTAACTAGAAATGATCAAAGTTTAAAATACTGGCATCATGACAACCATACATTGGACGGAATTATGAAAAAAGCTAGTGTTTACCTTTTTTCTTCAAATACAACTATTCTAATCTAAAGCAAATCAAGTAAAAAATGAAACATTAAAAAATATTTTTTTACTTTCATCTGTGATTTGCACATCTTACACTGCACAATGATGCTATCTCATATCCAGCTTTGACTGTAAACGCATCAACAACCACAATATTTACTGTCACAGTAAAATGCCTGTTCTTCATTTTGAGACGAGGGGAAGATAGAAACCAAAGTGAAGCCAGCTGTGTTTTGAAACACATCCTCCAGAGTAATGATGAATTAGACGGGCAATGAGGAGGTAATGAAGTGATTTAAGGAACTGAACAGCCCCAAATGGAAGGCAGTGATTAAGAAAACGGCCTGTTTGTACACGTTTTGCCAAGTTGTAACAAAACAATGACTGGTTTGAATTTTAGCATTATATTTCATGTTTTAACGTGAGCTGTGATGATTTCTCTTAATCCTCCAACATTACATTATTGTTACCAACAGGAAGCAGACTTTACTTTATTTATTTTTCTACTTCAGTCTAACTTTGTTTAGAAAAAGTCATTTAAAATTATGTGCTATCCTGATTGTAATTATTCCACAATAATTTATTTGTAAGAAGCTAAATTGTAGACAGGGTCTGTGCTGTGATTGGTTGCAGCGAGGCATGCTTTTGGTTGGCTGTGAGCCAAAGTGATTGACAGCTCTACCTGGGTGGTAGGAGGCAGTGACAGCTCTGTCGCTGTGGAAACAAACACTGCAGACCGGCCAGCCAATCAGAGAAGAGCGAAAGCCCTGGGGATGCATCCAACACATGCTGAAGATTTCCTCAAGACTAAAACGCACATAAACACACACACACACACACACACACACACACACACGTATATATATTCTTCTATACTTTTGTGTTGGATTTATGTGTTTGAATGTGTTAAAGTTTATTTGTGTGCATGTGTGTTAGTGTGTGTGTTCTCCCCCAGTGGTGTGGTCTTCTGTCGACACTGTCTCTGGGTCGTTGACGTAGTTGTCATGGGAGAGTGCTATCTGGACTTCTAGACACACACCACACACACACATTCACATACATTAAGGCGACGGGGTCAGTTTGTATTAAAAGACCAAATAAACGAAGCTTTCCACACCACAAACCCACCGCAGACAAGACGAGCAATACCAAAATGGAGGACACAGAAGGAGCAAATGTGTGAATGTGAGGAGGTGGGGGAATTAGGGGGCTGCAGAAGGAAATGTCTTTCATGTCTTTGAGCAGCAGGTTGGATCAGTGTTTGTTAAGACTACTTCACATGGAGGTTGAGTAGAGGTCAATCACACCTGCACTGGTGAGGAGAGTAGAGCATTGTTCAATATTTAAGCTGTCATTTGACCTACTGGAGAAGTAATGTACTACAGTTCTGTCTTATGTTAAATCACAACACAAAAAGTAACATAGAAATGAATGTGTAAGCTTCATCAGGCTGCTTTGTTTTAATGTTTCTGATTTTATTTTTGTTTTCAATTTTATTTTTCTGAATTATATTTTTCACGATTTAAGCACATTTTGTCATCAATGTGTTGGATGAATCCAATTTAAATACCCAATTGTTCAAAATGTACCAAATAACAATGGATTTTGTCTTTAGATGATTTATTTATGTTTAATCCATAAATTGTTACGTTCCCCAAGATGGCGAGGGGATGAGGGGAGTAACAATAAAATAAAACTCCGGGAAAAGAAGTAGGAACTAAATATAAGCAACGTTTAAAATGATTTATTAACAAACTAAAGACAAATGTTCAACACTAAACAAGCTTCTTCTAAAAAACACAACACAAAAGAGAAGCCAATCTTATCTTAAACAAAAGGTCAAAAACTAACAAGGCAAAGACAACTAACAATACGGCCTCAATCAGAACACACTCCTTCCACAGAAGGATCACTGAAATTTCAACGTCAAAGACAAGCACACACGCAGCCGAATGACCCACTGGCAACTGGTTGCCTCCTCTCTCCTGCTCTTTATACCTCAGCCCCTGATTGGTAAATATCTACAGGTGCGGCTGGGCACACTGAGGCTGAGTAACAACACCCGGGGAGCACACAGGAGAGACAGAGAGAGAAAACACATACACACACACACAACACTACGGCACGTAACACCATAGGCTGTATAAAGCATGGACATAGTCTCAGTGATGTCACCTATTTTCTGAAGCGCATTTTTGAAGCCCAGCGACATCCGTCGCCATATTGGAAATGCTGTTTCAACCAAACTTTGGTCAACTAACAGGCAAAGAGGTGCAGCTGAGGCGAGCCTGAAGCCTCCTGACAAACAGCAGTATGATCAGCCATGCCCCTAATTGTGCTTAGCACTTATCCTTCATAATATCAAAATGGATAAGCAATAATTTAAAATTATTTTATTTTGCTGCATTCAAAAGCTCCAAGTTTAATTGGTTGACCTGGTTATATAAAAACTGGATACAGCGGGGAGATCAAAGTGCTCCAGGCTGCATGTTATGGGTTTTGCTAATATGTCCGACTTTAGACGTAACCTGAAAGCTGTGTTTTGCAGTTTGTCTGTGAGCACACTTGATAATGGTGACAGTGTTTTATGGAATCAATAATCATTTGTGTTATTCATTTGACAGTATGTATGTGTGTTAACTCTCATATTTCTCATAGTTTGATCTTCGAGTTTGTTGTCTTTCTCTCCAGCTCAAAACATCCCTCTCTGTCCTTTACTCTATCCTTGTCAGCCATCTTGTTCTCTCCCTGTCACTCTTCTCTCTGTCTGTTTATCTTCCTTTCTTCTTTCATTTTGCTTCTTCTTTCACATCTCCTCCGCCTTTACTCGCTTCTCTGTTTATTTGATTTTCTCTCTCCGATTCTCTCTGTTTATGTGTCTGTCTCCCGTCGGTCCTTTTCTCTCTGTCCTTCGTTCTCTCCGTCTCTTTCTCTCCCTCTCTGGCCATCATAAATCGCTCTCTCGTTGGCTGTTGAAGTGTGAGGAATGGCAGATCTGATGGTTTCTCACAGCTCTTGGAGGCTTTTGCAGGGTCAGCTCACTGCTCTGCCCTCTGTGCTCCTGGCTTTCAGACCTGCAGGCAAAATATACAGAACGTAAATGCAGCTTTAAATATTTGAACTGCTTTAATGTGTACAAGATTTATCTTTCTGAACCGACCAACAAGTGAACACATCACATGCAATACAGCGATAAATCAGCTCATTTTTTAAAGCAATAAGAACATATAAATGTTGTGTTATCTGAGTCTACAAGGGTTTATGACAAATTCCAATTTGAAGTAAGAAGCATAATGACATCTTTCCCTTCATGATCATGGCTTTTTTGGTTGCATTGCACAGTTAGATACAGTTGAGCTCTTTAAATTCATGATTTGATTTCTTCCAATGATACTAATGTTAGCCTGTGTAAAGAACCTAAGTTCATGTCTATATGTCAGAGATTTCTATTTCACATACAGCATATTGTTTATGTCTTCAGATACAGTTTTTTTCTTCCATCGTGTGCTTCAGTATCATATTAGAAGGGGTCTTTACGCATTTATTAAGACAGAAGAAAAGATTATATGCCTGTATGCACAGGCTAGGAGTTGTACGATAAATCTGAAGAAGTGTAAACTTTTCAAGTTTCTCAATTCAGGAACAGACAGGAATAGTAAAAAAAAAAGTCTTCTAGTCCGACAACTTCAGAGATGGTTTCTCTCAAGATGAAGCTTAATCTTTAAACGTACAATATGTAGAATTTAATGACAATGTTTATATTAAAATATCTACATTAATTAAAAATTCACTAAACCTATGTTATACAAACAGAATGTTTATCGTTGCTGTGGAAACACCGGATGTTACGTCTAAGACCGCTACACAAGGAAGCAGGAATTGCTCCTGAAAGCTGCCGTACACTTTCTGTATGTGCTGCTGTGATAAAAATGTCATGTAAATTGTACTTGGATACATCGTTGGTAAACATATTCTCTTCCTCAGGTCTATTTCGCTCGTTCGTCTTTACTACGACAACGCGGGGGAGTAGCAGAGAGAACTCCCATGATTCCCCGCTAGCCTCGACGTCATCTTTTGTTATTGTAGTATTGATTGAGAGCCCTCTGGCGGCAGAATCTACATATTGTATCTTTAAATATGCCACAGCCACTCTGCCAATACTTGACTGCATGGTGCAGGAGGAGTCCACGAATAGGTGTTGGGAAGCTGAGCGCAGCTTAGTTGTCATCACTGACAATAGATACATTATTAGCTGTTCTTGTGTTATTAGTTTGCTATCATTAGCATGTCTACAGCTCTGGACATGAGCAATTAGTGCACAGAGGAAGAGTTAGTGCAGGTGGGTGAACCAGCAGGTTATCCATCTGATTGTTTAATTCAGGTCAAATTTAATGATTGGGCTCATTACGAGCCTGCAGCAGCTACATTTACTTTTTTTTTTTTTTAGGTCAGATCATTTGATGACTTTCAAAAATATAACTGACTAAATCAAAGTGACTACCTAAACTCCAGTACTTTTAATTCCAGCTGATAAGAGGTTTTAAATGTGACACATTTCACCAATTATTTAAAGTCATTAGAGAGACAACATCCTAAGTCCTGTGGTATACTGGATATGTAGCCTTAGTGCGCTTGGTCTCTGTAAATTAGGCAGCAGGTGTTTTCAGTCTATTAATAGAAATAATATTCATACCTAAACATACTACACTGCAGCTTTTTTTAGCCTGACTTTTACTCAGAGCTGAACTTGTTTTACTTATGAGTATTACTTATATAACATTACCCTCTTGATCATATTATGATATTAGCAGGTAAACATGTCTGGTGTCAATCTGTAAATACAGACTCACTGAACCCTCTCACACCTCGTGCCTGTGAATGTGATGGCTCTGTTGTTATATGAAGTCGCAGTGTCCTGTGTCAGCACAGTCTCACAGCACACTGCCAAATATTCTCTCACCATTTAACACCTCTGAGCAGACCTAAAATCCCCCACCTAAACACACAAACACACACATATGCGCACGCACAGACACACACACACCCCCCAGCCCAGGTCTCAGAATGGCCACACCACGTACACAGTGTGATTTGACCCCCAACATGTGACCAATCCAGTGATACAGTATGTACTTTTAAGATATAAAGGACCCCTGTGACAAGAAAGGAAAATGAAAACAAAGATAAGAGTGTGACTACAGTGTGTGTGCAATAGAGATATTTATGTGGCCTTAGCCGTCGCCCAAACAGTGTTACACAGGCAGAATAGAGGGAGGTTCACATCATTATTATCACCTACAGGGATAAACAACCTGCGACCTTTCTCTTTTTCACTCCCTCCCTCCTCACTTTCACTCCCCCTTTGCTCCCTCACCCTACCTCCTCCATCTTCCTTCCTCTCATCTATGTCTTTGACCCCCCTCCCCCCCCACCACCACCTTGCCTCCTCAGAGTGAATAGTGATCATGTCTGGCGTTTCATCGGCTCTTTGCACTTCTCTCCTCTATTAAGATTGATGGGCTGCTTGGCTATAAATGAGCATGCTAAGACTTGGACAGGGCCACGGTCAGACAAGGGCTACACACACACAAACGCACACATGGACACTCACACGCACCTTCCCTATTAGTCCCAGAATGTCAGAGCAGGGGGCCCAGGAAGAGGCACTATTTTTGTTACATAGAAGCAAACACACACAGAAGATATACACATACAAACACACGCAGACATGACCCTGTCAGTCACCTCCAGTCGCGTCTGCAGAGGATCAGTAACAAGCACACTGCTGACCATGTAGTCTTAATCTCTCTTAACAGCCCTAATCATAGACACTATCTTAGTAACAAAAAGGTTAAGTTGTTGTGCTGTCAAACTTAAGATTCTTTGTCATTTTGAAGTGTACATTTGCCTTCATATGGGTAAATATCTTTGGGTTTAAATGTTGCGATGTTGCTCAACTGCAGCAAAATATAAAGTGAACAGATTCAATCCCACAGCTGCACAGATGTGCATTAGGTTTATCATGGGAAAAAAAGGGGAAAAGATAACTTAGGCTTGAATCAATGAGCACATCTATATTTTCAGTCCAGAGTCAAGTTAGGATGTTTTCAGTGTCTATTGTTCACTTACTAAGTGTTTCCACAGAAGTCTCAATCTCACTAAAATTTTCAACAAAGCTCTGTTTTAGCAGCTAAGTCATCTTTTTTTTTTACAGATTCTATACAAATGTAGAATATGTAGTAGAAGTATGGACCAATCACGTATCAGCTGGCTTTGATAAATGCAAGAAAGAACGTCAAACGCAAGCAGGATGCAATCCCCATAATAAGCTAACAATAGGTTGTAGATCAAAAACATGGAACATGAATGTGTTGAGTCCACAAAATAATGCCATAACAAAGTGGCTTTCTGATGGCAAATAAAAGTGCTGAACATTTCTGAATACAGCATGCACTTACAACAACATTGGGTTTTAGGCTGGACTTTCTTAAAAGCAGGTAAATGACAAGGTACAAGTGACCTTCTCTGCGGCGATGGGTAGCCTACATGTAGCTTCCACACCAGTTCTATGGCTTGTTTCTCAATAAAGGGGCCATGCTGACTGGCATTTCCTGTGGCGAATACACTTACTATTGACAAGAACCTCGTTCAACCTACCTCAAAGAAACTGAACAATCAATTTAACATTGAATGTGAAAAATATCACTTGCACCTCTTTCCTTTGGTTCCACTGTTCAGCAGGTGGTCAGGTCAAGTGTCAATTTAACTCTAAAAAGTCCTCAGTCTTTTAAAACTGCCGACCTAATGCAGCTGTGAATATCTGTCCTGTGTTTGCCCCGAGGCTCGTTAGAGACGTGTCCACAGATCACATGGTTAAAGAACTGAAAGACATTTACAAGACATTGCAGAGCTTGTTCTTACATTCTGGCTCGACACTCAGTCTGTTGGACCTTCTCAGTGTCTCACCTAAACATGCAGTGTTGTATAGTAACTCTGATGTGCGTGCATGTGTAGTCTGACAGTTAAGTGTGTTTCTTTCTGTTCGTCTTTATAACTCCTCAGGACTGTTGAGGAGTGCTCACGATGTTTTTAATGACGTGGAAAGATCATAGGAAAATATCGTGTCATTATTTTTTCTCAACACCCCATCTTAGATAAGAGTTCATGTGGTGTCTAACACGCCCTGCGGAGCAGACCATAAATCAGTTTAGCGGGGGAGATTTGATGACAAAGATTTAATGGCTGTAAAGGACACCCTGAGCCTCAGATTCTTGCAACTGTCATCAAATACCCGCTAGGCCATTAACAGGTCACGCAGTCGTAGCTTAGCTGAGGCTGCAGCACCATCAGCACGCCCACCCTCCACTTGTCACCAGCTGAAGCCCCCCCACAGCACAGGTGCACTCCCTGGAGCAGCAGAAGAAACTCTTTGCTCCAACATTCAGTCCTGTCCTCTCCCCTCCATAAATCTTTGGCTCCTTAAATTGAGAAACACTACAGCATCCAAGCTTCAGCTGAACGCTGAAAATAATCCTGATATATTAGCAAGCATCCTTCTCTGAAATACAATTTAAGTGATGACACATACTTAAAACCATTACAGAGTTCCTGCTCGGGAAGCCTTTGAGAGTCATTTAGTTTTTTGGCCGACAAGGACAAACGTGCTGCAACGGCCATAAAGATTTCTATAAGGAGAAACGGGCTGAGGATTCTGAACGCACTGGAGAAGATTCATGTATTGATTGTCAGATCACAAAATGATAGACACCTTCAGAGTGGAGTGTTTCTAAAGACTGGGACTCACTAACTACTGTGCAAATCAAATACTTTACTACAACTTTATTCTCTGATTTGGGTAAAACCGGAAAGACGACATTGTTAAAGTAACATCACTGCCAGTTGTAGCTGCTGTTAGCTAGTTGGCTGAGACAAGAGACTCATGCTACAGTAGTCAGAGACCAGCGGCTCAGACCGGGAAAGTGATACCAAGGGAGGCTGACAACAGGAAGGTGATTGAAGAGGAGATTGGGCAGGGCAAGGCAAATTTAATGATCTAGCACATTTCAGGAACACGGCAATTCAAAATGCTTCATACCAGACATCAAAAAGCATCATGACTAAGGGAAAAAGAAACATTAAAAGACGACATTTAAGAAACACTAAAACAAACCATTACCAATCACAGAGAAGATTAAATATTTAAATATATTAAAAACGTAAGATCCAAAGAAATAAAGAAATATGACAAAAAGCAAAAATAAGAAATTGAATTACAAAATGTGTAAATAACCTCAAATTTGGAATTTAATGACGTTATTTGCTCTGCATTGGCATCCGTTTGTACTTATCTTGGAGAACTCAGAAGGGATTCTTGTTTATCCCATACCAGCCCTGTCTTATTTTCTTCAGTAAAAGATGTTTCACCAAAACCCGGTTTTAACTAGCGCCCCCTACAGGCCTGCAAGACTTACCTTGTGTAAACTGGGTTTTCTGTTTTTCTCTGCTGCATCCGCTTTCTGGGTTCATGTTTTTTTAACTCGGCATCATTAAAGTTTCTGCATTGTGTTTGCTGTTAATGTATTTTTTCAGGTTTCTACAGCACATTTATCCCGTTTGTTTTTGGACTTTTACCGTGTTTTTTACTTGCACCATGCATGCACCCATGAAGATGCAGCACATTTCTCAAAATGACATGAGTCGTTGCAGCGAGTTTCCCCTGGTCAGCCACTGTATTTTTGTCCTCAAAAAACGTAAAGCTTTCCCTTTATTTAAAAAAAAAATTGTCTAAACCGCCATTTGTAATTCAAATATCCTGCTCATCAGATACAAACAGAACTCTCTCTGGCTTCTGACAGTTGCTAAATTCTTTGCCAAACCTTATTCTGTGCTCCAGGGAACTTTTCTTGTCACAGCTCAACATGACCTCACCTGTGGACTCCCCAGTTTATATGCTCGGTCACGCTCAGCTGGCCACAACTCCCCTCTGAGCACGCTCAACCACGTGGTCACGCCGTCAAGCGTATGTTAATGCTCACTTCAATCACACAGGATGCTAAAACCACATAACTGGCCTCTATGCTAATGCTAACTTCTGTGTTGAGAGCTTGGGGTAGCCAATTCCCTCGAGGAATGAGAGGCTAAAAGGAAAGATATGGTAAATAGGTTTATTCCATTTACTCCAACGCCCGCTGTTTGTAGATGCCAGACACCAACATCCTGTTCATGGGAAACATTTTAAGGAAACAGTTACCTCTAGTCATTTCTTATGCTCTTGTTGCTAATTTTCCATTTTTGAAAGTAAATAGTCTTCAATGTACAGTATGACTTCAGTGGGTGTTGGTAACGTATGTCCATGTGATAGATACTAAGTGTGTAAACACTCAAAGGTCAGATGTGCTTGTAATGGCTTGCAGTAGTCAGCACCAAGTAACAAGCAGAAAATGGAAGACTTCAGGATTGCAAGAAGGCAAAGGGTGCAACCGAATTGCAAAGTGCCCACACAATCTGTCAGTAGACAGTCCCTACTATCCGTGCTGTATTCTTTTAATACCTATTGGTCAGTAGGTGTGCACAGTAGGCAGATATTTGTTCCTACCTAATTTAGTGTGGAAGTGGCGTCATTTGAGTTACCCGAACCGGCAGCATCCATCCTCGTTTTTGTTTTTGTTAAGCTTTATTCAAGAAGAGTATTGCATATATACAGTCAGGTAAACAAAAAACAATATCACAATGGAAATCAAGTAAAAAACAGATTAAATAATTAAATAACATACATACAGGAAAGTATATAAATGAAAGACCGTAATATAAAGTACATAAAGTAAGTCTCCATCCAGGAGACTGCAAAAAAACGCTGCCTGACCAGGGCTCAGAAAATCAGCAATGACACCTCCCACCCCCACCATGGACTGTTCTCGCTGCTGGACTCTGGAAAGAGGATCCGCAGCCTTCGAAACAGAACAACCAGGTTCTGTAACAGCTTCTTCCCACAGGCCATAAGACTTTTGAACACAAAAAACCAATCCCTCCATTCCCCCTCAAACCCCCACACTGGACTGTGCAATACAATATAATATATACATTACACATGTGTAATATATTTATCTTTTTATAGTCATTTTATACATAGCTTTTCTTTTTATACCTATGTATATTTGCGACATTCTTTTTATGTAAATACTTGCTGCTGTTTTTATCCTGCATTACTACGAGCCTTCTGATCTGCACTGTAAGGTACAATTTGAATGATAATAAAAAGAGGCTAAGTCTAAAATTAAACCAATGAAGACAATTACATAAATATGGAAATCATTATTTAAATAGAGGGGAAACGGTTTTATAATAATGCAGACATTTTGTTGTTAATCAAAAGGAGCGATTTCAGTAGAGACTTTAACTCTAGATTAAAAATTGATTCAATTAATTCATCCTCGTTTGTTTTGATTTGGAGGCGCACGTGAAGTGACGTTTTACATTTAATTTCCCACAGCATTGTGGGTGGTAAAATACAATTCATTTCCTGAAAGGATGCATCCGATCCATACTGCATAAAACCCAGAAGTTAGAATCCATGCTGAAATGTTCAGTCTACTGAGGTGGACCCAAAAAATGCATACTGAATGACCACGAGAGTTCAGTCTACTGAAACCCCCTACTGAAAAGTCTGCTCTCCATACTGAACTGTGTGTGTGTGTGTGTGTGTGTGTGTGTGTGTGTGTGTGTGTGTGTGTGTGTGTGTGTGTGTGTGTGTGTGTGTGTGTGTGTGTGTGTGTGTGTGTGTGTGTGTGTGTGTGTGTGTGTGTGTGTGTGTGTGTGTGTGTGTGTGTGTGTGTGTGTGTGTGTGTGTGTGTGTGTGTGTGTGTGTGTGTGTGTGTGTGTGTGTGTGTGTGTGTGTGTGGTTGCTTTCCAAAAACATTACGTTTAGCTTATGTTGGGTTGATTGTATTTATAGTTGTCATGACAACAAACCTAAATCTTAAATCATGAGCCTCGTGACCCATGACCCAGTTATCAGATTTTCTGTCATTCATGCTTCACTTTTATAGTGTATGTCTATATTAGTAAGCCTGAGCGGGCATGAATACACAGCCACACATGCAAACACACTATGAAGTGAAGACTGATGCCTCTCAGCTTTTATTTGATGCCTCAGGGCTTTGGGGGATATTCAGTGTCATGATGAGATGCTTTGGCAACGCTGCAAATATTTATGTGCAGCTAATGTTAACATTAAGTCAGAGTGCAGTCCACTTAGGATAATTATAGATATTACAAGTCAAGATGATACATTAAACACAGAGGTTTGTATTGCTCTCAAATTGACTGATGACGCATTGAAAAAACAGAAGAGTAAATAAAGGTTTTGGGTTTACAAGCCAATTCCAGCTTCAGTTTAAATGTTTCTCTAATCTTCCTCTTAAATTGTTTGAGGTTCCCAATAAAAGGAATCTTTTTTTATATTTATCATCCTTTATTGTAGAGATAGGACAGTATAGCGTCGGAAATCAGGGAGAGAGAGAGTGTGGAATGACATGCGGGAAAGGAGCCACAGGTCTGACTGGAACCCGGGCTGCCCGCCTGGAGGACAACAGCCGCCATACATGGGGCACAGCACCAACCACTACGCCACCGGCGCCCCTGAAAAGCAGCTTTTACAAGGTTTAGGTTGACTGATGGAGACAATGCATTACATCAATTTGCTATGCATGCTTAATTCCTACTTAATACATTTTTTCCGTCGCTTATGTTCTTGGATTTTTTTGCACAACAACAATATCTAGAAATCTGCAGAAATGCCAGTTTGGATCTTCTTGTTCCTTTTCCCTGATTATATTTCAGATACATTTTTATGTTCCCTTATGAATTTGAAGTGTGCAGTGCTTAGTTATGGACAGACTTGCTTAACCTTGTAGAAATCTTAAACACACACACACACACATACTGCTCTTATTCCATGCCTCTCCGTTCCTCGTCCCCTGCTGTCCTCCTCCAGGCGGATAGCGTGACAGATCTGTCACGTCGGCACCTGGTCATACACAAGTGTTAATGTCCCCACCTCAGCCGAGAATCACTAAACCACTGACACCACACAGAGTGTGCCTGTGTGAATATGAGATTTCTTGCAGCTTCCAACTCATTTCAATCACACCTGCTAAACTTTGAATTACTATAAAGCGTAGTTTCAGGTCAACAACTTGTCGGGTCAAAAGAATATTGTGTATAAATGTGTGTATATCTCTGTGTTTGCAGTGTGTGTGTGTGTGTGTTTGTGTGTGTGTGTGTGGTATGGATGCACCAGGCAGGGGTCCCGTCCCCTGTCACTCAGAAACAACAAGCCAATCATTCCTGGGTTCTAAAATAAGCTCTCCTCCCTTCTTCAGTCCTCTCCCCCCTCACATGTGCTCCCCTCGTCAGCACCTCTCACCTTCAGAGTGACAGGAGACAACCGAGGGGGGAGCAGAGGAGGTGAGGAAGGAACCAGAGGACAGCAGGAGTGAGGCTGTTACTTCTTGGTAAAATGTTGAAGGAAAATGATCAACCCCTAACCCCAAGAACAGGTGAAGTGCAGCATGTCGTACAGACGTGACCCATCAGACAACTCTACCGTCAGATTCTCTACTTAAAAGAAAGTTTGCAGAATTCAACCTTCAGAGCAAAGTATTTATATTAGGGACGCACCGATCCAGCTTTTAAGGTTCCGATACCGATCCGATACAAGTATTAAATTAATAACCTGTATTCTAGGCTGACAGGGTGAGACTGGGTATCAATTATATGTAAGGCACAATCAGGGTTTTCCAAAATTGAAACACAAAATGAAATAAATGCATATTTGTAAGCTGACTGAATAGTTATTTATTATAATAAAAAATATAAATATGTACCAGCGCTTTGGTTAAACTTAAAAGTGACAACGGGCAAACGTCAGAGCTCCAGATGTCTGTGGTGAAACTCATTGCAGTTACATCTTTTAACTCTGATAGTAAGTGGTTGCACAGTGTGTGCTTCTGCTGCGCTGCGTCTCAGCTCCGGCAGTCCGGAGCCCTCCGGAGCAGATAGGCAAGGCTTCTATTTTTGCCTGATGCCGGAGCACGACGCATCAATTTAGCACAGAAAAGCACAAGCGGGACGGGAAGTCAGACACCGAAACAACATTAAAACCTCCGGTTTATTTTCGGAATAAAACACTTCGTTTTGACGGTTCAGAACAATGACCGTATGTTTGTTTATGTGTTTATAAGGTTTATATAGAGTTTAATACCACATACATCGTATTATCTCGCATTAATCTGTAAATTTACTGCGGGAATTCCTCTGTCTCGGCACTCCAGCTGTCCGGCTGTGCTCTCCGTGCAGCAAACGGAGAACGCAGCCGGTGGGTGTTGTAAGCGAGGTTGGGTGCACGGAGCCTGACCGGAGCGGACATGCAATGCACACGTATTCTTTGCAGCGCTACCACCACCCCTCGAAACTTTAGTTTTGCATATATTCAGCGATTCGCTGTTGAAGTTGTTGGTGTAAAATATCTCCAAACTGCCGAGCCTTTGGTTGTAGCCTTCTCCATGCTATGTTAGCCATGCTATGTTAGCTCCGGTTAGCTCTCCGTCTTGCTCAAAGCTGCCGGCGCATTGATGATAAACGTAGTAGGGGCACGTGGTTGGTGTAAACACAGCAGCACAGAACTCAATTGAATAGCTCAGCTTTGAGGATCAGCTCCATGGATCGGCACATTGTCACCGATCCCTGATCCAGCTTTTTGGGTCAGGATCGGACCGATATCCGATACCAGGATCGGATCGGTGCATCTCTAATTTATATATGTCTTGTTGGCTCAAAGATGGTTTAGTTTATTTGATTTCTTATTGAGCTAATTTGTATTACGATAATGTGATTCTTAAGCCCACACACACTATAAATCCTGGGTTCGTCTTTAGATTTAAGTCAGTGTACAAAATGTGGGTGTTCTGAAGTGGTTTGGGATTATATTCAGACTCCCCCTACAACATGCCCTCACTCCCAACTTCTAAAAAACAAGGCAACCTGGTCAAAATATGAGGCTCTATGGGAACCAATATAGTGTCAATGTAACATACATGGTCAAGGTAGCAATAATAAATATAAAAGTACGATCCTAAATAGAGAACACCAGGTGAGTTGTCAAGGAAAATCTTGCTGTACAAATTTGTCATTTTATAAATGTTGGACCTTAAATAATTATTCAAACTGGGTTGCATTACAACCAGTTGCAGTTTGGATATGTTTAAGCCCGTACACATCTTTGTTAGCTAAGAGGGGATACCTACATAGTCATATTTTGAAGCATTAAGCAACTCTCCAATTGAAGGAGGCCGATGCAAATCTCATGCTTTAGTTTCCTGTTTTCTACCTTTCTCCTTTTTTTTTTACAGTGATGGTGTGAGATAAAATAGTTATTTTTGAGAGGCAGCTAAAGTTGATGTTGTGTCCTTATTAAATATCTTTACCGTCAAAACTACCGATAGATATGAAGTGTGTTGAACTGTTTTTTTTCTTTTTCGAGCCTGTATTCTGGAGAACTCCGTCTGTTTTTTGTGTTGGTTCCTCTCGGTGCTCGGCTGGTGCACTTTTTCAGGTGTTAAAATGGGTTAAAATGACAAAGCTTGAGTGTCTACTAACTGCTCACTGAAGAAATCTCGGCTTGTGCTTTCAGCAGTGTAGTATGACTTTGGAGGGGAGGGGGGTGGGGGGTTAAAACTCAGGGATCGACATGAACTTTGAGACTGTGAGGTCACACACTCGCTGACAACTCAACCACCTGTTGCCCCACACATAACACACAAATGCGCACACACACAAATCAGCACCCTCACACCCACATCTAGATTCACTGCACACCCTTTTCCCGTGTGACTAGTCAATTCAGCAGAGTTGTAGGTGTTAGTTTGCATGACCATTACACTATAACAACGGTGTGTTATTCGCATGTGCAACCGATTTTGTGTGTCTGGGAGTTGTTGTGTCTCTAGCACCAAAAGCTTGCTAAAAAAACAACTGATGTTTTACTGCTTTTTCACACACAGACACACACACAGAGATATCGTATATACACAATATGGCTATAGTAGTGATAACATATTTTATATTGTAGGCATTATACAGTAATTGCTTTAAGAAATGTGTAAAGAAAACACGTGCATGTTTATAACTTCCATAATAAACAATAGAGATCAGTTAAATTAGTTAAATACTGATTGCATAGAAACATTGTGACTTGAATAGATATATTTTATTTGCCTCAAAAAGGTCACAGAACATGTTAATGTCCTCAGCCAAAGGCCGTGCTGATATAGCGCGTTTGCAAAGAAAGGCTTTTTAAGGCAGGTTCAGGGTTGGCTGTCACGTACCTGACCCGGTCTAAAGAGCAGAAGCAGGTGCATCAGAGTTTTTAAGTGCAAAGTGTCACCCAACCCTTTATATACACATCTCTCGCTATATACAGAGTCATCATGCCCAGTTAGGTTTGTGTCACACAAGGAAAGATGTACTTCATCCTGACATCCAAACAGCTGCATCACGTAAACGTCTGTCAAACCAGACGGAGAAGAAGTAGCTCAGTCCGAAGCTTTAACTTTGTCAGTCCATAACTGTCACTGGGATGGCTCCCATAGCTCTCCTCATGGCCATGATGTCATTGTGTGAATATGTGACAGGTTCTGGGGTTGTGTGTGTAAAGTTTTTTTTAAGTCGGAGTGGTCAAAAGGTCCTGCCAGTAGTGCATTTTATAGATGAACTTTAGCTGTGTGTTTGTTTTTCCAAAGACTTGAACACCACCAGGCGTGTAACGACAGAATTGATGGAATTAACTCAATATTGCCCCAAAACAAACAAGGTTAGAAGAAGTGTTGAGTAACTAAATCCAAAGTTTGCATGATAAGGAAGGGCATGTTAAATGTGGTGTAAGTCTTTAAGATAAAGTACAGGGCCTGGCAAGGACTTGAAGTGCTTGCATTGCGTGCCTGGACCTGCACAGTTTCAGCCCAGTACATATTCAGCTAGAGTTCAGTAACTTTATACATCTTTTCGACTTCTTATCCAAAGCTGGAGGAAGTGTATCCCTTTACTGTCGCTGCATGTGCATGTCCTAGAGAGCGTGCTTGAGATAAAGTATTCCCTCCGGTTTAGGAAGTCTTGAGAAGCTCTTTATGCCCACTGAGGCAACAGCTTCTCCTCTCTGACCAGCCTGATGCTTGTTCAGCACATGGATGATTAATTCGTAAAAAGTTCTGACTCAAAAGCAAATTACACCCATTCCTTTGTAGTCACTTTGTTTCATGACAACCCTAGATGTCTGGAGTCAAATTCAGCCCATGTGGGCAGTGACCTGCGAGGCCCCGCCTCCCGCTTGGCTACCTGCCAACCCTAAAGTCCGAGAGTCAAACAAGAAGCCCTGCTGTCCTCCACTGAGCACGCCCAGACTGTCTGTTAGAGTTCCACTGGGAGATGAGCCAAGGAAGGGACTCGGATGGTTGGCAGTGGCAGCAGCAGCCATTTTATCAGGGCTGGCAGCAAGGCGTGGTGACGGAGGGAATGTGTAACCGTACAGGCTGTAGGGCGGTGTGTGGAGGCGTAGACTGGCGTAACCCTGAGGGGTAGGGTTGGCTAGATAGCTGAGTTGAGTAGCAGGGAGAGGCAGGGAGCAAAATCCTTCACTTTCGTATGCAGACGGACCTCTTGGAGGGGGGAATGGCTCTGGACCGTTGCTATAGCGATGGAGAGGGTGTGTGGGTCGGCCACAGTTGTAGTCAGGTGGACTGAGTGGGCAAACCTGGAAAGGGGAGGAGCATGGGGAAGTGGAGAGCAGGTGAGGTGATGCTCCATGAGCTCCAGGGACTCCTATAGAAACAGAACCAGAAAATAATTGAAACCTTTTTCCATCTTAATCACACATAATGACTTTAATGTAATGACTAATGAATATTCCTTAAGGCTTAAATTACAAACAAGTCTTGTTAGGTGAATCAAGTAATGACCCTTACATGATTACATTCTACTTCCAAGTCAATGGTACACATTGTTCCTTCTACCACATATGTTCATTTAGGGACAAAAGATCATCTGACGTAAATATTCCAATAAATAAGACGTCGACAAGTATTTGATCAGTTCACAGACGAGTTAATGATGAGGTATCCTAATCAGTATAAGTTAGAGAACATGAGACCTTAGGAGATATTATTTGTGATTTTATTTCTTGTTGCAACTGGGCAAATAGTGACTGACGAACTTACTGTTACTTATTAAACCCTTTCACACATGGAATGCCTGTTAGGACACAAATGTCTGAATAAAATTGACCCACACATAAAACACCTATCACCTGCCAGTAGGAATGTAAAGATTTATCGTAAAATGGTGATAAATCGATTCAAAGGTGTCAAGGTTCACATCGGTACTCTGAAAAATGAATCGCAATAATATGGTGAGCGTCAGCAGCTGTAGAGCAAGATTTTGAAATTGAGGACGCACCACCGTCTTTTAAATCGGAGGTGTGGAAGCATTTTGGCTTCCCCAAGACAGAAAATGAAAGAGGTGAGAAGATAGAGAAGATCTTTTAAGGACAAGGTCATGACAAGAAAATCTTTTCCTAACCTTACTAGCTCCTTTTATTTGCCAAAGTTTTACCCTACTAAAAAGAAGTGGTTTCATTTAAAAAACAGTAATAGTCTCATATTGAAAATGACATACTATCTTTGAAGCTGGGATATGATAAATCAAACATCTGTCGTATTCAAAAAAGTCCTTCTAGTCAACTCTACCTTGCTTGGCCATGCCGGGGATGTCCTCAAATGTGAGTGTTCGAAGAGATGGACGCCAGAAGGCATAAGACTCAACCAAAGCCTCCAGACCCATCCTGTAAAACACACAGACATGCACACGTTAACACAAACACATCAGCATGAAATAAATGATAAATCATCAACAAATAATTGATCGCAGAACTCCTCGTCCTGCACTTTTTTCAGTCATTGATGCAGCTGCAGCCGCTCGCTCTCAGCATGCCTCACTGAGTCGTACATTATTTCGACCACCTGGCGGCCATCTTAGTCGCCCGTGGGGCCTCTTTTGCCATCTCCATGGAGACCGCAGGTAATGAGGGGCATAAACGCCACATTGCGATTGGCTGCTGCCAGCCGGGTGCTCGGAGGTAATTGCTTTCACACGGCTTTTACGGGCGAATCAGGACGAAGGAGCAGGAAGCCGCAGCAAGGATTTATGAGGTGGGACTCCCCTTCCCCCGCAAAATCTGCGTCTCCCCCCCCCCCTCCTCTAGGTGGGGCAGAGGGCTGCTGTGGCGGGGTAATGCGAGTGCTCTGTTACCCCTCGTTAGCGTGAGGATAAAAGTCCTCCCCCCCGCGGGGTTGTAGCCACGGTGATAATTTAGACAAGCTGCCCAGAGAGGTTGTGTGTGCTCTGAAGCAGCCTATCAGAGCAGAAGTTTATTTAGCAAACTGCTTAACTCTTCCTGTAATATTTAAGGGGAGGTTTTTTCGGCCTTCCTGAGTTTAACTTTATAGGGTCAGCTGTCAGGGTTATCCAGTTTGCCGTACTCTACCTTCCTCCCTGTCAAATTTTCTGTCTCACACGTTCCCTCTCTGCCCTCCTCTCTAATGATTTCTGTGAGGCCTCAGGGGAGTGGCTGTTTGGAGCCTGTTGGAGTTTTACTGCTGTGTTGTTTTAATGCTGTGTTTATATATGTTTAGAAATGTGTTTATACAGATTTTCTTCAGGACACTCTTGACTTTTATTATTTTGCTGTTGATGTTTATGTTCCTGAGGCCGGCTGGAATCTGACGCTCCATTTAGGTTTGCAGCCAGGGTTAGGTTTTTCCCTCCTCAGGCATGAGTCTGTAACTGTGAGATTGTGAGAATTAATGTGCCTTTAAAGTTAGCACATTTAAATAAAAATGCATCACCCATTAATAGGGTGAAATCATAATATCTGCCACGTCTGCTCAGATTAGTCCATTTCTTTTCTCTCGTCTTGGACTGATTTAATGGGAGGCTGTTGCACATTTTCCATTAGAAAAAAAAGTATAAATACATAGCTTTGCTCCCCATAAAAATGGGACTGAAATAGCCGTGATAAAAACCACAACCAAGCCAGAATATAATGCAGTCATGCATCCCACATTACCCCTAATGCACAGGATAATGTGAAAATCTCTGTGGTCCAAATGAACTCACCGGTTTCTGCCAGAGTCTCTGAAGCCTTTTGCAAACGGGTTTCTGTCAATTTTCAGCCTTGTAATCTGAAAAGTGAAATAAGACTCTAATTATTTCCAACATTTTCTTTATTACAAAGTCGATGATAACATGTGCTGTGCTCCAGCCAAAATAATTTTCTTCCTCTGTAATCTTTCAATCAAATTTATAAATATATAATGCGCATTGTAAGCTGCCAATTGTGCTGTTTGAATAACTTGGAAATGCGTTTGTGCGTTTCCATACCCACATACAGTATTTGAATTTGTTCATTTGTGTGCATGTTTGTAAATGTATGCGAGGCTGCCATAGGGTTGCCCAGGCTGTGTGGTGTTTAAGACCCAGCTCTTTGACCCGCATCCAAGGGGACTTTTATGGGACTCGCCATCGCCATCCTGCGCTGTGAGGTAGCAAGTCCGAGCTAACATCCAACTTCAAACCTCACATTGACTCATCATATGCAAAAATACAGAAAAAAATGTCTTGCCCTTGAAATTTATTGGAGAAAGTCCAGAAAAATATGACTCTTTAGAGCAAAAATTAAAATGCACAAATACTTAAAACATTCAACTTAAATGAGTAGCAGATTTATTCTTCCCAGTCTATTAAGAGTTTTCTTGGTAGAGCTGCAGCACAGGACCTTTCTCTAAGCTTTACAAAACACAAACACGCACAGGAAAACACACTCGCTGAGGAATTTGCTGTAAAAATGCAGACCAGACGAAGATGCAAAACATTACATCCTTCCTTTTTTTTCTGATTTAACTTCTTACATATCTTTATAGTATGTTTTGTCTGTTTTAGTGGAAGACATCCCACTCTGGTGTGACCTGCAAAAACTAAATTGAAACATTTTTCTTTTTTAATCACTCACTAAAAAACATCATAACAAACAATATCTGTTGGCCACAGGTAGTCATTGTAGCACCTGTGGCTTATAATTGATTAGTGGATTTTTTAGACAAGTTAGCTTTAAGCGAGCTTGGTTTACCCAGTTCAATTTGTTCGTTTACATGATATGTGGTAGTGTGGTGGTGCAGTTATGTTACCTGCTGATTCTGATATGCTGTGACGGTGGTGAACACGGTCTCAGGGAAGGAGAAGGTGCGGGTTCCCTCCCCAGCAGGGACAGCTCTCACTGGGGATAACTCCTCTCCACACTCCTTACGGATCACGTGGACTCTTGGCTGGTACTTGTGCATGGAGTGCAGAATGATCTGAACACATAAAGAAATATTCCTTCAGGCTTAAATTGCATAACAGCAATTTAATTTAACTCAAAGCTGTAAAACACTATTGTTACATAATGAACATGCACACGTGGATGCATAGAAACATGCTGAAAATAGGAGTTTATTTGGCTTGTTCTGTCTTTTAAAATCTTAAAGGCTACTGCATTATTATCGCAAAGAAACTTGATATAAGATTATGATTAATAATTAAATCAAACATTGTTATTGAGTTAAAATACCAGATAATAAAGATATTTTAAATAACTGTTTTTGTAACACCTACATGTCCCTGGTCGTCCAGTTCATTGTTGGTCAGTTTGAGTTTGTCGAAGCTGACCACCTGACGCATCCACGTCTCCCCTGAGGCCGGGGAGTCCGGGTGGATGTAAACTCTGGGCGGCACTGGAGAGTCTGCATTCCCGGCTACCATCCACTTAGAGCTGTGATACACGTACCTTTATGAAACCCACAGGGAGTTAAATGAAGTGTCCCAACACCTTATTTCTTATACACAATGTCAAAAAATGGCCAAGAAAAAAAAGACTGCTGTGATTTGAAAGTGGGAGATGTTAGTAAAGGCTATATTGAGACTTATTTCAGAATGAGACAGAAAATTTTAAGACTCCAGACGAATTCTCGGTTAGCTCAACAATTCCCCTCCTAAACCTCCTATGAAAAGACACAACCCCTTACATTGACTATTTCAATAGCATAAACTTGCTATAAAAATGCCATTACAGAGAATGAATGCAAGGAATACTCATTTTTGAGACAGAAATCCATTTTCTCAAAGTTGTCAAAATGCATCAAATTTGAGGTGATCATATCCTCAAATTCCACAACATAATTCTTGACTTTCTAAACACTCTCAAAAGACTTGATTAAAACTATTATGGGAGAAGAGAGCACACATGTCACAAAGCAAGAAAACAATTATTGTAATCCTTTTACCATTCCCCCATGTTATCTTCATTTCTTACTTTTTATATTTAACTTGTGATTTTTGCTTTAGCAATCGACGCTGAGGTAAGCCCCTTAAATAATCTTAAAAATAGAGAGCGAGAAAGAGAGTGTCACGTGAGTATGGTGTGTTAGAGCAAATAAGGGAAAAAATGGGAAAACAACTCCATAAAATAAATAATAATGCTTTCCTTGCTTCACTTGCAGACCTCTCCATATTTCAAATCCTGAAGTAAAGTACGGACTATTTTACTTTTTTAGTCAAACAAATGATCAAACCCATTTTTAAGTGTGATGAATATTTTTTCTTCTTGAGAATAAGTTATGACGCCATTTTTTATTTTCTATTTTAGGTATTTTATAACACATCTAACATTTAAAAATTTAAATCGAAATCCTATGTTTATGATCTATTGGCTTTAAGAGTAAAGTCGACTAATTAGTCTCTCCTCTGGTTGAAGGTCAGTGTGACACCTGCTGCGCAGCGTTTGATTAAAAACCGGCACTTCCTATAGGCTTACCTGACCTCGGCTCTGACCTGTTTGCGCGCGAGCACATCTTTTCGTAATCCACTGAAACTTGATGTAAAATGTTGTATAATGGACAGAATTATTCGTCCTCTGCGTTGTCACTCCGTCACGCCGCTAAAAAGTGTTCACTGTACGGTTTCTGAAAGTCCACAGTGACGGACCTGCAGTGAGAACTGGCTGCATTCACGCCGCTGCAGAATCACGTTTTTGGGTTTTTTTGCATTATAGCGACATTTGCTGATTTGACCTCGCAGGATGGAGAGGTTAGGCGTCCAAAAGGCCTCCTCCAAACGGGACGGCAAAACCGCTGTGACAAAACACCAGAGCCAAGCGCCATTTGTGGACTCACAGCTGGGTTTACACAATTGAAAAATGTCAAGTTGTCCAAGAAACACTTTATATGGGCACTTTATGTCTAAATTAAGACTACATGTGAGCAAAAGTACAGTTTATCCCCTTTCTATAAGACATGCGAGTGAGGTTACAGGCCACCGACAGAGCCTCATAGCCTACTGCAGACAAAAAGTAGGCCTATATTTACCTACAGCTTCGCTCACTTTTTACAAGTTATATAGCTCTATAGCGGATTTAACTTTTTAGTTTTTACTTTTGACATAATGTCGTGTTTAAATTTATAAAAGGATTACGAATTCCTTGTGCTTTTTTTTAAGGCTTGCAGCAGTGTGTGTTTGTGCAGGTGTGTGTGTGCGCACGTACCTGTATCGTTTGTTATCCACAGGGATTATATCCATGGCGATGTAATACTGCTGATGTGGGTCCAAGCCCGTAATCTTCACGCGCATAGCGGGGAACATCCGCCTAACAGGAAACCCAAATAAATCATCTGCATTATACACATTTCAGCCAAGCTAGACGAAACACAGCCAGTATTACTAAAGAATAATAACATGAGCTTCAAAGATAAATTCAGTAAAAAAAAAAAAATCAGTTTTGATGGGATTATGTTATCATAAATTCAGCTAAATGAGTTTATAACTGTGAATTATGTGGTTCAAAACATTATTTTAAAAGGTGATACGACTGTTTTAGCCTAGGCCTACACTTTGTTATTTACATTAACATGCATGTTAAGCTAAAGCAATTGCTTCATATCCCGAATATCATTTTTAAACCATCATTCTTCCTAAATCTAAGAGCGCAAACATATATCCATTTCCACATCCGTCTTACCGTCCAGCTTTGGTTATGATCATTTCCGTGCCAATCTCGTGGAACCGTTTCCACAGGTCCGATCCCTGCAGGTCCACGCGGGACTCCTCTCCCGTACCGGTGACCGGCGGCGTGCACAGAGCTGCGGGCTGCGGACTCTCCAGCAGCGCGTCCTCGCTCTCTGCTGCACCGGGGAAAAAAGCGGAATGAACACTTTGTAACGGGCACACACCCATCCAAAGCAAGCATCAGTCATTTACAAGGTGTGACTTCTGTTTTGAACCGTGGCTAATGGGAAAAACTGAAATCTGAATATTTCAAAAGAAAAAACAACATAAACATAGCACGGATTATTATAACCTGATTCCAAGTAACCAAGTCTTTATAGGCTACCACGTTTTGCATTTTGCATAAAGCCCTTAAAACATGTAGGCTACGTTTTTATTGAGGTTGACTATGAAAATAGTGTGATTGCAATGATGAAAAACGCTTTCAGCAGTCCCCAAATGTTTTTGTTTTACCACACACTGCTGAACACTATTTTATTACTGGATTATTTAGACGATAAAAATGCTTTTAAGTGATTATACGTCCATTAAGGTCACTCTTCACTGTTACACTTAAAGTTTAGAATTTGTAGTTGTATTTGTCTCTTTGACCAAAGGTCACTCTATACACTCATTACTGAATTTAGGGCCTATGCACATAGTTTATTATGATGCTGTAGCAAAAAGGCAAGTTTACCACTAAAACTCCAGTTTTAGTCCAACTAGCAGCTGTATAATGATTTTCCTGGTGGGATACTTGAGTTTAAAAGTGTGTTTTAATATTTAGGACAAACTAATATCAGTGTTTATGTGCCTCTCTGTTGATGTTTTTTGTGTTATTCGCCACAGGTGGAAGAAATTTATGGACATTAGACATGGTCCTAACAAGCCAAGCTAACAAAAACTCCTCAGCCCGCAGTGCATTTTCAGTTTACAGCAGATTGAAATAATAAATTGTCATGGCCACTAGGTTTGTGTTTTCTGCAGACCTCTTAGCATCCTTTCCGAGGCAGCTTCCCGGCCTTTACATGCTGCTAATTGGCGTGTTTATGATTGCAACACAGCTCATAAAGCGGCTCACATTAGTCACACTCACACCACTCATATTTACTAGACCAGGGCAATGATATGATATCACATTTCCACACTGTGGCTCTGACCAAAGCACCAAATTATTTTCTGCCTTCTAATCTTTAATTTCTGCTTTTTCTAACTGAATTTTCCACAATCAGACAGTAGAGGAGAGCATTTATAATACAAATGAAAAGAGCTTAGAAGTTACACTTTAATTTGTTTTAGGTCTATATAATGTCCCGCCTTGATCTGAAATTTGTGTCTGTAATAAGTTTCAAAAAATGCACATTGACATTAAATTATGAAAGCCTTTTTAAAAACAAACGCCGCCAACAATAGGCTTACAGGTTATGATTCTCTTAATTTATGCAGTCATTAATTATATATATATTTTTAATGTTCCTTACTACCTTACCTTTTTTAGTATATGGTTTAATTACTTGCTGTTTTACTTACGTGATCCGTCACTCGCACACTCAGCCTCGCTTCCCCGTTCGCTCGTGCACGCTCTATCGGCTCGCGGGCCCGGACTCCCGGTTAGGTCAGACACATCAGTGCCGTCCTCGTAGCTCGGAGACACGGCTTCTTCTCCGGCCGTCCTGCGTCTCTTCTCCGCTCCGATGAGCGACTCTACAGAAAACGCGTGCGCCTTGACGCTCAGTGCGCACGGGGACCTCCGCTTCTCTGCCATGTCTCGCGCTCTCGGGTCAGAGAAGTGGGATGGCGTCACGGGCTTGCAGGAAGCAAAATAAGTTCAAAACTCAGACAACAGGGGAAAAGAAATCCACGATGACAGTCCAATGCTCTCGGTGTGGGGTGTTGTCCGTTCTCGAGCCGGACAGCAGAGGAAACTGCGCGAGCTGTAATAATGTCTCCGTTATCCGTGAGAGCCGCGCGGACTTTAGGAGAGTGTCAACAACCAGAGCTTAGAGGAGAGCCGGAGAAGAGGACCTGTCAATCACCAAACAAGGCAACCAATCATGAGTAATCACACCCCCCCGGAACTTTTCGCTGGTCCCGCCCGCTGTTGGGGCCGCTCGTGCCGCCTTATGTGGTAAAAGTAAAGCTGGTGATTGAATCATGTCTTCGGAGGAAGGAGCGCGAGGAGTGTCTCTCCGGGGCATTGTGCGCATTTTCACACACCGGCCCTACATGCTGTGCATATCTGGCCATTAGTACCTCCTGCGCGGTGGACACTTGTGGCACCCAGCCTGGAAATAAGCGTTTGTTACATATATCATGTATTTCAAAGAGGAAATGTCTCACAATTTGTATGTACATATTATTATAATACCAACTGAGTGGACAAAATACACTTTGAGCAGTCTGCTTTAACCCTTTAGATGGCTAGCTAATCTTATGCCTTTGTAGGCCTATTTCTTTTCTTTTTGTAACCTCAGACAGATAGGCTCAGTTCTTTGACATTTGTGAAGCTGCATGGGTCTAATCAGTTCTCCAAACGTAGTCATCTCATGTCATTTGGAGACAATTTCGTCATGTAGCAGAATCACAGACACATTATAACAAACTGCATAACAGCGTGTGTAACAGACAGCATGATCCTCACTACAATGCGCAAACAAATTCCTTGTTAAACTGCAACAGCACAAATGTTGTCCATTTCAATAATAATATATCGATTACAACATTGATAGGTTGATGCAATTAAGTTTTAGTTTAATGATTGGTGTGTGTAGGCTACACGAAGAGCTAATTTAACTGTAGTCTAATTCCTAAATAGCCTAATTAAAGATCATTCTGATTGCTGGTTGCTCATTATTATCACTGTGCGCCCACTTGAGTTGTTGTTTCTCATTTTTGTTTCAGAAATTAAATACCTAAATTTTGCAAAAGGACAACTGTTGTCTATAAGTAAATTGATAAAGAAATGGACGGCAGACAAAATTCAGGATGAACAGGGTCAGAAATCATTTAAAACACATTCAGCTCACAGTCTTAGAAATGACTTGGACGCTCTATTTATGCACGTTTGGAAATGATTTCTCTCACTTTCAAGGCCGCGTGAATGAGCTTGCGGTCACGCGGGGAATGCGTTTTAGTGCGAGTGCGTTTGGAGAGTTTAACACATGAGCAGAGAACCTGCTATAAATAAACAAGACTGCGAGGCCGTGCGCGTGTGTGTGCGCGCGCGAGAGGCGAGTTTCTCAAACCGACAGTCGATATCCTGATGGCCCTGAGCCGATATACAGTTTCTTATATAAACAAAACCGATCGCTGAGCAGTTTAATATGAAACATTTTGCATATTTACGGTCCAACTGATGTCTTAATTATTCCGCTATAATTTGTCTTTTTTTGTTTTTGCTCCTTATCAAAATCGTCCGGCATATTTGATTATGTGAAATGCCATTAGTGCCATCAGGATTTAATTATTCTCTGAGGTTTCCTCTTTGCTTTAGTGATGTTTCCTGCGCTAAAATCACTGCAAAGCCCACAAGGCCTCTCGTGGCTTGTTGGTTAAATAAACAACACGTCGTCATCGTTTATTGGCATAAATTCAGTGTAAATGATTGGACGTCAAGGGGAAGGTCTGTGCCCAGATCCGCGTGGGTTATCAGATCAAAAGCCTCGTGTTTCGCTTCCCGTGGGGGTTCAAAAATGTCTTATTTCTTAATAACTTCGTGAGAATTAAATAGGTTATACGCTCTGTTTGCAAAAGCGTTCATTTTCGATTCAACATGAGCATAAAGCCACATGACCTATCTCGGCTTTGACATAAATAACTTACAAATAATAAGAAAACAATATTTGCCCTGTAGCCTAATCATAAACAGAGATTATAAAAAATGAATTCAGACTAAGCACGTCGTCAACGATTTAATAATAGGCTAAATGTAAGCCTGAAAATGACCCAAACATTCTTTAAGTTTAACATTAATTAGCTCATACTTCTTTTAACATGGCTTTACATGAAATAGGACTGCTAAAGAATCAAAGCAGTTATTCATCAATGACAACTTCAAACAATATATTTCCTTCTTTTTTATTATTTTCATAAATGACAGAATAGCCTAACCTTAAAGACAAGACACCGTTATGAAGACATGGCTCTAATTAAATGAAAGTCCCAATAACATTTATTGTTGTTGATTCTTATTTGATAGGCTAATAATAAAAGGTCAATTTCAACATGTATAACTGACGGTCTGTTAGAAGCAGCATAAAGGCTGTAGCCTGTGATATTTTAAACATTACAGTCAAGTTAGAGCTTCGTGATGGATCCATTGGCCTTTTACTTTAATCGCTTAACCGTTTAATAGGCGCAGTTTCGTTTTCTTATTTAGGCCTTTAGTCCTCGCAAGTAATGTAGGCCTTTATATAGTTCTAAATATGTAATTAAAACAATAAATACATATAGGTCTACGGGTTTTTGATTACAGTCACGTTGTTATAGATAATATTATTATGTTTCGTTTGCAGGTGCACTGCCTCATGACTATTTGCTATATTGTAGAGTGATGGACGATTGGTAGGCTATGGACATTTTATTTAATACCTCATAATATTAGGCCTATTGTTGTTATTTATTAGTCTTATTTAGAATGATTGCGTGGCATCATCGGCTATAGCAAACCCGTCCAGTATCCGAATATGGCCTAGAGGAAGAAAGCTTACCATTCATTGACGAAAACTTGAACTTTTATCTTTTAGGCCTACTGTGTGTGAAAGCAAACGTGCATACCCAAATCTTGCATCTAGAAACAAAGTAGGTACACGATGAGCGGCGGCGTGCTTTGGAAATGGGATTGTGGAATGAGCTCATCTTTGTCTTAAACCAAATGTGAAGGCAATTTTTTTCGATGGGCCTGGCGACGACTCTTAAATGTTCTCTGGCTGTAAAACTGTGGAAACTGTAAATCTCTGTCGCCAGACCTGTATGTTATTTGAATATAAATTAGCCAGTGTGGCATAGCTTTATCAAATAAACTTAAAGCTGTGTTTTGCACATTAGTATCCGGGGAAAATCATGGACGTTTTAAAGTTTTTGAGTTTCCTTATTTTCTGTGTATTTTCTCTCTCGTAGGCCTATAGCATATGTCCTGCGGTTTTGCCATTTTTTTGTAGGCTACCTTAACAGTTTGTCACCACCTGAGCTAATCTGTGTGAATCATGTTGCCCAAGGCAGAGTTCCCTCTTTCAGTGCTTTGATTCATGACGCTGGTCTTCATTTTCGGGCTACATTAAACAATTAATTGCGAAAAAAATGTATATTGCAGTGTATTCACAACAAATGTCCCTTAAACCATTAAGCTTTTAACAGATACAAATCCTGTTAATTAAACTCTTGATAGTCTATGCCTTATACACACCTCTTTATGTTTTTTGCCACACAATTCCCTGACTAGCTTTTGTTTGCTAATTAGCCTAAAATAGGCCGTGCAGGTGCGCGTTAACCCAGTTATTTTAACGGCTCCTGACTGTTCAGCCAATCACCGCCCGGCTCATTTTTTCAGGTGTTGGTTAAAGAAATGTCACTTAAGGTATAGGCGTTACCCACTGCGCACTGAATAGACTGTTTATTAAAGACCTTTGACATAATTACCTGTGAGCTTTGAAAGGACGCGGAGCAGGGTAGAAGTGCTGGATCAGGGGAGTCTGGGTAATACATTGTTAACGGTTATTTAGCGCGTGCTAATGGGCACGTGGATCCCTGCCAGGGCTTTTATGGCGGAAGTGGCATGAGCGGCATGGAGGTGTGGGATTAGGGTGGGTATGTGTAAGGGAGACCTACATGTAGGCTAGTGCGGTGGTAAAGGTGCTCTTGAAATGTTCCAGCAGTGGTTCCTTTCCACACTTCTGTAACGTGCCGTTTTAATCTTTCCTGAAGGATTTAGATCCAAAACTGTGGAAAGAATGAAGTCAAACAGCAGACAATGAGAGAAATTCAGCCATCTTCCTTCTTCCAGATTCAGGGTACCATCGCCATCCTTGCAGACCCTCCTGGGGGGATGCAAGCAATGCCGGATCCTCTGTACGGCCCCACTGGGAAAGTCATAACCTGAACTCCACGGCTGTACGCAGTTGTGCCAACACTGCAAAACAAACGGCTGGGGCCCCTACGAGCAAATCCTGCTTATGCTGGCCCAGAGTCACTCGTCATCCAAGTGAAGTGACCCCTGCTCTCCTTCATAAAGTTAACCTTCCATTGAAAACGTGCTATTTACTGACGCGCTTGATAGAAGTTGATGGATGTATGACATTTATTGATTTTTTTTACGAGCCGGTTCTGGTCGTGACGCCGTTTATTCAGGCCTCTGTGCGCCTCGGATGTTATTCAAGTTGAACTCCTGCTCTGGCTGCTAGCTTTGCTCACACACACACACACACACACACACACACACACACACACACACACACACACCGTCTCTCTCTCTCTCTCTCTCTCACACACACACAGACACACACAAACACACACACACACACACACACATACCGTCTCCTCTCTCTCTCACACACACACACACACACACACACACCGTCACACACACACACACCCTGTCTCTCTCTCTCTCTCTCTCTCTCTCTCTCTCTCTCTCTCTCTCTCTCTCTCTCTCTCTCTCTCTCTCACACACACACACACACACACACACACACACACACACACACACACACCATAAGACACAGATGACTCAAACTCTGTGAAACTGAGTTACAGCCTGAAGCTGCTGGACTGCAGGGTGTTGGATTCATCCTGTGATTCTCGAATCAAAAATGCTTTGCTGAGCTAAGCCAGGTCTGTCACTATGCAGACTATCACATCATTATTTTGATCTGATCAAACTGAAATACGTTTGAAAGGAAACTTTAACTGTCTATAAATATGTTTCATCAATTCCATAAGTATGGCTTGAACTTATCTTTTTTCCATTAAGCTCATTCAGTGTTGAGCACAGGAAGATGGGAGGGGGAGCTGTTAGGGCGATCTGGAACATGTGGTAGATAAGACAAAATTGTGACAAAATCTGTCATAACTCTGTATCTGCTAGCAGCCTATATGTAATATTTTACAGTCCAGAATTGTCCATCTAAATTTGAGGCAGTTTATCCTGAAAATCAGCCGTGTGTGTTCTAATGTATAGTCTTTTTAAATAATAGCCGTGGACTTATTTTATAAGAAAAAGACTTAAATTGTGTTTGAAAGCATTGAAGTTAATTAATCTCACTGTGTATTAATGTTTCTTTTGTTGATTAATTACATTTGAAAGAGAATTAAAACACTTTTTTTTTAATGTCACAATTCTGTTATTTTTTGTACGATGATCAGCTATAATGAATGCTGCAAGTTGAACAAGGAGAGTTATGGATTAAGAAGACAGGGTTACCTAACAGTGTAGGAAAGCTACAGTTAAAGTTCACAGTCAGTGAAAAGAAGTGTACTGTAGGTTCTTGTGTTGTGAAAGATGAAATATGTTTTTTCTCGCTGTCAAAGTCTTTGTGCATCTGAGAGAGACCGGGGGGGAACGCAGAGAAAGCAGGTGACAAAAATAAAAAGAAGGATTTCTGTTATTAGTGAATTGGGATAAATGAAACTAATTGTATTAAATGGGTCCGTGTTAGCATCCTGTGTCGCTCACAGGTCAATAAATTATAAATAATGGAAATATCATTAGGCCAGACTTTTTGACATCAGCGAATACTGGATCATTATCCAAAGAGTCACTACATTATAATATTTTAAAGTATCCTTCGATTCATGCCCCTTCCTTTTTCTCAATCATAAATGTGATTTGATTCTTGTTTAAAAGTTCCACAAATTATTGTCATATATGCTGAAAAAGACGAGTTGTTGAGACTTACTGTGTGAAACCAGAAGAGTGCAAACAAGAAGGTATTAAAAGGTTTTTCCTAGGAGTTATTATGATAAAGATTAGTTTCTTATACTGCAAACAAAAACACATTGCTTCTTATTATTACAGGATTCACATGTAGCTTAAAGATCCATGAGGGGATTTGCCCAAATGTGGCAGATTTGTTTGTATGTGTTTCAGGCCAACTAACATGCATGGATTTCATTTCAAAGTGAAAAGTGATGACACTGGATGGATTTTTAAATGGAAAACATTTACATTATCCAAGAATGTCATGGTCTGAAATGATGGCAGTAGATAAAAAAGAGAAATAAATAATGCTGAGTCCTTCACGATGATCTGTAGAATGATTATGTAACTGTGTGCTGTATGTAATTGACTTTGAACTTAAATTGGTTCAACAGAGGTCAACAGCTCTGCAGGATCGGCTCCAGTCATATTTACCGGAGTCAGCAGGAGACAGAGTCGCACAGTTTCTCTGACTGATCTCACGGCTGTTAATTACAAAGCTGAGACATTATTTGCAGATGTTCTTGCTTACTTACTAACAGTTGCTTACATTGAGCACATTTGTAATTAGTCTAATGGTTTCTAGGGTCCAAAATACTTCATGCTTTAACTCAAGAAGGTAACCTGATTATTTCCCTGCATACAGCATTAACATTGAGGATTTGTACATTTGGGAAGATAGGCGGCATGATGGCCGACTATTTACTTTGCAGGTATAATTTAAGTCAATGTCTTATCAAGTTGTAAAACACTCAAAGCTGATAATTTTAAGATGCTGCGGATGAGTGAGGGCTAAAATGAAAATCAAAATGGGTTGTTAGTAATATGTGTAACTCAACAACAAAACATTACATCTTATTACCTCACTGCTGCAAGAGAGATGGGTGGGGGGAACAACCATGCAGGTGCTGTTTTTATGGTTTTCTCCATATAACAGAGAAGATGTGAAAACATTTTCTCCTCTCATAACCCGTGAAACCACATGATGGTTCGATCTGAATGGTTTGTGTTAATGTGTGTGTTTGTGTGCGCGCATGAGGTCATTAAAAGGAAGGATTGTGTGTGCTGAGGTTTAGATTGCCTTCTATTGTTCACTGCCAGGGAAAACCTGAACTCACAGGTGTGTGTGTGTGTGTCTGGGTCTGTGTGTATGCATGAGGAGGAAGTCAATGCTTGTGTGTAATCACCTTTAGTTTCCTGTGATTTGGCTGCAAAATGAGCTGTTAAAAAGCACATAGAAGAACTTTTGCTTAATTAAGCCTGCATTATCCACACTTTCTCTTTTGGATATGCATCTCTTTTGCCCATGCAAACACACATGTAACACACACACACACACACACTAAGGAGGGCAAAGCTTATCATGGAAACGCCGAAATTTGAAAATAACAACAATCATAAAAAACCATACAAACATCTGCAGCTCGTAACTGTTGTCTCAGGCCAACCCCAGCACACGTGCGTCTTAAAACTGGAGAACAACGGTTATTTTCATCTCTTAGAAGTCGCAGTTTTATTTCTTTTCTCTTTCTCTGGCTCAACTGGAACCGTTTAGGCGTTTTTTAATCAAGGAACAAAGTCGTTAAAATTGAGATTTGGCGGTGAAGGAGTTCGGTAAGACTGCCTCTCCTCCCTGCCTGCATCCAACGTCCAGGACAGCGCTAACTAGCATTTAGCTCAGATTTGAGAAATGCTCTTTTATTACTGTATTTAGGGAAAGTCTGCTTGAGAGTGTGCAAAGAACATTCACATGTCTATATGATGCTTTATTACTTTGATACAAAGAAAGCATTTTATCGTGGTCTTGCTAAGGCCTGTTACTTTTGATCCTTTCAGAGGATATGATTGATTGTAATAACAAGGCTTTAAAAATTAAAGTCTGAATGACACAAACAACACACACACACAAATTGATGTCGCTCACATCTATATATTTTGAAAATGAAACATCACAGACGCCACATTTGTCAGTGGTCAGTGTAAGTAGCTGTAATTTAGTGTTATTAATCTGTGTGTTGTTATACTTCACACTGTTACACACATCGTGTGCTCATTTATGCATACTGCCCAACACCTTAATATGATAAACGTTAATGTAAAGTTATGGCTCAGTCAACATGATTGTTCAGGTTTCACCAGGGACTTATTAACTATAAAATACATTTAAAAAGCATCAAGCTGACTTCAGAGTGACATGTTGGTTTTTGTATGAGCACTGTGACAACTGCATTTGTCTAATTGATCATTTTTGAAGAAACAAACAAAAACAGTACTTTGAGTTCTACAAAACACATAATCATTGGTTTTCTAACACTCCATTTTGAATTATTATTAGCATCCTTCATTTTTCCACTATCAAATTAAATTTAAAACGAGCCAAATCTGTAAATTATATGTTGATATGCATTAGTGTGAATGGATGTGGAAATGAAACGTCGATGGAAACAAAAAGACAGCCAAGCTGGAGACTTGAAGCAGAACATAAGAGAAAATATCTAATTATATGAAGTCAGTACCAAATTTACAATTGGTAAAAAATGTCAATACATGCACAGAAAGTGGTTGTAAACGATATAAATGGCAACTATTTTCTTAAAGTGTACACCCCTGAAAAATGCTCTACATCGTGGGGCAAAATCTTGTCAAATGCAAATAGGAGTTTAACACAACACTTGTTTTTTTATTATTCATCATAAGCACTGATGTGTTTTACAGTCATTCAAAAAGGCGTGTGCTGACTTCTGTCTCTACTTTCTAGAAAGAGAAGCGAGAATGTACTCATACCCAACTTCATGACCTTTCATATTCGCTTCAATAGAAGAACATTTAGTGAATGTAAAAAAGATCAAAAGCTTAACATGTGAAGTTTTTTAGCAGATGTAAACGTGGATGTTTTTTTCTTCCATTAATTCACTTTACCCAAAACCATCACTTCAAACATTAATAAGTTTTGAAGTTTGTCCCTGCTGCTTCATGTATTAGTCAAACGGTCCTCCTAATGATTGATAAAGTCCATCTGCAGGTTTTTGTGCAAAGCCACAACTGCATTCCCACTTGTGCACATGTGAACATCTGTGTGTGTCTGTGTGTGTATATATATATATGTGCACCTCTTTATTTGTAGCCATATAGCTGCAGTGATACAGCCTCGGGGCGAAATGTGTTTTTGATATAGAGTCTCTTCCTCTCCCGGCATGCCTTTACTACTCTCCCTCTTCCCAGGATAACAGGGTCACAGAATGGAGACCTCGACGACTCCACACCTGGAATAACACCACCCAGAATATCCGCTCCGCTCCGCCTGTGAGCCGGAGAAGAAGAAAGAGAGAGAGAGAGTGAGAGAGGCTTCATGAATGACGGGGACGGTTTCTGGCTTTGACACATACTCAGGCACAAACTGAGGGCTCTGCTGTTCTCTGCCACAGCCTGTTTTGCAGCGTAGGAAATATGAAACACCCCGAGGCATTTGTCAGCGGTCACTTGCATGTTCTTGCTCTTTTACTTGTGTGTTTTAAACTCACAAACCCGCGTGCGTCACTCTTCCCCACCGACACACCGCTGAGGTTCTGATTAATAAAAGATGAGTTCAGGGGAAGTAGGACTGTTTGGATTCCCCCCTAACTCTCCCGACATGGCGAAAAAGAAAAGAAGGGATGAAAGTGGAAAGAGAGAGAGAGGGCAGAGTCCACTCTGATCACCGCAGGACTACACTGTGAATGAGCCGTTCACCCAGAGAGAGAGCGAGAGAGAGAGATGAAGTGAGGACACCCTGAGCGAGAAAGAGAAAGCAAAAGAATTCATATATCCTCAGTGTTTGATGCCTGTGGTGTGCCTCTGAAACTATAACCCTCTTTCTTTAGCTTACTCTCACTCTCTCCCTCTCTTTTCCAAACTCCCCCTCTCACTCCCCCATCCCTCCCTCTTTTTTTACATCCCTCTCTTTGCCCTCTTCCTGCTGATATGTGCCAACCACCATGAAACCACCGCCACATTAGAGCCTTTAATGGGCACTGCCTGGCATCCTGCTCCATCCAAACATATTATGGCCTGGTCACACATGCAAGTGTGTGTATGCATTTTTACTTTCTGAATTCACAACTACAGGGTTTTACCATATATTAAGGCCTGGGGGATATTTTTCATCCTTGCAAAAGTGCCACGTGTCATTGTGGCTCCAAATAAACTCCTCAGATGTTGACTGCTTCGAACAGATTGTGGAGGGAGAAGGCGGCAAATAAACGGTTCACAAGAGCCGACAGAAAATGATATAAAAACTGAAGAATTGTCTAGGTGTATGGTTTGGACTGATGTTTAGAGAGTGGAATATTTGTATTTAATTCCTACTCTATTTTGAAGTATACCTTATTATAAAATATGGACAAAGTAGGACTGAGAAAAAGGGCACAAAAGTCTAAATAAGCTCAATCTGCTCATCCATCCCCTCATTAAATGCCTTGGTTCCTCCACCAGTTCTATGTTTATTGGCCCATCTGTGCAGCCGTCATCCATTCATCATTCATATATTTTAGACAATTAAGCTTTGTTGACTTTATTTCACCCACACACCAGCTGACACACTGGCACTCCTTCACTCAGACCCTGTAATTACCCCACAAAGCTACACATTTCCACACAAACGGGTTGTTAGTGTATGTGTGTGTGTAACTGTACTTACCATCAGCTGGCCAGGCTTTTTAGTCTTTCATCTTCTGCATGTACTGACCATCTGAACATTGTCTCACTCATGCACACTCTCACGCACGCTCACATACACACACACAAGGATTTTATGGTTTGTTAATGAGGCAGTGAGGATGTTGCTCACACCCAGCAGAGGAGGATGCAGCTGGACGGAGCTGACCACACCTGCTGACATCACACCTGCTCACATCACACACCATGCGGAGGCAATCCTTGTTTGTTTTTGTTTGCTTGTTGTCTTGTTGCATGACAATGAGATCAAGCTTTTAAAATAATAATAATTGCCAAGTGGCCGGTTAATAGTGAATCCTCTGAGATCCACAAGCCCAGATATGTTGTGGCGACCCTAAACTGTGTCTATTGATTAAACATGTAAGTTGTTAAGGAGCATATATATGGTCAACATTTTGTTCAAAGCTTCTGTAGCCCCTAAGTTTCTACCCGAAAAACAATAATATTAGATGCAGCTTTAAGCCAGAAATATAGGAGTTATTTGCATCCAAGAGGGCTGTAACATTGCTCCTCCTCTGTGAAGCTTACTAAAAATGTGAAAGGTGTTGCATAGGCTGCTGTTGAGACATGCTGATGCAACTTGGCGGCGCAATATTATAGACTATTGAAAATACTCACTTCTTCAAGGCTCTAAGTGCCGATTCTAATGAAATGAAAACAGAACAGTTCTTATTTTTCAGGCCATAAGACAAATGAAAATACTCAAATATTATATATATAATTTCTACTACTAACTCTGCTAATAGACCCCCCCCCTTTAAGTAATGCTATGACAACATTAGTCTGATAAAGCAAGTAGGGATGAAAGTAAAAGGTAGACTATTAATCAGGTCATTTCAGAGAATGACGTGGTGATATTAATACTAGATGCATGACAGCTCCAGTCTTATTTTGCTGTTCTCTGCCATCTGTTGAAAATCCACAATCGATGTTTTCTTGTCATCTGAGTGATGAAGCACAGCTGTATTTATTCCCAGCCACATGGATTAAAGATATGTAGATAAGGTGTGTTTGATAGAGTGAGGAGGTTTGGCAGTGGCTCTGTGACAAGTAAACATACATATGCATGTCACACACACACACACACACACACACACACACAGCATCTTTCACAGATGGATCACTACACAAAGCCGCAGTATACACACTCCGAAGGAGACCGTCTTTGATCAAATCTGTCCTGACTGTGTGCTGCTATGAGAGCACAGAGGCTCCAAACCAAACTGGGCCAAGAATAAGAAAAGCAGGCATTACTGTTGGGTATTATCAGGGTCAATGTCCTGTGACTTTATGCCCATGTAAACAACAGTTATAGGTTTATTAGAACAGCCCTGTATTATGTGGGTTATAGGACTCTATCCACTATCCTATATCTACAATAAAGGTATTAAAAGCCTCTTTTGAAGATGGAGCTCCAGTCAGGCTGATTTATAGTCTATATTCTTACAATCTTAAATGAGTCATGCCTCTTTTCTGCTGAGTTTTAATATACTGTCAATACATACTAAACAAATCAGAAGACTAACAGCAGGGAAAATACTTTTTCCAGACCTGTATCAGGCCTAAAGAATTCCAGAGAAAAATTCACCAGGCACAATTTGCATCGCATGTCATTGGTCAATGCAGTGCAAAAAGTGTGTGTGCCCTTTGTATAGCAAAGCAAAAACTACAGTTTGGTTCCCTTCACAATCCAGAAGTTTATTTTCAGTGAGACATTTTTTCCTTTGTGGCCGAGCAACTTTTGTTTTTGCCCAAACTCTATTGGAAGCCATCTTTGATTGTAGTATGCAATGTGTTAATACATTCTTTAGATGCACTGAACAGTTTGTTCAGTGGTTGCCTGAAGGAGCCAAGTTAGCCGTTTTCACATTTATTCGCTAAGCTAACAGGCTTCTGACAAAAACTTCATATTTACTTAGTGAATAAGCATATTACCAAGAATGTCAACATATTCCTTTAAGATGTTGGTGTTGGACACCAACATTGTGCTCTCATTTTGAGTCATTTTAGTTTTTGCAGAAACGTCCAACATCAACTTCTCCTCTGGCTACAGGGTTGCGTGTTTCTACCCATCGTTGAAAATGAAAATAAAACAGAAGATATGAAATTATGTATAGTTTAAGAACAGAAGATGTTTACATTTCACCGTGATTGAATGTTTTTCCTTCATTTTCTGAGCTGCTTTTGTGCAATGTGATGAGGATGTGTCCATTTTACACCTGACTGGACATAATAATACACAATTACCTTAACTTAAGTGGACAGTAATTCAGGAGGTAGGAGAAAGACTCAAAGATGTAGTGAAGACACACTGATGATGTAGTGGTTATTAACTTATTAGATGGATTTCTGGAGTACCCTTACGAACCCCTTTGAAAAATCGATGTTATCTGTAGATCAGGGCGCTGTGTGGCTATTGGCGGCGGCTAAATCCTCCTAAACACCGTGAGGCGGTGAGAGGACAGAATCCAGGCTGCAATCAAAACATGGTGAAAGGGTCTGGAATGGGAAAGAGAGAAACAACTCTGTGGACACAGCAAATTTACTCCTAATAGACTATGACAAGGACCCATTTTTAGTCCCGCGGTTTTGGGTTTGGAGTGCGTAGACAGTCCAGGAAAAGAGATCATTGTCTTGTGATGAAAGATGGAGTCTGTGTGTGTGTGTGTGTGTGTGTGTGTGTGTGTGTGTGTGTGTGTGTGTGTGTGTGTGTGTGTGTGTGTGTGTGTGTGTGTGTGTGTGTGTGTGTGTGTGTGTGTGTGTGTGTGTGTGTGTGTGTGTGTGTGTGTGTGTGTGTGTGTGTGTGTGTGTGTGTGTGTGTGAGAGCGAGAAGGCCACTGTTAACTTTGGTTACATTTTTCTCTTTGGGCTCAGAATTCGATATGAAGGTTTTCAGCAGCTCGGTCCTTTTTGTACATGATACAAGCAGATTTTTGACAAGCTTGGTGAACTTTCCATTGTTAAGTCTGTTCAGAAACAACATTGCACTCCTCATTTCTTTCATTCCTTTTTTTTTGCCAACAGCAAAAGCAGAGCAATAAAGGATTAGAATTTTTATCAGGCTTTTAAAAGTTCCCCCCTCCACTTCCCTCCATCTTTCCTCTTCTCCTTTCCTCCTGCCCTCGCTCTTAAACCTTCCTTTTCTTGTCAAATGCACTCATGCATGATGGTCTGAACTTGATAGACGTTCAGAGGGCATCGATGAGAGAGCTGTTAGCATGTGCATGTATGAATGTGTCTGAATGACTGATATAGCATGTGTGGTCTCCCTGATTGCATTTCATATGTGGTTTATATCACCTTTCTTAAACCATACTTCTAACCATATACCTCAATGTAGCTCTCAGATCTCGCTAGCTTTCATCTCTTGCACTCATTTTATTCTCATCTATGGCTAGGAATGTGTTAGTTTTATGTGAAGTTAGCACATATGCCAACTGGCCTGTGATGTGGATGCCAAAGTATGACGAATCTCTTCGTGCTAAGTGTCAGACATTAGCTCTAGATGGACGTAAATGAGTATTTGGAAGGGATTAGAAAGCTTCACAGGGAAAGAGTGTGAAAGGGAGATATGGTTGAGCAGAGTTTGGGTGTCTGAGCCTGTCGCTGCTTTATTAAAGTTTTCTCGGTTATCCTGGGAAAGGGGGATGGAAGAAGGAGATCGAGGGAGGGGAGGGGCTGAGTGTGGGGTTTGTGATTTCAGCAGAGGGATTTTTTAATGAGGGGAGATCTCTGCAGGTAACTTCCTTTACTCCCCCCTCCTTCCCAATCTCCCCATCTTCTTCCAACATAGAGAGAGGCCCATCTGGTTGGACTAAACAGCAGATTAGCACATTAGCACTGGGAAAAAAAATGGGCAGGCAGCACCACTGGAAAGACCAAGCTAACATACGACATAAGCGCACATGGTGAACGACTCATTAAAGGGAGACATAAAAGTTGCACTAAATTAAAGGCAAACTGCATCCGCCTTCATTAACACATGGTAAAAGTTTCACTCATGATTGCAGCTCTTGTACTGGGAATAAAAGCATCATAATGCTGCATGCATCCATCGTATAAGGTTCTCTTTTTTTGGGGTGAGATTAGTTTTTATAATTTGATATTTGTGATAACTAACACCTAAAGGAGACCTTGGGTCTAAAGATTGTGATCGATAACGACTTTTTGTGGCACTTCAGCAAGTGTGTGGGCATCTCCTTCTCCAAACTATTTTTGTATTGCCCTGCACCTACGTGATGTGTGTATGACCAGCCCTTTTCTAATACATTTGCATTTGTAATAAATTTTTACAAGAAAAACACGAGGGTATTAAACATGATTAACACCTTTTTCACAGCTCTGTGTTTCTAACAGTTTTGGGTAATCAACAGTGAGACTTCTGCTATCAACATTGAGGTGTTTTGGATATGGTTCAATCATTTCTCCTATATAACATCATAGATAATGAGTTTCTTTAATGGGAGCATTACATGTATTAATGCTCCACCAATGGCAAGCAACAAGTCCTCATACCTGAGACCTTTCATACAGGACACCTGCAAACATGCTATATTTTTTATATAGTCACAGTTTTGTTTCGTTTGGGCACCAAAGCTAATTGGTTGACTTTTGAAGCAGACTTTGGTTTAGGTTGAAATAAGCACAATGGTTACACTAGTTTTTATTTATTTTTATTTTTTTTATTTTTTTATTAACCTTTATTTAACCAGATAAGAACCCATTGAGATCAGGATCTCTTTTGCGAGGGTGACCTGGCCAAGAGGTCAGCAGCACATGTCATAAGAACAGTTACAATGAAGTGACAGTATACATTAACAACATACATGTAGTGTTTTCAATAAAAAGAAAGTGTGGGAGCTGTGACACAACAATGAAACAACAATTTAAGATTTTAAAAAACACAGACACTGTTCAATCGTCTCACGCTGTCTGTCCCTCAGGATAGAACGGAAAGTTCTAAGTGGAATAACAGAAGGACATAGAGGCACATATATATCAGGTTAGAGGACCTGACCAGCGCCTTTGAAGGAGTCCATAAGGATACATAACAGTATGGAGAGGGGATGTAAGGAATCCCTGCAATAATTCACAACGGTGAGTGAGACGACTACAGCCAGTGACAAATCTCAAAGCTGAATGAAAAATAGTGTCCAAGGACTTGAGACATTTGGATGAGGCACTCAAATAAAGCACGTCCCCATAATCAAGAATGAGCAAGAAGGTCGCTGTCACTAATTTCTTTCTGACCCTGAGAGAGAAGCAGGTTCTATTTCTAAAAAAGAACCCAAGCTTCATGCGAAGTTTAGCGACCAGATTTTTGATATGAGTTTTAAATGAAAGCTCCTGATCTAGGGTTAAAATATTTGCCTAAGTGACGTTACACATTAGTGACATTTTGTCCATAACCTCAAAGTAGTCCATGTTGACTTCTAGTCTAACATTGGCGCTTTTGTTTGAGAACTATACTCTTCCCAAGTTTGACAGCCAGTTCTGTCTGTAACAACAAAACAATTGCTTGTCAAAAGTCCCGTCAATGGCAGTTGGTTTAGCTCAGTTGGTAGAGTAGGCGTCCATGAACAGAAACTATAGTTCTTGTTGCACTGTTCGAGGTTCGACTCTCGCCCCCTCTCTCTCCACCCCCAGTTCCTGTCTATCTACATCTGCCCTGTCTGACTTAAGTAAAAAGCCTATCTCTCACATACTGCCTTCTCTATATAAAGGGCACTGCATATGCAATGAATGTTGGCATTGAATATAAATAGTGAGATTCAGAAATTTCCAAAAATCACAAACAGCAATTTAAAGGGTTATTGGAGGATTTTGATCGGACTGAATTTAATTTAAAACATGTTTTTGAAACTGAATCAAACCCTGCCTAACAACACCAAATACTGAATTATTTAGGTTATTCTGCTTTTAAATTGGTATGATTTGTTTCTTTATTATGAAGTACAACAGCAAACTTGATTTCTTGAAAATGCAAACGGCCTGTCTTTACCCTAGCTCTTCTTTTTTCTTCCCTTTCTAACTTTCTTTCTGGCTCTTAATTAGCTGCTGAAGAGCACACAGATTACATTTTGTCCTTTTCCATGTCTCCCTCTCTGTTAAAAAGGTGGAGAAAGATTTAGGCATGTCACAGGTATCTAGGTTAGATGTTTTTGCCTTGGTTTTTATGATTCCAGGGAACAGAGCTGTGAGAAACTACAAAGTTGCCAGGCATGACTGGGAGGGGTGCCGGGTGCCCATTCGTGTGTGTGTGTGTGTGTGTGTGTGTGTGTGTGTGTGTGTGTGTGTGTGTGTGTGTTGTAATAAAGTGTATCCCGTTGCGAGGTGTTGAGTTAGGAGCTGCTAAAAAGGCCACATCTGAGATCGCAGCTGTGTGAACATATCATCTGTGCTCCTGGAGAACGGCGGGACGAGAGAAACTAGTCCCACCCTCCAAAAAACCTGCTTCTACAGACGCCACGTTTGGTACATGTCAGACACAATTAACGCTTATACAATCTAAATACTTCATAAAAATTTAGTGTCTTCTTTTAGTGTCTCTGAATACTTCGGTGTTACTTGTGGCAGCTTTAATCTTTTGTTTAATCCCTTGCTGTCGTCATCTTTGATTTACACAACCTGCCCTATAATGTAGCAGCTAAATATTAGGCAGATATTATTATTATTTATTTATTTTTGATTTTGAAATACTTTATTAATCCCTGAGGGAAATTCTGGTTTTACACTGTTATTGAGAGACATGCTTCACACACAGGACCTGTGGACATGCATTAGTGGAGAGATGTCAGAGTGCGGCTGCTACGCAGCAGGGGGGTGGGGGGTTCGGTGCCTTGCTCACGGGCACCTCGGCAGTGCTCTGCAAGTGCCCTGGCACCTCTCCAGCTACCAGAACAACTTCCGTATTTTGGTCCGCACCGGGACTTGAGCCGACGACCCTCCAGTTCCCAACCCAAGTCCCTACAGACTGAGCTACTGTGTCCCTATATTTGCAGTAGTTAATAGTGATGTAAATAGAACTAAAAGGAAAGTAGATAATTGGACCAACATGGCCAAAATATACATTTTTTTTTTTTTTTTTTTTTACTCTTTATTTGCTTTTTCAAATATTAACAGACATAAAGCACAACAAGACATACACAAACACACAACAATGTAGTGAGGGGCTCCGTCTCAATATTTCCTCTTATTAAGTCTCTTCTGCACAGCAGATATCAATATTCGTCTTTTTATGCTGGTAATCAGTCCACTTTTTCCAGCGTTGATCATGAGTCCGTGATCTAGTTCTCAGGTAATGAGTCAGTTTTTCCATAGAAAAAATTTCTTCCACTATGGTCAACCACTGTGCTGAACTTGGAGGATCACTTTTCAGCCAGCTCCTTGTGATGGCCTTTTTACTAGCAAGAATCAGGATTTTAAAAAGGTAGATATCCTTCTTATGGATCAAGTCATTTGGGATCAGGCCCAGATACACAATCCGGGGGTCTCTGGGAATCTTATAGCATAGAATATCTTCAGTGGACTGAATAACCCTATCCCAAAACGTTTGCAATTTCACACACAACCAGAAAATATGTGAGTGATTGGCATTCATCTGCCCACACTGTCTCCAACATTGCTGTGGAGTACCAAGTTGCTTATTTTTAATTTGGGGTGTGACAAAAAAGCGTAAAACATTTTTCCACCCAAATTCCCTCCACCTTCTGGAGCTCGTGGACGACTGTTGTGTTTCACAAATAGAATGCCAGTCACTCTTAGACAAGTTTGTATTCAGTTCTAGTTCCCATTTAGTCTTAACATACCATGTATTACTTCCATTCTGTTTCTGCAAACTTCTATAAAGTTTAGAGACAATCTTTGATGGAGTGTTTTTGTAAGCACCAATCAGAGTTTCAATTACCTCGCTACCTTCAGTTGAGATTTCTTTTCTTATTTCTGTATCATAGAAATGTCTGAGCTGTAAATACCTAAATAGGTCACCATTCTCTAGCTTAAATTCTTGTTTAAGTTTCTCAAAAGTTTTAAACCTTTTTCTCTCTATGAGTGTACATATAGCTGTTATTCCCTTTTCAACCCACTTAGCAAATGTATTATCTATCACTCCAGGTTTAAATCTAGAGCTCTGAGAAGGCCAGATCAGAAGTTTACTATCCCCTTCCAGTTTATATTTCTTAACAACTTCATACCATGTTTTCAGTGTTCCCTCTAAAATAAAATTATCCACTTTTTTGTCTATACTGTCTTTTCCACCTAGTCTGGCCTGGGGTTGAAACTGCATCACGTTCAGCTCAATATGTTTCCATCTTGCTTGGTACTCTGAAGAGCACCAACACACCATGTATCTCATTTGTGCAGCGTAAAAGTATTCTTTAAGATTCGGGAGAGCTAGGCCTCCGTTCTCCCTGTCGATTTGAAGTGTCTTGAATTTTACCCTTGGTCTTTTACCTGCCCATATTAGCCGAGATATTTGTTTATTCCAAGTTGTAAACTGAGATTCTGGGACTCTGACTGGTAGTGAGAGGAAGAGATACAGCAACCTTGGCAACACATTCATTTTCACTATCTCAATTCTTGAACTAAAGTCCAATATTAGTGTTGACCATTTTATCATATCTTTCTGTATCTTATTGTTAATAATGCTGTAATTTGCTTCATATATATTATTCAGGTCTTGGGTGAGTAGCACTCCCAAATATTTCATTGATTTTGCTTCCCATTTGAGATGATATTTCTGACTGATTAGCTGGCTTGGTTTGTAGTTCAGAGAGAGTACCTGCGTTTTTGTGATGTTTAGTTTATAACCAGATATCTTACCGTAATCATCTAAAACTGTCATAAGTATGGGGAGGGTTGTATTTGGGTCCTGGAGGTAAGTTATAATGTCATCTGCAAATAATCCAATTCTATGTTCATCCCCTGCTATGTTGACACCTTTAAGTTCTTTGTTTTGTCTGATGGCTTGAGCTAAAGGCTCTATGAACATCGCAAATAGAGAAGGACTAAGACAGCAGCCCTGACGAGTACCTCTGAACAGTTTAAAACTGCACGTCAGATGGCCGTTGATTTTGATTCTGGCGGTTGGGTCTTTATATAAAGATTTAATGCACTTAATGAATTGGTTATTAAAGCCTAGTCTTTCTAGCACTCTATACAAAAAAGGCCAACTAACCCTATCAAAAGCCTTTTCTGCATCAAGACTTATCAGGGCCGCTGTCAATTTTTGTTTGTTCACTTGATCAATAATATGAAGGGTTCTCCTGATATTGTCCTGTGTTTGTCGTCCTTTTATAAATCCGGTCTGGTCCTCGTCTATCAAATCAGGCAAAAAGTGTTCCATTCTAGCTGAGATTATTGATGTGAACAATTTATAATCTACGTTCAGAATAGAGATTGGGCGGTAGGATCCGCAACATTCTTTATTTTTACCTTCTTTAGGGATGACAGATATCACGGCCTCTTTCCATGAAGGTGGTGTCATTGCTTTATTGAGTGTCCAGTTGAAAGAGTCTAGCATTATGGACGCGAGGTCCTCCTTAAATATTCTGTACCACTCATTCGGAAAGCCGTCACTCCCAGGGCATTTATTTGTTTTCAGTTTTCTGATTGCTATGTCCAATTCTTTTCTTGTTATGGGTGCAGTTAAATTATCATTTTGTGTTTTTCCTATTGAGGGTAAATCTAACGATAATAGGAACTGTTTGATTTGTTCTTCCTCTACAACCTCAGACTGTGAGTATAGGGTTTGGTAATAGTCTTTAAAGATTTCTTGAACTTCTTGTGGTTCATAAGTTATCTTATTGGTTACCGGGTCTCTAATCTTGTGTATTGAGTGTTGCATTTGTTGTGACCTGAGTCGTCTCGCTAATATTTTTGTAGCTTTCGAACCTGATTCATAGAAGGTTTGTCTCGCAAATCTCAGTTTCTTTTCAAGTTCGTCATTCAAGAAGTCCCCTATTTGTTTTTTAGTTTCTTTTATTTGGTTAGTCAGTCCTCTATCTCCATTTTCCTGTTGCTGCCTCTCTAGTCCTCTCAGTGTCTCCTGTAACTCATCATATTTTGCCTTCTTCATTTTGGTTAAGTGTGCAGTTCTTGAAATTAATTTCCCTCTCATTATCGCTTTAATGGTATCCCATAGTATAGTTGGGTCCACTTGACCGTTGTTGTTATCTTTTACACAGTCACTGATTTCTCTTTTAACCTCTTTTAAAACTGTTTCATTGTTTAGAATTCCAACATTTAGTCTCCAGAGTGTATGTTTCGATCTGTTATTTATATTAATAGTAAGGTAGATTGCATTATGATCTGATATGTCTGCGGTTCCTATTGAGCATTCTTTTACCCTGTGTCTATCTATGTTGTTCAATAAGAAATAGTCTATTCTGGAGAACACGTGGTGAGTAGCTGAGTAATGAGTGAAGTCCTTTTCTTGTGCATGAAGGCTCCTCCAGACATCGTACATCCCTGCTTCTTTAATTAACATATTAAGGTCTTTTGACTTAAGGGATGTCTGTCTAATTTTGCTTGTTGTATCTATAGAGTAATTAAGAACTGTATTCCAGTCTCCAGCACAAACTAAAATGCCCTCACTTTCTGAGATTATAGAGTCAAACATGTTTTTTAGGACTTTCCTGTCGCTCTCAGGTGGAGCGTATACATTGACAAGTGTGACCAGAGTGTTGTCTATTCTTCCTTTTATAATGATATATCTGCCTTCTTTGTCTCCCTTTTCTTCGATGAGGTCAAAGTTAAGAGAGTTTGAGATGAGTGTAACCACTCCTCTTTTACGACTATTTTTGCAAGAACTAAAGAAAGTGTTAGAGTACCCAAACTTTTTTAATTTATCATGTTCCTGTTTTGACATGTGGGTCTCTTGTAAAAATATGACTTGCATCTTATCCTTTTTCATTTTTGTTAACACCCTACTCCTCTTAACCGGGTTTTTGAGGCCATTCACATTTAAAGAGACAATTTTCAGGTTATGAGATCCCACTGTGCACATGCAAAGTCTTAACTGGTTTGGTAGCCCCTCGTAACAGAAAAAGAACAAAGTTATGAACCATTGAACACATACAAGAACAGACCTCCAAGGGAGGGGGAGACTCTAGCTCCTCCTCACCTGTGACCCCGTTGGTAGGTCGGGGGAAAAGCCTCTCACTAAGAGAGGGCCCTGTCTTAAAGGTGGCCAGTAGAGAGTCAACTAAAATTGACTCAACCATCCTTACAGTCCAACACATCCTAAACAAAACAAAATCGCCTCTCCCAGGCAATTAGTAAACAAAAGCATGGCCGACTCAGGTTTTTTTTTTTTTTTTTTTTTCTACTATACCGGTTCGGATCATGATGATAAAGTCCTCATTCACATTTGCTCAGCGGATCCCCTCTGAAACTCCTGTAATCGTTCCCTCGCTCTCTGGGCAGCAGCCGACTCTCTCTCCCGGTGGCCCGCTGCACGCTGCCACCCCAACAGCTCACGGAGCCGCTCCCCTCCGCCTCCGGCTCCCTCCGCGCTCGTCGGCTCCTCCACGGAAAATCCTCGCTTCTTTAAATCCTGCAGCACCTCCTGGGCACTTGCGTATGATCGGGGTCCAGTGCTCCAGTGAATCCGCATGCTCGTGTACGGTGTTTGAAAGCGGATCCCTTTTTCCTTCAGGACTTTCTTTATTCCAATGTACTCTTTGCGCTTTTTTACGATCTCGGTCGCATAATCATGATCGAAATATAGAGTTCTGTTACCTAGCTGGATTTTCCCTTTTTTCCAAGCTACACCTAGAACCGTCTCCTTAGTCATATACTCCTGAAAGTTGATAATTATGGCTCTCGGTGGCGCTTCGGGTCGGGGTTTAAAGGCAGGAGAACGGTGAGCCCGCTGTATCTTTAGCTCCAGGTCTTGCGGTAAAGGCAGCTCGCTTCTAAGGAGTTTCTCAATGAACTTTGGTACCGAGTTTCCCTCCTCTCCCTCTGCTACTCCAAAAATGCGTATATTATTCCTCCGGGACCGGGACTCTAGGTCCGTTAGTTTTCGCTGTAGGGACTTTTGCTGTTCCAGGCAGGTGCAGAGCGCCTCGGTCGCCTCCGCCGCCCACTCCTCCACCTGCTCCACCCGTGTCTCCGCTTCTCCAACCCGGTCAGACAGACCCTGCATCTCCGTTGAGAGGCCGTCTAGTTTTCTCTTGATTTCTTGCCCCACCTGATTAAGCTCTTTTCTCAAGTTATCGTTATCCCCCTTTAGGTCATCCTTTAGGTCTTGTATCGCTGTAATTATATCTTCGGAGTCTAAGGTCGAGCCTGGGATTTTCTGCCCGCTTGCACCTTTAGCTGCGCTACCGATGCTAGCTTGATCTGCTACGGTGTTAGCTTTCGCCGCAGAGGAACTTTTATCTTGAAATTTCGGCATTTTTTCTTCCCCTTTAAGGCCTTTTGTGTTTCGTCTCCCACTCATCTATAACCAAACTGTTAAGTATCGTGTTTTCGAGTTCTAGGGAGGATATTCCTCAATTAGTCTGGGAGAGCGATTTCACGTGCGTCCAACTACTCCATCAGCTAACCGGAAGTCCCCCCAAAATATACATTTTAAAGTCACTCTGTGACTGCTGGAGTAACATGTGACACATTTTCCATGTCTGTGGTGTTTACAGCTTGTTGCACTGCCCCTACGTGTACAAAAAAAGGTGCAGAATTAAACCCATTTTGGAGAACTGCTTTAGCTCAACATATTTGCGATCAACAGATTGACTGTAAATAGAGGTGGATTACGCGTCTTCACGTCCTCCTGTAGTACAGAAATTAAACCAAATTACTATCCAAGATGAGCGCTGACATAGTGCGCTGGTGACATCATCTGGAGTCAAATACCCTTTTCACACTTACGGAAATCTTCTGAAAAACTCTGGAGATTATCCGGAGGGGCTGTATATGTGAACGCAAACAGCCACATTTTTCGCACGGACTTCATCCGGAGTTTCTCCTGCAAGACCCTAGTATTTTCTCCGCAGCAAGTCCGAGTGAGCTGATGTAAGAAACCCTCAGGATATTCTCTAGATAATTCACCTCGAGCCAATTGGGAGGGGGATGTTTATATACTGTTACTGCTGCGCGGTGCATAAAGTGTCTGCACGCGACCACTACGATCTCCGTGTACGTAATCAAACTGCTGCATTACGTTTTCTGTTTGTCAGTATGTTGTTCTCCGCTCTTTTGTTGATGTTGTCATTACTTTTGACTACACATAGCATTGATATAAAGGCAAATATTCTCATTATAGCATGGAGTAGTGGACTCTGCTGCTTCGTCCGCTACTTCCGCATTGTTTTTTTACGTCACGTCTTACCTCAAGAGGCCCCCCCCCCCCGTCTGACAGGGATAGTCTCCAGCTGTGAGGAGCATATGTGAACAGCTAGATCAGGAGAATCTCCGGAGCAGTCTTCCCATAATTATCTAAATATTATCCGGAGTGCATATGTGAAAACTGCTAGAGAGGGAGCAGTAGAGATCTGGGGCCAAGATTTTGACGTGGTGTAGTCAGCAGGGGGAGCTCCAAATGTTTTGGCTCCACTTCTCATGGGCTGTCATGTCATCAATTTTTTCATACAGTCTCTGGGTCAACATAATAAAAAAAACACATTATTAATTATTATGAAAAACTGGCCCATAACTTTATTTACAACTAAATCAAAACTTTCCCTAAAAAGGTTTAAACAATTGTGACAGTAATCAGTGGGCTTGAGTCAGCCCTGTTCAGTAAAAAAAAGATCTAAAACAGAGTTGCCAAAGTATCGTGCTAGCATTAACATGCTGCAACACAGCTGTGTGAAGGTTAAGCAATCCTGACACAGAAACACACACACACACACACACACACACACACACACACACACACACACACACACACACACACACACACACACACACACACATGCTGCATGCACATACACACACAACTTGTTCACAAATATAGACCTGTCTTTGTTAACTCAGAGTACACAAGCATAGTTGTGCTCGAGTTTAACAACCTAATTTTGCCTGGCCAACGAGGTGTGCTATTAACAACATAACACATGCTTATTGAATACACACTCAAACACACAACGACGCACACATATGCACACACTATATTACCTAGTTAACGCAGACACAGTCAAACTCAGCTACACCTAAACACACACAAACACAAACTAATCTTGCCAGGCTGTTTTAATGAGCACTAATGAAAGGGAACAGACTTTATTAGCTCTCTTTAACGGCCAACACCCCACATACCTAATCACATTGACACACACACACAAATACACACATTTCACCACATACACACACACCGAAACACATGCCGTTTTTTCTGCATTGGCCAATACACAGATATAGACGTGTAAGCTGAGATTTAAGGCTGCGAGCAGCGTGAATAATCAGCTATAATTCCATTTCCTGTTTGTTGAGGTGAAGGAACTTGGTGTCATCCCAGCATCCATCTGGTTTCTGTTTGTATCCCAGGACCCCTCACTGCTAGAGGGGCAAAACCAGTACAACCATTAAACCTGAGTTAAGCTCCATTACGATAATTGTTCAGCTTTGACTTTGGGAATCGATTTGAAAGAAAAGCCAAAAGGAAAAGAAGCATCATGCATCCTTAGTACCCCACCTGCAAACAGGAGTGTGCTACATGACGTTTATTCATGATGAATTTCTTTATATGAAGCAACTACGTGTTTTCACTTCAAAAATAGTTGTTCCCATCCAATCCTCGGTCTCTTCCTCAGGCAGAGTCAGAGGTGCTCAAAGCCAGCTGTCAGCTGGAAACACGCAAAAGACCTGGGAGGGAGTGAGGGAGTCAGAAAAAAGGGAGAAAGAGGAAAAGTGCTGATTCAACTCAGCCCCTAATATTGGTGCTTATATGACCAAAAATAAACAAAATTCATACTATATGTGCAAATTAAACCAGCTAATTCAGGTGCGCCTTTGAAAACTGATCAGAATTTAATATTTATATTTAATTTAATAACTACACCCCTGCAGTTTACCCATTCACAGACAGAACATGTTCTCCTTTTCCTTTAATCTGTCTTTCAATTAAAATAGTAATAAATTAAAACCTGTTGACATTAAATTCTGTTGATTTAAGAATTGATTTGAAAGATTTGATCTGTTACTTTAAAGGCACTCCGTGCTCGCTTGAATTGGCTTTTTTCTGCTTATAAACGTACTGAAGCTCGGCTTTAAATTCTACAGTGAAACATTTCTTGCAGCTCCATTTCTGTACCTTGAAAAATATATTTCTTTCACAAAAAAAAATGTTTTTCATTGACTTACTTTTCTGCTTGCAGCGATATTTCTGTGCCCTGTCTTTTGTAAGTAAACATTGCACAAGAAGTAAGGACATTTGTGTTTGGTAGATTATTTCTTTGTTGTAACAATGCTTCTTGGCAATGAATCTTATAGTTGGAAGCCTGTTTATTTTCTTTTTAAATGCTGCCACATTTGTAAGGAACATGCATTTGTGGGATAAGCAGCAGAGCTGAGTATGTGGGTTGTGCCTATGAAAAACTTGCCAAATCTTCTCTGCCAATGCCAAAGAAATAATCTACCAAACACAAATTTCCTTACTTTTTGTGCGATGTTTATATGTGAGATGAATAGAAATAAGGATTACTATATCTTAAGGTTAAAAAGAAATTATTTTGGAGTTTTCTTTAGATCACTGGCCTTTTTAAATAATGTTCTAGTTTTATTGCAACCCTCTTTTTTTTTTTGTTTAATTGCCCTTTATATGCTCCACTTGTAGCCTAAGCCTAACCCTTAAAGAAGCCTTACTGCAGAAACAGAGAAGAAGTAGGGCACTAGGTTTTTGCTTTACACTGCTTTAAAAGACAGTTTTATTTAGTAATTTTCTGCACATTATTCACACCCTTTAAACGAAGACTCCTTGCTCATGATAAATCAGGATTTTGGAAACACAAATTATGAGCTGAGCTTTTATGGACACGATACACAGAGCAAAGGTTGTGTGTGTAAAGCACATGCGGCTTGTGTGCATGGGAATGGAGTTAACATTGCTAAGTGGTCACGGCATCTCGAAGGGTAGAGCTGGCAGCGACTTTACTGTCCAAATTAAAACAGCAGAAATCACCACAACAATTGAGAACAGATTTTCACCAAGGTGCCCTAATGACAATGTTAACCCTAAAAACACACAAACACATAAAGAAAAAAAGCATGCAACACTCACACACAGAAATCACTAATGATCTTTTGGCTTAAAGCTTGGGGGCTTTCTGATCAGTGAACAGGCTGTAATTCATAGCTGATTCACTCTGAGGTTTTCTGAATGTGCGTGTATGTTTGTGTATATGTATCTATATGCGTGTGTCTTGTAGGCATCAGAAAACACACACCCGCTGTTCCACTCTGTTTCCTCCCATTAAAAAGCAACACTTAGCACTTCATTCTGGAGCAGTTCTGACAACATTATACAGGTTAGTTTAAGACAAAGACGGGAAAAAACAAAGACGGAGAGAGTGAGCAAGGGAGAGGAAAGAAAGAAAAAACGGAAGCCTGGTCACTCAGCTGGGAATATTCACAGAATTGTTTTTAACGAGTTAAATAAATTCTCCCACAAATGAGGTGAAGGAAAGAGAGAGGGGCAGAGCGAGGTAGGGAGAGAGAGAGGGAGGGAGGTGAAATTAAAGTGAGTGTTTGGCTCAGTGTTGGGGAATATTTTACAAGCTGCATTAATGGCTGTTCTTAAAACACTGCTATTAAGAAATGGCCATAATGTTGTATATCATGGGCGATTATGTTCACACACACGAGCTTACACAGCTAAACACTCTCTCATTACAGTCTCACTCACACACGCACAAGCCAAAGCAGTTATATGTGTGCTGGTCCAACACCTTTTTATGTAAATAGCAACTTCCTCCTGCCCAAACAAACTGCACCTCTTCACACACACACACACACACACACACACACACACACACACACACACACACACACACACACACACACACACACACACAGTTGTGGCTGAGTATCGGCACATGTGGATGTGTTTACTAAATGTGAGCTAGTTGTCGTCCATATTCTGCTGACAGAAATGGCAGTTTAGGCTAATAATTTAATTGTACTATTGAAGCCTCTGTTAGGACCCAACATGTCTGTTTTATCCTCCTCTCTGCATCTTTAAGAACAATTTTCTCCATGACATTTTGGCAACCTTGGAATTTATGAGCACATTTAATTTGTTTTTTAAGAGAATTCAGTGTCGCTGTCAATGTCCGACCACAGTAACCCTGGATAAAAAAAATAAGCTTTATTTAGTTTAATGGGGACTATCCATTAGTACCAGGTTGCGGAAAAATGTTCTCGAAATTATTCAGCAAAAAAAAGTCAAAACTGAATAATTTGCTAATAATTTGAATTTGCTCTGTTGCAACGTCAGCCAGCAAGACAGTCAAATACCTGCAAATGCACATTTCTTAAATACTTTGTAAAGTATTTTTTTATTTTCCTCACCTTTTTTTCATTAATAAGAACACATTTGCTACGGTCATATCTGAAATGAAAAGGGAAAATTGTGTATTTTACAGTTAGGTGGTGTTTAGCTCAGCAAATCCAATTAATTTAGCTCAGCAAATCCACTGGATGAAGGTGGAATAATTTAGCCACTAGGAAATGCATACTGTGCCCAAGCATGTGTGACCACAAAGTCCATTTTGTTTTGTGATTGCTCCATACTGTGCTCAAGCACAGGTACACTTCCTTGGCTTTGGCACGGTTGGAAGAGGTGTGAATCAGCACGGTACAGTTGCTCATACACGAGCACAAGCACAGGTACACAACGTGGACATGTACTATAGCCTAATTGATGCGACTGTTCCTCTCAACAATCATTTTAAACAATGGTGGCAACTGGGCCTAGCGTGAGTGCGCCCTAAAACGCCCCGATAATAATGACTCAAATAGCAGTTCATCTTTTCACCTACTTAGCTGGGTTGACTGGTGACAAAGCTCAAGGCCAGTGCTCACTGCTGCCATTTATTTTCTCAAAGTTTCTACCCCTGCAATACACATTTTATTTTATTTTTTCACATTTGTCTGTGTATGGATTAAACAGCTCAGATAGAAGCTCGAGAGCTCAAGGGATTCTTATTTTATTTAAAATCAGACAGTCAGACCCAGCCTCTGAACTTGTTTCCTATAGTTATAGTTATGCTAAGCTAGGCTAATTCCTTTCAGACTTAACTCTGTAATTTGACAAAATATTTAATAAGCATCCAATTTTCTGCTGATGAAAAAATAATTATTAGCCACAATCCTTGTTAAAAGTAATCAGCGATCACATTTTATTTGAATCATCTCATATGAATCATTCTTGGATTGCTTCAACCAGCTGCTGTCTGTTATGTGTCTGTTTGCTGCATTAAAAAAAAGTGTTGACTAAAAACCCACAAAAAAAACAAATAATTGTGTGTTTGTGTTTTCCATCTTCCTGGGGAATAATTGTTTCTTTATGCTTTTAAGACTTGAAATTCGGTTCAGGCAATATAATACTTAAATATGACATATGTCGGACTGTGACTTTCTGTGCTGTAGTATAGTACCCACAGTGTAGTGGTCTCTAACAGAATCTGCAACACCCCTGTCTATTTCACCCGGCCGTTACTTTATTTAACTAGCAGAAGGATCCAGTGGGAAAGGATCTGATTGTATTTCTAAGTTAGAATCCATGAATCATGCGTATATGAGAACAGAAGGTTTGGAAATATGAAGACATCAGACAGTATGGAGCTGAATATTTTCTTTGTTATTCTAGGCGCCAGGGCCTGCTCCTTGAGGAAGTGGCGGGCATTGTGGTCAGTAGCTGAGTACTGTATGGAATAGACGGTGTGTGCGTGTGTCCTGAGTGGTGATGGGAGGTGTGGCCCTCAGTCTGTCAGGCTTCTCTCTCTCTCCGTCGTCTTGCTCCTCCTCTTCTTCCTTCACTTTCCGCAGCTCTGCAGTCTGAAAACGTCCAATTTAAGTAAGAAACCACATATCCCATCCTGCCCTGAAACACACACACACACACACACACACACACACACACACACACACACACACACACACTCACTCACACACTCACTCACACACACTTCCCCTGCAAACAAAAACATAAAACACACAATTTGCACCCAGGTAAGCCCACATGCACCAAAAGAAAAACACACACACACTCACTCAGAGTTCTTGTCCCCCCCCCCCCCGGTTAAATATCCTGGTTATTAAAGAGAAATGTGCAGCAGATTTCTGAGGCTCTGTGTGCGACACATCTGGCCTGGGCCTTCAGGAAACGACTGGTTCACTTCACTCTTGTCATCACCTTCCAACACGTTTCTTTCACATTTCAATTTGGGAGCGGCGCAGCAGGCAGACACATACACACATACACACACTCACTCAAACATCTGCAAACACACACACAAGTGTGCACATGAACTCACATCTACACACAGAGACACACACGGTTGACATTAGCAACAGTGGGAGTGCACTTTTTGGTATAACAGCTCCGTTTTCAGCCTCTCAGCTCCAAGGGGTGGGCTCGGTTTCATCCCTTTCTTTCACTATTTTCTTTAAGACGTCTCTCTCTCTCTCTCTTTGTTTGTCTCTTGTGTGTCTCTCTCTCTCTCTCTCTCTCTCTTGTCAGGCTTTTGTTGACAGTAGAAAACCTCTAAACCAACCGTGACACAAACTCCCATTTCAGGCTCGGTCAGGATTGTGTGGGATTAGCAGAGTGTGATGGACTGAAGCTCTGGGAAAGACATTTTTTGCCTGTGTGTGTGTGTGTGTGTGTGTGTGTGTGTGTGTGTGTGTGTGTGTGTGTGTGTGTGTGTGTGTGTGTGTGTGTGTGTGTGTGTGTGTGTGTGTGTGTGTGTGTGTGTGTGTGTGTGTGTGTGTGTGTGTGTGTGTGTGTGTGTGTGTGTGTGTGTGTGTGTGTGTGTGTGTGTGTGTTGGATCTACAATACTCTGCACACAGTGAATTTTCAAACAGCCTGTGAAACTTATTGTCAAGAACTCAACACCAACAGAACAAGTTAGATAAGATGGATGGTTATATTTGTACATTAATGTTAGCTTTCTTTTCTGAGAAGATTAAGACCTTTGAAGAGTGAGTTAGTGTTTGGATAACTGGAACCATTTTGAATAACCTATTTTTGATGTTGACTGACATTTTTAGAGACATTTTTATTGAGTTTTACATTTTGAAAATGCATAATGAACAGTAAGAACCATCCAAAACGTACCAAAGATTCTGTAAATAATGTATACTGAGATATATTATTAATAACAATTACACATGAATACTGGTATGAATCTTTATACACAAGTGTGCATAGTGGGCCTGACTGATATGAGATTTTTTGGGCCAATATCGATATTGGGGAGAGAAAAAAATAGATACCGATTGGATGATATCTTTCTTAGATCTATGTTAGATCTGTAGAGGTAGATGTAGATATACACATTTATGTGTTGATCCCTCACATGCAGTTATCAAACACTTGAGGAAAAGATATACAATATAATGAAGATGGTCACTCAACTGGAAAGTTTGCGCATGTTCGTGCATCACCGTTTGACACTCTGAAGGGTGACAATGCATGTTATAATCCATATAGCATAATCTGCTAAAGTCATCTTTAAAGAGAACTGCTAGTTTACTACATGATACTCAAATGAAATGACTGGTAAAAAAATCTGGTAATATCAGCGCATATCTGCGATAAAATTGGCTGATAGTCACAAGATATGCTAATATCGGCCAATATTATCCGCTGGCCGATTAATTGGTCGGGTATACATGTGTGTGTAGCAGGGTTGGAAATTAGCACCTGTCACCCGCCAAATACGGGTCTTTTTTTGCAGTGACGGATGAATTTGCTCAACCTACCCGTCACAATGGCAGGTAAATAAAAGTAGGTCTAGCTTCTCTAAGACTCTCCTCATATAGGCCAAGCTCATATACTTTAAAACACAAATTGATTTCCTCTCAGTCGAGCCTTTGAGGACATGGCTGTACTGGAAACTCTTACCAGCCTAATAATAAACTAAAATAACTAAAATGTTTTTTTTGTTTATGAGCGAAAAAAGGATCATGTCAGTATCTAGTCGAGTACTAGTCGAAAAATGTCTTAAATACTGTAAGCCTTGATTTGAAATGATACGTAATTAAAAAATTAAGTTGCAGGTAAAAACAATTTGACTGGTAAAGTTTTTTTAATCCACCAGTCAAAAAGGCAGGTAGGCAAAAATGTTCATTTCCAACCCTGGTGTGTAGACATGGTATAGTGATATGGAGAATAGTTTTTATGAATCATTTTAAAGAAAACTCGTGAATATAAATTACACAAAGAATTTCCATTAAATTACATTTCTGACAGTTTGATCAACGCTTAAAAATATGTATTCAGACCATGTTTGTTTTCATATTTAAAAGCTTCTTTGGCGAGTTTTGGGGCCCAGGGGGACTTTAGAGTAAGGACTTCATAAAATACTTGTGATGACCATGATTACAGTGTTCAGTAATAATGTTGTTTCAAGAATATCAGTTCTTTGGATCTAATTCTGTTGATCGATGCTCACTTTACAACCACAGCTCAGCTGCATTTGAAATGCAGGGAAAGTGATGCCGCAGACAAGTTTATCTGATACTTCAACACTTGAATATCACCGCACTGTGTCTAGACTAGTCCTAACATTTAAGTCGGCCTTAAATCAAAGCAAGCTACTACTGTTATTTAATTTTTTTTGCCCTTTCTTTATTTCAGTTTTTCTTGGCACATGATCTTTTCACAAAGAAAACTTCCCCTGACTGTTTGGCGAGCACCATTTCTGGTTGAAGCAACCCGATCTCATTGAAATGTTTCTGTGGGCAGCGGTGGTTTGGTCTCTCTTCTGCAGTCACAGTATAATATGTTGAAGACGCTCAGCTTAAAGTCGTTGTTTGTCTGTTTAGAAACCACCGAGAAGCGTTTCCAATCAGCGTCTCTGCAGCAGAGGCCACAGAACATGAGAGGTTTAAACCGCAGCAGCATGCAGGCGCTGACTGATGACACGCTTAGCATGCCGCACCGCTCTGACTGATGATGACACGGGGAAGACATGGCGGGTGTCAATGACGGATGGTGACACGTCAAGGAGTCTGCGGCCACGGATGAAGTCATCAAGGAGTGACAGCCAGCTAACCCACTTCCTAAGAGGAGAGATAACCGAGGAACAGACGGTGACATCATCGTGACAAGGGCCAATCCTGGAGTGAAAATTAGCCATAGTCTTTTTTTGTTTTTAGTGTAGGTTCAATAAAAGTATATCAACCAAGTGCAGGCACTTTTTGTCATTTCAAATTCCCCCCCCCCACTTTTATATTCCTTAAATTCTATCCCTTCACTGTCTCACGCTGTTCAACAACCTCATTCTGCTCTGCAGGAGTCATGTTGTGTTGAAGTGACTCACATTTCCTCAAGCTGTTTCGTTGACTTCAGTTAATCAAGCCCTACATTTATCCAAATCCCTTTTGACAACAACAAACCTTCCACAATGAGTGTTAACATGCTGCACACTGGTTTCACTTAGCTACGTGCACAGGTGGTAACAGTGAGGCTTTACACTTTACAAAGAAGTGCTTCATGTCCTATTAAGATCATTTTACATGTATGAGTTGATATCTCTGCCCGAGGTTTTTGTTTCTGTGATTTTTCTTGATCTTGGACGGAAATATTTATGTAGCAGATACAGGCATCAATTACTGACTAACTAAACTAACTAAAATGATATCTTTGCCATAAGTTGAAAAGGCATGTTTTTTAAAGAAAAGGAAGGAATAGAAAGTGATGAGAGGAGAAATAGAAAACACATTCATCTACAAATGTGTTGAAGCAGTGTTCTTGCATTAGTCTGTTACGTCCACTAGAGGGCAGACGGGGACAGCGGCTCTGATCCTGTCACGGAGGTGGAAACCAGAGAGAGCAAACTGATGGTCAAAGATGTTCAGACTTGACTGTATCAAACACGTCATTAGATTTCATCCATGTGTTCATACTCAACACTAAGCTAAAGCCACAACAATGTCTCTACATGTTGAAACTTTAATAAGCTGCATGTTACAAAAGGACGATTCATTGATTCCTTCCTTTTTCCTCCTTTACAAAACAATTGTGATCCATTTTTGATTGTTTCTACCAGCAGAATATACAGTATATACATTTTGATATTATAACCACTTAATAAGTGTATTGTTTATAAATCTGAGTGTTAAACTTGATGTGAAAAATATTCCACATGCCCCCCTTTCTTTTCTTATAACATCCCAGATATCCAGATAATAGATACAACAGTTATTAAATGTATTATTGTTCAGGGAGCCAGATTATTTAGTAACTAAAACACACTATGTGCAGTCTGGCCGTTTATATCCTGCGTAATGGGCAGTGTGATCTTTATCAGCATTGGCTGACCTTTAAACAGAATGCAACACTTTTATCCCTTACAACAGTTTAATGTCTTCATTTGTAAAGATGGTCAGTCCCATTGAAGCACTGCTTCCCACGGACTTAAAACGAACCCAGAGAACATTTGAATTCTGAACCACAAGAGAAAAACTCGATTTAGCAAAATAAGCAAACGATAAAGTGATTACAAAAATCTTTTTAGGGTTATTTTTGGCACAATTATCCTGAATATGCTGGATTCTTTGTCATAACTTATTATCACAGCACAAATATATTTGAATGATCTTGGAGGTGGTAGTGGGAGGTGTGGTCACCAGAGGTGATTAGACTGTTATCACCACCTTACAGCATTCAACAGTACATTAAGTGAGGCTATAGAGCTACAATTCATTTAGCAGACACTTTTATCCAAATCAACGTACATCAGAGAAGTAGGTACAACACAAGTAAGGATCTAGAGAGGAGGAAACAATGTCAGTAAATGTTAACAAACAGCTTTAAGTCCAATCAGACACACAGGTGCTGACAGGAAGTGACCGGAGACAAAGCACAACATCGTCAGCTGTTCTAGAGAGTTCTAATCAGCATCAAAACCATCCTAAAATCGTCATTATCAAACAAAACCATCGTCATTATTATCATTATTGTCGTCAATAATGTTAAAGGGATACTTCACCCATTGAAACATGAATCTGTATTGACATTGGGTCATATATGTAGTAGAAATGTGAAATAATTTTTGAAGTTGGTGCCTTCTTGACCAAGAGAAGGCAGAAAGTGTATTTTTGGCTCATGTGGATGAAAGACAACAACTCCCAGAATGCACAGCACTGCAGGCCACTCCCGCTGAAATAGAGGATTTTATGGTGCTTTCACGTGGTGTCGGACACATCGGAAAAACGAGTTTCTGAGTTGTAAAATGCACATGAAACACCTGCTCAAGTCAGAACAAGAACTCGAAAAACTCGGAAAATAATTACTGTAGGTGCCTGACTTACCGACTTGACGTCAGAATCGTCATCAAGTGGGGGACAAAATATGTTTTGTTAATGTCAACATACTTTTTATTCATGCCCGTATTGCAGATCAGCTTTTTGCTCAAATATAACTTTTGACACTAACATTTCACTGATCTTCGTCGTAGCATCCACTTTTTTGTGCTGTTATTACAACACTGAAGTCGGAAGTAGTGAACACACTGAAGTCGCAAGAACGACTTCCCAACTCGGAAACTTGGACCACCCGAGCAGCACCTGAATGCAGCATTATTTACAGACATTTACAACAACACATACGGACGTTTCCTCAACTGACTTCGAGTTTTCTTCCAGAAGTTTTGGCATCTTGGAAATTCCTTGCAGAAAACGGACTCTATGTCTGTGTCCATAGGCAAACAGTGACAGCACCGACAACACCAGTCTGCCCCGGCTCCTTGTTGTCACAGCCGCGGACCTGCCTGTCTGCAGCAGCCAACTCGCCGCTATTATGCGGCTGGTAAAAAGAGCCACGAACATCCGATTGGAGCACAAGACCTTCAAAATCCCCTTCATTCATATCAGTTTGAAGTTGAAACATACTTTTTTCGCCATTCTCGGTTCTTATCAGCTTTCTCCATAGAGACATCCAACTCGACAGAGGAGAAGAGTCTAGTTAGAGACTTAGGACCCTGTTGTGATCTTTGTGCATTTTTCTGTCTAAGAAATAAGAAAACAATGAAACACAAAACAAAACCAGTGTGCATTGTTCATTTAGAAATGGTCTCTGTTGCAGAAACAGCTTGAAAGCCCCATGTCAAAGGACTCTGAAGGCAAACCCAGCTTTTTAGATGCATGTTTAGAAAATGGGCAACAATTGAGCTCCAATGTCTGCATTTAAAAGACTTGAAGAAGTAGGAAGAAAAGGCCAACTTGAAAGAGAGTCAGTACTGCTTTATCTTTGAGACTCTAAGAGTTATAACCCTCATTAAACAGTCCAACAGGCAACAAAGTACGACTGTGAAGCACATCACGCTGCTGCACCAGAGAGATCTTATACTGACATTGAGACTCTTTTTAGTATAAAAGCATTATTATAGATTTAGAAATGAAAGAAACAGAGAGGGTGCAAGAGATGGTGAGAGGGGTGGGGGTTGCCTGCGTCTGTTCTGGTGTGGTTTCGGGGAGTTATTTGGTGTTAAAATATGCCTTAATGGTTGCTGGGGATCCATTTATTACAGGCAGGAAGCAGAAGGGGGTTTCTCTTCTCATTTAATGTGACCGCTGAGAAGCTCGCCAAGTCCTACAGGCAAGCCAGCATTCCTCTGCACCAACGCAACACACACACACACACACACACACAAATACACACAGCGTCGGCTATGTATACACGCATAATTATACTGTAGAGCATGTAAATGAAGCTTATGTTTGCATGTGTGTAGATGCAAAGACGCATAATCTTAGAAACATACACACATCCCAATGCTTTTAGAAATAGCTTGCAACATGTGCATGTGCATAAATGCACACACACAAATAGACTGTGGTCTCTGGCAGTGAGAATGACCTTTTCTGAACCATGGTAACACACACGCATAAAAAAAGTCTCTGCAAAACATTTAAGCATGGCAGTGCTGAGGCATAATAAAAAGCCTCTTGAGGTCTTATTACTTCACTTTGTTTTTCAGTCGTGAAGCTCGGTTTCTCTCCTTCTCACTCATCCCTTCTCTCTCTGTGCTCGTTAGTTTTTCACTCACTTCCCGTCCCTCATCCATCTGTCACTTAAGTCGGGCACAGACACAGCTCTCTTCTTCTCTCCATCACACTTTCTTCCCTTCTTTCTGTCCTTCTCACTTCCTCTGTGTCCGTCCAATTCAGATCCAGATACAGCTTGACACCCCTTCCCTTGGCATTAGAGAGGGCGTGTTAACACCTTCTCCCACACACACACACACGCCAGGGCCTAAAGACCCCATTTATGAAGTGTAGGGCTCCTGGCGAATGAGTGCACATCCACACATGTAGAGCTATAAAATGCAAGATTCTATTATTTTGGAAAACTAATGATTTTCTTGCAGGAGTTTGGTTTCATATTTTTGTAGCATTTTTTGAACCACTAATGGCGGCCTGCCTCTGTGTGTGAGGCTTCTTAATAAATATTCTGTTGAAACCAGTGTGTTTGTTTTGCTGAATGTGTGTTTCAACATGTTGGCATGGTAACCTAAAGGGAGAAAAGTAGTGTGCACGAGTTCACACCTAACAGAAGAAAATGTGATGGCTACTGCAACAGCATGTGTTTGTGCCTGAATCATATTAAAGAGTACTAAAATGTTGAAAAGAAATAATGAAACCGTAGAAGCTCCACTCAACCGCCACTGTCGCTCAGTTCAAGGTTGCATAAGTTTGTGTGTGAGAGTGTGTGAGTGTATCGGTTACATGGCGGATATAAGGCTCTATCCCTCCTTTCATCAGCTGAGTGAGGAAGAATCAAGCATCCACACACTGCAATCTGACCCTGACACACACACACTTTAAAAACACACAGTAGCAGAAAATCAGCCATATTTCAGTGCTGGCCATCACTCATCAGCACAAAACCTCACCACTACTTTCCATTGATCACTGTCATAACACAAGCCTCTGTGGCTATGGTCCCTTTTTCCAGCATTATCCTATCATCATATCATCAATATAACTTGAAGTCCTCACAGCTTTAGTTTGTTTTTATTTGGGATTATTTGTGTTATCATGTAAACTCACCATTCAAGTTCAATCATAGAAACCATCATGTTTGGAACCAGACTTGATGGTCATAGTCAGTAGACATCTGCTCTGTCGAAGTATTGTAAACAAAGAAACTCAATCCCCCTGGCTATATGGGAGCCGATGTGTTGTTGACCCTGACCTTTAACCTTTTAGGGCCAAACAAAAGATAATTACCTTGCAGAGGTCAACAATAAAGGTAGTGTTCTTGTAGGGAATCATTACTGCTCCATGAACTTGATTTCTAGTTGATTATTCAATCAAAAGTATTTTAGACTCAGACTGTAATGAACATATTTACTATTGTATTGTTACTTTTGCAAAGTAAGATCAAATTCAAAACCCTGTTCATCACTTGCAAAAAACCAACAAAACAGCCCCGTCTTTATTCAGGTCTACACTCCCTCCAGCCCACTATGTTCTGCCAATGAGAGGCGCCATGTCCTATCTTCACAACAAGGCCCTAAGTCTCTAACTAGCTCTTGTCCTCTGTAGTCCCACTGTTGTGGAATGAGTTATCAAACTCCATTCAATCTGCAGTCTCTTTCCACCTTTAAGAAAAAGCTCAAGACCCAGCACTTTCAAAAACACCTACAGGCTTAATGATATTGAAGCTACTGATGATGCTGATGATCTTGAGGATGTTGTTGATGTTGATTAGAATATTCATCATGAGGATGATGATGTTGGGGAAGCTGTGAATGTTATTGTTGATGATAAATAGATCTACTTCTAAACTCTCTGTGAATGCCAATTCACTCTCTGTTGGCGACTCTGTAATGTACAATCAAACTTGAAGCTTTTTGCAAACATTGACACTGACATTATTTCCTTCTGTCTAGATCCTTGCTTGTATTGTCAGATGTAGCGTCTCTCTGCTTGTTAGCTCTCTTATGTCTGTACCAAAACAAAGATTTACAATGAGTGATACATTTCACTGTTTAAAGAGAGCAAGATGAGATTTTTTTCGTCAGAAAAAAATACATATACAAGCACAGGACAAGATCAACAAAGAGAGAAGAAGACGTACCACTTTGTTTACAGGGGCGCCCAAATCGCCACAGACCAAAAAAATCCCAACAGGAGCTTTAAACAGTCAGATTGAAAAAGTTTGGTCCCATATACTTGAAAACAAATATCCAAGGCTTTACATTTTAGAGTCAACCTAACCCATCTGTCTGTCCTCCTCTAACCCGTACTCATCAATGTGTCCCAACAAGGCATCCTCACCTGATTTTTTCAGTGATATACTCAAAGGGGCCAAATTGAAAATATAAATAGATTACAAAGGCAACCGAAGGAAGTAAAGTAATAGAGTTTAAGTGGTTACTGTGTAACTGTGAGTATGTGTGCACATTGGTGTGTGCAGAGGGGGGGTAATTACGGTGTTGAATGTCCTCCTCATCAGTGGAGCTGACCTGAGAACACAACAGTTAATCATCCACTAACCGGCAGAGAGAGACGGAGCGAGAGAAACAGAGAGGAGCTATTGCTACATGCTGTACGCTTACACCGTGAGAGAGAAACTTTGAGGCACCTGTATTTATTCAAAGATCACATAAAACAAGAAGAAAAGAGGAGTCCTCCATCAGACAGTCTGGAATAAAGGATCCACTTACCTGAGAGTGCAAGGACAACGAATATGCACACACCTGCTCCTGAGGGAGACTTTTTAGTATCAGTCAACCAGTGTGCCTGTTGGTATGTTAGCCTTGTGTAGACTGTCTTCTTTTTGGATTTGACTGTGTGTGAGGGGCAGCCACATGGGGCCCGGGCCCTGTCCCTGTCCTGGATGCCAGCCGCAGCAGTGAAGCCCTCTCCAGAGGACATGGTGGCCGAAGGAGGGGGTGAAGGAGAGCGCGGCGTGTCCCAGTGGGAAGCCTCTGCACTGGGCCGGGAGCGTCTCTCTCTGCCCTCTCTGAAAGTCCCCAGAGAGCTGCTGCGGAGCTTTCCCCACTCCAAACGGGTGGGGTCCTATCTGGTGGGGAAGATGATCAACAAGGGATCGTTTGCCAAAGTGATGGAGGGGCTGCACATCGGCACGGGGGAGAAGGTTGGTTTTTCTCGCTGATTTGAAAGATTAAGACACTGAGGAAATTAAGTGTAATGGCTCAGATTGGAGAGTGACATATTGGCACGAAAAAGATCACACACTAACAAGATTATGATTACACGGTTACAAGTTGTACTTAGTGGATTGTAACTGATAATTATACCCACTTTGGTCGGAAGAATACAAACCCTTTTAGTATTGTTGTTATGTGTACAAAAAACAGTCAAACCATCTGCAATTACTTTCTTTATAACCGTGACTGTTAAAGGGAATTTTTTTGGAAACAAATCTTTAAATGGGTTTAAAGTAGATCTGTTCCTGCTTGTTATATCTGGAATTCTAAAAACAAAATGTATGCAGATCAAGTGTAGAATAAAAACAAAGCTGTGTTAGTGTGGGTACAAAGTTGCAGTTGTGATCTATGTTATCATTTGTTGTGAAGATGCCAAAGCAACCAGTGCATTCAGGGAAAGTATAGATAGTGTTTTCATGAAATGTTGCTCTATTCTTGCAAGTAGTTAAAACAAACCCATGCCTATGTTTGTCAGTATTTACTGCTTTGTCCATTTCTGATGTTGTGGCTCTTAACTGGCAGAACAGACGTATAGTTTTACTTTATGTGCCACAGCAGAGGCCAGGTGTGCGTGTATCTGAGTGAAAATATATGGGTAACTTTCTTTCATCGGTCACTGAGTCTGACCCTGGCTCATGTGTACCTGACCTTGTTGCCGTGGTAACGACCAAACTCACCTCTGGGGGTGTTTGCTCCACTTAACCCTGGTTACCCTCGACAGGTTCGACACCTGTGGAGGTCAAGGCTGCCAATAAGCAAACACACACTGTTGTAGACTAAAGGATATATTTTTTAGATGGATTTTGTATTTTCTACACACAGCAGAGTGTAAAAAGAAACCCTTAAACTTTACCTACAATATACCGTCATTCATACACATTTTTCTTTCCTGTGTAGGCCAGGTGTTGTTGTTTTGTTTGTATGGTTTATTTTTTCTGCTGTTTATTATCTTAAAGGCCAAAGTTATCCACAAAATACTTAAAACTACCATCAATCCAGTAATTTACCAATCAAGTGAGATTATGGGAACTGTTTTTTGTTTACAGTTTCATAATCCTATTTTGCTCTCCAACTTCTTTCTTTTTTTTCATAAAACCTTCCAAAAGCATCAATTAACATTGACTGAAGTTAGATTCAGAGGCAAAAAAAGGGACTCAAGACTTCTGCAACTGGATAAAATGTCTGAGTTAAGCTAGAAATGTAGCTTGAGACAGTCTTCTGAAATACACTCTGCCCTCATAATCAACAACTTTTAAGAGCTTAGAGCAAATTCTTTGAAACCACACTTACTGATCAGAACCCAGAGGTAAGGTTGATGTTTATTTCTGTTTACACTACAGCAATAAGGTTATCAGCACACCTCCAAATAGAGAGTTCTCGTTTTTCTTTACATGAATACTTTACGTTTTAAACAACTCTCTAACTTGTGTGTGTGTGTTAAGGTGGCCATAAAAGTGATTGATAAGAAGAAAGCGCGGCAGGATTCTTACGTGCTAAAAAACATGAAGAGAGAACCTCGAATTCATCAGATGGTGCGGCATCCTCATATTGTCGTCCTGCTGGAGGTAAATGAAATTAAACTTTAACACAATTTCATATAAACACATCACAGACACAAACAAACCATCAGAAATGCTTTCACAATACAAATACAGTAATGGACTGTTTTTTGAAGCATTTAAATTAGTTAAAAGGATATAATATATACAGAATATTGCTGTTGAATAAATGGATATGCACATGGATACGTGTGTGTGTGTGTGTGTGTGTGTGTGTGTGTGTGTGTGTGTGTGTGTGTGTTTTGTGTGTGTGTGTGTGTGTGTGTGTGTGTGTGTGTCAGACTCTGGAGACAGAAAACAGTTACTACATGGCCATGGAGCTTTGTGCAGGAGGAGACCTGATGGACAGGATCTGTGAGAGGAAGAGGCTGGAGGAGAGGGAGGTGCGGCGCTTCACCCGCCAGATCCTCTCTGCAGTTGATCACCTGCACAAACATGGCATCGTACACAGGTAAAACTACCCCACCCACACTAGCTTAATATTAACCAATTAAACCAATTTACCCTTGGGGATTAATGAAGTACTCCATCCAACTACCAATCCATCCATTCACCCATTCACCCATCCATCCATCCATTCACCCATCCATTCACCCATCCATCCATCCACCCATCCATCCATCCGTCCATCCATCCATTCACCCATTCATCCATCCATCCATCCATTCGTCCATCCATCCATCTATTCATCCATTCATCCATCCATCCATCTATTCATCCATTCATCCATCCATTCATCCATCCACCCATCTATCCATCCATCCGTCCATCCATTCACCCATTCATCCATCCATCCATCCATTCACCATACATCCATTCACCCATCCATCCATCTATTCATCCATTCATCCATCCATCCATCCATCCATCCATTCACCCATTCACCCATCCATCCATCCATCCATCCATCCATTCACCCATCCATCCATCCATCCATCCATTCACCCATCCAATCACCCATCCATCCATCCACCCATCCATCCATCCGTCCATCCATCCATTCACCCATTCATCATCCATCCATCCATTCACCCATACATCTATTCACCCATCCATCCATCCATCCGTCCATCCATCCATCTATTCATCCATTCATCCATCTATTCATCCATCCATCTATTCATCCATTCATCATTCATCCATCCGTCCATCCATCCATCTATTCATCCATTCATCCATCCATCCATCCACCCATCTATCCATCCATCCGTCCATCCATTCACCCATTCATCCATCCATTCACCCATACATCCATTCACCCATCCATCCATCTATCTATTCATCCATTCATCCATCCATCCATTCACCCATCCATCCATCCGTCCATCCATCCATCCATCCATTCACCCATCCATCCATCCGTCCATCCATCCATCCATCCATCCATCCATCTATTCACCCATTCATCCATCCATTCACCCATCCATCCATCCATCCATCCATCCATCCATCCATCCATCCATCCATTCACCCATCCATCCACCCATCCATCCATCCATTCACCCATCCATCCATCCATTCACCCATCCATCCATCCATTCACCCATTCATCCATCCATCCATCCATCCATTCACCCATCCATCCATCCATCCATCCATCCATCCATCCATCCATCCATTCACCCATCCATCCATTCATTCACCCATTCATCCATCCATCCATCCATCCATCTATCCATCCATCCATCCATCATCCATCCATCCATCCATTCATCCATCCATCCATCCATCCAAACATACAAAATCTCCATTAGACAGGTAACTAGTGTGCCTAGAGGACTGTTGAAATGGCATGTTATGTATTATTAAGTATTTGGACTAATTAGATATTTCAGTACATTTAAGAAAGGTGCTCTAATGTTATTGTCTGTCAAGGACATAGGAGGGAAAAAATCTACCTGCACACAGTAGCTGTTTGTTGCACGGTGAAGTAAAGGTCAGACTTTTACATTCAGACACACACACAAAGTAGTTTGCAGGGCATTAACAGCCTACAGAGGAGGAAACACTAGGAGAAAGGAAATCTGAGAGTTAAGAGTGTTATTTTAATGGCATTTGAAATTGTGTAGGTGTTACAGACCCAGCACTCTCTCTCTGACACACACACTCTCTCTCACTGCATCCACATACCTTATGCACAGCGCTGGGCTTTAGTTTAGGACCTTGGCTCCTCTGAAGGTGGGAATGTGATTACCAGGCAATGACCTCATCATCCTGCGCCGGCGCCATGATTCACACATCATCACAACATCATGGACTTCCTCTCTAATGAAGTCCCTAAACGATGTCGCCTTCAACTCGTCAAAAACACCTCTCTCTGTCTCACACACACACCCACATGCTCACACATGCACTCACACACTCACACTCTCCACCGCAGTCCTGCACGGAGATGATTAAACTGGAAATAAATGGAAAATTTGCACTTGAATGCACCTCATGCCACCCACATCCAATATGCTCACCGCATACATTTTCTCCTTTATGACAATGTCTGCTCTCGCTCTTTTCTTCCTCCGTCTGACTTTGAACTTTTCCTCGGGTTGTGTGAGCCGTGTTTTCTGGATTTTGTGTCTGTTGGTTAGATGAGGGCAGATGAAAGGAGCATGGCTGATTCCCAGGCTAAAGTTTATAGGGGATCTCTTTTCTCTCCTGACCGCACATTTTCATTTAGCTCAGAAGTTTGAGAGCAGGCCGTGTGGTTAGCGGTGAGGCTGGGGTTCTTTCAGGGGAGTCTGGCAACTTTTCCAGGTGAACACAAAGATACAACTTTGGGTGGAGAAAGGACAATAAGTCTAGAAATACAGTAAGTCTACAAATACAGTAAAGAGTAGTAAGTTTAGCTTTACTCAAAAGTAATGATGGATGCTGTCAAAACTAAATAATTCTCATAATAACGATTCAATGTTCATTCAGGGAAATTGCAAATAAATAACAGTGATTTTAAAGCTTGACGTCTACCCAAACCCGACTTTAACCTCCCGTTAAACCTTTCTTTCTGTGGGTTCATTCTGGTCCAATCTAATCCTATTTCTTTAAATAAGTTGAACTAACATTAAAGTCCTGTAAATTGCTCCAGAAGACTCCATAATGAAAACTTACAAAATCCTACAGGGATTTTGTTCAGAGCTCATGAAACTGACCACAGTGAGCCACAATGTTCCCCTTCCTTTAACAGAATTCTCTCGTCTTTTATTTTGTAGAGATTTAAAGATTGAAAACTTTCTGCTGGACGAACATAACAACATCAAGATTGTGGGTATGTTGACATTCCTGTTTTCTCAAAGGACATCTGACTTGTTGATACAATATGTTGGACAGATCAGCGTGGTGAAAGGTGTCTTAACGATCTGGTGCATCTGTTGAAATGCTGATGTTTCACACAGACTTTGGCCTGAGTAACACTCTGAAGACTGAATCTTTGTCTCTGGAGCTCCTCAACACGCAGTGTGGAAGTCCTGCCTATGCGGCCCCCGAGCTGCTCGCTCACAGGAAGTATGGACCTAAAGTGGACGTCTGGTCCATGTAAGTGAGAAGTTTGAAGAGTGCCTGTTGAGGACTTCTGTTTTTACACCTCTTGTTCTTGTTTTACACAGTTTTAGACACTTAGACCCAATTAAACAGACGTCATTTCTTTGTATGCATCCTGTAAATGTGTTTGTTTCTTTACACTGTGCCTGTGTGTGCAGAGGTGTGAGTATGTTTGCCATGCTGACAGGGACTCTGCCTTTCACTGTCGAGCCTTTCAACATCAAACAGCTGCACCACAAGATGGTCAATGGAGAGATCGGCAGTATTCCCAGTGATGTCAGCAAAGGTAACTCCACAATTGACCTGTTTGTCCTAGTGTCTTCTTCACAGAAAACCAGGCTGTTAATTGTATGAATTAAAAGTAATTAGAATAGTGTGGAGTGCAGTATGTTAGATCAGCAAAAATATTTTATAGGATTAATCTAGACTCAAAACTTCAGGATCAGTTTAAAAATATGAAATATGAAAGCTCCAATAAAAGATGTTCAATAGGATGTTCTTTGGTTACACAGTCAAGGCTTCATGTAATTGGATGTGAGATCCTAAACATGCAGTATTGCTAGTTAAAGTTGTTCATTTTTCCCTGAGTGATGTGAATAAATGGGGCAGCAGTAGCTCAGTCCGTAGGGACTTGGGTTAGGAACCGGAGGGTCACCAGCTCAAGTTCCGGTGTGGACCAAGTTGGAAATTGGTCTGGTAGCTGGAGAGGTGCCAGATCACTTGCTGAGCACTGCTGAGTAAGGCACCAAACCCCCCACCACTCACCAGCTCACAAGCGCTGGCCCTCATCCTGATATCTCTCCGTTAGTGCATGTCCATAGGATCCTGTTTGTGTGTGTGTGTGTGTGTGTGTAGCATGTCTCAATAACAGAGTGTGAAACTGAATTTCCCCTCGCAAGATTAATAAAGTACATCTTTTTCTTCTTCTAAATCCTTGTAAACACAAACTGGGATTCAATATTTGTTTCTCCTAACCACAAACCTGTCCTGAAGCTGTAGATGGAGGAAAAAAGTATTCACTGTTTGTTTGTTTTTTACTTCTTGTTCTTTAACAAGTACACAGTGGCCTCAGTGTCTCTGTCCCTCTCTGCTTTATTTTGGTCTCTCTCTCACACACAGTCACTTCATTACACTCATGGCTCCGCATCACCACAAACAGACACGGCTCCTGTTACTGCGGGGGGAAACAAGTCTGGCTCTGATGCTTAGAAATTGTGTCAAGATCAGATTAGCGGTTGCATCAATGCCACAGACGGGCATCTGAATTGTCAACATTAACTTTTAGGACTTCATGCTGCCTCTGTATGGGGCTGTATGTTTTTTCTTTTAAACCAGTACCACCTTGCTTTTCTTCTGCATCAATATTTCTTGTCATACTTGATCATTTGAAAAGCAGTTACCTCAATAGATTGTTAACTTTAGCAACACTTCTTTTGGTTTCGTTTGCCTGTTTTGCGTGATAATCTGTCTTTTATGTAAATCACAATTTTCCCCCCCATCTTTGTTATATAATTGTTTACACATCAGTATGAACAACTGTATATTAAGAGTCTATTTCTCCACTAGTTAATTGATAAAAATCAATAGTTGATGCAGTTAATTCAGTCAGTTACAAACAGACCAAATTGATCTCAGACGAATCATTTTGCCGATGGTTGCAAAGTCAACGGAGCAGTCTGAGCTTGTATTTCTGCAAACTCTCTTCCAGGCTGTGGAGCTTATCAGGAATCCCCATCTGGAGTCAAACTGTCAGCCGCGCTTGGCTGTCACAGGACAGCTCTGTGTCACAGGGTGACAGGTTGAACGAGTTCACCTGAAGGGAAATCCTGCCTCTCTCCATGCTGCTGTCTCTGATACAGTTTCAGTTATATCACAATGAGTGACATCGGCCCTGTAGTTGGGACTAGCTGTGCAACACTGGCTCTTACGTATTTTGATCTGTCACATAAACTCTGCAAATCTGCATGCCAGTGTGCCCTTATAAGATATGTACCCAAGACTGCTTCCCTTAAGCAGGCCAGAGCATGGCCATTTGTACTTGGGTGATTTCACAGCATTGTGAAGCACTTTGCATTTTATTATTAGAACAGTTCATTGAGCAGAACCTCTTTCAATTCAAGTTCACGTCTTATAAGAGACGATTGTTGGCCCATAGTTGTTTGTGCCTAGATATGGCTCGACAAATTTAAAATCTGCACTTACTCATTTATTTTGGCCACTTGGAGCAGACAAAGCTTTGAGCTTGATATTGATATATTATTACATTTCAAGTTGTTGTGTCAAACTTACTAATTTACAAAATAATATTTACTAATAATAATTTACAGTTGTGTTTCTGCCCACCTTGCAAGTTTTTTGGTGACATATGACTATTTCTCCTTCTTGTCACTTACTTAACTTAGACTTACCACCAGTTATGCCTCCTTCTTTTTTCCTTTTTTTACGTCAACTTCAAACACAAAATTCACAAACCAAAACAATGAGCTAAAAGAGGCTAAAGCTTTCTGTAAAGTGAACTGCAGCATTGATTGATAAGTCTTCCTGAGCAACATTTTCATATCAAACAACAGAAATATTTAACTCAGTACTTAGACTAAATACAGATGTCATACAAAGTTACATTTTAAGAACAAATGTCAAACTGCTTCATCTGTGCGTCTTTTTCAGGTGCTACAGCCTTTGTGTTGTCTCTCCTGGAGCCGGATCCAGATAAGAGACCAAGTGTGAGAGCTGTGATGGAGGAGAGATGGATCAACGAGGGATATGCCAAGAAGCCTCTTCACACGCTCTCTCATAAAAACAGGTACAAATGTGCTGTGTGGCTGCAGTTTAAACATGACCCACAAACACACCATGAGACAAAAATAGTTCCTTGTGTGTAATAAGTTAAAAAATGTCAATAATGTATTTTGTACAATTGACCATGAGAAAAAAACAGCTAGTATGACCATGTTGTTGTTTTTGCACACCCATGTAAACCCCTCTCATATTTTGACACTTTCTTTTGAATAAATTAGCCAAACTATACATAAATATTTAAAATTAAGGCCTCATATTTTTGAACAATAAAAGCAAAGTGAGACACATAGTCTCTCCTCTTTCAAAGGTCTACAGCAAACGTTACAGATTTGGAAAAAGAACAAGACGGAGATCACTGTGAGATTTCTAACAAAATGAGAATTTTTGTGGTCAGTAGGTTAACAGCTTTGTATATTATTTTAGCATGGCTTAAAGGCTTTTCTCCATTTACACAGTGTGGAAATGTAATCATGTACGGCTCCTCCTGGCAATGTTGCATTTTCTGAACAGAGTGAATCGAGAAATGTTCCAGCTCTGTTCTGCTCAGCAAACCAAAATTACCAACAAATCCTTACTGGCTGCTCAGATTTCCTCTCTGCTTCAATCTTCACACTTTATATATGACTGCTTTCCCTATCCTTTTCTCTCATTATTTCCAGACTGTGTCCTGAGGATCTGAACTCGTCTGTGCTCTCCTACATGACAGAGACGCTGGGTTACTCCCTCTCTGAAGTCATACACACACTCACAATCAACAGACCCTCAGCCATCACGGCCTCCTATCACCTGCTCATCAACAAACTCAGTAGGAGTCAGAAAGGAGCCAAGGCCAGCAAGGTTCACACCTCATTTTCAAGCACACACACACACAATAGCCTTTATAAACACAACTTTTCAGATTCCAGTAATACATGAGTATTCCCCCTGTAGTGTTGTTTTAACAGTGACAAATTGTTGTTGATTTGTCAGAAGCTAGAGAGCAATGACTGGAGTCTGCCGAGCAAGAACACATGGAGAGAGAGACACAACAGTGAGTCAAAGGCTCAGCAACAGGTAATTTCAACCATCACCTGTCAAACCATTGTAAACACAAACACAGAAACACAGTAATCATGTAGGGATGGAATATGATAGCAGGCTATTAAAGGATAAGGCTGGTTTCATGCTGTATTTATTCATCACTTAAGCCCTTTATTGTTTTTCACCAAAAATGATTTAGCATTTCTCTGAAAACACTCTGACTTTCCATACTCTGTCTGTGGATCAATACTCCTATGAAGAAATACATCTTAAAAAATCTGACACAAATTTATATATTTTTACTCTTTAAAGGCCTGTTGATGTCCTGAATCTGACAACTAATATTGCATTCATTTGAGACCAACATCAATAAGTCAGTATTTACATGATCTTAAAGGTGCATAAACTGAACAGACTGCAGTGCCTTCGTTCATCAACCAGATGCTGTAGCTGAGTTACATTGTTCAATAATCTAACCAAATATTTTATAACAGACAGTGTGGCTCTGGTTGCTCCATTACAAAGAGACTGTAAACAGTCTTTCTCCTATTTCACATAAGAACTCAAAATCCTGACAGTTGTTTTTTCCCTCCTTGAATTTGGTCTAAAGGGTTAGGGGGTAAGGGTTAGTCTTAGGCAGTTTCATGAAGCTGTTCTCAAACTGCTGAAGTGTTGGCACGTGTTTTCTTAAACTCATGAAACCCATGTCTTGGTAAGCTGGTTCTTTTCATATTTGTATTTCTCAGTTTACAATTTTCAGGAAAAATTCCAAGGATATATAGTTTAGGGAATACCGTCAACTTTACGATTGTAACAAATGAAAGAATGTCATAAACCTCTGTCCAGAAAGCACACATAATTAGTCTGGCCAATAGGCAAGATTACCTTTTTTTGCATTTATATTGCTACAAGCATATCTGCAATATCAACAAACGAGTGAGAGGCAAGTTCAGCAGTGCAGTGCTTGTGTAAAAGGAGCTTTAGTCATCAAATTGTGCTAGTAGAAACCATTCTTGCATCTAACCACTGCTTGTCTTTAGCATGAACCAGCCAACGGAAAGACTTCAAAGAAGTCCAGCCGACCTCTGAGAGCCCAACAGACAACTGAATACCAGAGCACCAGGAAGAGGCCTGAAGACCTACACATGAGGGACCACCGAGAGGACACAGAGAACCATCCACCCTCTCCTTCTTTACCCAAGCTACCTCACTCTTCCTCCCCTTCAATACCACCTCGCCGTCCCTCCCCCTCTCCTGCCCATCTGTCCGCAGAGGAGGGGGCAATTGATGAAGAGATTGGCATCACTGTGGACACCAGGGAGATGCCGCTGTTCCCTGAAGGTAAGGCTTTGAATTAATACAGAAACAAAATCTGTACACATCCAATGTTTATTTATTCTATTGCATCTGTATATTTTTGTTTTTCAGTGTCTCTGTTCGGAGACAGAGAACTTGTCCATCTTTCTCCTCCTAAAAGCTCTGCATCCCAACTCTGTGACTCCGCCCCTTGCCAAGTCCCCGTACCAGCTGAGCCCATCAGAGACAGCAGCACTTCAAAACAAATCAGACATATGCACCCGCTCAGGACAACTCAATCAGATGGGGCTGCAGACCCTGGATCAGACTGCTTTCATGACAATCGTCACCAGGATGACCACTCTCATCACCTGAGCATCAATGAGCGTCTGGAGAAGTTGCAGACATTTTATTCCTCTGAGAATAATGGCATCTCTCCTAGGATGCTTTTGGAGGCCGACACAAACACCTTAGATAAGGACCATCTGAGTACTATGGAGACAACCCAGAAGTCACCCTCTGCACCACTGCCCCGCCTTCGCAACGTGGGGCTTAAAGATGGACGAGTTAGGAAGATGACATGGGTAGGGTTGACTCGTCCTGGGCCCTCAGGACTTCTGGTGAACGGGTCTAAACCTCCCGCCTTCCCCTCGCAGAGACAACACACTTTAGTCATTAAGAGCCTAAGACAGGAGAGGGGCAAAAGGAAAGATCTGGTAGCAGCAGGAGGAGGAGACAGGGGGGTGGCTGGAGGAGGAATAAATGGAGCAAAGAGGAACTCAGTACAGTTACGTTCATCTCTCCAGCGTCAAGTAGCGGACCTGAACTTGCCCCTTCTTCCTTCAGCCCTGAAGGGAAAGACAGATAGGAATAAGAACCAGCTTCACAGCATGGACCACTGAATCATAGATGGGACAACACAAAAGAGAGGCAGCGATAGCGGCCAGAAAGGGGTGCAATAGCAAGAGGATATAAGACTGAGGTTAGTGGCACATTGGAAAAGCAGATCTGTAATTCATAAATACTTTGTTGTCATCGGTGCAACATTCAGGAAAACAAAGTAGCTATTTTCCTCTGATGTCAAACTCTGGGTGGGTCGCTCAAATGGTGATATTCTGTTGTACGTCTTACGGCTCTGTTCCAGGTTTGGTTTGCTTCTCTATCTATTAGCAACTAAAAAGACCACCACCATTGAAAAGCTGGAGCAACCTCCAGCAAATGTAAAACAACATTTTTGATAACATATTTTCTTCCATTAGACAACGGTTAACACTAGCCTTCAACCACAACTTAGCTAACATCATTAGCTGGTTATTAACACCTTTTCTGTGATATAGTGTAACACTTTTAAAGGAAGGTTAAGCTAGGAAGTGTTGTTTTCAAACATTAGCTGTTTTCTAACCTTAGCAACAATAACGTTGGTAACAACCACTTCTAGCTTATATCTCTGTGTAACTTTTAAATAGTATAACCTGAAACTATATAATACAGTGAGCCCAGAAGTGGTGGAAGTCTGTCATCAGTGTGGTTTATACTACAAAAAGGATTGTGAGAAAGTGGCTGAATTGTTATATTACTTGTAATCTAGTGTTAGGAACAACTTTAGCTAATGTTAGCATTCACCAGCAAACAACACATTTACACATTTCATATCGCATTTAAAACTATCTGACTGTCATGTTTGAAAGTAGCTGAAAGCTAGCATAAGCTATTAATTTATAATGCATTCAGCCACTTTGCCGCCAACGTTTTTATAAGAGGCGGAATCGTAACGCTAGCAATGTCAACAGTTTTACTTTAAACATTTAAACTTTACTTTCAACAAGTACTTCCAAAGTCAGCTAAGTATTAACACCTTTCATATCATCAAATTTAGCATTATCTGTCAGTAATATTAGCTGTAATGTGGCTGAATGCTATTGTTAGCTGTTGTCTGGTGGTAGCTTATTATCAAATTGGTTGTTTAACTGTGAATATGAGCTGATTTTCATGATTAATTGTCTTCACTGTGGCAGATCAGAGAAGCAGTAGTAGATTTAGATGACCTTCATTTATAGAATATTTCAAACCTGAAACACAGCAGTACAACATACCAACAGACAAAATAGTTTCAAAAAAGAAGACGGCTAACTGAGCCATTAAAAAGTCATTTATTTACTGTTTCATTCATGCCTTGCCCTTCAACAGTGCTCCCTTCCAAAACAAAAAAACATACAATGTGCAGTGCCAAAAATTCAACTCCAACTAAGCCCATTATTTTGGTATCTTTGGTCAAGCTACTGTTGACAGTTTTCTGCGGCAACATCAACATGTCAATCCCCACCTGTCACAGTGTGAAGTGCAGAATGCACACACACTTGTTATATTTTGTATTCACTGCTCATACAAACATTTTTGTACTATCATTAAAAGTCAAAGTAAAAACAACTCTAAATTCATTTGTCTTCTATTTGTCTTCATGGCCTTTTTATTTTTGGCAAAGTCATCCCTCGATTTATAAAACCTGTACTTCTCACATGCTCAGTTGGACGTTTCACAGCCTATTATGCAAAGACATTATAACTCCACTCCAGCCAAGTATTGATTTTCTGTTTACAGAGAAGTGAATTCTCGCTCTTAAAGAAGTTACTGTGGCTGTAATATTTGTATGTAATCATAACATTGATTCAACATAAGATTCATTCCACCCATAAACACATCATAAAACCAACTGCGATATCTATTTAACTATTTAATTTATTCGGCAGCATGTTCTTCTTTCAATAATATCATCAATCAAATAAAATATTCCAACCACTGGACCTCCCCAATGTTTGGTTAAACTGGAATAAAAAGGAATAATCCTAGTACCTACACACAAGATCGTCCCAAAGTAATTCAAGCTGGTTGGCAAGCTAATTATACTATTTACTACCCACTAAAGGTAATTGTATTCACATAAACTTATTTAATCAAACCAATAGCTATAAGATGAAAAAAAGGCACTAATTAGCATTGACATCCATTCTTAACTAAGCTTCTGGCTAGCTTTAAAGTATACCAGTCAGTACTTGTATACTCGCTGGACAGCTCTACTGTGTACAACCTCAAATACAGAAGCACTGACTTAGTAAAAGAGCAGATTTAAATACAATCAGGAATGATTAATTAAGAAAATAGTCATTTAGCTCCTCATGTAATCTTTGATTAAGAGTTATCAGACACTTTGTTCCAATTATCAACTAAAAATACGCTTCTTGTTAGATAACTACCAAGGACTATGGGAGTGCTACTTTGTTCGGTTATCAGATGAACTTGCTGTACTCGTGTTACAATCTGTAGAGTTTAATGGTTTGGACGAGGACCAAAATGGCTGAAGTCAAAAGATAGCATTAACCCAAACCTGACAACAACTTTTGATACTTTCAATTCTTGACCCTAATGAAGAAATATACATTTATTTAAAGCTTCGTAAGCACTTTTTTATATAGCGTTTTTTGTTGTTGTGTATTTCTCTTTTAGCTTCACAAAGCCTTTTCTTCATCAGACCATTTTAAAATGTGTTAGGTCAGCATGCTAAATTAATTTAGTCATAATACTTTAAAGTAGATTTATCCCCCTAATCATTCAAGCTGAAACACTCTTTTCCCTAACGTCTGACAAAGGCCTCCTTTATCACACTCTGTCTTTGCACTTGTCTTTCCTCTTTTTCCTCCCTCTGGCTCATTAAATATTCAGGCCTGCTGAAAAGAGGTGGAGGAATCTGGTTTCCGCTTTGTGGCGCTCTTCGCAACTGCTAAATAATGAAGAGGATGTTACTTGATAATCTGTTTTTTTTTATGTGTCTTTGTGTATGGCCCATGTTCTGTGTGTGCCCAATAAGGACAGATTGAACCCACTGAGCTGGATACATCCCCCCACTCTAGTTACCACTCTGGCTACTTAACACTGATATGAACCAGTAAGCTCTGATACAGTATCAGACAAACACATTCAAACGGCACAATGACAACAACAATGGCTGCTTAACAGACAAGCTGCCACGTTGAGTAAGCCTAGAGGAAGACGAGTGTAAATGTTCAAAGAGAAAAAAGATTTGATCAAATTAAATTGTTACAATTTTTGTATTCCTAGAATATAAAAAAATCAATAAATAAAATACTCAAGTAGGGGGACCTGACAACAAAAAGCTTGTTTTTGATGCTACAGGTACCATTATCCTCTCCCCCTCCCCGTGTTAAGAGCTGAGCTCAGTCGGTGTGATTGTAAATGGTGCATGTGCGTAAGAGTTTGACAAACAAGGTATGGAAAATGAATTAATAATGCATGTCACACATAAGGTCGTATCCATGGCTACTGGAACATTGCCTTTTACATGCACGCTAGAGTGAACATTGCTCCGTCAGAGGACCATGCGCCTGTAACGGGTACATCAAACGGAGACATTTCCATGGGATCACATTCAGTCATCTATGACACATTCACTTTTATGTTCTCGCACTCAGCTTAGTGTCCTGACCAGTGACAGAAACCGCAAGCCATAGTTTATGAGTGAGTACTTGTAATTGTAATCTCATCATTAATTGTGTATACAGCTACACTTGGACTTGGATTTGACTACTGAAAGACCTGAACCCTGAAAGCAAAAACCTTCTCATCAATCCACATGTCAGGGTCTGTTTGGTCCCAAGGCACATCCCTCAGTTACTCAATGTGTGTAAAGGTGATTCAATCCTTCCACAAAACCTGGCACTTTGCTGAAGACTCTGCCAACAGTGTATGAATGTGTGTCTGTGAACAGGTGAATGTTGACACACATCGTTTAAAGTGCTTTGAGAGGACATTAGAGTAGAAAGGTGCATACAAGTGCAACGTATTCAACATTTGTGGTATCTTCCAATTACGATCTTCTCCCTTATCCTGCCATATTCTGACCTTCACACTGATGTTCACTGTGTATGAAATCTGCTCCATTTGTCTCTGCTTTTGGAGAAAATGTGTTAGGTTGCGTTAAAGCTGAAGCAGCTCTCATGTCTCATTGGGTTAGACTCTATAGGCACCAATAGTTCAGGTTGATGGAAGTGAGTGATCCATGTGTGTTTAAGGTATTTTATTGGCCTTCTTAAAGATATACCACATGCCCAGACATGCAGGTGTTTATCTTAACTACCCCCCAACTGCTTTGAGTTGTATTTTTTCTTTCTTTCGCCAAGCTAGTTACTTATTAGGTCAGCCTCGGAACAGGCCGGGTTGTAAGCTGCTGCAAGGAAAGAAGATTGAAACTGGTCTTAACTATCCCTGTGAGTCTCTCTTCACCTTGACAGAGGCATGTGAGGTTGTAAAGACGGTTTTCGGTCCTGTGAAGTATGTATGTGCACTCACTGTGTCTTGTTTCCTGATAGTAGGCCCTTAGAACAAGGTGTGTTCAGACAGAAAGTGAAGCAAATGATTTTATTGTCTGTTATTTAAGTCCAGTTTTTATTTTTATTCTATAAAAAAAATTAACCAGGAACCAAGCCTCATTGCAATAAAGAAACTATTTTACAAGAGTGTCCTGGCCGAGGTGCACGTTTTAACAAAGTTACAGACATGCAACACAAAACAATTACAAACACATGTCAACAATCCTGGGTCACAGAGGAGAGAGTCATTGGTCAAAGCATCGACAACCTGATGCATCTTCCTCCAGCACCTCCAATCTACTCTTAAAATGATTTACAGAGACACGCTCACCCAGACCCACATCCTCCTTCAGCAGAGTCCATGCTGTTGGAGCAGTGTACCCAAGCGGCAACCTCCAGGGTTAAAAAATGAAGCCAATGCGGAAGTGCAAAATCCTGCAGTGTCGAGTGTCTGCTTGAGGCTGGCTCATAGGTCCCCGAAAGTCACTTACACACCAGCATAAATAAACATGTATACAGCCTGGTACAGAAAATTAAATAGGTCTGATTAGTTATTGTCCTCACGGGAACACGCTGTGCATTTTTTTAAAACACATCCATTTTGAATTGTTAACGATATGTGTTATCCATAGTTAGGCGGGTAGCTGACCTGATTGACAGGTGGGCGCGATTTAAACGTATGTTAAGAGGTTTAAAACCCGCCTCAGCTCCTGCTTTTGCCTGTCGTTAGGTTGACTGAAAGTTTGGTTGAGACAGGATTTCCATCATTGCGGCTGCCACCGATTTTGCCACCACTGTAATGCTTTTCTGTTCTGCTTTACAGTTACATCAGCTTACATCAGCATGCTAACATGTTATACAGTCCAGAAACATAATGCTGCAAAATGGTAAAATGAATCCCTACATTTACAATCTCAGGACAGCATTTTAAGCATACTTCCATGTTAGAACTAATTAAATATACAAGTTTGGGCCATATTAGTCACAAACCAAACTATGCGAAATATAGATGAAATGTAAAAGGGTTAAAAGTTGGAGCTATTACACCAGAGAGGGGTATATGTATGTGTGGACCAAAATTGAACACAGTGTGGGTAAGTGTGAGCGCACGATAGCCGATACCTTCTTTTAATGTGTGTAAATTGCAGATGCATGAACATCAATGCCATCATCTCATGAACTGCAGCTTAATCCCCATGTTAATGTCTGATGAGTGATGTGTCCTTTGTGTTTGCTCTCTATAGAACAAATGTTGGATGAAGTGCTGCCCCCGACATCAACCTTTAGATACAATGGAGGTTAAACCATGTCGGACTGTAGGGCCTAGCTCCGTTTCTTGAAAATGAATCGGTAGTAGTAGTAATATTAATAAACCAAGGATGATACTGATACCTAAAAACTATAATAGTGGTCACCTGGAGGTCACAGAGGTCACAGGTACAGTGGTTACAGAATGAAGTGGATGGTGTTACTCCATTAGCACTTCAATAGTCTTGGGTGTCTCTGAGAATAAACGCTGTGCCCATCAGTGTGTGTGTGTGTGTGTGTGTGTGTGTGTGTGTGTGTGTGTGTGTGTGTGTGTGTGTGTGTGTGTGTGTGTGTGTGTGTCTGCCTGGGCAAGCCGTTGTTCCTGCGTTTCTAGTTTCTAATGATGGTCATCTATAATTGAGTTTCATCTCACAGGGGGGGGAGCGGTCCAGGGTGGCGCGGTGGTTAACTGGGCTCCAGATAATGCCATGACTGTCTGTGTATGAGTCACAGGGGTCATCAGCATGCAAAACGTCCAGCACCGCGGAGCAGCAACCTGAGCCCGACTGTGTTTAATTGATGCCACCTCTGAAGAACTGTCAGTTCAGCATCAACACCAGCCAATTCACTAACAGAGGCTCTGACCACACAGACCTCCACAAACAGGAACTCACCTTAAACTTGTCCATGTCTACAGGCAGTGGTTGTATTAGAGACTATCAGAAAAAAGGGTCTTTATCTCAGGAGTGAAAGCTACTTGTTCTACTTGGCTCCTCAATTTATATTGTGGAAAATGTAACACTATTTTATGATAAGTGTAGTGCTGTTTCTTTTTAGTACAGGCGGAGTCTTCAGTTCAGTTTGGATTTTTTTTTGTTGCACATGGATCCTTTTTTTTTTACTTCATAATTAGACAGCTATCAACATTTCATAAGCTGTTTACTTTGGACAAATTTGAGCCATTGATTAGAATTTTTAAGTTGACAGTAATATACTCCTTTCTGATGAATGATGGATATTTAATTAAAATCAGACCTTTGGTCTTTTTTAAACTGGGTTGCTTTTGGAATCCTTATGAAGGAGCAGTGTTTTAAACTGAAAACACAGATTTTTGTTTGAGTATCCTTTTGGAAGATAAAAAAAGTTTCAAATATGGAACTTGATGTCTGTACAGCATGAAACTTGTTCTGACAGGCCGCTATATTCATGAAGGAACACCTGAAAGTAAGAATTCTAAATGTTCCCTAAGTACAGGATGAACACTTCTTTGAGAGATCTTCTCATGTACATTTATTTTCACACACTGATTCATGATTTTTGAGTTGAAGAAAACGGTTTATACCCATCTACAGCTGACTGTTCTCAGACAATGAGTTGGATCACATTTTTAATGGAGGAGCAAACCGCTGGCTTGCTCACAGCTCATTGTTTGGATGAATCATTGCTCGAGCAGACTCTTTGACTAGATGAAATAGATCCCGTCAAGATAAGCGGCCGCCGTGATCAGCTGCCAGCTGTTTTGACAGGCAGAACTCAGCACCTTCATGTTCACAATGTAGGCCCGATCCAAGACAGACCAGCTGAGCCTCTACGCTCAAACACAACTGACCCAATGATAAACAAGCCATCATTTAAGGCTATTCCTCTGTATAGTTTCTTCCTTGTATGTGTTCTGGCAGTTTCTTTTAAAGATTGCTGGAGGATTTTGCCCTGTTTGAAATATTGCATTCCCTCTCCTCCCAGGTATCTTGTTCCCCGTTGTTCTTTAAAGTTTATTTGAGTGCAAAGATGATAAAAACAAACACAGGCACAAGTGTTTGCTGCCAGACAAACTCTTGGGCGAGGAGATAATCAATTACTAATGAATGCTGTAACAGAGAGCAGAGCCATATGAGTCACAGGTGTTAAGTTCAGCACACGTTGTTCACACTGTGAGGAAGACTATAAAAACGCCAACTGTTGTTTTAACTGAGAAACTCATTTTAGAGCGAAACGAGTTTGAAAGTTTTCATCAACATGCTGCAGGTTAACATGTAGGCTACAATATGTTGTTCTGCAGCACCACTTGCTGACGGCTTTATGTACTGCAGCTTATTTAGCGATCATCTATTGCAGCACGTTGTCGGTGCTTAATTGCATTTTGTCTGTCAAACATTTCTGCTCAACCCACTTCTCCATTACTCTCTCACAGCCAGACCCTGAAGCATTAACACAGCTGTCAAACATTTAACACAACCATCACACTTCTCTTCACCAATTTCAGTATTAAAAATAAGAGGAAGGCAGATAAATATTAAATGTGAAATCAAAGTATCCTGTGGATTGTGTATTTACAGGATTCTGATGTCTCATGTGTGCATCTAGCCAGCAAGTTAGTAATGTCAGACCAATAACTGAATTCAGCCTTAACTGGGGAAAGGGGTTAAAGTTCAGATTTGACTCCTCAAATATCACTTTTTTCTTTGCAAATATTTTTTTCTGTGCAGTTATATGTAAATATTGTAAAACTGGGGATGACAAAGTGAAGCATCTTCTTCTTTACTTGGCCAGTTTTGATATTAAGGCAGCCATGTTTAAGGTTTTTGTTTGTTACTGTTGGAATTTAAGCCTGATTTTATGTCTGACCTCCACATCCAACCACTGCCTGTTCAGTTTCTGCCTTTCCACCTAATGTACGTCAATATGAGAGTGTTAATGTAATGGATCCTATGAGTAGGCCTAGATCATTGGATACAGCAGCGATTCCTAAAGTGGGGAGCGGGACCCCTAAGGGATGCCCGGAGTTATGACAGCAAGGCTTAACAAACACAATGCACACACTGCTAGCAAAGCAAGGCACATTTTGTTAGAGGACTTCCAGGGAAATGCAAGGCTGAAAATCAATCTACAGCAGACGTCATAAATTAGGCAAATCGGTATCACTTTTAATGACTTCTTCTTTAAAATGGGCTTGTTAGTTTTTTTTCAGTTTGCTGCCACTGTTTGAGATAAATTCTTAAATTTATATAGGCTATTTGTGTTAGCAAAGAGCGTGACTGACAGCGTGTTTAGTGTTAATAAGTACATTGATGTGTATGGTGGTGAGGGGTGGGGGCTCGAAAATATTTCAATCTGTCAAAGGGGATCCTGGGAGAAAAAGTTTGGGAACAACTTGGATTCAGAAACAGGTCCTGCATATTTTGAATAAATCTGCGGCAGGCAAACTAATTTTATTGTAGACTCTAATGGCAAAAAAACCAAACATCTTATGACGGGTTACATAATACAACTGGTCTACACCCCGGTCTAATACATAGACGTAAATGTGCGCCAAACAAGTTTTCACATTTATTTCTACATTTTAAATTTCAGTAGCCTAACATATGTTTCTGTCTATGTCTGTTTGCAAATATTTCCTGCATATTGACAATTCATCATTTAGTAGTGAGTGTAGGGTTTACAGTACATATTGTTTTATATTGGAAGCGTCATGCTCGTTTGTGATTTGTGTGATAAAAGCGTTTTTGTTTTTACAAAGACATGTGAGTAAGCATGCAGGATTAACACTTTATCAATGTAAAAACATTACTCTATGGGAATAGAAGTAGGCTACCGGAGGCCGTGGCCTGTTATTGCCAAATTAAGGTTTTTACAGAAGAGAAATGTAAGATGCAAACTTCAGCAGTCTATCTACCGAGAGCTTCAAGTTGCATGTTGCTGCCCCCTTGTGGTTATTAACGGAACAACAAATAAACAAGTAGCGTTTCTGGCTGCGACACTGGAAAATGGTTTAGGAAAATTCACTTTTATTCGTTTCTGGACAGTCATTTCCTTCACTGGTTAAATATAACATCACAAATAGCCACACTGAAGCCCTGGTATGTTTCCCAGGGCTGCTTAAACAACAACGTTGTCACAATTTGAACAGCTCAGGTCATTGGTCCAGTGGGGATTAAGACTGTTTCCTAGAAAGTGGTGAGTGAAGCTGAGGAGCACACTACAAAATATTACCAGAAAATCAGGTCAGAAATGTTTTGTAACCATCCAAAACAAACTGATTTTACCAAACAGTTGTAGGAAAATTGAATGGAACAATTTTCTCATCCAGCTAACATGATATGAAATGAGATCCTTGTTGCATTTAGCAGCGTAGAATTTGCTTCTTGGACTGGAAGTTTTTAACAGAGTCTGTCCCCTTTCAAAACTATTCAGAAAAAAGATGCAAGATCAAATCAGCCAAAGCTGCAGAGATAAAAACAGGTTAAAAAAAAGTTTCCTGCTGATCCATGATCTGTAATCTACATAGTTTTGTAGGCAGTAAGAAAACTGCTGATTTCATCCTGGTCAAGAAAGTTCTGCCCCACCTGAAATAATAATACATCTGAAATAATGGAAAACTACGGAGCCCCTGAAGTCCCAAAAAGTTAAAAAAAAATATCTTTGAGCTTGTGATCACAGGATCTATTTTTTTCCCTTTTTGTGACTTCAGGGGCTCTGTAAAAAAATAACCAATTTGAATTAGAAGAAAAGGAAAATAAAAATATCAGAGAAATAATACATGTATTTACACAGATATGCACACATACAGAGCATTCACCCAAACATCAACACACTTGTACACACAGATCTGCACGTGCTCAGACAGTGCATGTACTCTTCACAAATACATTTAAATCTCTTTACAGTTGTTCACACATCGCTACAATCCTTTGTCTCCAGAGTCACAGACTTGGGGCTTCATTACAAACACGTCAAACCATCTTTAACTATTACAATGTGCTCAGGACTGCAGACAGGCTTTATCCAGTGGTAGATGCACTGCAAGCCAAATTGAGCTTCTTCTGGGCTTTAATGGCAGTAGATTTAGATCTCACATTGTCATAGTAGAACTACAGAGGTCTGTTCACTGCTGCTCAATAACAGTTTATTTGCTAAACATCCAGACTTGTGGTAAAAATGATCCCAAATTCCTTTTCACGCATTTATTGTTGCGATCTACGGTCTATGAGATGATTCACATTCCCACTTTATCTGCTGTCAGATGACTGACAGACACAACTCCCAATTGATTTCGCTGTTCACAAAGCAAGTCAAATCTTTCCCAACAAGTTATTCTGGTTCATTTGAACAAGTTTCACAAACACTGGACAAATAATTGAACTGACTGGACCCCCCTGTTTGCTGACAGGTAGACTGATGTATGACATGTAAACCAGAGCTTAACCAGGCTTAATGGGGTTAAATTGTCTTGTTCTGTAAAGTTACAATCACGCCAAGCTTGTGTCAGGACACGTGAGCACACCTGGGACTTCAGGAACCGATGTACACAGGTGTACTGGAGATTTTGAAACAGGTAATTGCAGACAAGACCATTTAACAGCAAGGCCAAAGAGTGTTCAAAGGGGAATTTTAAACAGAGACAATAACTTAATATCCTCCAAACTACGACTGTAATAAAAAGTAAGACAGATAAGAAAATGTTTTTCAGTCCGGCAGTGAAAACTAGTTTTTATCAGTAACAAAGTCCAGTCTGCAGCCACCACTGAAAATCCATCTTCTCATGGAAACGTAGTTTGAATCAGTCAGACGAACATTGTTTAACAGAATGAGAAGAAAAAAAAAAACATACACACAAGTTATCTGACAGACAGTATAAAAGTGTGATAACATGTGTGTGTGTGACAAGTAGAGTGTGACGCCAGGCAGTGTTGTGGCGTCTGCAGTGTCCTTTGCGGCAGCTTGTTCCCTCAGAGTGAATCCGCTCCGTTGACGGTTTTTGAACACACTCTTCATTCAAGCGCTCCGCATCTAATCCACAAACTGTCTGCCATGGCAACTCACAAACAAAATCATACTCTATACATGCATATAAAAAGAAAGTAAAAAAAAAAAAAAAAAAAAAGAACGAATCAGCATGAAGACACAACACCTCAGAGGGAAGGGAGAGCCGAGTGGCCAGTGCTCGGACAGGTCAGAGTGGAGGGTTAGTGAAGGTCAGCCTGATCAATTCTTGCCCTGGTTAGTCAAAATCCAACTCTGTTCACTCGGGACAGCTGCCTCCATCAAACAGAGTTCACAATTCATTAGAGGGAAATGTATACAATGTTTTACAGGATTAATTTTTGATTTACTTTCTAAACAGCAAATTAAATTCCCCAAACCTATAAACACACACACACGTATATATATATATATATATATAACTATTAACATACATTACTGAGATTTCCAACTGAAATTCATCTGATGATAAAAGATGAACGACCCGCTCACCTCTACACTCAGATGTTGATGCGACGAGCCAGAATTTAAAGGTTTGGTCAAGTTAAAACCACAATACTTGAGGCATTCCTGTTAATATGATAAAACTTAAATGGCGTTTCCCCAAGGCATATTATACATTCGTAATACTATGTGAGTGCACGTGTGAGTTTGTGTGTGGCTGTGTTTGTTTGAAATAAAAGCCACAAGATAGAACTCATCTGCACCAAAGCAGAAAATGTATTTGTGTGTCTGTGTTTTATCATGGCTCCTGTCCTCACGACTGAAGCACATTTCCGTAGGAAACAAATGCACCTCATTGGCTCAGCCAAGTTAGCCAATCACCAATTACGGAGCCAGAGCCCCTGGGCCAGCCCCATCGCCGAGACCAGAGTTCAGTTGGTTTGTTGGTTAGAAATGTGTGTCTGTGTGTGTGCGTGTTTGGGGACAGTCCAGTCCACTACCAGCGTCCTCAGGGATGGAGGGGGAGGGGATGCGGTTTCCGTGGTGATGAGAGTGAAGTGTCGATAAGTGGAGGAGTCTAAACCTCTGCTCCTTTCAAGCCGATTCGTTCCTCCTCCTGTCAGTCACTGTTGGGCTTCTTCAGGGAGAAGGCGAGGATGTTGAAGTGGCCGCTGAGCTGTTGAACCTAGGATTGAAAAAAAAAAAAAGATCTACCTCATATTAACATGATTCATAAATGATTGTTTTTAGAGGTGCTGCTAGTTAGATATTGGCGCCTTTATGAAAGTGCTAGGCTAGCTGTTCACCCCTTTCCAATCTTTTCACAGATCAACATTTGTATTCCTTACAAAGATACTTTTTGTGCTCTTACCACAGATACGCCGTAGTGTATGTGTGCTAGTATGACAACAGCTGTCCAAAGATGAAGCAGTAGTGTCTCGTTGCCAACCACTCCTGTCACTGCTAGTAACACCACCGGTGCCATTGGCAGTAACAGCCAGCTAAGCGCCTGGCATCGTGTGTTACTCATCTGACACACAATCAGCTTACACTGCAAGGTAAATTCACACATGAGAAACGTATACTACAAGATGAATACAGACTTTTATGAATTGGGTGGTTAAAAATGTAGCAGAAGCTCACCGTGACATTGGCGAAGGCTGTCCCCACCATGAGGTAGAAGACCCTGGGCTGCAGCTCAAGTATGTCGTTGGGAGAGAAGACCACCCAAGTGGTGGACAGGACGAAGAGGAGGACGGGAGAGAGGAAGGGCAGGAAGGCTTCATACAGGCTGCTGTGCTTCAGAGTGTTACTGCGATGAGCTCTGGAAAATAAAACACAGGGTAAGAACTTAAAAGCTCTGTGTGTTATAATAACTCTACAATTTAACTTGATGCTAATTAAAGGTTAGCTTACTTCAGGACATTGTAGAGGCTCATGGGTAATGTTACAGTGAAGGAACAGGCTGGAAATAAAAAGATAAAAATTGTTGTAGCTGCTTCAGATCAAATATTAAATGAAAGTGTAAAGAGTGACCAATCACAGCTCACCAATGATCATGAATGTGAAAAGGTCTCTATACAGGAAACGCCACAGGATTGGCTGGTACCATGTTTCAACGCCGACCACAGCAGTGACCAAGTAAACAAGAGAGATTGTCTGGAGGGCAATGAGACCAGAGACATCATATTAATTATTGTGTAAACATGGGGAACATTTGCCTAACTGTAACTGTAACTTGGCACTGCAATCCTGTCAGGCTTCGGTTTCCCCGTGTGCTTAGGAGCTCTTTTAGGGGCTGGAGTAAGAAAACACTCTTAAATAAACTCTTGACCGAAATTCCTTTTCCTCTAAAAGAGTAATGCAAGCATAAAATTGCAAGAAATCTATTTACGAGGGTGTTTTTCTGCATCTCCAACCTAGAAGTGCAGTGACATAGAATAAGACTTCTATATCTTTTTCTTCTTCCTGGATCTTAAAATGATGAGGAGGGTAACTATACACCTGGGATATCTTCCTTCTGTCCAAAGCCTTTATAAAAAAGATGGAGGACAAGAAAGCTCATCAAAAGTGAAGCCAAAACATTTGGAGCCCTCACAAATGATTTGCTTCAGTTCAGGTCATAAGCTCCGCCTTCTCCATGTTAACAGATGGGACGTGGGTCAAACTATAAAATCTTATCATGTTGATTAATGTTAGAGTTCATTTTTCTGAGAAGTTCAGTTTAATTATTTGATGCTATAATAAGAGGTATAAAACCATAATTGACAGCTCTGTTGACAAATGTGGCTCCTAGGACACTGTGTGCACTGTTTTCCAGAGTAGAGCAGGAACAGCGAGTGGAAATGTGACAAACACACAAGAGCCATTGAACTTTCCATATCTGTGAATGTCTGCTTCATACAGACAAGAATCTGCTGTGGACTACACCACCCTGAGGGATCTCATTTTTGATTTTATGAAGGATACAAGTTATGCATAGTTAGGCTCCACATGATTGATGGGCGGGCACGATGTAACGGTTTGTCAAGAGGCTTAAAACACGCCTCAGCTCCAGCTCTTAGTTTGTCGTTAGGTTGACTGAAAGTTACGTTGAGATAGCATTTCCAGCGTCAGGCTTCCAAAGCCCCCCCCCCATTAACAGATGGGTGACATCACCAAGGCTTCATCCAGTTATATTTACAGTCTATGGTTTTCACTCATGTTATGAAACAAATGCTAGCTAGCTACAGTTGATAAAACCTGCTAGCAACAGGAATAACTTTATTGAACAAAATCAAAGGCCATTGATTTGAGCTGAGAAGCCTTGTGCTGCGTAGTTGTGTCCACATTCAGAGACGTTTAAAAACGTTACGCTGAATTTTCAAAACTGCACATGTATGGAACGAGAAGAGGAACCTTGACCAGCATGGGGGAAGGGCTTAGGAGATGGTCATTTAGCAGGTTGTGTAAATCATCTTATTTCATTTTAGGTTTATGTACGCGTGTGTCCTTACCACTTGGCTGATGTCGTACCCCCAGGGCAGGAACAAGATGCCGGTGTTATATTTCTCCCAGTGAGAGAGAATGAATGAGAACAGCACCACCCACAGAATGTAATACAGTGTGGCCACACCCACACCACTTTCCCCACGCCCAAATATGGAGTAGACGGTTGCCACAAAGTAGATGCAGGCCCAGCTGTCCAGGCCGTGGTCGAACAGCTCCCCTAATGGTGTGGAGGAGTTTGTGCGGCGAGCCTGTTTACCATCAACACCATCTACACATAATGAAAGAAGACAATTATTATACTATACTGTGTATGTTTAGAAGAACATTAACTTACAAAATGCTAAACACTTCCATTTCCACTCAGGCAAAGCAGCTGCCCACACTCGCATAATTGAAGTGATTCTCTGAGGAGCCACATTCCTGCTTCCCACCACTGAATTCACTGTCAGAGCAACCAAACTGGACTTCACTCATTTTATGAGGGAGTTATTGGGTCAGCTGTGGTAGAGTCGGTCGTCTCTTAACTGGAAGGTCTGGGGTCAATCCCCAGCTCCTGCGGTTACATGTGCTTGGGCAAAACACTGAAACCATAAATTGCTCCTGCTGCTGCATCAGTGTTGTGTGAATGTGTATGAATGGATTAGTTAACACTGATGGACACTTTACATACATACTGTAGCAGCCTCCGCCATCAGTGTGTGAATGCTGTGTGAATGGGTAGGTGTGACCTGCGGTGTAAAAGCACTTGGAGTAGTGAGAAGACTAGAAAAAAAATTCGCTATACAAGCTCATGTACATTTACCATTCACACATGATGTATTCTGCACACGTTCTTGACAGAAGTGTCGGCGGGACTTTAAACTAACTTGAGTTTGGTTCACAGAGTACAAGTCGACACAAATTGTGACAGAATTTTGCTATGAAATATATCTGTATTTAGTTGTCTGCAGTAAGATTTGCTGACCAAATATGTGGTGAGGAAATGTGGTGGGCGTCTATAAAAACAAAGTGACTTTTGATCTGTTAGTGAGCAAGTGACAGACGAGGTCGAAATCAATTTCAGTTTGCCCCTCAAGCACTTAGATTATCATAAATAATAAGAATAATCAATAAAAAACGGCAATGTCCTTTGGAAACAAGAACTCTGGTGCCTGATACATTTATGAACACATATAAAGCAAAGAGCTGACAAGTCCAGCAGGCAGACATAACAACAAGGAGAGTGGGATAAATACTGACAATCACAGCATGCAGCCATATTAACAGTCAGTCAGTCAGTCAGTCTGTCGTTTCAGGATGCAGTTGGTAATGTTTTGCTCAAAAGTATCTCAACAGTAGACAGAAGCCGGAGTATAACAGATGCATCTTTCTTACACTTAAGGTGAACGTTTGTATGGAAATGACCTTTTTATCAAACCACATCATCATAAACCTACAATCTTGGAAGTTCTTAAAAATGAGATCCTGCACTATTTGCTTCGTCTCAGTATATTTTTTTAAATAGGCAGCAATGTATTAATTTCAGTTTTTTACTCAACCCATAATGCCCTTACAAACCAGTAATAATAATCCTACTGACAGCCTGTTAGTTTTAGTGTTTTTACTTGACACTGCAGATTTGATATCCCTGCTATCATACTTCATCAACACATAAAACATAGTAGCACTAAGGACAATATCATGACATAAAAAGCAGGATATCAAGCGTTGTATATCTGAGCAGAAAGCATACAGTATGATTCGTGCCAGCAGCCTCCACACTCCATACTGGTTATGAATTAGAGTCCCAGCTTCACAGTATAGAATACATTCCATAGGGAGAGAAAAATAACACACAGGGGTCACGACTCACCGAGTGTGTAGGCCAAGAAGTTGAAGATCCCAGCAGCGACCCAGACCCAACTAGGCACGTGTTCATGTCCTGCAGCTGTGACACACACAATAAAAATATGCAGCATACCACACACACACACAATAAAGCCTGCAGAGATAGAGGAGCCTGACCAAAATATCACTTTTTTCCATTTTCCTCATAGTTTCATTAACATCTCAATGGTATAGGATAAGTAGCATATTTCTTGGTTAACATTTAATGTGTGTACATAATTTGGTTTTACTCTTCTTTGTAAGACCGATCCATCTTGAGTGACTTAAGAGGTAAGAGTAAGAACCTGTCTGTTATTGCATTTTATTCTAGATGAACCTGAAACATTTTGTTTCTGGTCTAAAGATGTGTGAGTTCGCCGGGCAGTGTCCATGTGTGCCTGAAGGATGTAATGGGTTAGTAATTACCTTTAGCCAGAATTGGCAGTCAGCTCTCCCTAAGCCATGGACTTTGTCTTTCATAAACAAACACGCCTCACTTTTTTTCTCTGTTCTTTGTCAGGCCGCTTGAGAACTAGACAAACACAACTAGGAGGTGAAGAAGTGGAAGGAGTGGAGGGAGAGAATGACCTACCAGAGGCGGTGAAGTCAAAGTCGAAGAAGGCCAACATGAGGAAATTCAACACGAGAAACATAAAGCCTGTAAATGTGATGAGGTTTGGAGCTAACCATGTCGGTAGAAACTGTTGACAAAAACACACAAAAGAGAATGAGTACCAGACAATTAAGTGTAGCTCTAAAATAGTCTTTTCATCATAATACAGACATCGACTAAATAACCAGAGAACAATTACTGTTGTCACACTTTATGGGCAGCTGCATGACTGTTATCAGGTTGCAGTCAGGCACAGACTATTAAATAAATGTGTTGGTGCCTTGACGTACTGTTAAGAAGTTAAGAATCTAACGATTGAACATTGTGTTTTTTTTTATCAGCTACATGCATGCACTTAAAACAACACAGTATTTTCACAATTCAGAACAAACTATGACAATCAGAGGCTTTTGGCACACATAAAGGCGGAGGAGGTGCTCGTGGGTGAGGCTTTCTTGTTACTGTATCACAGCAAGTGCTAGGAAACCCCATGAATAATGGATGTGGGTACACACAACGAGAATACCCACACCCACACACACACACACACACTGAGCTGAACAGGTCTTTCTCACCTTTACTACAAAGTTCCAGAAAGGGTGCATGACGTAGATGGACAGGGGGTTGGAGTCCACTGCGCTGTACTGTAAAGACACAATAAGGCAGGATGTGATAAACACACACAAACATTTGCACTTTTTTCTGTTTCCCTTATTTCATCGCACTACAGATCAACTACAGCTTTGAAAGGAAGCACTACAAGGCCACACATCACTTGTTTACTGGATAATTCTTTTTTTTTTATCAGCTACATGCATGCACTTAAAACTGTGTGAAAGAACACAGAAGTTACGATATATTATTTTATATTAACACCAAGAAAGAAGGTTGTGTCTCTCAAGTCTTACAGGATGTAAAGGGTAGGAAAGATGGATGACATAATGTAAAAAAAGAAGAACAATATAATCAGTGGAACAAGCTCTCGCTCTCATGTGTTTTCCAATTGCATGATTGAAACACTGTGCACAAAAATCGTATTGAAGAAATCCACAGTTCTTTCATTCGCTCACATTTGTCATTGTCTGCTCTCCTCCAGCCACTGATGCTCCGGGCACAGCAGCTGAGACATGGAGGGAGCCACTTAAAAAGCTATTATTTGAGAAGTTTCTTTCATGATAAACAGCTCAGGGGAGCAGCTTCACTTCATAATCAAAGAAAGACGTATAAGAGTGAGAGAGACTGAAGAACAAGGCTGCATGGTATTTGAGGATAAAACATATGAACATAGGAACACACAAAACTAAAGAAATCTTATTGTTACAAAACTTAAAGATTTCAATGAGAAAACAAAGGGATGGATTATGTGCTCTACAGCGGATAACCTAATATGTGCACAGTGCACAAATCAAATGATATCAACTGTATGAAACTGAGCTATCTTTTGATGTTATATCCTTGGATAAGTGCCACTCCCGTTTTCTATAACAGTCCTCCAAAGCCAGTCACGTGACAAGACAACAGTCCCCTTGTATCTGCAGTGCCACACTGATGCTCATCTTTATGGGCATTTACTGGACACTTTAAGATTTGGGTTACATACAGAAAGGGAGATACTGTTCCAAACCATTCAAAAACACATTTTTATGGTTACTAGAATTCACTTGTCGGTCCCCGTTATCCGAGTTTTCCATCAGTGCTGGTTCAAGTTGAGTGGTTTCACCTTACTTATCTATTACAGCAGCTACTTTTCTCTCTCTCTCCTGAGGCTTTATTAGCAAAAACTGATGTGCAGTCGTTCTATACAAGTATGAAATAGTCGGGGGCTGACTGAAATGTGTAAAAACACAAATGAATGCCTTGGCTTATAGCCAAGTAATGCAATACAGAAAGAGTAGCTAGCTAACTATTAGCAAATGCGCCCATGTCAAGCACAAGAGAATAACCAGTTGACTTCCGGGTATCATTTTCAAAATAAAATAAAAGTACTTTGGCCAAACCCTACGTCCAACATTGATAATTACATATAATAAATGCTTTGTTTTATCCGCTAGACTATGTTGTGTTTTATGCGTATATTCTTGGGAGCACTGGCTCAACCTCGTAATTACAAATGAGTGTTACAGCACCACTAATTCAAGTAAGTAACACATTAGTTAATTAACTAAAGAACAATTTGTAGTATTAACTAGCATTTATTTTCTAATGAAATCATGAAAATGAAATGAAATTCGCATGTACTACGCAATCGGCTTACTGTGGCTATCTTTACTTTTTTGACAGGGAAGCACCCTGCAGATCGTGACAGATATGTGAGCACGCGCACACGCGCGCACACACACACACAGTCCTACACACTCTCATACACGCGCACTATCGGCTATATGGCTAACAGTTAGCTGGCTATAACACACCGTTATTCATACCTTGTATTTATCAAAGCCCGCAAGCTGCTCCTGAGTGACATATTCGTACAGAGCCATGGTCGTTCAGTCTGGCTCCACAATAAGATAAATTGATATTTCTTCCTTTTGGAAATGCAAATCCCAAACGTTAGCTGCCGTGTCGAAGCACCATTTAGCTTGGTCGTTGTCGTTCACGCCGGGTGAGGTGATGTCGAAACATTTGGGCCACTCCTACAACCAGCACAAGCTGACTGAGGCTCACTAGCGCCGCCTATGGCCTGGATGATTCAAAAAATAAAATGATTCGAAAAAACACCCTAATGCTCAAAAATAACATAAACTGTATTACGTATGGTGTGAATTGGAGAAATAAATTATTTCTGTCAAGGTGTCTTATGTAGGCATATTTTTTTAATTGCTGGATGACAGCTGCTTTATTAAAACTACATCTACCGGCTTTTAAACGTGACGTGGCTTTCCTGCAGCCGGAAGAAGAGACCAGTCTGCTTGTTTGCTGCTGAGCCCCTGTAATATCGGTTTAACCCAGAGCAAATACCCAATTTACAGGGACGAAGTAAGTAATAGCGTAAACTTAAATCTACTGCAAAATGTTTAGTCTGTTGTCCTTGAAGGTTTTTTCCCCCAGAGTTCCCTGTATCTGTTTTTTTATTGCACTTTTGGTCCTATTAGTTAGCTAGCTAGCTAGCTAAGTTAGCGCTAACGTCACACACATTGATAATTCAGTTTTAAAATCTAACGCGATTGTTTTGAAGTGCCATATTTTGGTTGTATTATTATTTACAGTCTATTGTTGGATGTAGAGATTTTTTTAAGCATGGACGTTTAAAAAATTCAACGATGAGGGCGGACTATAAAAAAATAATCATCTTAAATGTTTTTAAATTGTATGTGAAGTAGTACATCTTTATTCAGAATAAACATTGTAACTACAGCTTCCAAAACTCTTTAGATAATGTTAAATGCTTAATAAACTTCATCTGAAATATGATGTACACTAACTAATTTGCCTTTTCTTTTGCAGAATGGTGACAGACGTGCAGCTGGCCATTTTTGCCAACATGCTTGGCGTGTCATTATTCCTGCTGGTTGTGTTGTATCACTATGTGGCTGTAAATAACCCCAAGAAACAGGAGTAAATCTTGCCAATATGATTGGAGAGGTGAGTGTAATATACCTTTGCCTAAAATGTTTTTCGCACAATATAATTAAAGATCTGCTTTGCTAATGGGGGGGAGCAATTATAGCATTTTTTTTCTTCATTTTTTTCTGGGATAAAATATACAAAATCTAGGTTTCCAAGTCACAATGTGTCTTAGATTGTATTTCCCAAAGTCTAGCACATTCCACTTCAAAGGGGACTATTTTTGCATCAACACTTGTGAACCTTCCTAAAGTGATTTTATCCCCACAGGTGAGATGGGACTCAGTGCCACCACCATGGAAACAACATTCCCCTCCTCATGTCCTTCTTCCAAAAGATGAATTTCTTTGTAAAATTGCACGCTAGAGTTTTTTTCTAATAAAAATGTGTGAATTCAATGAGCATCTGTGTTTTAATACACTTCTTATCCTTTTTGAACGTTAGAAAAGTACTCCATGTTGTTTCACAGAAAACATGATTTTTCTTTCAGGATAATTTATTTTTACTTCAAGTTTGTCTCACGTTCCAACACAGTATTATACCAGTCACGGTATAATTAATTTGGTCAAAGTCAGTCCAAGTGTCACTAAATTGAAGGATATGCTTGTTACATTTAAAAACAGAGCTCCTTATACAATTTATCTTACACAAAATATTGATATCATATGAATATACAGTATATGTTATTAAAGGATATGGTTCCATATTGGTGTGCTCTGGAGCTAAATCTCTACAGGAATGTGATAGGAACATTTGTATTCATACAAAAAGTGTGTATAAAGTACTTTACTACCTTCAATTTGTTACTTTAAATCTCCACAAACATAACAAGAATATCAACAAAACAGGTTAAAGTTAATCTTTTAGATACACTTTTGTTTGGAATCTGTGGTTCTCTGAATGGACTGTAACTGTCCTTCTTAACTAGCACGTAGGTGTTTTTCCTTAAATACCTCGCCTCAAATACAAGTAGTCTCCATTCAATATGAAAATTCCAAAAACAGATTAATAACAGTGTACTTGTACTAAGTACTATTTCACATCTTGCATTCCTTTTGGTTTTGATACGTGTAAAATAAATACTGAGAAGGTCCAATGGGAGGTGAAAAACCTTCACATACACTATACAAAGCACGAAACCTTCAGTAATTGTATTCAATTGTATTCAACACACACCACTCACATTTTTGTGTCTACTTAAACTGGAAATCAGAAGGTAATACATTTACTGCTAAGCTTGTCAGTCTAGTGAGAATCAAATATTGACTTCATATAAGTGGCTGAATGTAAAAATACATAACAGTGCATTACAGTGTCGGTCTGAGTGCATTTAACATTTGTTTGGGGGAGCGGTCGGCAGAAGGAAAGGACTAACAAAACATATGTGAGGTACAGTTATGATAACTGAAATGTTTATGGTTAATTTGAATTCTATAGAATAATGAAAAGCTGGAAAGACGTTTTACATCTTCCCTGCTGTTGTATCATTGAGCAAGGCACTTAGCCCCCAGCTGCTCCAGTAAAGCTGCTCTATGGTTTTACTGGACAGTTCCTTCTGCAAGTCTGACCGTGTTCAACTGCATTGGTTACAAATTCTTCTGGAATATCTGAATAGATAATGTTATAAATATTGTATTGCACAAGAAAATATCCCAATGAATCCTCCTGTGATGACAGAATCCCCTCCTGTTTTAAAAAGGTATCCATCACAACATAGCAATTGGGTTCACATAAATCAAAAACAGACAGCAGTGCAGTTCCTAAGCTTCTCCACACAGGGTCACTGTCTCAAGCATGTTCACAGTCTCAGGAGGAGGCATCACCGGAGTCTCCTCAATCTGCAAAGACAGTCATACCAGGTGATTAAAGTGATTTGATTAACTTACAGCACTCGTTTCTGTTTAAATATAAATGAATGCTGTTTGACACAATCTATGTGTGTGTATCTGAAAGTTTACCTGTTGCAGAGTTTCATCCTTCTCTGGTGTAGTTTCTATTATAGTATTTCCTTTACAGTGGAAGTTCCTGTCACTGCTCTTCGTCTTCAGTGCTTTAGAGGCCAACTGTATGGCAGTGTCTTTTCCTGAAACACCTGTAGAGGAATATGAGAGTGAAGGTAGCCGAGTAAACATCCATTTTAAACATGTCTCAATGAAGTCCAGAAGGATTTGCCATGCAGTACCTCAAACTACAGAACAAAGGCAAGAATTGTATGTATTTTTTTACCTCAATATCGATGACATATTCCTACGCATAGGTATGGAAATGAGGAGTAGTAATTCAAAAATATCATGAAAGGTCACTGACAGGTGATTTTTGATTTAGTCTCGAGACAGTTTGAAGTAATACTGAAGAAGTTGCAGAATGCCATGTGCAGGTCCTTGTTATCACAATGTCATAGCTCCATCCATGAAAGAAGACTGAGTCTGCAGTCATGTTGATTTTATGAAGCTGTAGCAAAATGATAATTTAAGCACCCTACCAGGCTTACAAAGACAATCCTTGCTTGATAATGCTTATAGGTTTTATGTTTACCATTTTGGCTATTGACACCAGTCAGCTAGTTAAGCTAGTTATGTTCAAGCATGCTAACGTTTGCTAATTAGCTCTAACATTACAACTAAAGCCGACTGAAAAGTCAATAGTTTAGCATGTATGTGGTCAGAAACCCTGTACTAAGGTTTGTTTATGATGATCCTTAATGAAGTTCATGGATTACTTAAGTGATTCAAAGTCATACTGACTAGTAAAGAAATGTCTGTACTACAAGAATCGGGGTGCATGTTGGAATTTTTTAACTGGATACGAGGAAATTTTGACACAGGCACTAGATACAAAGTGAACACATCTTTTATTATAAATATCAACATTTCAACCTGTTTATTTAACTTATGCAATCTTTGTTCAGGTAAATGTCAGATGTTACTGTCACAGATTCATGTGTATGTGTGTATGTATACATGCCTGACAGTGACAGGTGGCGATGGAGGCCAGGTTTAAGCAGCTTCCAGACCTTCATGCTGGCTGACTTGTCCTTCTCTCCAGGTGAAACTGGGTTCATACTGGTAGGGGATGTTTTACTGTCGTTTGTGAGAGGGGTTTCAGTTGACCCCACTCTCCGGATGGGGATGCGGCTCATAGGTTGTAGCTCACACCTGGACAGGAAGCAGAAGCAGTATTTTTAACCACTCAGGGATACATCAAGATTCAGGCTTATGTCCATGATATAACATGTTCCAATTATGATCATCATCACCTTATTCATCGTTGTTCACCTTTTCAATGAATCTATTCAAAATTTTGAATTCCCATCTTATATAAATTATTCTTTGGCTTTAAAAATGTTCAGATTTTTAAAAACTTGCTTTCAGATAAATAAAAAAAAGATCAGACTCACTTGCTAAATTTGATGGATGAAAGGATGTGATCCGGCCCCAGGTTTTTGGCAGCCTGTGACAAATAAGGACACTTCAGTTTTACTTTTAAACCCAATTTTAGTTTTAACAAAATACATATTTGAAATTAAAATTGCAATAGAATAGTTCGCTCTCTGTGAGTGGTCAGCTAACCTCTGTGGCAGCCTCTGCGGGGGGATGAGTCATGGTGAGGGTTCGACACCCTCTTCCCATATGCCCAGCTCGCATTTTGGACCAACCGGGTGAACTGGGTGCACCAACCTGAAAGTCTGGGCAGCTGAGGCCTGTTGACGAGATGGAGGGACAGAACAACCAGGAACAGAGAGGAAAGGGGAAACATGGGGTGGCAGATGAGTAACAGAACAATCAAGGATGGGCATGGTAAAACGAAAATAAAAAATGTGCTCATCTGACATTCAAAACAACAACAATCAAACCTAGCAGACTCATTCATTTTAAAAAGGAGCAAAGTTTGACATTCAAGCAAGTTTGACTTGTTTTTGACCAACTCTACTGCACATACGGGCTGAACAATTGAGTACACACACACACATACACAAAGGAGAAAGAGAGTAAGAGGGACCCACACAGAACTTGCTTCACAAAGGGATAGTTTTTATTCAAGAGGTTAAACAGAGAGGCGGTTAAAAGACAGCAGCACATTGGAGAAGGGGATTTTTGTTAAACAGACAAGACACTTAGCTGAAATCTGGTAGAGAAGTTTAGCACCACATTGAAAAACGACACAGTTCTCAAAAGGAATAAAAAGCAGAAAGCCCTAGTGAGAATGTGACAATGCATACAGTGTGTTTGAACCTAAAGCAGGTCGTTTTTCATTTGTGTATGAAGACAAAAACAAAGCTTTGGAACAACTGGGAAACAGGAATCAAAGATCACAGTGAGGAAGCAGAATAAACTACAGCAGTCTCCCCATGTTTAAGGGCACTAATCTAAAGTGAAAGCTCAGGATACATCCCTCTCACTTCTCTAAATGCAGTTGATAGAGGCTACATGAAAAATCATCGCCTGTGTGATGTTAATAGAGCATGAGTTAAGGCTTTGATGCCCCCAGAGCACCAACTGACCATCACACTTGATGTCTACAAGGGTCACAATACCATGTTGGAAACATTTATGCAACAGAGGGTGGTACTGCACGATAATAAATGGCACCAGCTATTGTTTTATTCTCCTTTTATGAAGGTTGAATAAAGTACTAAATATGCCCACCTTAACCTAATTTCCAAACCTCTACTGTAACATACATATATATTTTCTTAGACCATTAAGTGTTTTCGGCCTGTGCATTCAAAAAGCCTCTCAATTTTGAATAACTTATCCTTATTGTTCCTCCTCTTTGCACCTTGTGAGTGCAAGGTTCACCAATTCAAGCTAAAAGCCATTGGCAGGATGGGTGACCCACCACATAAAAAATGTATATATATATATATCAAAATTAAAGTTTGGATAAAAGCCTCCATAACCTACTGCTTACCACAACAGACATCAGAGCAAGGCACACCATTACTACAAAGTTTCACAGCACTGGAATAGACAAGAAGCTACAGCGAGTCAAGGCCAGATCACCCGAAGGCTGATCCATCCAATCGATTAATGATCTGCTCTATCTACTGCTCATTAAAGCTCTCCACGTGTCTCAAGCTCTACCTCTGCATATAAAACAGCTGATCCTAAAAAAAACACAGACTATCATCAAGTACTCAGATGACAAAACACTGAACTGAATCAAAGACAAGATACTACAATTCCACATTTGATATATGAAGGTTACAAGACAAAGGGATCATTTCTCACCTCTGCTAACCACAAAGTGTATTAACTTCAACCTGCCAAGTTGACTTCACTCTTAAACAACACTAATGTGTGTGAATAAATAATCATCAATGTTTTTTTTTTCTGTAAATTTGAAGAAACACAATGAAATCAAATCTACATTTATTTACATGAAAATTTGTGTTGGAATCCTAATTAAAAAATGGCCAACTTTAACATATTCAAAATGCTCAACCACAGAACAACAACAACAAACTTCTTACGACAATGCTTGTTGGGGAGCAGCTCCATAGAGAAACCACTCTTACCCCAATAGCTCAAATTCTGAGGATTTAAACAAGTGGTGTTTTTGGCAGTAAGCTTTACTGTGAACATCATTCTGTCAAAACCAAGACTGGAATGAAACTGGAATGATACAATTCAAATATCAACTGAGTGTGAGACTTACATACACGTACAGTCCTTTGAATATACAGATGTCCTAAGTGGATTGTACATCCATACATTACAGCTACTTTGTTTTCCCGTGATAACACGTTGTTTTCTTGAGATCTTGTCTTATTTATCTTGTATCCCCAGGGTTGCACAAAACAAACATAGAATTTGGATCAACTAACGTCATTATTGCGGGCAATGGCAGCATGGCATGATGGTCTGGCATATTACAGGGACCAGCCTATAGTTTTTTTCTAGAGCCCCAGAAAATCATCCCTTAACCATGAGAAAAAAAAGCTTTTTTATCTGGAGACAATGAGATGAATTAATCCCTTATAATGGGAAAACAAGCGTTTTTATTCCAAGAGTAAAATAAGTACTTTATTGTATTGTTTAGATCTCGAGAAAAGAAACAGAAATGACTTGTTATCAAGGGAAAACGCAGAAAATGAAATGAATGGAGGCATGTGCGGGCTTCTGTAGAAATGGGATTTTCAGTCATTACAAATGACAAATTGTAGTCTACAGGAAACTCACTTCTACTCTTAACTGACTCCAAACATGACAATAAATGGATGAATTACAATATAGTAAAACAAAGTATAAAAGGCGTTTTCACAGACCTCTCATTCTGCAAACCCAATAGCTTATAAATCAATCAATAAATAATTCATAAATAAAAGTGCAATATTGCAAAAGTGTTCTTCTCCTACTGTACCTGATCATGAACACCTGGCATCAAAAGGTGAATGTAGCGGTGTAAAAAGCACAGTTACATGGTAATTCTTTTTAGCTTATTACTTGAACACAGATTTTACAAGAGTAACCTGATGTAATGTCATCCATTATTATAATTTATATCCTGCAAGTAGAAGGAGACAATGGTCATTAGGTAACCAAGCGACTGTTTCACTTTGCTTAACAAAGTCCCACGTTAACCGCTCTGCTCGATTACAGGGTTTCTACGAAACAAAAAATGTTTCAGCATGTCAGTCATACAGTAGAGATGAGGAAAATCTGCCCTCTCAAGTGTAGTACTCATCCTAAGTTTCTAGTGCTGTAGATACATGACATTTCACAGATACTCTATGTGCAAAAAGGGAAAAGAGAAAAATAATAATATTTGAGCTAGCACCGAGGATGTTTCTCACACACACACACACACACGCACGCACACACACACACACACACACACACGCCCTCACAGTTTAGCTAAGATTCAGTCCTGGGTCGGCCCACTTGGAGAGTTGCTGGCCGGTGGCAGACCCTGCAGGAGCAGGGGGCTCAGTTTGGAGAGCAGCCCTGGACGAGGCAGGGCTTGCAGGGAGGGGAGCAGGGTGGAGAGGCTGGGGGACTGGAGGGAGTACAGACCTGTCATACTGACGGGGGCCGGGAGGGGACACGAGCCGGCTGCACACACTGAGGAAGAAGAGGACGAGGAAGAGGAAGGGGGTGAGTGTGGGGGACGGGAGGGTGTGTGGCTGTTGCTGGGAGACCGGAGGATGCAACGGTGGTGGGGGGTGCGTCTTTTCTCCTGAGCCTTAGGGTCTACAGAGAGGGAGACACACACACACACATACACACACACAAGCTCAGATACATGCGGGGGATTATGTTTAAACACGGACATATCAGAGATGTCCTGGTAACATTTTCTCTTCCTGATTCTGATTCCAGCCTTGATTATTAGCCAATCGTGAGTACCCATCCTACACCAGTGCAATAAAAAATACAACTTTAACCTCTTTAACAGCTATGTACTACTAATCCTGTATGAATGCAACATTTACAGTGGCATTGTTTTAGTACACTGAATAACTAGCATAAAAACAAGCTAAGCTAACATTTGTAGCAGCTCGGCTAGTAGCCCCTCCTGATGTCGGCAGAAAAGAAACATTTATTTTTTGGGATTTTTGCTGGTTTGATCAATAAAAAAACATCTTTGAATTGTGTTGGTAACACTGCTAACACTTTGCTTGCTTTGATTAACAGCAGAGAGTATAATGTGCTTTAATATCATGTGTTAGCAGAGAGTATAATCTCTCTGCTAACACCCATTTTTGTCAAATCATAATTTACTAGAGATCAGTTCTTCTTTGGCACTTGTTGGCACGTGTTGAAAGTAGAAGTCATATTTTTTTATTGCTGTGTAAGCTTCTCTTTTGGAGAAGAACAAACAAGTCAAGGGGGATGGTGGCTAATAAATGATGATATTGAATAAGTGAATTGACTGGCATATCGATGATACCAGACAATGCATTCAAGGCTGTATCAGAGGCATTTCTGACTCTTGTATCATAACCAGAAAAACTCTTAAACATTCAGTGAGTACTTGTAGAAACTTTCACTCACAAGAGCCGTGTGCTAAGACAATGAGGACTTTCAGATGCTGTTAGGATGCAAGTTGACAAGAGGCAAGTCATAATCTGTAACTTTAAAAATAAAAAAATGTGCAAAAAATGACAAAAAGGCGTCAGAATGTGTTTAAAGGTTTTACACTCAAAATGATCAATTAAGATTTGGTGTCTTTGAACAGGGCTCATGTGGCTTCATCCTCAGTCAAGGTGTAACTCAGAGGTGACAAAAGCACACACAGATAGCGGCAGCAGATGGGATCATGCTAAGGTCATGCAGGGATCATGCTGGCATTCCAGGCTTGAGACATCCAAGAATAAATGTGTACATGTCTCTTAAATCAAATTAATCTCAACCCTGGGACTGATTTCACACCCCCTTTACAACAAACCAGCAGCCAATTATCACACAGATTGACACTTCAAACCCAGCTCAGCTTTTGTAACAACTCCAACAGCAGAAAGCGTTGAGGAAAGACAAAAACTAGACAGCAGAATCTATGACATTCAGTGAGAGAAAGAGAAGAAAGAGGTACACCCAAGCAGAGGTGATGGATAATGCCTTCCAGCAACACAAGTAGGTGGGTGGGAGATTGACTTACCTCTGACTGGCCCGAGTGTCTTGTTGCCTCCACGTCCGCTTGTGTGCGTGTTGTTGTGTTGTGTGTGAGATCGGGGTGGGGGGCAGCCGAAAGTGAAGCTCGGGGAGTTGTGCATCTTCGGGGAGGGTGTCTGGCTGCTGCTGCTGTGACTGTTACAGCGAACGCGACTGAGGGTGTTTTCTGACGCTGAGCCCGACAAACAACTGTGACAAAAAATCCAGACCAAACAAGAGAACCATGACCCCAATGTTACACCTGAATAAGACACTTTGTGAGCTTAAATTTGTTTAGGATTAAAAGTAAAGACAAAAAGATGTGTATAAACATACTTGTTAAAGCTCTTAGGTGGTGACGCTCTGCTGCCATTGTGGTGAATTCTTATTGGAGGATGGGCATGGATGTGTGTGTTCAGGCCTTTGGTGTTGCGGACATGTTTGAGGATCCAAGCGCGAAGATTGGCCAGGCAGCTGTGCTCAGACAGCACCAGTCGTGGCCAGGGGTTACATTCTGCCATATCCAGGGCTGAGACAGCCACAGCCCGACCCACCTGATGAGGAAAACTTCAGATATTATTTCTGTTTATAGTAAGATATTTCAAAAGTGATCAAGTATTTAGTTACTTTTCAATTTTGCATTGTTACAGGGCTTGGACATCCTCGCTCATTGTGCAAAACATTTCTCTGGTTCACAAACCACGGTTGTTTCCTACCTGTTCAAATATTTCTGGAGTGTATTTCGGAGGAAAAGATGGAGGTGGAGGCGGGGTTGCTCGTCCGTTGTCATGACAAGCAGGTGGGATGGTGTTCATGGTTTTTCCTGTGTTGTAGTTGCACTCCAAAGTGTAGCTGGTCGGGACACAATAACAGGAACATGTTAAATATAGAAACTTAAATCTTAAAAGGAAATATGAGAATATGTATTTATATCTAGTTGACAACACGGCAATACTCTCAAAATAATTACAGCACAACTAAACGCAGCTATATGTGTTTGTTTTGTTTGATGTCCATGTAAATTACAATTTTTGTTAAAGAGTATTGTTTTTTTCTTCTTGAAATGCTACACTTCGTTGCTTAAAAAACATAATTAAACAGTTTTAAAAATGGTGCTGTTTCAGCGAGCTACACAGAACATTAATTGTTTAATATTTGTGGATGCATTTGAATCTGACCTGTGAAGCAGCCCGATGGCCTTGTGCATGGCCACACGCCCGCTGCCTTCTTTGGACTGGCCGTCTCTCTTGTCTCGTGCATACATGTTTTTCTCTGAGAAGTTACAGCCCAGGAAATCAAAATGGGCAGAGTTCATGGCAATCAGCCTCGGATACAGCATGTTCTCCACCTGCAGAGAGAGGACAGGAGATTAGATGCCAATTTTCTTCACTGAGAAAAATTCATTCATAAAACCACAACAAATCAAAAAAATGCTGCAAACAGATGGTGCAAATATGTACAAATGTTTACCTGCTGGCTCTCATCAGGAAGGCTGTTTCCATACATGAAGCATCCACGTTTAGAGGCGTGGCCATGTAAGTCCACATAGTAAGCCACGCCCCCTTCCTGTGGTGGAATCGTTTCCTGTTCCTCTTCCTCTTCCTCTGGTATTTCTACCTCGACATTAACAAGTGCTACAGTCTCTGAGGAGCTGGATGAGCTGTTCTCGTCCCCCTTTCCCAATTCCGTAGCGTTCCAAACGTTTTCCTCTGTTACCATGGGAACCTCTGGCAGCGCAGGAATAGCATCCTTCTCTACATTTCGTTGGTTCAAGCTAACTTCAAGGGCAGTGAAGGGGAGAGATTGAATCTTATTGGAAGGTTTCATATTAAGGGGAGGGGTCCGTGTGTGTGGGGGGCTGTTACAGTGAGTATGAGACTGAGTATTGTGTAGGCGGTTGTGCGTGTGATGGTAGAGCAACAATGCTTTGGCTGCATAGATAGAAGGGTGCAGCTCCGGGCTCGGGTTCAGGTATTGTCTGTTCAGGTTAACACCCCTGGAATCAGTCCTGAAAAAAACAACAACAGGTCACTACTTACTTAATATGAGCATTACAGCATGTTAAAATACGGTGCCCTTCAATCTATGTGCCCTTCTAATCATTATTTTGAAAATCAAAAGAGGAGGTAACGTTTTCTATACACAGCAGTGTTATTGTGTACTGATACCTCTCATACACCTGTGTCACAGATGCAAACCTGTGATGCAGGCTCAACCTGCATGAGCTGAAAGGGTCAATATGTGACAGCCACCCTGGCCCTTCTAACGTCTTCAGTCCAGGAGAGGGTTTACTTTTGTATTTAAGTAACTAGCTTCTTGTAGTAACCTAGTTTTTTTTTTACATGTCACATATATGGCAATGTGAGCAGGAGTTAAGAGAACCATGATCTCTTTCCAGAGAAATATTCTCATTTTAAAAAAAGGATTTCTTGGCAGTGTTCACCGTTTATGCTAAAATCAAAGCTATGTAGCCTCTAAAGGATAATAAGTTCCAGTTCTCTCACAACCCACAAAATCCACTTTATCACAACATGGTTATAAAAATATGTAAAATAAAATAAATATTGAACAAGTAATGCTTCTGAATTCAGGTTGGGTACATGATTCTATGGTTCCTATTTCTAATTCCCTGCATAATTAGTAAGTCTACTTCCAAAACCTACATGAAGCAAAGAACAATGTAAATCAACCAATACAGGAAACATAAACAAGCCCTGCCACAGGCTGAGCATTGATGGGATACACAAACAAACATTGAGCCAAGAATGATGAATCTGTGCAGCTTGACAAAGCTAAATGTTACATAGCTGAACCCCTTTCAAAGAACCTTTTAAGAAAAAGAGAACTCTTTGGTGTATAATAGAAAAAAATGTATAGCATCAATTAGTCAGAGATGTAATTGGCACACAAACTGTGCCTGTAAGGTAATTTTATTTAAAAACGTTTAAATTTATTAATTTACAGTGTTAACCAACAACCTGTTGGTCAATGCCATAATACAGTTAAATACTTGCCTTTTTATATTCAGCACCATCATGTAAGGTGGGTCTGGGGGTCTCCCCTAAACTTTTTAAGTACCAACATTTTCTATCCTGCATTTTCATTAAAAAAAATGTGCACCACTTTGTGCCTTTTCTGCACCATTTTATAATTATGTTTGTGTCCGTAAATGTCTTTCAGCGTTCATCAGGCACATTTTCAAACAATGACAAATGCCTTCATTTCATAACGTGTACAAACATGTGGACTTTTAGAGTTTGTGTGTCTTCACTTACATTAGCAATTCTTACCTGTAGTGCCCACGAACAACTCCGTCTGGGTTAAGCATGGGAATGAGCTTGAACACAAACATGTTTCGAAGCACATGAGCACGAGGGTCATCTCTTCTTAGGATAAAGTGAAGGAAACCGTTAAAAACAAAGGAGGAAGGAGTCTCCCCAGGGTGCACTCGACTGCTGAGGAAAAACACCTGCAAACACACACAGACACAAAAAGACAAGGATCAGCTTCTCAACTTTTGTATCATTCAAAGGTTCAAATCTACCTCAGCCTAAAGCCTTGTCATTTTCAAAAGCCATTAAGGGTGAATATTGATTTTGTATTCTTAAATGACTGATTGATACCCTTTTGCCAGGGAAGCGGTGTGGTCTTGGAGTGTTGGTGTCAGGAAACAGCTTAGGCAGACAGGGTTCTCTCTCCTCCTGTATGCCGCTACAGTTGGTCACAGTGAGCAGGTCCACCCTGTTGCCATCCAGGGATTCGCACAGCAACTCCCTATGGTAATACACGGTACCAGGTGCACTGACAGGGAGAGCAGTTGAGGATGGAGATTGGTGGGTGTGAAAAATCAAAAATTTGATAAATTAGAGGAAGCAGGGGAAAAACAGCAGATGATGGTAATTGAGCAAATAGCTCGAAGAAAGAATCGTCTTGAGTTGTGTTTTACCTGCTCGGGCTGAGTTGAGCAGCATTTGGGTAGCTCTTATCGAACTGCTGCAGCATCTCCTGACACTCAGTGTAAGAGAACGGGAAGCAGAAGGAAAAGAAGGTGGTGGCTCCTCGCACCTCCGACAGCCGGTGAGTGAATGAGAGGATAAACTGGTTGTCTACAATCTGGAAATTGAAAGGAGGGAGAGACATGTTTTTAGAGTGATGTAAATAGCTGTCAGCAGCCACACTCACAGCATACTGCTCTGCTGGCTCCTGATGCCTACATCCTCTTTCTGACAGCCTCTGAGTATGTGTATTTACCTCCGTTGAGGGTCTGTCACGGATCCTTTCCCATCGGTTCTTGCTAGGTAAAGTGCGTACGAGAGGAGCCATGCCCTGGCTGTAGAGCTTCCTCTGGTTGTTCATGTTCATCACATTGATCTTGAGTAGCTTCCCCGGTGCTGCACCCCGCACACTGAAGTAAAACCATGATCTGAAATGCAGAAACAGGACTTAGGATTTTATTATTTAGTTAGAATAGTGTTAAGTTTTCCAAAAATCAACACATGTAAATAGAAAAAGCGTATTGTCCTTTTAGAAGTTGATAAAAAATAAATGTTCCGTTACCTGTTACCATTTTCATGTTCAGTGCCAGCGCAGTCTGGCTGCGTCCAAACGTTGAACTCATAGTCAGGGGTAATGTTTGACCCTGAGGGCGCACTCCCACCCTGAGCTACATCTCCAGAGGGGCTGGAGCTGCCCTTCTCCACCTTCTCCACACGAGCCAGGTTTCCTGAGTCAAACTTGGAGCTGAACACGATATTACCAAAGCGGCACTCCATTGTTTGGTCCTTCGGTTTTTCTCCTGTCAGGTATTTTGTGACACTCTAGTCAGCGGTCTGACCCACACAGCCTGTCATGACAAATGAAACATAACTGAGCTTACACTTCTTATTAAATAAAGTGAAATAGACAAAAAAAACAAATGTGTGGTTAAAACAAACCAAAACAGCCTTCATTCTCACACTGTTCAGGTTTGGTCGTGCAATGACAAAGCTGCAAAGCTACAGAATTCTGTTACTTGAAAAGACAAATCAGTTAGTTTCACTAGTTGTTACAGCCAATATGCTTGTCACAGAAAAATAACAAGCCTATTACAGCAATGTCCTCATTCCCAACTAAATACCATATTTCACCTTATCCAACGAGATCAGAAAACTAAACCAAACACCTGCCTACATTTAGTAGTTAACTGTCGTATCTGCAAACAAGAACCACATTACTGGAGTGAAGATAGAGCACACTGCATGGATGATGTTATGGTAGCCTTTCACCGGTAAAGACACATTTCAAGTCAACTCATATTTGAACAGTCATAATGCAAAGTAGATCTTGTCATTGCATTGAAGCAATTTCTTTGTTTAAGATGGCTAACTAGATCGTTTTGATAGCTCTTATTATGCCAGGAGGCAAATTAAATATACCTACAATTAATATAACAGCTTACTTCTAACAATGAAAGTATCTGTAAACCACATTTTAAGTTGGAAAGACCGTAAAATGGAAAATTAGTGAAATCAGTTGTGTATAGTTAGTTAGGCTGAGCTTTAACATGATACCATCTGATTGACCTCCTTGGAGACAAGTCAACACATAACAGCGACAACCTGAGGCCGTTAATGCAAATACAACACACAGCCTAACCACATTAATTATTTACTACAGTTACAGCCATTGTTGGCTGGATTGCTGTACTCATTGTGCCACTGGTGCTCAGATGGTTGCTCTGTTTCTAGCAAGTCTTCACTGATAAAACGAGTGCACGTCTGCGCCTCAAGATAAAATAATGGCTGCTGTTTGATCAAAGTAGCAGAGCAATAACAACAGCTGACCGACATATCTGGCACAGCGAAGGGGGAGTGGAGGCTGCAAACGTTACCCTGGTCCATTTAACACCCTCTCTGTGAAACACCAAATGTTCACAAATATTAACAATATTGCTCGTCTGAGTCTCAGTGGCCAACGATGCAGCGTTAATGTCACACAGAGCTAATAACGCTAGCATACGTTTCTAAGCTGCTGAGGCTAACTTAGCTACCTACCGAACCAGCAGCTCAAAACGTCTGTCTCTTCGGCGAGCAAATATATTCTGGTCATTGCATTTTCGATTAAATACACCTGCATTCACGCTTATAGACAGACAAATCAATGGTCGGTCTTACTTTGCTATTTTCGATCGATGTCCATTTTTGTTTTCATCGTCCTTCTCAACCATCTCATTGCTCTAGATGTTGCGTTCACGTTTCTCTGGAAATGAAAGCTCCCTGTCGCTCGTCGTTACAGTAACACGAAGTTGGATGTTTAATATTTACATTAGCTGGCGTCTGTTGGCTGTCAAATCCGTCATTAAGAAGTCACCTACGTCAGACGTATTTCTTTTAGTTATATTCATGAAAAATAAGTTGACAATGATTTAAAAAAATAGTTTATTTCAACACAAAGTTTGTATGGTAGCCTACACCTAATGTATGTGATTTGTGTAAAAAAAAATTATATAGGCTTAACTTTGTCACAAAGACAAATTATATTATCATTAGAAATTGTAAGTGAGTAACATTAAAATGTTATTTATTTCTTCAATAAAAAGATACCACACTTTTTGATTAAACAGCTTATTAGATAGCCTAATAACAAACAACATTAAACATTTGCTTGTTGTTTTTTAATATGATTGTTTTGTGTGCCAAAAGGATTTACCAAAATTCAAGTCCTCAGCCTCCAAATAAATGCTAGTGAAGAAAAAATCTAATCTAATGAGGTTAGCCCATTACAAGGTTTAATAGCCAAGATGTCCACCTTTTAAAATAAATATTTCAAGCATAATTTTTCAGAATCAGAATCAGAATTTGAGAGTTAAAATAAAAACACGCCCAAAATAATGGTTTGTCCTAAATCTAAAATAAATTCATTTATCACTGATGTGAAAAGGTGCCTGAAAAACACTGATTGAGATTTCCAAAATGATACAAAGGAGGACAAAAAAAATATCAGAATGTGAACTAGGACAATCACATGACTGATATGTTTTCTTAAATTAACAATCTACCAATTAAACCGAATATGTTGAAATGACTGAGACTCAGGTAGTAAAGACTAAAGCTCTGTTTGGTGTTCAGGATGAGAGAGAAGAGTCCTCTTCTTACAGTAGGTCTACAAGTTCTGTCTGTCAAAACAGTATACAGTGACAATCAAATAACTTTTAGTTGTTTAGAAATATTTCATTCTCATTGTTGAGGAACCAATACTTTGCTTCTGAGCAACGATACAAAGAGGCCACAGAGACTCCCTGATGGTGTGTGAGGAGCGTCTTAAACTCACCAGCACAGAACAAGCAGATTGAAACAAACGTCCTATGTTGCTGGTCGGGGCGGGGCTCTCCTCAGAGCTAAGTTCCATCGTCTCCATCATCGGGCTGCTGGCTGAAGACGGTGATGTTGGGGTGGAGGTGGAAGTGCAGGAGGGTGTATTTGTTGAAACACGAAGGACTCCTGCTCTGTGAGATTAAAAAAAACACATCACGAATCAGAGTGAACTTTTAAACCCTTGCATTGCTGATGGATATAATGTTCTTTTTGCCTTACAAGAATGGAATGATTAAACCTATGATAAACATAATCCTCATATTTAGAGTTTACCATATCATTACTTTATGTTGCTACTACTACTGTTGTAGTCTCAGTGAGGAGATAACTTACTTTGATGACTCAAAGAAAGGCGACCACCGCTCTCCAGCTCGTCCTGTAGTCATCCATCCTTCTCATCTGGTCTGGGATGTAAACATCTTCTCTTTATATAGAGTCTTCATTCTCCTCGTCGGCCTGTAGGTACAACAAAAACATACAACAGAGTTAATCAGAGAATAATTGTATTATTAAATCAATGCTAAGAAGTGCAAGAGAAGTTTATCAAAGTTGTTTTAAACTATAGCTCTTTATAGATCATAGAGAAAGAGCCATCTTTTCTGTATACAAATAAACAAAATACAACAGAGTGAGCAGTTGCTTTTAAATATGTTTATAACCATTTTTAAGCTTCTTAATGTTAAGTCATTATAACCTTACCATGGTCTTCTACAACCATATACCTACACCAAGCTTAAAAAAACACGATAAACTCCTCATCATCAGAGCCTCGGGGAATGCCTTCCCCTGCAAAAGCAACCTCACACTCACCTTCTACCTCTTCAGGGATGAAGAAGACTGGGAGATAGTGATCCTCGTCAACGTGGACAGCCCTGATGACTTCAGGGAGGCCATCCTCTGCAGGGTGCACACCGTCTGAGGGCGGGAAGTCAAAGGGTTTGAAAATATTATCATATATTGGTGAAATTATTGCAGGGAGCCGCTAGCATATGTTGTTGTTACATTAGGAAAGCACTGAACTGATGTTGTCTTATTATCTCTTTAAAAATCAGCTTAATGAGCACACAGTAAAGTTTGTGTTTCCTGATTTGTCCAGTTGTCACAACATACCTCTACCTGCGTACCCTGTGAGTCCAACATATTTCTGTCATATTTATCTGGAGGGAGATTTTTTTTCGACTGAATTTTGGATGGGCACTTGCATGTTTGTTTGTTTTTATGGAGGAGACAGACAAAAAAGGGTTAATCTATCTATTTTAACATGATGTGAATGTTTGTAGAATATCAAAAACTCAGAACTAATTCTGCACTGTACCCATTTTAAATAAAATAATAGAAATAATAGTACCTTGAAAATATCGAAGAATTAGTTTGCATGTTTACTTCGGAAATGAAACATTTCAAAATCAGATTTCTCAATATAAAAGTAAGTATGGTATATTAATTGATAGGTTTAATGATGTAACATTATTTTGTTTTTTTGGAGGTTTTGATTATTCTCATATTTCTTGAAAATCATTCTTAGCATCTCTAATAAGTCCTTTAACGTCCTCTAACTATTATTTTATTTGCCAGACATTCACACACTATGACACATTATTTTAATCACAGTGAGGCCTTTCTGGCTCTAAAATGTTACATTTACAAATACTTACACACATGATTTAACTTTGTTTAGTTTGTTTATTCCTTGTTTTTGTTGCCTAGTTGTGATTTCCTGTTTTATTTTGTCATTTGTACCCTCATCTTTGTTTCCTCTGTTTATTTTCCTGTTGATATTCGTGGGTTTCATTTTCAGTGTTTCCTGTTTTATTTTGAAGTTATTGCCCTTTTGTATAGTTACTCACCTGTGTTTGATTACCCTGTCTATTTAGTCTCTGTGTTTCTTCCCTTCTGTGGAAGTTTATACGTCTACCTACCCCTATGTTCTGTGTTGCTTCGCCATGGCTCCTAATGTTTCTCATTTTGTATTTATATGTTAGGCTTTTGATGGTTGTTTTGAATTTGGACTCTTTGAAGTATGCTTTCGTTTTTGCCTTTTGTTAAATAAATTAGTTTGCTTTTCTGCACGTGGGTCCTCCATTTTGCTTTATAACTTAGCGTGACAGAATGAATTGAACACAATGAACCCAGCAGATTTTTTTCTAATTTTGAGCATTTTCAATCTCTCTGGACTGTGACTTGGCTTGTCCTTTTCCCTGGTTCCCGTGTCAGGGGGAGATATGGATTGCCATTGCTCACCACAATCTCAGGACTCTATATGTCCAAGCTCTTTAGTGGCTTTTTTAATGGACCTCGCCTTGGAGCCAGGCATCTACAGTCTCCTCGGCTAGAGCAGCCCATGTACAAGCCCAAGCCTTAGCCCCAGCAGCCGGTGTGCCAGCCCAAGCCTCAGCTCCTGCGCCCTATGTGGTGGCCTCCCGGCTTCCCAGAGCCTCGGCCTCCTGGTTTCCAAGAACTGCAGCCTCTCTGCTCCCCAGTGACTCTGCCCTTGTGCTCCTGTCCCAGAGCCTTGGTCTGCCTGTGTTTCTGTATCAATGGTTTATTTTATACAGTTGTTGCCTTGATTGTCTAACCTGTGTGTGTATTGGTTAATACTTTTACATAGTTGTTTGAGCTTTTCTCTTCAGGAATGTTTATGCAAACACATTTTCAGAGCAGTATAGAAATGTGCTTAATTTAACCTGCACAGGTTTTTTTTTTTTTATGTTTCAATGACTACTTTTGGATAGTGGTAAAAAGTGGTAATCAAAACACTTCTACATTATTTCCCTTTTTTAATTTGATATAGCAAACGTATTCCCAAAATGTTTCTTGTTTACACATTCAGCACAGAAACATTAGGTTTTGTTTTGATGTAGTGACTCTTGTCACCCAGCAAATCTAACAAATATTCACTCTCCTTTTAGCTCTGTTCCATCTCTAGAGAAAAATGTCTCTTTCTCTTTAGCCTCTTGATGATCCAGTGCTTCACTGTAGATGTCACTTGGAGGTTTTTAATTCAAAATAGCTGCAAGCTCATTTAAAAAAATGATGCTAATGAGACAGTGACATTAAACAGTGAAGTTGTGGGATGCAAAATCAAAACAATGAGCTGAAGAAAGCTGAAACCTGCATTTAGATCTGAGGCAAAATAGAGTCCAATGTGACCAATTTGACATGACATTGTGTCATTCGACTATACAAGCTTATGCCTATATTAAATGCTGATCAGAGCGGCTTTCATTCTCTAGACACACCAGATCCTCAGCAATATTTCTGTGTTTTAATTTTATCAAAAATATCATGTTGTTTCTAATAATGTTGTGGAATAATCTCTTTGTCTTGCATGTTACCTGTTGTTCACAATATCTTTTAAAATAACAAATTGATTTTTTTTATATCGGCTCAATTTTTCTTCAAAAAACAAACTAAACCCAACAACTTTGTCTCAGAGTCTCTGAAAATGTTAAGTTGACTGAACACAATGTTTAACTGCCTTGTGTGTAATACTGTCAGACTTATAAAACCATATGCCTTGTTTTATGGCGTTATTGGCAAAATCAGGGTTATCTGAAATAGCCTCTTCAGGTACATAACAAATGTCACATTTGTTGTTGTTTTGGTGAGTTGCACACTTTTAACAGATTGGTCAGATAGGCTATTAAAAATGAAATTGGCCCACTGATTAATAATACATGTTCAATTTAAACATCAATCGTGGAAATACTTTTGCTTCGAAAAAGCTTCATAGTATCACCCAACTGTAATATGTGTGTTTATGCCCTGTAGGCAAAAAAAAGAAGATGTTGATCTGGAAACACTTCTTTTTAAAGTTTGAGTAGGCCTACAGTACGCAACATTATTATGTCTTTTGCCAGACACAACCTTATTTACAGATAAACAGCACTTGTGCTTGATTTTAGAAAAGAAACGGACGTTTTTTATATCGTGCTACACGTTTTTGTCTCTTGCTACTTCAAGATGTCCATATTTCAGATATATATTTCAGGGGGAGTTAACGTACAACCCTGCCTACTGTAATACTCATAACGAATAGAAACCATAACATTAACATGTGGAAAAAAAAAACATCTATAACAATTCTATTATCCCCCCCTCCCCCCCCCTCCTCTGACTGTGTCGTCAGATTCTGTTCAACATTGTGACGCTATAATGACGACGAACGTTCCACAACCGGACCGGAGTTCACTAAAGAGATTGGCTGCTGGACTCAACTCACTTTGCCCTGGGCTATTGAGAAGATAAGAAGTCATTTCTGAGTCGACAAAAAAAACACAAGTGCTTTATTTACCTGTTTCGCTACAATGTCTCTGTAAGTACTTTTGTAGTGCTTGACCAGTAAATGTGAAAGACAGTCAACTTTGAATCTCCTGTAATCTGTCAGTTTTGGTTTTCTCAAGGTTTTTGTAAACGTTTCTCAGTAGAGTTAAATGTTTCTCGTGTAATGACTGTTGCACTAACATGCAAATGTCACTTTTCAGTAAATCTGTGAAGAAACGCAGCCAAACTCTACCATCCATACCAGACACGTCCAACTGGTATGGGATAACTCCTCCAATCAGTGAAGCTCTGCCTGAAGAGGCTGACTTGGTCCGGACCAAAGAAATGGTCGATGTGCTGAAATCATGTGGTATATTTGAGGATGACTTGGAGCTTCAGCACAGGTATGACTCATGTTGCATGACATATTTTATATAGTAAAACACATCTTCTGGGACTGGGCGTCTCTGATTTTTTAGCCTCTTATCTGTGTAACTTTGAAGCAAAAAACGGAAATATCTCAAATAAATTAATGCATTTAATTGGACAACTACAAGCTGAAGGGCACATAGCATGCTTTGTTTAAAAATATGGCCATTGACCATGTTTAAAAAGTCTCTTTATGTTTTAATTGCAGAGAGAAAGTTGTCAAAAAACTGGAGTCCCTTTTTAAGGGTTGGCTCAAAGAAATGTGTGAAAGTATGGTAAGACATCCTTTTATTTAAAAACCTATTTTGTTGTTTAAAAAGTAACTCCAATTATGTTTCTGAAAAAATGTTGTTGCATAATTTTTAACTACTTTTTTGATGATTTTAGAATGTACCGGAAGTGATAACAGCAAAGGTTGGAGGGAAGATCTTTCCATTTGGCTCCTATCATCTGGGAGCTCACTCAAAAGGTATGTAACGGTTTCTTTCTCACACTTTTGGAGCATACTAGAAATAGTGAAATTATACTATATGGGGAAAATAGTTGTTCTACATGTTATTTAATTTGAACAAAGACTTTGAATTCATTTGACCCAGGCGCTGATATTGACGCCCTCTGTGTTGGTCCTGGATTTCTGGAGAGGAAGCAATTCTTCACTTCTTTCTATGAGAAGCTGAAAGCTCAGAAGGAGGTCAAAGACCTAAGGGTATACCATATAAATAATTAAGTGCATGCAAGTCACAAGACATATCCCTATTTGTGCAACAATTTACTGACAGTATTGTTTTTTGCTTTAGGCTGTTGAAGAGGCATTCGTCCCAGTCATCAAACTTTACTATGAGGGTATTGAGGTAAATTAGCTTGAGAAAAAATGACGCGCACACCACATTCTGCAGTTTGCCTTAGTTAAAGTTTTGTGTGCATGTGTTTGAGTCGCTGTTTGTGTATTTCTGTTATCTCTTAGATGGACTTAGTCTACGCACGGGTGGCACAGAGGAGCGTTCCTCAAAATATAGACCTCCTCGATGACAAGTTTGTGCAGGGCATCGATACACATTGTGTCAGGAGTCTCAATGGTAAGTATCAGATAAGGACCCAGATGTACCACACCCAATATAGAACCATTTTGTCTATTTGTGGTTAACCCTTTTTGCTGTGGCTATCTATGATACTTTTTTATTATTCTTGTTTATTAGGCTACAGAGTTACCGAGGAGATCCTTAGAAATGTGCCAAACGTTTTTACTTTCCGGCTGGCTTTGAGAGCCATAAAGCTGTGGGCCAAACGTAAGTTTCACATTCACACTTAGTCAAGATTCCAATTGTACACAGGTAATTCACTTGAAGTCCAAGCGATCAATAATTACAAGCAATAACCAATGTGTTGACCTTCATTCTAACAAAGACTACTTGACGTTGACCTCATCTAAAATCATTAACTATCTATAACCGTATATATACTTAAACGTTGTCCAACGTTTGATACTTTTTTAATAGGGTTTACAACAATACAATCTCTGGGAGTTTAATGATTGATAGTTTAAAAAAAAAGTTACGAAAGTAAAAAAAAAAAAGCTCTTCAGTCATATTTTCATTAAAAGCCGTAGCAAAAGAGAGACGTGAAAGAGAGCAGCTGCTGGTCATTACTGATGTTTCTAGATCCTTCTGGACTTAAAGTTACATTTAGGTCTCTTACAAACAGACAGACAGCAGAGAAGGTGACGGTGGAAGACACAATGTTTGCATACACACATGTACATAGGCAACATTTCGGTACCCAAACATTGCTAAAAGTATTTGAGCGATTACAGTGTGCAGGAGTTTACCTGTAATTTTTGGTCATTAACAAGAAATTGGCCAATACCTGTTATCCACATTGATTGATTTTTTTACTGATATCGTATTGAAGTTTAAAATTCTGTTATCATATGAAACCCTAAAGTACAACCTGACATATAACGTGTTTCCAAATGTAAAGTATAACGTTAATGCACTATATAATGTGAAGTAAAAACTTACACAGTGTATTAAAACTTTACTGCCAAGTGCACATCTAATACTTTTGTTCAAAGTCACACAACTCAGTTCAGTAATTAATTGAAGTACACAACTGTATTTGGAACAAAATAAGAACGTCTCAGTGTTTTAGTCATGATGAAGTTAATTGTTTATAATGGAGAAAAGTGACAGTGGGGAGACAGCCTTTATCCATTTTATAATTGTCTGTGTTTGGGTGTCTCCATTGATATCTTGTTTGTTTTGTCTACAGTATATCTGCATTACAGCCTAATTGCTTTTCTACAAAAAAAAAAAACAATGCACAGACTTAATTAGCTTTATATCCTGTTAGTGCAAGACAAGTGTGTCTTTGTAGATTCATCTTATAAAATGTTAGAGTACCTTCATGTGTAGGTCTCCTCTATGAAACATGTTTGTTACCTTCTCCCCCCTTTCTACTGTAAAGCGTCCTTGGGTTTCGTGAAAGGCGCTATATAAATCTAAGTTATTATTATTATTATTATTATTATTATTATATCTGTAATCGTGCTTTGTCAGACCAACCTATTGATGTTACATGTTTGATGTCTTACATGTTTATGTCATATTTGTATTAATTTACCCCCAACTGAACACCACTCCTGGGAAAAAAGCAAAGTAGTAGGATGCAGTCGTGATAAAGTTGACAGTGGGTTAAACAAATCAGAGCAGCCCTTTGTTTAGATTAAGGAAACATGGTGAACTGGAGATCTTCAACCTTTTTCTGCTCCTTTTGTAACTCTTCAGGGCGTAACATTTACTCCAACATGCTTGGCTTCCTGGGAGGTGTTTCATGGGCCATACTGGTGGCTAGAATTAGCCAGGCCTATCCAAATGCTTCAGCATCTACCCTGGTGACCAAATTTTTCAAGGTCTACAATATGTGGTGAGTCATCCCATTTCTGGTGTCCCCTTTAAGAGAAAAAACACGAATGTACTAAAGAACACCCTGTAGGGTAAGGTTGGGTGTTCCAGTTACAGTTCTGCATGTGAATCTTTGGCTAAAAATGCAGAGGAGAATCAGATGATGTGAAAATGTTGTGCTTTCTGTCAGGGAGTGGCCAATCCCGATTATGCTGAAAAGAATAGTGGATCAGGGCTTTGAGCTCCCTGTGTGGAATCCGAGGGTAAGTCCTCATGATGTCAATAATTCTTTTGTCAAATTTACTCAAAGACAACAGGTGAGCTAAAAATATTGTCTTCATCTGCATTTCCAGGTGAATCGAGCTGACCGCTCCCACCTGATGCCCGTCATCACCCCAGCATACCCACAGCAGAACTCCACCTGCAACGTGACTCGCTCCACCTTAGCTATCATACAGGAGGAGATAAAGAGGGGTACGTAGTCACTCAGATGATTTTCTCCCCCGTTTTCTCTAAGGCAAAAACACTGTCACAATCATAACTTCCACAAATCTGTTTTTATTTGTGATTAAGATGTCCAACTAATTACCTCTTAAATGCTTCAAGAATCTTGTAAACCACGTACACAGGCTTAAAAAAAGTCTCCCTTCCTCATCCACAGGACACACGATCACTGAAGAGATCCTGCACAACAAAGAAAACTGGTCTAAACTGTTTGAAACTTCAGACTTTTTGGAGCAGTACAAGTATGTATTATTTAGTCCAATATGGAAAATGAGTTATTACATATGTGACATACTCTCAAATATGCACTGGTTTCTAAAATATGGACTTTCTAGCCTTAATTGTAAATGTTAATTGATTTGATTATGCTTACATATACCTCCAGGAAATTGATGTCTGCTAGAAATTATATAGTTCAAGCTGTAGACATGACGTTATTTTGTTCTCTTTTTGTTGTACTTGGCTGTAAAAAAAAGAAGAAAACCCTGTAAAACATGTTTTGAATTACTTTTAACAGATTGTACTTTATTGTGTGTATATATAAAAGTGAATTCTGTGATTTGCTGCAATACATGATGGTACTGATACGGTTTTGACAATAATAATTGAAAATGTTGTGTGCCTTACATATATTTTTGAAGGCCTTTGCTTGTTGTGTAATTCATGTGCAATAGCAATCTTTTATTTTTGTGCCATTACTATCGATGTAATGGTTTATTTTGTGGCTGCCTTGAATTTGTACTTTTATTGTCAAACAGTTTTAATGGAGTATGGACTTTTTGTCTCTTTGTGGATTTATGATGTTGTTGGATTTTATTAAACTCCAGACCTATGTTTGTACAAAACTGTAACCGTTTACTTCCACTGATGTATGAAATTGATGGTTGCATGTTTAAATTAATGGTTTTGATTTGTGCTGTCTGACTGAAAGTTGTTGTTCTGGACCTTGTTGGAGTATCTGTAATTATTACATTGTCGTGTTTAAATAAACCTGCTGTATGTTCGGAACTCTTTTGTACTGAGACTGTTTATCAGCTGATTTTCTAACATAAGAAAACTTGTTAGCTATCCTAGGGTCAGAACAGGCAGGATGTCTTTTACAGTATTGCTAATGATGTAGTTACAAACATGAGGAAGATGTGTTTCAGATAGTCGGCACTCTTTACAGCTTCTAATGGTGCTTTTTTTAATTCATATGTTGAGATACAACAAAAACAGATTCACAGGAGCCACAAACAGCATAGGAAGTCAGCAAGGTTTTGTCTTTAAAAAAAATAATTAGTAAGGATATAATGAAGAAAAGTGTCAATCTTTGTGAAGTCATGCTATCTCGGCTACAGTGTGCCTGTTTGGAGTATTAATCAAACATTCCTTCAATAATCAGTAAAACGTAAAACATAAAAAGTATGATGAATAAAATAAGCCCAAGCCTTGTGCCGTCTGCTGTCATTGTTCTGTCTCTTTATTTTTCAAGGCATTACGTTATGCTGGAACTAACTTCAGCTACAAAGGAGCAGCATCTAGAATGGTGAGTACACAGAGAGTGAAACTGGAACAAATGTAGACATTTCTGTAGACGATCTCGCGTCTTTGGGCGAGAGCACTTCTTATTCATGCCTGTGGTAGTCTCTTTGAGGGGGAAAACAGTTTTAATATTTTATTTCCAGCTCCTGTGCTGCTTTTGTCTTTCTGAACATGATGTTTTGTTCACTTCATCAGGGTCAGCCTGTTTGAGTCTAAAATCATACACCTGGTGAGAAGTCTGGAGAGGAATGAGCTTGTTTCTCTGGCACACGTTAACCTGCAGTCGTTCCCTGGACCCCAAAATAGTGATGGACAGTAAGGACATGTGATTTTATGGATATATTTTAATTTTGGCCAGAGGCTTCTTTGAGAAATGGCTTTTAAGCCAAAAGTTTTATTATGTTATATTTAAGTTTTAACATATTTTTATTCATATGCTGTACATTACAGTAACTGTCTGGCTGCAGTAAAACGTATTGATGGTCCTCATGGTAATCAAAAGGTATTTATTGGCGTGTTTTACCTGTCAGCTCATTGATCTGTATTTCTATCTGTTTCAGAAGCAACACATTTTGGCTGATTGGACTTGTCTTTGATATGGACGTGTATTTATACAAAAAAGTAGACTTAAGCGCTGTGCTCCAATCCTTCAAAACTCATGGTATGTTTATTTTCTTTAAAAATTCAGTTAGAAAACAAGCAGTGATGTTGTCAATAACATTTGAACTTGTGTTGCTGCAGTCTGCAGCCTGGCAGAGAGCTATGAGATGTCTGAGAAGGGGGTGACCATATCAGCCAAATATATACTGAGGGAAAACCAAAGCTGGAAGCTACCTGATGAGAGCAAAAGGGTTTTCAATAAAGCCAAGCCCGCAGTGAGCCGACAGATTTCTGCTGCAGCACCTTGCAGCACAGGAAAAGGCTGCCCTCAACCTCTGATGTCAGCAAAAAAGGCTAAAGACAAGGTATGCCAATTAGTGCTTTGTTGATAATTACATGTTGTTTTAAATGATGTGTTCACCTTTTGTAGTGATACACTCATTCCCTGTGGCAAGATTGAAATGAAATAGACAGAGCTGATGTTATTATAGCCATACATGAAAATACAGCTTTCTACATAAGAGTATCCTTTTATCTTATTAATCATATGAAAACTAAGTATGTAAAAGACTTACAATTTGTGGCCGTGTGCTTCACTTCCTGGAATCTGCACAAGATAAGGAACTTTACACAGCTCCAGGAAGTTACACTTCCCAACCAAGTATAAGTCTGACACATTAACATGTTAAAATCCCAGTGCAACAGTTTTACACCCTTTGTTTAAGCATTGATAAAAAATAAATAAAAATAAAAAGTATCTTCGGACAGAGTTCGACTATCTGTTTTTCCTGCTCCAAGTCATAATGCTTAGCTTAGCTTCCTAAGCCGCTGGGAAAGCTTTAGAGTTTATGTACAATCCTGACCGTAACAAACTTTTCTAAAACATCTGAGGTGTCAAAATGTTTAGGTGTGTTTTTTTTGTGGGTTTATTTGTTGGGCTATTTGTTGACTGAGAGAAAACACTTCCTGGAGCCCCAACTGAATGTACGGCAATCTCACTGTGTGACGACATGACATAAGAAAGTAACATTGACTGACCATGTATTATTCTGGTATCATGATAACACAATAAATCCAAATGAGACACTTTAACAACATTTGTTTGTATGGATTCCAACAATGTAATTGATTATCTTTTCATAAAGTTCAGACTAGCTGTTTCCTTGCTCCAAGTCTTTTTTTCCTAAACTACACTGATCTATCCAAAAAGCCAACAAGAGTATTTCTGTAGAAATGTAACATGCCGAGATCTTGTGGTAAGATGTAAATAAAAACAAAATCCTACAACCTAACATTTCTTGTTTGCTGTAGGAATCGGTTTCTGTGACAAGCAGCCCATGTGTACTTCCCTCCGTGGTACCACAGGGCATAAAGAGACCTCTTTGTCCTCAACCGGACACTTCATCTAAGAAGTTGAAAGTCGATGAGCAATCCCAAAGCACCTGTTCTGAGTCCTCTCCAGGTGTTGTGCACAAAGAGGCTTTTAATGCACATGAGACAAGCCCTGGTCCTTCTCAAAGCACCAAGAGACCGTGCACTGCTGAGCCTGAGTCGCCAAGCAAGAAATACAAACCTAACCTGGTAGGCCAAACTGTCTTGCTAAGTTGATCTGTTTACTGTGAAAACTCAATTCAACCTCTCAGCATGTAATCGATGAATTGAGTTATAAGATCCACTGCTTACAAAGGATGCTTCGATTTGTCCTTCTCAGATGGTCCCTGATAATGAGCTGTCCGACCAGCCTCCCAGCCTCTCCAGACCTATTTTAGCTGCAAAACGCTCCATCAAATTTAAACTTGTCAGGTACAGCAACGAATCATCAATAGAAACATGTTCCCTTTCTGCTTACATTCTTCTCTCTGATGTCTTGTTATGTGCCCCATATAACATACATCCTCACATACAAAATGAATGGTTTGATTGAATGATAAAAGACACCGTTGTTTTACTTTTGAACCACTAGAGGGCAGTGAAGCCTTTCTGCTGGCCTTTTCCTCAACTGTAGCAAAGGGATGAGTCCTCAGACAGGCTGTGTTCAGACAAGTCAGTTTGTGACAGCAACCCTGATTCAGATGAGAGTTAAGAGAGCGTCTTTACTCTCAGTTATCTCTCTATAAATGGTTTTAACAGGAAGAAAACAAGTATTTTTTTATGCTTGCACTTAAGTCATTGATTTGCTCTTCAGATAACAAGGTGCCGATTAATGATTGTATGATTCATTTGTGAGAATAGTCTGTCATGTTGTGTTTATAAAATTTTTAATTTTTTAATTTTCCCTCGTGTTGTTTGATCATTTTCGTGGAAGTGCTTTGAAGTCATCTGCAGACTGATTAATTGTAATAAAGGACAGGGAGAAACAAACATCACTCCAAAATTTGTTTTTAGGACAATTTTGGATGAAGAGGATAATAGCAAGTGTGCTTAAGATTTGAGTACCCCAAAAAAATCACTCTCAATCTAGCGCCATTAAACACACAAACTGGATAAAACTGGTGCATTAAAGTGTGCAGAACCTGGCTTTGCTTCACACAGTCATTCATCGCATATCAACAATAACATCCTCAGTAGGAGTTTCATAACGTCACATGATTTTTAACAAGATTTCCACTCTGTTTTGGGCTTTTTTTTTCTTCATTTCTGATACTCGGTAATCCCACGATGCATTTCTTGGCCAGTACTCAACAATTAATTACATGAAATGGGCATCAGACTTCTTTAATGCACCTGAGCCATCAGTTTTCCCATCAAGTGATAATGTGAAATGGTTTCTGAGTGCTAGAGGGAGAACAGGAGGTGGATAGTTTGGTTGACCACTGCGTGACCTTTAATTTAGGCCCCTACTGAACAGTTAATTTAAATCGCTCCTGTACAATGAAAAAAAGAGCTATGAAACTGTCCTTTTTTCTGAGTAGAACTTGAGTGATAAATAAATGATATGACTTGTAATAATTCAAAACATTTAAACAGACAAAAAGGTTGAGATGTGTTTCATCAACACACCACGGTCTTGCTTCTCTCTTTTTTGTTTTCTTGTTGAAATGCAGAATGTGTATCATTAGTTGAGGGATTTGTTCCAGACGAGACACCCAGATACTCAGCCATAGGGAGCAGACTCATAACATGGCCTAGTTAAAGGTTTTCTGTTGTTTGCATCCCAATCTGGTCAAAATTTCCCAAGATGAGGCTTGTAAGAGCGTGTATGTTGTTGCTTAGGAACAGTTTTTCATGTGCCCCCGGTAGGTGGTCTCTTTATGAATATCATTACATATCTCCATTTAGGGGAGGCAAGACATCTTTATCCCTTGCAGACCGCGTTTATCACTATTTTCACTCCAAAATCTGGGATGGATGTTTATGCTCCGTGTAGTTTTAGTTCTTCATTTACTTTTAGTTGTATTGTGATGCAAAGTTACAGTTGACTCAAAAGAGTACCCGTATAAGGATACAACTATGATTTGAAACTTCAATATAGTTATCCAATAAGTCAAAAACTCATTGGAAAAGCAAGACTCCTTTTTACCAGGGCAGCAAATGCATACTTAAATTTGTGTCTAATTAATCATGGACAACATTAAGACTTCATCCAGAGGTGTATCCACAGGAGGTCCAGTCCAGGGTAAGGGGCTCCCCTGTAGTTGTGGCCCTTTCTTCCTCCCGCCGCGTGCACTCTGTGTGGGGCACAGGCTCAGGGCACGGCCCCCTGTCTTCCTGCTGGGCCTCCATCTGCTGCCGAGGTGGTTAGGTCCCCGGATTGATGGCGAGACAATGAGTTTATGACATGTGTCGCCGTGAGTGACAGAGGGTCCCGTCCCAACTGGGCCTCCTGACGACCACGGATCCCACATTTGTACTCGGCACTATGCCAAGGCTAATGGGAGGAGTGATCCTCCTGCTGTGGGATGGGATTTGTAGTTTACAGCTGGCTGGTAATTCAGGACAAGGAGAGAATCTCTCTGGCTGCTGTCGTATGACTCTTTGGTGGCACGTTAGCAAGTTTTACATTATGTTGCTAAATCTGAAGGAACAATAATGTACCGTAACAGCATGTGCAGGTATCCTACCAACCTATTACTAGTGCTTTTTTATGAGAGACTTCTAAACTGGTCTCTGAAGTTCCCCTGTTGACCCAGCAGTGCTCCTTTCACACGCCTGTCAACATGCTGTTTCTTTCCACTTTGGTGGGTCCAAGTTAAAACGAAATCACTTCCTTCATCTCCCCCTCCTCTCCTCCTTGCCCAAAAAAACAGAATGATAAAAGCTGGAGTTTCACATGTGAGAAACTGCAACAATGCTACTGTACCTTCAAAGTGGGAGATGGCACATTGTGAGATGACAGGGTGTTGATATGAAAGTGTTATCTCCTTCCCGGGTGAGATCAGAGGAGGCCCGGTGGATGTGAATGTTATGTTGCTGTGAGTGATCTGACCAGCGTGGTGGAGGAGAGGTGTCATGGCCGACAGACTGACTAAGATGTGTGTGTGTGTGTGTGTGTGTGTGTGTGTGTGTGTGTGTGTGTGTGTGTGTGTGTGTGCGTGTGTCAGTTTTTCCTCAAAGGAATTCAGCATGTTACCAGTGGAAAAAAGCCTACAACTGTTTTGTCTGTGCTTGACTTTTCTGATTATCTGATTGTGTTTAAAGAACAGAAACTTACAACACTTAAAGTTGGAAATAAAAGCAAACTTTTTAAAATAATTGTCATAGAGACAATCTTGGTACACAGTAATTATCAACAGTTAAAAAGCTGTTTTTTTACACAGCTTTTCTTTTGTAGTATATGTCCATACATAATCTGGAAATTGACAGTTTGATGATCCTTTACAACTTGTAATTTTTCTTGCTACACATGGGTGTCATTTTGAGGGAGGGGGTTTTATATGCCACCTAATGAACTTCAATCAACCATCAATATTTTATCTCTTACAGCGAGCGCACCTGATGGAGCTCCTGACCAGGAGGGGAAACAACATCTTCACCCTCCTTCAATACAGTTTGTTTCATTTAAATGTTCTTTCCTCTCTGTTATTGTTTATTTCTTTGTTTTTAACTGAAAAGTTCATTTGAATACCATTTCCCTACAGCAGAGTAATAGGAGAAAGAGGATAAGGATGACCCTCCTTTTTTTCTCCACTTCTCCTCTGCAAGTGAACTCGTCAGTGTCTGTGTTGTGTGTCTGTATTGTCTTTGTGTAACTGGCTAAATAAAATTCTCAGCATTGCAAATATACTGTCGTATTGTTTCTGTAATAAAACACAAGAGGAATGTCATCCTCTCTTGAGGAACTCTTGGCAAAATTCTTCTATTAACAGAAAGCTTCATATATATGATTTCTTATCCTGCAGGGTTTAAAAAGGGGGTTAAACAGATTTATATTTCAGTAAAACCACATTTGGTTTGCTCGTATGCAGATTTGATGGATTTTTAATATCAGTGTAACTCAGCTGTTGTAGTTATTCATCAGCACAAACATATTTTCATATCCTTGTCCAATACTGCATGTAATTTTCATAACCTTCAGAGACTTCACGAAAGCAACTAAAACACTTTAAAAAGATAAAAGCTGACATTAGCTGATCAAGGCAAATAAATGCTTTTGACTTTTAATCATATAAGTAAACTTGATTAGTCCCTGGCCTGCAGTCTCACTCACCAATGTGAGTCCCAGTAATCCAAAAAGCACTTCTTACTATGTTGCTATCTGGCAGCAAGATGGTCCCTGAACAGGGTTTTTGCCAAGCTGGCAAAGTATTTAGGGAGATGTAAGAAAAATGGGCTGACCTAGATGTCAATCTCTCGATATTGACCAGATGAACTTGGTAATTGGACTTGAGCTTGTAAAGTGCTTTTCTAGTCTTCTGACTACTCAAAGCGCTTTGACAGGTCACACCTACACATTCACACCCACTCACACACTGATGGCAGAGGTTGCTTTGTAAAGTTACCTAAGTAACTAATCCCATTCATACGCCGCCAACGAAGCAGCAGGAGCAACTTGGGGTTAAGTGTCTTGCCCAAGGACACATCGGACATGTTGCTGCAGGAGCTGGGGATCGCACCCCCGACCTTCTGGTTGAGAGAGGACAAACTCTACTAACTGAGCCACAGCTGCCCACCCAAAGCAATAGAGAGAAGCCATGAAGAAAATAGAAGAAACACAAAGAGAAAACACACAAGAATCATCAGAGATAACAGTATAGGAGTTTTAACTACATGAAACTAAAATATCAGCTTCAACTTTATTTGTCCCCGAAGGGGGATTGGTTTTAGCTAATGATTGTGAAGCTAAAAATGAAGGGCATACATAAAATGATGTAAGCTAATTTAAAAAGACTGCCACTGGGATTAAGGATTTTGTATTACCTTTAGGCCGATGACAGTTTCATGTTTTCCAGGATTGGAAGAAAAATGTTATTGTTGGGTTATGAATAGGAACACTGATCTAACAGGAGTGAGGTGGTAACAGCTTACACTGGAGAAGTAGAACAAAATAACTGCTGTAATTTATCTTTATGGTTGTTACAGTTGTCAGTAAGTTTGTGGTATCAGAAACAAACTTGTAACTTGTTTCATTTCTGGGTACATTAGTGTCACAAACATAAAATACACAGTCTGCTTTTCTTTAGACCATATCCCCATTATGTTGTCAGGGCTATAATAACCTGATTAAAAGTAAAACACCAAATAATGTGGGGTTGAGTGGCCAACTGTGACTGGTCAAGATGAGTGAATGAAAAAGTTGAATTTTAAAGCATCATTTAGCACAAAGTATCCACGGGACTAGAGCTTCTAATAAAGATTTGAACATCATTAAATGGTCTCTGCAGTAGTAGCAGGTAATGTGGCCCATTTCCTCCTTCTCACTGAGGTTGCAAGCAGCCAACTTGGCCACTGTGTTAAAAACAAAGATAGCCAAATAAGCTGTTGCAAAATTAAATCAGTATTTGGAGTCAATGTCGGGCACTCAGAAGTGAAAGCAAAAAATGTTCAGCTGAGAGCAGAAGCAGTGAACCCGCTGAAATGCTCCCAATTTGAAATCATCCGACAGGATGTAAGCGAGGCCTACGGACAGCATAAGCACGACATGGAGGAGCACCTGTTACCGGATGGCACCCTGCCACTGCTCCCTGTCTGCCTGCTGTGGAGGCTCGCTACCCACTGATGAGGAATTAGAAAGTCATTAAGGAACACAAATAGCAGGATGGCACAGTCGCAACCAACTCCAGACTTAATTTGTGTCTTCATTTATAGACTCGTGGGGAAAAAACAAACTTTTTTTTTGTGCTCATAATGATTATATTTACTTTTCATATTCAGAATCTCTCTTCTTTCATTAAAGCGTGCCTTTGAGATCATTCTCATGAGTGCAAGCAAAGATGTAAAAAGTTAAGTTTTGTTTGTTCTTTGAAAGGTCAGCATTTCTCTGACGTTGGTTACAATAGATGCCAATATTAAAGTAATTGCTAGACAGTATAATTTTCCTTGGTTTGTTAAATTACATCTGCATATAGCTTGCTTAAGTCTTTCAGCTTATCACACACAAATGATATACCTGTAGTATTCCAGGGTAGATGCAACAAAGGCAGCTGCATCTCAGAAGGAGGGTCCTCAATACTCAGTAAACTATTTTAGAATCACGCTGCATTCACTTCCGCCCTACTCTCTATGAGTTCTCTGTAGTGGACTATACAGTGAGCTCATTGGCACAAAGAAGAACAAAGATTTCGGGCACTGCTTGCTGACTTGCTGGCCGCTGATAATGACGTCAGGCACAAATGAAACGTGCAGCAATGCTTGTCAGGGATCGATAATAAATGATGTGATATCTCATTTTATACTTAGCATTTAACAAAACAAATAAATATAATAAATACATATAAACAACTGTATTTTAATAAAATAATGAAACATATTTTAGGACCTCAACTCGTATATACAGTATGTGAACACAGACTATGCTCTCATGCACATTAGGAAAAACTAACATTACTCTACCATCTTTTAATCTCTCTGAAACAGCTTCTAGATTTTTGTAAAAATGAACTTTCAAATATGAACTTTCCATGTGTTTCTGTGCTGGTCAAGCTCCTCTCATTCGTATGTCATGGATCAGAGCAGTCAAAAGTCACTCTCGACTCGCCAAAGCTTTACACCGCAATGCACGTTAATATATATTGCTTGGTTAGGCCATCTGCTGTACAACACTTTTCACAATGCATTACGGGATACAATGAGTCCACTATATAGGGTATGATAATGCTCATTCAGACAAAACAAAAAAATGATACATGCTCTTTATAGTGCACCATATCGTGGGTATTGTGTGATTTCAGATACAGCATGTACAGTCATGCAAGCAGCACTGTAAGGCTAGGCTAGGACACAGCAGTGTGCTGAGCTGAATGCTATTGTCAGACTGACAGCTTACTTATAAAGACAATGTTAATTTTGTAATTTTTAGCAAATGTTAGCTGCAACCTGCTTAACATCTTAGTTTACATGTTCAAATTGGCACCAAACACAAAGTGTCACTGTAAAAATGAGAGTTTGTTTTGGAGTTATTAAATTAAATTAATTTCCCCTGCTTATAGCTCTGGAAGTAAAGTAAGGGAAAAAACAAACTCTACCTATTCTACGGAAGTTTACTGTACTACAGTCCTCACTGGAACATGTCTGTCAGGTGAGGAAGACCAAATTAACCTAGATAGAATATACGTCAATATACTGTATATCCGTTAGTTATATCCGCTTGGATTTATATTTGGTTAAGGTCCAGTTTTTTTCAGGATGTTCTCGGTGTCAAAACTTGCTTGGTTTTGCTACAGTATTAGTTCAAGTACCTTAATAACTCTGTTTGGCAGCCACATAGCAGAAGTTAGCCACAAAGATCCTGTTATTGTCAATGATCATCAGTGAGCTAATTTACTTACACAGAACTGAGACGTTGTTGAACAAGTTTATTTTAGCTTGCTTCTCTTGAATTACCATTCATAGAGCCAAAGAGCTAGGATGACTAAAAAACGTATGCTTTCATGTCTTTAATATGACCAATTTGTGCTATCGATATCGACTGCTTTACTTTGTTCCTGCGGAATACGTACTTCTGTTTCCCTGGTGCCATCTGTCTGGAGCTCACTGGTCACACTTCTCCTGTACGAGTGCTTGTGGTACCTAATTAAAGGCTTCAAATGAATTTGCAAATTAAGTTTTTCAGTTGTCCCCACAGCTGGTAGGGCTGGCAGCACTGACTGCAGAGGTTCAACAGAAGGGCAATGAGGCCTCTAGATTCCTGTGACAGGTTGGGAACAAGTCTTGCAAAGTTTGCCTTCCGGGGCGGATAGCTGTTTTGAACAAGGAAAATACTTTTAGATTGTTCCTGAGAAGGATGTTAGAAAAGGGGAAATGGTAACACTAAGAGATATGATATCAAGGTTCCATGCATTTTAGCTGAAACCCTTTTCAAAACTAAAAACTGTGTTATCCAAAAGATTTGGCCAGTCCATGTCCACACACACAGATACGCTCCTGCATAAAAATGAATTGGTTTTACGACACTTCTAGGAGTTGGTCCATAGATGTTGAATAAGTGAACAACTCCATGGGCCTGATGGTGTTCTAGATTAAACATCCAAATGAGTTTTATTTGACTGTAGGCTTTACAGCTGTGAATCATAAAAAGTCTACATATCCCCGTAAAATCACCATGGGGGCTTTCACACTGGCCCGACAGTTCCTCGTGTATTAGAGCAGCTCCAGGGTGTCAGATCAAGATCATAACTGGTCTCTCTACTGTTCACCTCAAGTAAAGCTGCTGTTTTATTCACAAATTAAGTCTGAGCTGCACTTATTGACTAACCACATGTTATTTCTACTTTGGGATGTTTTTTATTTGTAACTCTCTACTATCTCTTGAAGTAAAGCATCTCAATTTAAAGCTGAACTGATGGATATTCTACCTTTAGAAATGTAAATGAAATGTGAAAGAGATTGATTACAGTGACGGACCAACAGTGAATTATCAACTAACATGCCATATTCAATTGATCAAGTGTTTTAGCCTCTTTAAGCTGATTGTTTTTATTTCATAGCCCACACCACACAGCAGGTTAACAGTCACAACAGGCAATGTTTTTCAGTCAAAAAGTTGTAATAGACAAACTTGTCAAGCACTAGAGACCAGACACATTGAGTAAATGACTAAACTAGTGAAGTACTTAGCTGCTAAAATAATAAATACTTCTTCCATAATGAGTTTATGGGCAACCAGCAACGTCATCTTACTAACTGCTAATGTTGTTCCCTTGGACGTAGAGATAGGGAGCAGTTGCTAGCATTTGCTAACTTCACTTGACAAGGTCTAAACGTGTCTTTTTTTGAGTGGGTACTCATGATACCTTGACAAAATAAAACTTTAAAAAACTGCATCTATGTTCCATATAGAACCATACAGTGGACAAAAACGGTCAGCGTGTAGGCCAGCTTGGTGCAGAGAAGTTCTAGTCTTCATATATAACTTTTAAGCCCTGGCTTTAGACCTCACTATATGTGTCTCAGTACCTGTAATTCATATGGTCTACTTGTCCAGTAACTTCAGCAGACTGTGTCTGATCACTACATGATAAATGTCTGTTTCACTGAGGCCCTTGAATGAATCAAGTGCATTAGAGCCTGTTTTGGGCTGCGCTGCTTGAGAGGTCAGCACATATGAGAATCTGACAGAAATGAACACGGCCATAACTCCTATCTTTTACACTGAAACCCTCGAGCCATAATGCATTGTACTTTGAGAGTTAGCCCAAGGCTCACTAGCCGTCTGAGTCATTGACACACCAGTGACTCCGACTGCACAGTCAATTACCCATCTACCTTTCATGGGCCAGGAGGAGAAGACAGGGAACGAGTTCATCCATGCATTCACCTACATCAGCCGAGCCTCCAACAGAGGTGACACACATATACAGAAGGAAGAGACAAGAGGATACTGGGTTAGTTTTTTTTCCTTCATGTGGAGAATAAAGGTTAATAACAGTCCTTTCCTGTGTCATATTTGACATGACCAGTCATCGCAGTAATTACAATCATTACACTCCAAAGGATGTCTAGTTATCCCTCTTAAACACAGGCCACACAAAGGAAATCAATTATTCAATCAGAGCTCTCCCATTCATCCCTGCCTGAGTTCACTTAATTTTGGGCCTGGGTGAATCTGCCGCAAATAAACCCCGCGACCGGAGAAGAAAAGACGAACAGGCCCCTAATTTGTACCCTTTCAGGCGGTCAATCACTTTTCAAAGGAATGCAAGCTTATTCTGACAATCAGGCCGACGTGAATGGGAATGGGTTTCATCTGCTACTTTACATAAGTTATCTAGTGATAAAGAGGGCAGAAGAAGTAGAAGAAGTGAGGGAAGGAAGGGGGGCTTTCAGTAGACAAGTGTAGCCTGTGGCCCCCGCCGCTCTTACTTTCAGCCCCCTCTCTCCCCCCTTTTCACCTCATCTCTCACCCATCCTCCGCTCCTCATCTTGCCTGTGCCCACTAGGATTGGCAGCATGTAATTTAAGAGCATGGGCACAAAGACCAAATGCCAAGCCCATAATGGAAGCTGGATGTGTTCTGATTTAAATGGGCTTCTGTGCGTGAGGCCCAGGGCCTGTAATTAAGATCACTGGGACAAAGAAGAGGAGACAGTCTCACAATGCAGTCGGGACCTGGTTGAAGAAGAGGGAGAGAAAATATCAGCTCGTTACACTCAAAAATGTAAAGACGAGTGTTTCTAAATGGACACTTCCGCAGTTAGAAAGAAGAAAGTTAAAGTGAGGAACACATGCTGACAAATTTTGTCTATTTGTTGTTTCTTTCCTGTGATCATCTGATGAATTTTAACTGTGCTCGTAGTGTCATTCATTAAAATTACAACTTGGAAGCCTAGTTGAAATTAGTCTCGGCTAACTTTCAAGGATCCACCGCTGCACATGCATCTCTTTGATTGCTTATGAAGTGCGACACGTTGCAAAGAGCAGCTTAACTTCAGAGAGAATTACTATTACAGTACCGAGCGCTGACTCCATCAGCATTCCTGTAGGGGTATTTGATCAATCTGAATGATGAAAAGACTACGAGAGGCCTTCATATCCGGATGGAGGGCTGAAAGTCTCGTCCTCCACATCCATACAGCCTCCATCACTCTCTCCTGAGCGTTTTTTGTTCCCGAGGACACACTCTAGCTCCTAGTGCTCTGGGTGGTTGTGTGTTCAGACCTTTTTCCGTTTAATTAGATTTGTTAAAACAATTTTTGGAGTGCTTTATTCGGTAAAAGCTCTCAGGGGTTAATATCCGCAGAACACTTCTGTTCGGCTTCTTTTCACCAATGGAGCATAAATTATTTAAATTATTCAGAATTGTGCGACCTTTTATCTCACCCCCTTTGAAGGCAGCAAATTAAAAATGCAAATGGGCTAACTAATTAATATGCAAATGCATTCATTCCCAGTTAACAATTAGCAATTAAACCTGCAGTGTCTAGAAAGAGCACTGACAAAATTAGCAACTTATTTTTTCATTTGAAAAATAGTCAGTCCGAAAAAAAAATTGATTGACGAAATGACTTTTACTGACAACCACCTGCCTCGATATAAACAAAATTAATAGGATGTCATGTAGGAGACACAGAAATCTGAGTGGAGTCATGTCACAAACAACAGAAATGTATGTCATTTTGTCATGGTTTGGCTGAGTCTTGTATATTTCATAACTCAATCAAAGCTTAATTGAAACATAAAGTCTGCCAGGGATTCTCTGCGCAGGAGCGAGGGATTTTTTTTAAGAGCAGAGGAGAGAAAAGCGAGGCAGAAAGGAGTTAGCCAATTGCATAACACAAATTAATATTTTGTTTTTATAGCTATGGTCAGAAATCCAGGGCAGAAAAAAGACGAGCAGGAAACCATAAAACACCCACAGCTGTCAAACAGTTCCTATTCCCTTCAACACGCTCAAATGCAATCTCGCACTTAGCGCTATCTGCTATATTACACCTTATGATACCTAATGTTGCAAACTCGACATCAATCATGCATGCCAAGCCCAGACTGTCTCTCCAGTGACTGAATTTAACCACATCCAGATCCTTTGATGCGATAGCGGGAAGGTGCGGGGGCCGGGAGGCGTGAACTACACCTCCTTGTAAAGGTTATCTGTGATACACAGACCCGGGGGCACCTGCCTCATGCAGAGCGCGCGCACGCTGCCGCTATTCAGCCGAGAACATACAAAGTGATGTATGTGTGGAGATCACTGTCAGCTGTGGAACTATGACAATAGAGGTCAGTCAGTCAGTCAATCTGGGAAACAGGAATAAGCGAGGGGGAAACAGAACAAGAAGGTTTTTTCTTTTCCTTTAACATCATTTTTATTAACATCCACAGCTCATATTCCGATAATCAGTGTCAGTGTTCAACTTGATCTCCTGTCAGCCTGCAACTTCTGCTAGAGGGCTCAGCAACACTATAACCACCTTTCAACAAATGCTTGGTGATTGCCGCGCCTTTAAACGTGATTCTTGTGTTTCATTAACTCGCATTAAGTGCCCACGTCCCCTGACGCTTGAATGTTATATTGCCAAAGAAGGTTCATATTTTATTTATCACAGTTTAATATTGTTTTTGAATATTTGCAGTGCCTTTAGGCCTGGCTTGCAGTCACATTACGCTCTTTAATTTCTCCTCGGAATTGATTTTCTATTGCTAGGAGTGACGTTTGATTAAAAACATTTTCTTGCATAAAAATGTAAACCAACATGAAGTTAGTCTCCATACGGTAGCTGTTTGCTACAATATCTGTAGATTACGCTCCTAATTTCATTTGATGCATTTCTTAATTGAATTGTTTCTTGTTTTCTGTTGCACAGTCTGAGAAAGATAGAACCCCGTTCAAAAGCATCACACATTACTGACCATTTACGCTGATGACACCCTGCAGCTCTAATGTATTCACTGGTTTTCATATACATACTGGTAATATACTAGCAACTGCATAATTACTGCACGCCACACAAGACACTCCACATGCATCTCTTTATCCCTTCACTCTTGGAATAAATAGAACTAAAACACAAGAAATGCAGCAAAGAGCCTCTTTCAAGTAAATAGGCTGGGGGTGGGGTAGATAATTAATTCTGAGATTAATGTACTGTAGCAGTGGTGTGTTATTAAAACGCTATTTTTAAATTACAGCTCAGAAAGCACCCCCTTGGGATTAAGAGTGTTAGCCACTGATCTCTGCTTAAGTTATGGATGGAAAGCGAAGGAGGGGGGTCTATTTTACATGCACAGGTCCCATCTTATGGCGCATGCTGTGGGTTGACACCGACAATCTTTTTGCTGTTCGCTCGCCTCAGTGCCACTCTGAAAAGCCTTTAGTGCCTTTATCAATGGAGCTAGAACTTGTGCTTTTCAGTAAGTATTTAGTGTTTGATAGGCAAGGGCCACTGCTGCCTTACAAGTGGCATTTGATTAATGGATCTTGCTGTGTCTATTGTAAAACACTTGTTTGCAGAGCAAGGGAGTGTTGAAAGATTTTGTCGTAATATGCCAGTTAAAGAGTTCACAACTCAGAGCAAGGTCTTTAAAGCTTACATGATGATTGTTTAACTCAACATGAGACTTGGTTTTTGCCATGTTTCCTTTTATTCCTACAACATTGAACATGTTAAAGTAGTCGTGAGTTCCAAGAACATATTACCACTAACCCTATGGACAGGGCTGCTGTTAGTTTGAAGCTGTTTTAAGAGATTTAAACTGGTTCGGTTGCTTGAGGGCAAGGGAATAAGCTAAAAACACAGGCAAACATAACAGCAAACCCTGGGCATTTCAAGCAGGAGTCATATTTTTTTGGCAACCGCCAAAAGTGAGCCACATCTGTCAAGCTCATAGACTGTATAAAAATGGACAGCACAGTCGATGTCCAAAAGTGAAGTCAAAATGTTTGCAGCTTCCCTACTGACTGGCTGCAGTATATTTCATAAGCTCTGCCTCATCCATGTTAACAGATAACATGGGTCAAGCAATCAAATTAAAACACAGGGCGAATACATTTTTGTCAAACTCGATTTCGATCACCATGTTTAATTCTTATCATGCTGATTATTGTCTGAGTGTTTGTTTTTATGAGAAGCTTAGTTTTTGGTAATTTGTAACATCATGATTGACACCTCTGTTGACAAATGCGGCTCCTGCAGTGTTGTGTGCACAAGATTAGCAGAGTAGAGAAGAACTGTGAGAGGAAACATATAACAAAGCCTAATGTGAGAGTCATTGAACTTTACATAACCTTGATTGCCTGTACTATGTGTGCTTCAAACCAACATAAGAATCTTTTCTGCAGTGGAAGGGACCAACCTGAGGGATCTGATGTTTTAATGTTGGGTAGTTGAATGTGTGTTTTGGTTAGCGGGAGGGGTAGGGTGTCAATTCCCATGCTCCACCAGCGCATGGCTCCAAATGACTTCAACAGTGCAATATGTCAGCACCACACAGCAGTGTGGTTGTATACAGTTGTTCATCTAAATTTGCTTAAAACAGTTTGTCGATGTTAGCGATAAGTTGGAGGCTGTAAAGCCATGCTAAAGATGCTAAAACACTTTGTAAAACTAAGACGAAATGCAGAGTTTCGCATTATTATTTTGCACAGGGCACATAGTGTTTAATCCATTAATAAAAACATTTAATAATGCTGCTTTTAAAACTCTTGGACGGATGCCCCATTTGGCTTCTTTTTAGTGATGTTGGCATGCTCTCAGATTTGAGCAATTAACTTGGTGCATACGGATTTTGGAATGAAGGCCACACATAAAAGACCCAAGATGTAATAAACCAAAATGATCCTTTAAATATTGAAAGAGCTATGACTGCTAAAACAATGTGTGCAGTTAACAATGTCCAGGTGAGGTCCTCCAACAGCCTCACTTAAGTTTTTTGACACACTCCTCTCTCATGTGCTTACAATTGGGTGAAAAGGGGTTAACAGCACTTTAACTCCTGGCAAATATTTCATAAAAAAAAGCCTGCGTAATGGGGCCACCTGCATGAGATGACCACAACAGGACAGAGAGAGAACTGGCCTCTGAATTTGTGTGTTTGTCAGACCCAATGTTTGTGTGTGTGCATGTGTTATGTTCTGTTTTTAACATTGGCAGTGAGTGCTTTGCACCTGTGGCTGCTGGCAGACCATCCGGTGTGTTGCAGCTCCGGAGGGACCTTGAAGCCCGTCGCAGTGGGAGAGAGGAGTCTGTCCTGCTAACCGTAATTAGCACAGGCCTGTTGATTCACTGATAATGAGAGGGAGTTCATTAGCAACACGCTAATTGCTGCCTACTTCACCAACACCGCCACCATCGCCGCCATGCCAGCCCCCCAAGTCTCCCTGCACTCCAAAAAAGTTTGCCCATCTAACACATTAGAGATGTAAAAAAAAAAAGTTAATCTGTAACTTTTTGGGAGATCTGAGGGAAAGCAGATGGAAGGTGTTAGTACGAGTTCTGACTTATTTTAGTCGGTGTGTAGCACAGACTACCAGAGTAAAGAGCGTGAGTTGTTTTGGTTGTGAAATTTAAGCATCGGAGGCTTCTGCTGAGAGGCATTGCATGAAGCTAAAACAGTTCTGTCCAAGGACGTGATGAAAGTTCACAAGCTAATCTTCAGAACATGCAAATAAGAAAAAAACCCACAACTGCACCTGCATTATATAACCACAGTGTATCAGGCTTATTTTGTTAGTCACAAATTATACCTCAAAGCCAAATATAACATATATTCACAATGGATTATATGCACAAAGAAGTAACAGAGCAAAGACTCTATATCACATAGGACCTATACACATAATAAAACCCAAGTTACCACCAAGGGTCCATTGTTCTCCTGTCCTGTGTTTGCAGATTTCTGCTAATTGCTCCTCAAAGCTGAATGATGTCATTAAATTATGTTGGTCCAAATAAATGTTCCAGGGGTTACATTTACAGTTGTGAGAATAAAAAATACAGATGAATTTCTACATAAATGCTACGAATAAGAATAACTACGTATGTAGGTCACAATTTTAAAATCAAACGGATTATTATACCTTGCTAGGCTATCTTTAATGCTAGCATTATGTTAAAACAGCTTGAGTTTATTTTGTCATCTTCCACTTGGTCTATTTGCATCTTATACATATACATCTTAATCTGTTTAGCCTGCGCTGAGCTGGAAAAACATGTGTTTTATGCCATAAAGCAATATCCTGATATGCAGTAAAGTAATAAAGCATGTTTTAGCACCCACACATGCTGTTAGCTAGAATATGAAACATAAAGTCAAAGCCAGTAGAAGTAGCTAGTCTTGCTAAATCTGAATTGTTTAAAGTTGCTTCTTTATAAAAATCGTTAAAATTACTGCATACAATGTGAAAGGGTTCACAGTGTTGAACCCACAGACTACTTCCCAAAGCACTCTGGAGCCTTTTAGCATCTTTCAGCTCATTGCTTTTCTTTAAACTGTTTTGTTTCCTGATCAAGGGCGTAGAAGCAGCTTTTTTTATTAGAAACCCCCAATATATCTTAAGTCAACATAAGTACACAAAAGCCCTATTCAGATTGCCGTTTCAAGCTGCGATATTTACCCCCCTGTGACGTTTCGCCTTCAATCTGATGTTGTGGAGGCGTAATGGGGACAAAGTGATCCCCCCTCTGTACCGTCGTCGGAGGTATAACAGAGGTGAGACAGTTTCAGCTTAGCCAGCGGGGAAGCGCAGTGCTGTGTGTGCCTTTCTGACTGTGTGTCTATGTGGAGAACCTGCTGTGCCTCCCTACTGCAACACTTAAACGCAATGGGAATTCACAGACTGGAACACCAATATTACGACGTCACGGAATCAATATGAATGTTCAAAGACGTGATGACGGCACTTTTGCAAAAAAAAAGTGTGAAAGGGCTAAAGTAGCTGAGCAGCTGTAAACAAAATTGCAGAGTATTCAGCGGCTAACAAGCTAACGTTGTCGATGTTTCCATCAGGAATAAGTTGGTGGAGACTAAAGCATAGCTAAAATGAGACTGAATTTGACACTTCAGACAACAAAACCCTTTCGGATTTATTTTTGTATACTGCTGTTTTTATTTAATTTAGCATTTTCCTGCTAACAAACAGCATTTTCAACCCATATATATACCCTAATAAAGGAATCATATTTTAGTGGGTTTTTCTTACAGCTTCATGCTGCACTCATCAAATGTTCCAAAAATAAAATAAATGCAGTGTTAAAAAAAGCTCAAATGCTACATGTTTCATTAATGGGTTAAACAACAGATGATAATGAAGGGATTAGTTTGTCCAACTTTTTTTTACGTATTCAATTTTAGATTAAACAGAGTTTTATATGTCACTAATGTAATGCTGTGTAAGGGAAATATGGACACCTTTCTACCGCTGAAAACTTCCCTCCTAATTGTAAACAAGCTATAATAACGAATGCAGTCTGCAGCTTATGGTCCCCAAAGAGTACTTCATATCCAACCTGGTGAAACGATGGGACGGATAGATGGATGGATCGAGGATGGTGGGATGACTAACCAGTCCGAAAGTGCCATGGTAATATCCGTCAGTGTTGTGTATTTCTACATAACAAGTGTCCATCCACGAAGCAATCTCACCTCAAGAGAGTGATCTGTCTCTCCTTTCCCCTCGCTAAGAGGCTGAGGCTTTATCAGTAAGGCCATGATGAATTCTCAACAGACACCCACTCCGTATGGGCCCTGAGTGAGCATGCATTTAAATGAACCCTCTCTTCCTCATGCCTCGTACTACACAAGGATTTCTAAACTCTCTCTCTTGTCAAGCACTACATCAAACACAATAACAACAGCCGTCCTAGCCCTCCTTCATCCTCATCCCCTCCCTTTTCCACCTATTTCTTGAAGTCATTTTCATCTCTGACATTTCTCTTCTTGGTCCACATCACCAAAGACTCCTTTCATCTGCTTTCATGGTGGACTCATCTACATTTTTTAAAGCAAGTTACGTCATATCCGAGTTTGCTGCTGCTCTCAATCATAGCACAAAGAGTCTTAAGCCATCATTATTAACCACCTTGTCTCTTGTCTCTCTTCTGCTTTCTGGAACCAGAAGGTGAGAGGCAGCATCCTGGTGATCAGAGCATCAAAGCTGCCAGTCAGCCCCTAGGCTGGTGCATCATTTTCAGGGTAAATTACAGCGCTATGAGGCTCCCTTCCTATACATGTCCACTGCTGTTTAAGGTATAGCTTGGTAGATGGTCTAATTATCATGAAGGCACCTCCATAGTCTGGAGTGTCAAGTTCTCAACAAGGGGGGCTTTTCCTTCTAATTGAGGTATTTGCCTTATTTTATTGTTTTTAGCAGATGTAAGATGTAATAAAACATTAGCAATAATTGGTTATCTGTTAGCATTGTTAGATGTAGGGTTACCAGCAAATTCATGTTTTTTCTAGTTTTAGTTGTAGACCAGGGTGACCTTCTGTCCCGGTTTGACTGGGACCGCTCTGTGCCCCCAGTCCCAATGAATATCTATAAAACACTAATATGTTCCAGTTTTAAACAGTCCCTGTCCTGGTTTTAACCAACCAAAACAATACACCATGCTTGCAACACCGATTTGTCTGGATATACAGTATGTCAATCAATGTTGTTGCCAGGGCTGATACTGCTTGAACCAATAGAAAAACTTAACTAATGCAATACAATACTGATTTTTCTCTAAATGTGTCAATCAATCTCAAGGTTGCGGCTGTTGCTTAGCTAGCCTAGCTTATCATACTAACATACAGGTAGGCTAGCTTCCATGCATGCGAAAGGGAAGTTTGTGTTTTCCACAGAGCTGCAGGAGAGTTACAGCTGCCTTCAAAAAGTACTAGGCATTGAATATGCTGCGTTTTGCACACTGCAAATGTCCATTTTAAGAAGCCCACAGTGGAAATGCTTACATAGAAAGCCGTATTAAAAGGTGGGCACAGGCTGGAAATAGCTCTGTTGTGACCTTCTTCAGTGAGTCAAACGCTGGTGACAACCAACTTAAAAAAATGCTCAGGAGGACACTTTTGCCTACCACCTTGTGAGATCAGTGCTGGTCATCCTTTTACAATCGAGACATGATGTTTCATGTGCTGAGGCACTCTCCATGGTGTTGATAGCAGCATTGATGAAAGATCCAATTGTACCATGAACTCATACATATGGGTTTGCAGTAACATTAAAGTGTCCCTATTTGGAGATTTTAAAATATGAAAAAAAGGAACCAACTTTTTGTAACAACTATAACTGCTCAAAACTGTGTATTAGTTTACTATGGAGTTTCAGAGATTAAAAAAACCTTCTCCTCAGGTAAGCAGAACAAGCCAAATGGAATAAACAAGACTCTCTACCCAGAGACAGTAGAAAGTATTTTTTCCCTAAGAACTGGCAACTTTTACAAAGAGAAAAAAGGTCATGCTTGAAGTTTAAGAGAAACAAAGTAACATGGTATACTATTACAGACTCCTTCCATGTCCCCTGATTCAGCATATAAAAATGGGCATAGGTAGCTTCTACCTCCGTCACTGGAAAACAATACCTTCACACCACGTTTGGATTTTCCTCAATTAAACCACCGAAGTCATTGTTTCACAGGAAATTGAGAAAAGTTCCATGCAACGTGCGGTAATTATTCATAATCCCAACAATTTGAGTGCAGCTACCTCATTTGGCTCAGTAATTTCGGCTTTTCTGAAATTTCCTTGCATACATTTGCACATTAATGTGGCCTGTTGTGTGCAGAGAGGGAGCGTTTTCCTGTGTGATGTCTCGCACAGTGGTGCGGCCCAGTCGGGAGGCAGGGCCAGCTGAGACACAAAGATTGGTTTTGTTCTCCTTTCGCTGTGGAGCACTTTAACACATTCAGTGTTATTGCCTCTTGTCAGCGCTGTTGTGGTGGCAAACAAAACCTTTGCAGTGTGTGTTTCTGTGTGTGGTCTCTTACATCTTACTGTGTGTCATGCAGAAGACAAAAACACAAAAACATTTAGCTTTTCATCAATTATCTCAAACATTGATTGTTGCACATTCCCATACTATCACATCTTAGAAAGTCTATAGACTTCTATGAAACAGAGGAAAAACCCACAAAAATTCCTTCATACTCTACATCCATACATTTTATTTACACCTATCTCCCAGACTGTGTTACTCCCCATTTCCTCTTTTGCAACTTGGTCCAAATCTTTCATGTTTTCATCGTTTTTCTGACTGGTTGATGTGCTGGCGGGGAGATATGGCCACCAGTGTCTGTGGCCGGCTCTGTGTTGTGTGCTGTGACTGTCTCCCTGAGATTTGCATAAATAAGCTCCCGGTCCCAGCATGCCCACGCTGTTGTCCAGGTGCAAGGACATTTGCATATAGAGCTGTGATAGGGCTCCCCTGGGTCCCCTCTGCAACTGCTGAGCGGGTAGGGGGCCGGCAGCACCACAAATGAGTTCTGAATTGGAACCTCACCGCTGCCCTCCATTTTATGTGTGTGCAGGCACGGAGCAAAGGCAGAGAGTGACCAGAGAGAGAGAAGGAAGAGATAAAAAGGCAGTGAGAAAAAGATATACACAGGGAGAAGGGGAGCATATGGCAGAAGGCACGAAAAACACAGAAGAGAGACTGCTGGTAAGATATGAGTAACCCATATGCTTGATCTTTTTGTGCGTTGCAGATCATTGACGCCAGTATGGATCAATTAATTGTTTATCTACATTATAAAACGAATCGCATAATAACATTCTGATACATGGACGCATAATGTCTTGGACCTCAACCAAAGCGATATCATCCACACTATAACTTGACGATCTCTGATGGCCCCATCATTCTTTTCCATTAAGTCTCAGCAGCCTTTTGAATCAGCAGAATATAGTTTGGAGAGGCAGGGAGCAGAGCCCAGTCCTGATTAGTCACACGCAACTCCTCTGACAATACTCACTCCATCTGAGCACCATCGAGCCGTCTCTCATCAAGAGACGACTTCTGATGGGGCGCCTGCCAGACGAGTCTTACGGGATCGACGAAGAAGTCCGAAACAGGAACAGATGCAAGGAATCACACGTAAACACAAATATCTCACAAAAATCAATGTGTCCGATACTGATGGACTACTTGATAAGCTTCATATATATATATAAGTATTTCAAATGAATATTGGGCTGAATAAGTTGAGTTTACACTTCCAGTACAACACAGAGTCTAAGCATATTTTGGGCCTGATTCCCCTCGTCCAATAAAGTAAGCAAAGTCCTGATTTTATTTTTTATTTTTTATGTTTCTAAAGTTTCTCTTCCAGTGGTATCTGGTGTGTTAAGAATGATCTGATCTGCTCGGTGGAACATCTGGGTGGCACCGATTTCAAATCGTAAATATTAAACATGTTCAATATTCTGTCGTGTTTGGGGAAAACCAAGGACAGCTAAGCAGGCACTCTGTGGGTTGTCACATGGAACAAAACTGTAACCTTTTGGAAAGTGAGCTGGCTGAGAAAGAGGAGGAAGCACAACAAGCACAGCAAATCATTTTTTTACTCACCTCCAGCTCTCACTGCAACATCTACAGTCCATGTTCATAGAGTCGCCATAACTTCATCCACAGTATTTTCTTTATCCTTCTTTGTAAATATTCAGTAAATATTAGTCCTAAAACGATGTCATCTGTCATGTCTGTTTGCTCTAAAGTACTGTAGTGTTTGACCATGAGATATTGTGTGAGATTTCCTATTTTTGGAGTAGGGTTGCTGTCGAATGGAATCTGTTATTGTGAGGTGCAGTTCTGGTCATATCGTTACTCTCCACAAACTGAAGAACAAAACGGTTTCATCTTTCATGATCATGTGTGGAGTCTCTCACATTTTCACCATCTGTTAAGATGTTAAAACTTTTTATTTATTGTGGACCAGGCTTTCCTAAAATGTTTCAGGATAAATTCACCTTCTCACTATCACTGAACTATCTCAGAATTTCACGAGCCAAAACAAGCTTTAACAGATTACTACTCTAACAGATTTACACTCTAAGAGTTTTTCCACCCAGTTTGCTCTCATAAGAGAGAGAAATACCAACACAAAATGAATGCTTTGCCTTGTGTTAAGCATTGTATAGACATTCTGACCTCAATTATCGAAGTCTTTATAAACATTGAAGTAAAAGAAATCAAGGTCAAACTGTGAGGCGCTGCGCTTGTCAGAGACACTCAGGTCAGTGAAAACAGTCATTATCTGTTTCTTTATTCCAGCCTATAAATGTTTTACACTTTAAACATGGCTACAACCAGATTAATGATCCCTCTAAGCAGACTGTATCAGGAGTCACGTACGGTTGCACATACACAGTGAAATGCTACGTCATGCTTAGAGGATATTAATCACACACTTAACAAGGTAAAGCTAATATTCCAGAAGCTGTTTGCTTCAAACTAAGACGTGTAGGACCCTGCTCATCTACAATAGGATCACTTATTGTCTTAGTTGGCAGTGCAATATTTAACACAGATGATCTGTGATATCAGTACAGTTGTACTTACAATATTTGCCATGTAATTAAAGCTCCTGTGAGGGTGATCTGCTGGTTATGAACATGACTAAAATTACATTGAAATCAATGTTTATGTCTGTCACCACTGCTAGTGGGTAGATGTCAATTCAATTCAATTCTATTTGTATAGCACATTTCATAAAATGTAAACTCAATGTGCTTTACAGAAGAACAAAGATAAACAAACACAATACAAACTCATTTAAAATAATAAACAAAAACAAAACAAAAAGCAGATCGAAGGAGTTACAACACGTTTCTAAAACAGCCTTTGTTAACGTTTTTCACAGCAAAGACTCACAGTGAGTGATACATTTGAATGTTTGAAGAAAGCAGAATGAGATTGTGTTTCCTAAAATGAGAGACGAAGAGAGAGGAGGCACTGCTTTGTCCGCGGGGTTCAAGGAAATCCATGTGAACCAAAAGATCCTCGCAGGATCTTTAAGTATGAAAGTACTTCTTGAGTGTGACCTAGCTCAGACAACAGGAGATTTTAAACCTGAAACATGAACTCACCATAATAAAACATAATGGCGAATTGTTCTGGAAGTTTAAGACTGGCACTGTAAAGTCCTCACATAACCAGATAATCTAATCTGACTGTTCGTACTGATCCAGGGCCTTTAACTAGATAATCAGAAATACGTAACATGATTGGAAGATCCTCTTCTATCATCTCTATAATGACTTCATCAGTCTTGCTCAGAACAAATATATCACTCTATTAGAGCTTTGCCTTTCGACCTGTACCTCATTGAGTTTTTACAATTTAATTCACAGGTTTACTCAGCAAATTAAGTGAAACCAATTCCAATAACACGGACCTTTGTTCAACGTCATGGCTGACAGAGCGTGGCTAGTGTGTCAGTCAGGTCAGTGGAATACGTACAGAGCGACTGGTACCTGATCATGATAGTGATGTAACAAGGCACTTAAATGTGTAATGAGTACAGCACATATTTAAGTCTGTGTGTAAAGCTCCTGAAAGAAAAAACAAACAAAGAGAAATGAATAAGCTTAAAAAAAGTTAAAGTTAAGATTGACCAGTAAAAGAGTGTGGGAGAATGGTGGCACCATAATCAAAGAACCCCACACCTATTTTCATGCTGAGATTTAAATATTGCTGAATCCTGATTGGTGCACAGAAGTTGTGACTTCTCAAACGAATGAGCAACGACATAAACAAAAACACAGAAATGAATCGTGTTAATTATCCAAACAGTTTACATGTTTAAGATGATACCACATATTGAAAGAAGCAAATGTATAAAAGGAAAGCTGATAAAGTTCATAGTTTTTCAAGGCATTTAAAGGGCATTTGATTTTGTTTATATTTAAATATTGTCAAACCATATTATGATCACATATTGTTTCTGCACATAAAAGAGCTTTGTTTACATTTTATATTCTCTCTTTATGGGATCAGCCAGGAGGGTTTTATATGAAATGTTCAACTGTGTGTGATCAATCCATTTACTGTGCATGATTGATACAGTATGTTTGCCTTGTTAAAGTGCTCTCTGGTGCCAAGCGGGCTGAAAATTGCTGGTCTAGAGGACACCAAAGGCTCTGCTATTGAAGTCTCTCTGTGGCTGGCATGACCTCCACTCCAAGTCTATTCAGGGCCTTTTGTTTGCTTCTTTGTTTGGCTCCGGGCTCTAATGGCAATCAAAAGGGACATGGTGGTCGTTCTTAGTCCTCGGCACTAATGACATTGGCACCAAGGCAGACAGGCCGTGTTCATCCAACCCGCCGGCCTCCCAACACGGCCTCACCGCCGTACGCACGCCAAGCCTCGGCAGAGTCTCATCGGAGGGCTTCCCATTTAGCCATTCTCTGTGATTTCCCTCTCAGGAAACAACCAAATCATTTTCGCATAGACACGCTCATTAGCTGACAGCCCCGTTTCCCTGCCAGTTTCAACATTTGAATATTCCCGTGTGTACCTCGGCAAACATCGGAGGTCTCATCGTTTCCAACCAAAGCCAGCCACAACGTGCCAACGACGCACTCCAAGGAGAAAGATCTAGATGCCAAAGCAATAAGCTGAGGTGGAAAGAAATAATGGCTCAAATGTTGTGATATGTGATGACACGATGAGAATATGTCAGGATGTAATTAGACGTTTGGTTTGAGAAGCTGCACATCAGCTTAACTAATAAAAAAAAGGATTTTAGGCTACCAAACCAAAGAGAAAATTTTACAAAAACCTTTATAATCATGCACAGACACACAAACACTCTTACGCATACCATCAGTTTCAGCCAGTTTAGAGCCTGAGACTGATTTTTTATTTCCCTAATATGTTCTGCAGTAAATCTGCATTGTCTGCGGCTATTGAAATACAGAGAAAGAGAGATCAATATAATAGGTTTGGCACCTGGCCAAAATCATCCCTGACAATGTGCGAGGCAGGCATTCGAAATCATCGGTGCATATCCGCGTGTTTGGGGGATAAAAATAATTCCTCGCCTCTTTGCCAGGGAGCGAGAGGCACAATGCCCAGGTCTGAAGGGAAGGGTGCCACATGGGTCTGCAAATTGGCTCAGGCGATCAGACACGGGCATCTCATTTTGTAGAGGAGAAGAAGAAGGAGGAGGAGGAGGAGGAGGAGGGGGGAAAGGGGGTGGAGGAGAGGGAGATGAAGATGGTAGGCGTGTGTGTGTGTGTGTGTGTGTGTGGTTGTGGTGTTATTGGGGGTGGAGTGAGGGGGTAAACAATTCGAATGATTTCCCCAACCTGGCACAGTCCGGGATGTGGATGGCTGCACTGGAGAGGAATTGCAACGGGTTTATTTGGCTCTCTGTTTCTTTATTGGGGGAGAGAGGGAGAGAGAGAGGAAGAAGAGGAGGGTGTCTGTTTCTTGTCAGAGCAGACAGATGAGGGAGGATGTTCAGAACAAATTATTTCTTTGAGATGAACTGAAAATCGTTCCTGTACATTTGCAAACATTTGCTGTTGAAGTTGCCAATTCTGAGCGTAAGCCACATTTATGATTACACAAACCTGACTGTTGGGGAAGTAATTTCCTCTGCGGAGGCTGACTGATAACATTAACCTCTGGCGTGATGTCAATTTTAATGTCAACCATTTTAACTTGTGGGCAATTACAGCATAGTTATGAGGAGAATGCCAGATTTAAACACCAACCATTGCATACATATAAACACCTTTACACACATACAAACACAGGTTTAAATGTAGCTGTGTTTTTTTTTACATGTCTGGTTTTATGTGCCTGCACATGACACATGCTTAGCTAACTGGATACATGTGCATACAAGCATGCACATGCACACGCACGCCCTCATGCCTCCCATGCAGGTACCCGTGGCACCCTACAGACTAGGCTGCTGCAGAAGAAGTCTCAGCGGGAGTGCTATATTAAAAATGACAATCACTCGGGGTGCACGGCAAACACCACAGGAAACGCAGGTGCCTTTGTTAAGAGACACCCAGCGCTCTAAAGGGCCTAATTATCTGCTGTTATTTTGGCAGTTATCAGGCGGAGAATAACTCCCCTGCTCAGACTCAGACTCACACAGCGAAAAATTACTCACTCGCTCACAGTGAGGTATTATATTGCACCACTGACAAGGTATGCATATTATATGCTGTGTTGGAATTTCACCTGAATTTTGACAACAAAATGTTGAGGTTGTCTGTTTTGAACAGAATGTAAATTATTATGATCATCCTGATCATTAAAACAACAAAAATGAAATGACTCTAAATGGCATATTTTCCAAAACAACTGCCAATGATAAGGACAAAAACGTCGAAATCAGAAAAAATAGTTTTAAAACAAAATGTTCCACACTTTCCAGCAGTTTTTCATGGCTCATACAAATGAAACGAACAAACAAAAAAACAGCAGCAGATATTAAAATATGTTCCCCCCTGCTCTAAAGGGCTAGGTGGCACTGTTGGGCATGCTTTCACTCACATGCATACATATCCTCCCCTCAGCTCATGAACAGATAATTGGACAGTTTTATGGAGGATATGAACTCTGAAGGGGAACTTAAGCCATCTAATCATTGGCATTCAGCGTATGCTATTCATATGCATAAATACAAATAAAACACATTCTCTGTCTGCACAAAGAGAGCGCACACTGAAAAGGAAGTCGTACTACAGTACAAAACAGCCAGATTCCTCTGAAATTGAACTAAAGATTAGAGGAAGTGAAAGACTTCAGGTAGAGGAAGAATCTTTTAATGTATTTCTTCCTGCCGAGTATGTCTGAGTTTGAGACTTATCAATACGCTACAGTATTATGTATGAATCGTTTTTGCACTTGAACAATAGAAGTGCAACAATGCTCTGCAAAATGTGTGTGCAAGCAGGCTTATGCATGTGTGTGTTTTCAAGAGGCAAGTTTTTCAAGGTATTTACATCTCAAGCGTTTTTGACTATGATATGATTAAATCAAAATGTATTTCGACACGGTTCATGATACATCAAGTACTGGTACTGGGTAGAACTTGAATCCACATCAAGGCACATCAATTGCAGCGCAGCATAAACAAAGTGTTTCTCTTTTTCAAAGTGTTTTCCAGATTAGCAGCATCATTTTCTTATCTACTGTTTACATCATCGCTACAACTTCTTTCAGCCACCTTTCAGCGAGAGAGACTTCCTGCCCGTTTCCCCTCATGCTGCAGCCACTAATGTACCCGGCCCCATATAATATGCAGATAATGGTGCATCAGCGTGTCTTCTCCATGTCGCCCTCGCTGCATTACAGTGGATCACACGACGCGGCCTTGCCCTGCAGGAATACAAGCCCCTTGTAATTGAAATGAATAAGAGAGAGGGAGGAACACGCCTTCTGAGAGCCCCAAACTTCTTGCTCTCTCCTCAGTGTATTCAGCGGGGATCCAGCCTTCAGCCGCCAACCGCCAGCCTCAGCAGCAGCTCTGTCATGGGGGCTGAGGCTCGTCTGCGTGGCTGATCGGAACTGGCACGGTCGAGGAGATGGAGCTCTCTGCCTGAGGTGCGGGAATGGGGACAGTCCCCTATGGTCTCCTGCTCCCTTTCCCCCTCTGTTTTACTCTCTCTCTCTGTTTCTTTCTCTCGTGTGGAAATGCTTCTCCATCTCTTATGATCTTTCGGTCTCCTTCTTTTCCCTTCGCTATGATCTCCCTTTTCCTGATTCCCTCCCACTCTCCCGCTCCCACCATCTTTGTTTCTCGCACTTTCTCCTTCCCCACGGCCCGGCCTTCCTTCATCTTAATCCCTCTTCCTCCTTGAGTTTCTGTCTTTTTTATTTTCTTGAGAGGTGAGTTTGGATTCATGAGGAAAGAAAAAGTAGTCCTGTTGTGGGGATTGCAGCACCTGTTAAACTTGCTGCACTTTGTAGACACACTTTTTTATTCCTTAAGCTTGTTTTGGACACGTATGCAAACTCATCTTGTCCTCTCCTCAACTTTTTCTCCTCTGCTTGTGAAAGTTTTAATGTTTCAGTGACAATTTTTTCCACTCTGGAAGTGTTCTTAACTCATTTGCCTGAGGTTTTTCATAGAGCAAAATAGATGCACATACAATAGTTCATGCACTCACTCATTCCCCCCTGCACACACCCGCCTCTTTACCTCTTTACACTTCACCCATCTGTGGGGGCAATTATGTGCCACGCTCTCATCCTTGCACAGCCACACAGACGCACACGCACACGCACACACACACACACACACACACACACACACACACACACACACACACACACACACACACACACACACACAGCAAAACCACATTCATCCCTCAGTGCACCTGCATCCCTCATGTTTCTAACAGTCCCACAATGCCCCGCTTCTTCGTCTATCGGCCTACACCACTCTTGGTTCCTGTGAGAGCTGATCATTGTCATCTTTCTCTTCCCTCTCTCTCCACTTTGGTGACACACAGATTATTTATTTTATGACTGAGGACTCAATTTAAATCCCCCTTTCTCCATCAGTCACAAGCCACACAATGGCTTTCTCCTTATCTACTGGAGTGTCCTTTTTACAACACATCAGGGCGCCATAACACACCAATAAATTCTACTGTTTCCGTATTCTTACCTTCTGAAATCTGAGATTTAAATTCAGCTGGACAGGAGGGGGAAAGTGGCCATGAAAAAATTTATTGCAGTTTGCTCCTTTGTATGTCGACAAGATGGTAGTAAACTAGTAGCTCCGCCTTAACTTTCATTCTTTTTAAAGTTATTTTGAGGATTCCTGCAGAAGCGAATAAACAAGCTGATTATTTTTTCTTGTTATTCCAGAGAGAAAGTTTGCTTCCACAGAGGACAAACAAGTACACAAGTCGCGGTGACATTGCTGACCATGTCCAGCGGCCCAATTACCTCTCTCCAAATATGGCGTACAAAAGCGGGGCCGGCGTTTCTGTACACATGGTGTCTGTTACTCCCCAATTATTCCTGCATAAGCAGATTGTGTGGAACATCAAACTGGGGATGTGATGGCTCGTGTGCGGGCTGCCTCCAGCAGAGTGCTCTTTCTTTCCTATCATTTGATCTCGTATTGTAATCCCAGGTGCTTTGAATAATTTATAGGATACAGCTTCTCGTTAAACAATAATTTATATGTGTCTATGAGAATTGATTCCACAGGAATGCACATCTAAATAATGAGAGAAACTGCTGCATTTCATCTATAAGGGGAGGCAGAGAGATAATAATAGCAAAACAAAGGCATTTCAACAACAACACTGGCAGCATTAATAATAATGATCATAATTAGGACAACAATTATAATAGTTGGATAAGAAAGGTTTTTTTGTTATGTTATTACACCCAAAGTAAGAAGTTTTATAGACATGGATGTTTTTATGATGTGAAAATGTTTGACACATTCATCAAAAAATCAGATGTGAATTCGGACGCATTTTTGGAGTCCAAATTTGGACTATGCAGCTTCTCACTCTTCTGTCACTTGCGAGCCAATAGCCTGCTTTTCTCTATTCACATCCACTTATCAATTCGCAGGAGTGGGGCCACACTCATGCATGATGAATTTATTGTTAATGCAAAAGGCTTGTACCGCCCAGTGCTGATGCCCTCGGAGAAATGATGCAACTGATTCCTTCTGAGGCGGAACAATCAAAATGTTCATCAGAGGAGAAGATTTGAAAGAGTGTATGGTGTGTGTGTGTGTGTGTGTGCGTGTGCGTGCGTGCGTGCGTGTGTGTGTGTGTGGATGGAGAAGACCCAGGTCATAAAGTTCACACAATGTGTAGATATAAAAGCACCTCAGGACAGGCTGCCAAACATTAGTTACTGCTTTTATTAATTTATTTAGGCAAATTATTGAATTTTAAGAGCTCTCAAATTATCATTTTAGGACATATTTATATATTTAAAAAAGACGTTTTAGACTCCCACCTCTTCTCTCACACTCTTTCAGGATTCGATTGTGACTGAAAACTGCCAAGAAACACTTCCTGTGCAGTTTACCTTTTGTTTTTAACAGCCATGTGGCATGCCTGATGATGAATACGAAAATGCGGTGTTGGTTAAGGTGCAACACTGTGAAGAAAGTTTTATTGGGACCTCTGCGAAAGGAGGAAGTTTGCCCGCTCCTTACAGGAAGTGGTGGAGACCAATTATCCAGAAGTGTGACGCTGTCAGAAGTCTCCAGGTTTTGTCAAGTCTTGTGACACCCTGCCAGTGTTGTTCTCTGAGAAATGGAACTGTTGAGGGTTTTTTTTCTCCCAAAACGGGATGGGTGGAAAGAAAACTGCATTTGTGAGTAGCCTAAGGGTCTAGATTTAACTTTTCTTGGTCGATTCATTTTTAATTATCTTCTTTTTTTCCTGACTGGATATGTGATAAGCATTCTGTGTTTGTTTAGACTACCCGTCCTTTTTTGCTGAACATTTTTACATTTTCTTGAATTGAAATAACTGACATTAAAAACATGTAAACGTCCCTCATTAGTGACAAGATTTTGAGATGTCGTCGCTATCACATGGAAATCAGAAAAATAAGATGATAAAACGTAGATTAGCATTTTAGAACTGCCTGCATCCAGTGCATCATTCTGCTTCAAAGAAGAAAAAGATAAATGATGATGCCATTAAAAGTGAACTAATTAAGGAATGCTTCTTTTAAAAACTCATTAACTGCACCCTCATTTACATAATGATGCATATTAATTAAGTTTTAATGAATCTGAGCTTCCATCAAGTCTCCTCTCCTTGGCAGTGGAGCCATCTCTACAAATGAATAAACACTTCTCTTAAGTATATTTCTCCCTGCAAATGGGAAATGGGTTTTAAACAATAGCAACAAACAAACAAAAGCCTTCAATCTCCGCTCAGTAGAAATGCACATAATTCAAGGTCAGACTTCAACGGAAAAAATTTATGAAAACCTCCTTTTGGTTAAGACAAATATGTTTTAAAAAAATTCAAAACAAAATAGCGATTAAGTGTTGTTCTGTCCTGTGTAACATATTCACTGAGGGAAACATTTAAGTAGAGTTTTAGGAGAAAATCATTAATTCCACTTTGTGTCTTTATATACAGAAAGAGTAAAGTGACAGGCTATGGTTGCCTCTAATGAGATGCATTTTAAATTAGAGCGCACCTCTCACACTGCCAGCTGGTGCCTGCTCAGGTGCTTCTGTGTTGTGAATGACGGAATGCACACGCACGCACGCACGCACGCGCGCACACACACACACACACACACACACGCGCACACACACGCACGCACACACACACACACACACACACACACACACACACACACACACACACACACACACACACACACACACACACACACATCATCATCATCACCCTCCTTGGTCCCTACAATAACACATAAACCCTCCAACAAAAAGAGATTTCCTCACAGTGGCTGAGGGGTCTGAGTGACTGCTGTTAATCCAGCACACTTTAATTATGACACTCTTAGTGAAATTAAAATCATTACAGGACTCTGAGGCGAGTTTTTCCCTCAACAAAATGACAAGAGAGCAGAAGGACCAAATCTCACTGGAAAAAAAATCATCTTGAGGCGAGTTTAATTCTAGGATTGTTTCAGAAATGACAAGAGAGCAGGAGAACCAAATCCCATGCAAAAAAACAGCATTTTAAGATGAATTTAATTCTGGATTTGTTTGGACCATTTTGAAAGTTAAAACTTAACACATATAAAAGTTACTTTCAGCTTCGCTTTGTGAATTAATCTGTATTGAAATGGGGGAATTTATCCAAAAGTTTGGCAGGGATAACATCCCTGTAAAAAACGATAATGTGCCTCATTGGTTTGTTTGTTTGTGTGCCCTTGCGTCTCATGTGGCAGGCAGGTAAGCAGGAGGGAGGGAGGGTGGGAGTGAGCAGCCAGGCCGGCGACGGGCGGGCGAACACAGGCAGTGCTTGGAGGGGTTAAAGGTCATAACGATCAGATGATTGGAACTACAGAGGGAAAGTGTGTAGCCATGTAGGGAAAATGGGGGAAGCAGATGCCCGTTAATTAGGGGAAATGTGACGGACAAGATTTGATCAGCGAGGGGTACGGCTGCCTCCTGCAGCACGGCAGCTGTTGCGAGGGGGGATGCTGGTGGGGCTGTTGTGTGTGTGTGTGTGAATGTGTGTTCCCGTCCCCACAGGGCACCGCCACACTTCACAGACGTGCCAGGAACCGTCCGCAGGCCAACGCGATGCCCTACGGAGAGAGACTATTTACAGCACAATGCATTTCAACTCATTAAACTCTCAGATGAAGTTGTATTTGTCACTGTTGACTCTTAGTGGGAAACTTGATTTGTTTCTGTGGAATTTATACATCCGTAGTTTTGTTTTTCAAAGTTTGGGGTGGAAATATTTTCAGTGTACGAGCACTTAGCTAGCAGGCAAATAAAAACCTACCAAACTAGGATCAGTTTAGAGCATGAGGAGCATACTTTGAGAGTGAATTTTGTTGTGTTTGGATCACCGTTGGGTTCCAATTTAGATGTTACAACATTTTAAGAGTGTGCAATGTAAAAAAAAACATCTGATAAAAGTGACTTTTGTTGTGCTGTCAGACCTTCCTGTGCCCTGATTTTAACATATTGTTTTGCAGCCTGATTTTATGCATTTCACTGTGTTCTAACACGTCAACTAATGTTAAACAGCAGCTAAAAAATGTATTATTCAGTCTACCATGCTGGTGTAGTGGAAGTTGGAGTTTGTCATAGTCATACCAAGACTAGAATATATCTCTATCTTCCATATCGTTGTTTCAAATCTTTCCTTCGAATTCTGAGTCAGACTTTGATAACTTCTGACCTCGACATGTTACCAGCAGCCCTCCTCTGACGGACTCTTTGACATTCTATTTCTGAAAACACAAATATCCCACGCTACCTGTCATCTTGTCCTTTATGCAGGAGTTTCAGTAGCTTCGTAACTTCTCTACCATTGACTCCCTGACTGTCTGTCTTTCCGTCTGTCTGGCTTCTTGTCAGCACTGCCTGAGAGTGTCTGTCTACGGTCGTGTCAGGTGTTCCTGCTCCTTTGCTCCAGTTTAATGTTCTAATGTTGGTTTGTTGCTCGTGTAATTAGACAGACTGACACAATGTTTGGAAATGCTGACAGACATTACCTATACAATGCACTCAACTAGATTATGATTTTTGGAGATGTTTGCAGTCTGTAAACCCTGAATATTTGGAGAAAAAAAAATTGTTCAGTGAAGTTTTGTTTTGTTTTGCTAAATCGGTATGCTGAAAAACTTTTGAGTGACTGGTCATAGTGGTCCAAAAACATGCAGATTCAACATGCTTTTTAAAAGACAGTCTGTTTTATTTTACAACAGAATGAAAATAACAGGCATTAGTATGAGGCGGGTTAATGCAAGGACGGATGTGGTTTCCTGTATGACAGATAAAATCAGATTCACACCTTTTTTAAACAAAACAAAAAACTCGAAAACAAAAGACTTTTGAAAGCTTTCAAAATATAACAAAAACTAAGGCACATTTCCTAATTATACTTTCTTTCTATATCAATCCAATAAAATGTGTTCTGTCATGTTTATTTTATAAACAGAGTGTGAGACAAGTAGCACTACGTTCGTAAGTTAAAAATCAACAACTCATTTGCTCCAATACCTATGTATGAGTCACCTAAGACGTTGTAAGTTAAATTTATCATTTCATTGTTTTGAGCAGCACAATATGGCATACTTAAAAAAAAATATTGCTGCCAAGAAGAACCCCTCAACCCCCCTCCCTCCCCCCGACACCCACATCAGCAGCACCTATTAAAACTTATCTTTCTTTAATCAATTGTTAAATGTCATAGACAATCATCATTTAACACTGTCTTCCTGCGTGATTCTTTTTAATCTGGCTGTAAATAGGGCAGCCCTGTCTATCACTTCACTTTCTGCAGTACACCAGAGACTTAAGGTGTTTCAACAATAGCTCGTGAAAAAAAAAACAAAGAAGCACTTTTTTTTCTTCCTCCCTCCTCATCTCAAATCCCCGCAGAGAACACCAAAGGTATGAAAAGTGAAGAAAGGAGGAAATAAATCCAGGCGATGATGAATAATTTGAATGTAGAAATGAAGCTGTTTCAGGAGTGAGTGAGATACCACACAAGGAGCAGCCATGGGGAGCGTACAATTAGGTCACCCAAAATAAAACGCTATCCTCCAGAAAGACTTTCTTGGAGTTGTCAAATTCAATATATTTCACTGCCAACGGAATTCTTGATTTGGCTGTGAAGTGAGAGGGCGAAAGAAAGAAAGAGAGTGAAGGGCCTCTTTGAGAGAGACAGCTCAGGACCGCATACATTTTATAATTTATGTAAAAATGGGACTTTTTTTATTTTAAGTCAGACTTTCCTCTCAGGAGGGACAACAGCGGCAGCCATATTGTCTAGCATGTGTTAAGGAGCATGACATGTTTCTGCAACAATACCTGCTGTTCTGTGAGTGTCTGAGAGCGTACACACACACATTTGTTGTATATTATATTTAATGACACTCAAAAAGATCGCACATATGGCCGCTGCGCCACCTCATGTACCCAAGCGCGGTAACAAAACTTTGGGGCGATGGAAAGTTTACAAAGCGTCAAATGTGGTGACAAAAGTCAACAAACAGCCCCAGCCAGCCTCCATCTCTCTATCTCTCTCACCCTCACTCTCTCTCTCCCCATGACACCCAACAGGAAGGCGAGGCTCCTCCGGAGAGCACGATACGGCGCGTCTCCAGGTGACAGATATGTCACACCACCTAAAACCCTGTGGCACAATTATACCTCTGTCGCTCTGAAGGGAGAAGGGAGGAGGAAGAGGAGGAGGGGAGTAGAGGTGGGAGGGTGGAAGGGGGAGCAGTGGTGGGTACAGAGAGTGAGTGAGTGAGTGAGAGGAGAAGGAGTGGAGGGTGTGCGGGGTTGGTGGTGCTGCTGGATGCTTTACTCCTGGCTTATTCAAAGAGACAGCCCAAGGGATGCCTCTCGCTCTTCTAACAAAGCACTTCTTTTTTTTTTTTTTTCTGCCTTTTTTTTTTCTTGAGTATCGCTGGGTGCGCTCCAGTCAAATCCTCTGGGCCCCCAGTCTTTCCCCACAGCCATTTGAGGATGCCTCAGAAACTTTTTCTCGCACACACTGGGGCCTGTTTCAGTGCTGATGTTTCAAATGAATAATCCAGCGCTGCTGCGGCCATGCAGAGGGTTACTCAGGGAGCGAGGATAGATGGCGGTTTAATGTCAGAGTTACAGCTGAGGGAGTGTCACTTACTTCATCGTGGTGTAGCTGCACAGCGCTGACATTCTGCTTTGGGTTCTTTTAGGTAATTCTGTAAAATTCCTGATGAGCTTTTCTTTGGCTCAAACTTAGCGAAAAAGCTAATAAAAAATATATAAAAAAATAAAATATTACATTTCCGCACACAGTTTATATTAGCTGCTTCTGACATGTGATGACTTCAGAGTGCCTAATACGGGCCCACGGCTTTAACAATGCATGAGTGAGAGAAAGAGAGAGGGGACGTGCTCGCACTCCAACTAGGTCAAACTGTCGGAGGAACAAAACAGAACAGACCTCAAGTTTGCGGAAATCATTACAGGAAAACAAACTTGTCACTCGCTTGACACCCTTGACTGTTTTGCTTTCCGAAGCAGAGAACGATAATAATAATAAAAAAAAGAAATCTCCATTGCAAATTAGCCTCAGTGGTTGTGAAGTTTTTTTTCCCGCCTGTTTGAAATGCATATCAAAAAGGCAGCCAAAGCCACAACTTACCTTGTCGTTGACATCGGGGGACAGGAGAAGAAAAAGCACTTTTCTCTTCGAGAGCTGGTTTCGATTGTATACACAAGCCCCACAAAGGAAGATAAACCAGAGGCACACAGTCATAAAATATACATTTGCTTCTTTGTCTTTCGTTAAGATCTTCAACAAATAGTGCTGATGCAAGAAGGACAAAAAAGAGGGAAGGTTACAGGGTGTTTGAGGAATGGAATTGCAGCTGCATGACTTAACCCCAGTCTCACTGTACTTTCCTTATGAATTACCGTTAATCATGAAAAGAGGTTCATTTATTCTTAAAGCCGCTTTGAGGGCATTTTCTGCTCGCTTCCTCCCAGGTTAGAAAGAAGATGACTTTTATCTCAAACGCTCTATTTCCACAAGACGTTTGGTGCAACACTTAGTTCGCCATTATGTTGTAATACATGTTGATTGCAAGAAATCATGCATTTCCTGGTAGTGTATTAACACCTGTCACCTGGATTTCTTCAGCAGAGTCACTACCCGGCGAAGCATGTAGGGCACCTGCTCCTCACCTTGTCTGTCCATGCCTGCTTCCACACACCTCCATGTCTGTGTGTGTGTGTGTGTGTGAGTTTGTGTGTATGATTGCCGGTACAGGAGAGAGCGGCAGGAGTGACAGCGCCCCTTCCCAAGGTCACGTCCAAGGAGAGTCGAGCCAATTACTATGCAGATCAGAGCTGATGGCGTTTAAGGGGATTGCTCCGATGCAATCACATTAGCTGGCCAGAGAGGAATCTCCAGGCTGACCCCAATCACAGGGGCTACAGCGCCCGGGTCGGCCGGGATGGAGGACTGCCGCCCATGTTTTCTTTTCACAAAACACTTTTTCCTTATCTCGAAAAAGGCGCGTGATTATCAAGCCAAACAAGCCTCCTCCTTCTCCTCCTCCACCCCGGGCTTCCTACAGACGTGCACATGCATATATTTTTTTAAAGGATGCATATGGATCACAGCATATACAGTACATAGTAGTTGCATGTGAGCATTTTGGGTGTGAAATAATGATGCAGGATGAGAGATTTACCTCAATGACATTGACTCTAACATTACACTCTCTGCCAGCACTGCACTTTTGTTTTTTATAGTAACTTGTTATTTACCCGATACCAGTTGTTACTTTTCTGGGCCCATCACGTAACGGATATTGTACATTGTACTACCTGAAATGATTGTTGATAAATGATACTCAGAAGACAAGGCAAAGCAAGTTGACTTATAGAGCAAAATTCATACATAAAGTTATCCAAGGTGCTTTACACTTTGGAAGCCGATACCAATCAATCTAATAGACTCTAATCAAGCTCTGGTCAGTTAAAGTGACATAAACTTTGGATTGTTATAAGTTTGCACATTTTCTCTGTACATCTTTTTTTTCATGTTGCACAATCCTGTAAAAACTACCCCGCTCTTTTATTTCTACAATAACATATGTATTGTGCATATATCATGTGGTATTCTTTTGTATATATTGTTGTTTTGATCTATTAAAGTTTCTCCACAGTAGGAGTCCTGCTTTATGCTTTAGTTCCTTAAACACCAAGACAAATGATGTGCTTCCGTGTGTATATCAATGCTCACTGTTGGCAACACATACAGTACAAGATCATAGTGTGTGGGTACTGTTGGTGTAAGATAATGCTGCAGGATGCTCGACTGATAGCTGCTAGATTTTTATTTCTACAAATTGGACATTGCCTCTGTATTTAACAGTAAAGTTTGGCACGCTCCTTTGGCAATATCACTTCCTTCCTTGAAAAACTGCACAGCCCTTTTCATTTTAACATATCTGAAAAGACAGAGTACTACCTCATACTGTGGTTTTATATTTTTCAATCTTTTTCCATGTTAATCTTTGTGCACAAATAAACACCAAGACAAATCCCTTAAATGTGCGTGTACTTTCTGTAAGAATACATATGAATGGTAACACATACACTAAAAAGATGAAGTGTGTCTGTGTTTCAGGTGTAAAAAGACGCTGCAGGATTGTCAATTTGACCACAGTGACACATCTCTAATCCAGTCTGGTCCCTTTATGTTGCAACAATGTACTAGATTAAGCCTCTGTATCTGATTCTATGCATCTTGCACATCCATACAGCTCCTGCATTACACAATAGAGATACATTGTACATAATAAATATTATATTCTTTCATATTTTTTGTTTTTTTTGTTTTTCCATTTCCAAATAGTATGAGTACAGATCTTTACTTTACAACTTATCTTTTTAGATAACTTGTATGTGCTGTGCATCAAAAACACTTTTTCTGATTGACATCTGCACACACACAGCCCAACATATTCACAGTTGACCACAGTTACCCACAAACACATATTCACACTTTTCTCTCCATCTCTTCCTCCCTTTCTGCTCCTCTCTCTTTCTCTCCCACTCGTCTTTCAGGTGAACGCCTGTCTGTGATCCGCTGCGGTCTTGGAGGGCAGATTGCAATTTACTCTCTCCCTGTGGGTGAGGTGTGTGTGTCCAGGTTGTAAATATGCCTCCTCTATCTCAATCTCTGTTTCTTTTTTTCCTCCTCTTTTTTTCTCCTTCTGTTGCACCCTTTCTCTCCTCCATGGGTAGTTTTCTCTGCTGCCCGTATGGCCAGTAATGAGACTGAGTTTGATCAGGTCGCCTCGCTGTTCCTGGAAAGATCTCACTTGAGCCACTGGCCCGTAATGGAATCTGCATCTAATGCATACATAAATCACACCTCTTTCAGGACATTTTCATATGCATAATGTCTTTCAGCCCCCCCTCCATCCTCCTCCTCTTCCTTCTCATTCCTCTTTCTCTTTTCTTTCCACCCAATGAGCTTTGTATGGAGAGATGGAAGGAGGGGGATGTAGAAAGAAAGAGGTGATGAGTCCCTCTTTCTTGTGCCTTCTTACAGAAAAAAAAGAAAAAGACTTGTCTGTAATTCTGTCCTACGTGTCTATTGTGCTGACAAGACTGGCGGAGTGCTGAGATGATGCTAAGATTGGGGAGGGTCCTCTAAAGGTGACATCTGTTCTCGCTGTGTGTATCCTGTGTCTATGTGTGTGTGAAAAAGAGAGCGAAGAAAGAAAGAAAGAAAGAAAACGGATAAACGGGCAAAATTGGCCATAAAGATCTGAGTATATGAGAATTTTGGACTTTCTTTGGATTCTGGAAGGGCAGTCATTTTGGCCTCTCCCTCCCCCCCCCCTTTTCCCACCTCACTTCTTCTTCTTCTTCTGTCTCCTCTGAGGCTTTGTTATGTTAATGCACATGGATGTGGCAGAATCACAGTGATTTTTCATCCGTCGGTGACGAGAGATAAAAGGCGAGTGACGAGGTGTTGCGATCGTCCTCACTGTTCGCCTCTCAGTCACTAACAAGCTTCTGCATTGTACCTCCGCCATTTTCCCCGGCGCTCCATTTGCATGTGCAAGCCTCCACTTCATCCCCCCACCTAAAAGTTTACGCCGTCTCGTTAGGGCCATGTAGGTGTGAGATTAAAATGTTGGGCACACTTTCATTTTCATACTGACTGCACCCGAGTGTATGCATTTGTATGTGTGTGTCTACATCTGTGCGTGCTGTAAAGGAGATATTACCATACAGCATCCATGCTAGTGAGTGTTATTTATTTATTTGAGTGCCTCCTAAGTACGTGGCACTTTCCCCCATTCCCCTCCCCTCCCTGTAGGTGCTCTGCATCTCTTTAGATGATACAAGCTGCCATATCAGCACAGGCTAACCCATTCTTAATCACATTTGCATTTTTATTTTGAGATATTCCTCAAACGTTTGCATTATTGAGGATTTATGATGAGCTCTTCGCCTGATCCTCCATCAACTTCACTCATAAAGAAGCTTCTCCATAACTCACAGGCGAGTGGAATATGCTGTCCCCCCCTGAAGTAATTAGATAGCAGAATTCTGATATGGAAAGTTTGAATAAATCACTTTGTTTATGAGTGCTGAGGCCTTGAGAAGAGCCGAGTCAAAAAGGAGCCCTATTCACACCAAGGAAGGGAGGCAAAACAGCCCAGTGTGTTTGGTAACAGTTTTGAGCAGTTTTCATACAAAATCTGGTTAGAAATCTTTCTCGACAAAACTCCTTTGTCTCCATACCATGGTTTAAACTTCTTGTTCTGGGGGTTGTATCTGGGAGCAAATCTAACGTGGTCCAAAAGGTCAAATAAACGCAGTCAGATGATCAGACAGGTCATTAAAAAAGTCTAAATCTGCTAATCTGAACCACTTCATTGGAGGGTGAAACCAAAAGTGAGCACTCAGGAGAGCTGTGCGTGCTACAATCATGTGGATGCATAGGTCAAAGTTGAAAAAGGATGTTTGCACCACCACTGCCTCACTTTTTTATGTATTTGGTTTAAATTTCTATACTTTGCAACATTGCTCTTTGTATGTTCTGACTTTTTATATATAAAAAAGATCCTCAGTAATAAGTTACGGCTTCTCATTTTTGAAGAGACAGCAGAGATGCTGAGAATATGGAAGACCCAGGTGGGCGTGCATCCATATACTGTATTTTATTTACTCCAGTTTTCCCATTATAACGAGTGGTTTCCAGTTGTTTAAAAAAAAAATCTCATCTCATGTATTATGTAATCAAAACATTGTCATTTTTACATTATTACAGACTAATTTATGTCATTATTTTGAGATTACAAAGCCTGTTTTCACCTGATAATAGGGACATTTCCTGTTGATATATAGGAAACAAAACAACAGGCTGGTCACTGTGACAGGCCAGACCATGACATGCAATGCTCCAATGTTGCCCGCACTAATGAGGTAAGTTTAACACATTTCTATGTTTGTTTTGTGCTTTCGCAAATCTGGGGATATGAGATTGATATCTAGAGAAAATAAATCGGAAATGACTTATCATCACAGGAAAGCAGAGTAAATAAAATATATGGATTCATGTCCGCTTAAGGCTTCCTTTGAGAAGCTCGATAAAACACTTGATTTATTTGCATTGAAGTACAGAATCCTGTTCCTCTCCAGTGAATGAATGTGTTGTCTGATTATGTCGTCAGTGGTATTTTAACTAAAGAGACTACAATCTCATGACTGGCAGCTTGTGTTAAAATTTAGTTGTGTAATGTTGAGGGGTTAAACTTGCAGGGTAGATCTTCGAAAAGCTCTTGTCAGAGTGCATTATGGGAAGTGTATGATTCAGAGTTTATGGACATTGACACAAAAAGTAAAACTTATAAACTTATACTGGTTACTGCTGGTTCAGTTCTGACATATATTTATATAAATCTATCTGTTTTAGAGCCACCAAAACCTCATGAGTGACATGTCTGTAATGTCTCTCACCAAGATTTAAGGTTATAGTTCAAATAAAATAAAGGAGTCAGGATTAAATTGGGGGTTATTAAAACCTGTCGTATTGTGTGACTGCTTGTGTGACTAGTTTCCACATTCTCAGATCACTGCAGTTGATCTTGTGAGTACAGTGTAAAAGAAGGCAAAACTACAAATAATAAGACTTAAAATGGATTTAAAAACATTAAAAAAAAAAAAGATCAGGGTTCAAAAAAGGGCAAAGCCTGCAGCAAATAACCAGTCTGATGTGAAATGATGCTTGACATAAGATAGATATATTTTTGAGCATTAAGTTGAATGTTTGCACATCGCAGACAAGTATTTACGATATAAATGACTATAATATTGGGGAACAATGACCTTAAGCAGGTGAATCCTCCACTCTCATCCTCTTTTTCTTCTGTAAAAATTCAAATGATGTTCTCCCCAATGCAAAATGACTGTTTTTGGCAAATCTATGGGAAATGAATCAAGCCGGGTTTTATTAAAAAGGATTTGAATATTCAAATGAACGCTTGACTGATCTTTTGTTTAAGCCCTCTTCCTGTCACCAGTTATTAGCTGAAGAGGGCGAAAAGTTTTCTGTATTTTTTGGTGAATTTCACATTGGATTTACACTGGAAGGGGATTTTTATTAAACCATTATTTACATTCACTCATTTCCATTTTGGTTCCCTACAGAAAGTTCAATTGACATTTTGAACAAACTTCTGTTTTTTTTTTTTTCTTATTAGCTTTTATTATAGATTTTCCATGATGCTTGAGTAAAAATAGGATTCCCAGGCGGTGTTTACTGAGATATAATTGGCTATCTGGAGTCGCGAGATATTTGGTGTGGGGCTGAACTTTGGGATGAAACAGAAAATTATTGCCTCAGTGCCTCTGCCTAACTGTAGGTAGTTATTCTCCAAATAGAAATCTCTGCCTCGTGATAATTACCGCCACACACTTCCACAGTGATGCAATGTGTGAAGCCATTGTACGTGAGGATCAAAATAATGACATGTCGACCCATGAGAGGAAGGGATTAAAAATGAGATGGATTGTTTTTTTGCATGAAAAGCAGTTCAGCGATGTTGAACAAGAGGAATTCGGTGCAGTGATTCAAAAAAGGACAACTTGCCCTCTGTGTGAGGCGCGTTAAACAAACCAAGTAATAGTGGCAGACTTCCCATTAATTAAGCTTGAAGGATTCAGTTTCAATCCTCCATTTGTTGATGGGGAATTGCATACTTCACAGCCTCTGCCCCTTTGATGGTAGTTTTGGGACCAACAAATTGATTGATGGATCGCTATTTGCATGTATCTTAAAATGCATCTTTTTTTCTTCCCCATTTTTATTGAAATAATGGAATGGAAGTAAGTATGTGTAGGTGGGGCTGTGTGTGTTTGTGTGTGCGCGCGCGTGTGTGTGTGTGTTTGTGTGTGTGTGTGTGTGTGTGTGTGTGTGTGTGTGTGTGTGCATGTGCATGTGCTGACTGGCACAATAAAGCAGGCCAACTATGATTGCATTATGATCTGGTGGAAAATGAATTCTGCTTAACAAGCCGACTCCACACACACACACACACACACACACACACACACACACACACACACACTAAAATACATCTTACTCAGTTTAGGATTTGATTTTATTATTCCATCTGACTGTGTCCTATTCAAGCATGCACAACAGCTCGACATTCCTATTTATTTATTCTCCCACTTTTATAATCAGCCATATCGAGCATGTACGCCACTCTCCCTTCATGTCGTATGTGACTCACAAGGCGTTAAACTAAAGTATGACTTTGTTGGCGGCACAAAAGCGAGGCTCGATTACATGTTGGCCTGCTGTAAGAAAATTGAAACCCTCTATAATCCTACCTTAAGGAAATTACTTTGATTTCCATGTTCATGGCAATTTCATTATTGATGAGGCAAAGTGAATTGGCAGAGGTGGTGTCCAAAGACCTACATTAAGTGCAATATTCAAATTGTCCCCCTCTCTCAGTATGAGCTGTGACCTTCGGGTGCCATGAAAGCCCAGCCTTATCACAGAGGCAGTTAGTTTGCCTAAGGCATATGAGATATAAGCATATGTATATTGATATATTGAGGTAGTTCGTCCCTGGGCAATGCAATGAGGCAGGATATATATTTATATGTGTGTGTCCGGTGGATGCAGTGCCTGTGTCCGCTGATGAGAATGGGTATCTGGCTCGGCAGCGTGAGGCTGAATTTACTCGAGGAAGTGTATGCAGGGGTTTCAATCTCCCTGCAAACCATTTGAATATAGGCCGCTGATTTATTACCTTATTTGGTCTGTCTTCTGTATGCAAATGCATTAGTGAGGTGGGGGCGAGGGTGGTGGTTCAGTTGGTGGTGGGGGGGGCACACTTTGGTTGTATGCATAATGAGATTCCCAGGGTCATCCCTCCGGTGTGTCAGGGACCCGGAGAGCAGAAAGCCTCCAGGGGATGTAGAAGAAGATGGGTGGGTAGGGGGGTGTAAGCTAAAGGGGGGGGGAGGTTGCAAGGAACCAGTCCCCAGGTGCCCTCCTACCCCCCCCCCCCCTCCTTTCTAAACTCCTGGCAGTCCCTCGGCCTATCTGCTGCCAGCTACCTCTGCCCCCGCTACACTAACCTAGCTTGCGCTAAGTGTCTGCTGTGGCTCTTGGCTCAGTGGAAGTGCATTAGCCTTCATGACAATGCATCCAGCCCCCCACCCCCCTCCACCTCCCCACCCCACTGCCAATTATGGATCTGATCTGTGTGTTTAATAATTGCCCTCTTCAGACGCATTCAATTGTGTCCAAATGGGAGTGGAATTGATTTTTTGTAGGATATTAGCCGATTACTTTGAGTGCCCCCCTAATTTGAATCGATTTGAATAATGGTTATTCATGTGATCTTTTGCCTTTTTTCTTTCGCGCAGCGCTACGACACGCCCTCAAGGTGCAGCACGGCCACTGTGATAAGTGCACTGTACACACAAGTGTTGGCATGCGCGCAGGGTTTGATATTACACGCTCTTTCATAACTTGAGAAAATGTAAAATGATTAATACATTAGAGGGAAGAAAGGAGATTGCAGGGGCATGGATTAGTACAAAATCTTAAGACTCATCCTTTTAGCAGCAGATCAAAATCGTTTTTTATCATCAGTGCAGCCACATTCGAGAGCGTCCTTTATGTTCACTAAATGGAGCTCTATCAGGATTGGCCTTTGATTCTTGCTGCTTTGACACTAAATAAAAATAAGTTTTTATTCATTTGCTTGCTTATACATGTGTGCCTCCTACATGAACAAACCCACTTAATCTGAATGAAAATGTATGAAAAGGTGTCCCTGCCACCACACGCTTTTGTTGAGCATATATGCAAAGCGCAGACCTGTGTGCGCTCATGCATAGAGTGAGTGAATGCTGCCCCGGCCATCATATGTGTCTCAAAGAAGACAGGAGGGGACGCAGACAGTGATTTACCCCCCCCAATAGATAGACAATAGGCCTGTCTGACACTTAAAATATTAAAGAGTGGAATATGCACCGCTACGTTGATCTTCACTATCAATATTTAACATCCTCTTATGCATGTATGCTGAGTTGTCCAATTTCATTAAGGCCATTTGTCATCCTGGAGGGCATTGGTCTTGGGCCCTGAGGAGCCCAGGGACAAAGCAAGGGTGGGGGGGGTTGTGTCACCAGCAGCACCCATGGTGGAGGCGAGCGACAATGGTTCAAGTGTTTCTTGTATGAAAAGTGTTTAGAGGTTGTCTTCTGTTGTTGCTGTGGATTTAACATAATGTCCAAAATGAAAAATGTGCATTTTGCCTGTGTATTTTTTAAATTTCCACTTCCTGTCATTGCAAGAACATAAGCATGTGTTTCTCAGATCCGTCAAATCTTTGAACAAATCAACATCTGGTTTTCATTTACTCAGAATTACACTTTGAATGTCATTGTGTGGGTACACGTTCCTTTTTCTGTCATTATAGAGAAAATGTACGAGTTCCTAAGAGAAAGGTGCGAGGAAGTATATGACCACAAATTGTGCATTCATCAGTTTGTGTCTGTTCTGTGGGCGTCACTCTGAGCACGTTGACTAAGACAACGCGGCGTACAAGGAGCTCTATTTGCTCCCCGTACATTTGGCTTGTGTTTATCACATTTCCTCTAACAATACATCTCGATTCCTAAAGGCACAGAATCTCAAATGTGACATTTTAACAACCCTTATTCCTTTCACGCTGCACCATTTCCGCTTTGCACTTTAGTGTCATTTTCATTCCAAACCTGAATTACCAATTTGTCTTTGTGGCACGGGCAATTTACATGCATCCGTTTCAGTTTTTTTTTATATGCAAAATGCACTAAAGTGTAGCATTTTTCCCATCACAAGGATATTTTCCCGGGTCTAATTTCATGGTTTTGATGGTGAGTGAGTCTGTCTCGGAGGAACTGTACCTCTTGTTCTCATAGCTCCTGGGTGACGTCTTGATGACAAGTGTCTTTAATATGCATGGAGAATGGCAGGTCCCACATTTTGTCCCCACAGTTTTGCATGTTGAGGGGAAATTGCCCGGCATCGGGGGCTGCGGTTTCTGTAAGAGACGAATGTCAGTTACCATTCACAGAGAGACCCTGGCTTTTTATGATTATTGCCTCTGTGTACCACCATTAAAAACAGAGTGGAGGGAATTGTCCGTGCTGCTTTTTTGGCTCGCTGAGTGGTGGCCAGGTTCCAGCAGGAAGGGTTGCACAGACATTTCCCTCTTATGAAGGAGGCAGAGTGATCCAATGCCAAAAGCCTAGAGGCCTGCGTCCTGCCATGCCACAGCCGGGAGTAAATGGAATCTGAGGGCTCGTCCGCCTTCACAAACACAAAACCGTGTTTATCAGGTTTGTAGAAACAACAAAGGATTTAAGCTGTGCCGAATATACACATTTTCTACTACAGTCCATTGTGAAGTATAAGAGAAGCATCAGCAGTGTTGTTTGGAGCTCGCACTCACTTGAGATGTGTTGAACTAGAATTTAGAGCCGTTAATGTCACTGTTGGAGCAGGTGTCTTTACACCTGCAGTCTCAAACCACTGAGGGGTTTGAATCCAGTGCACTCTTTACTGTATTGTCAGCAACACATGATGATCAAACACATAAATAAACGTTAAACTTACATGAAAAACATGCTCTTCTGTGTTGAACCAAACAAAGCAGGAGCTGGCTTATTAATAATTTTGCAAACATTCAAAGATTTTCTCTCGACCTGTTGATCTTTGATGCACAATATTCTGTATGTTACTGATGTTATTGACACGTCTGTCTCAGTTGATTTCAGCTGGATTTTTAATTAATTTTCTAGCTTGTAGAAAATTAAGTTTTAAGTCTGTTTTCTTGTCATTATTAGTCACTCTTTGTATGTTTCTCTATAACCTCTGTGACCTGTATTAAAATTACCATTGATGCCTAAATTGGTATAGGATTATCACTTCCTCTGACTGCTGCAACAAAACAAAACAACTCTAATCTTTATCATCAATCTTTCTGATTTATATCAAAGCAAAGTTATCTCTTAAACATAGAGCTGTTATAGGCTGCTCTCTTTGCAATATTAAAGCTCATGTGAGGAGTTTTTAACTGGTTCTGAAACGGACTGATATTAGTACTGATGCCTCTTTATGACCTATAAGGAAATAGGACTATCAAGAGTAAGGTTTATTATTTCTATACAGCTATTGTTAATGCTTTAAAACACCTCATGCAGGGTAGGTGTCAGATCTGGCGAGCTACCTGCTGAAACGGCCTTTGATTACGTTCTCCAAATCAAAGACTCACAGTGAGTAATATTTTCTACTCTTAAAGGACAGGAGCTTTTTAATTAAAAAAACACGACTTACATATGTACTACACAGGCTAAGCAAAGAGATCATAAGTTCCTTATGGGAGCTTTAATTACAGAGAGCCAAGATTTACCAAACAGAAGCAAGCACTTGTCAACAGTGGTAAGAGTGGTAAGGAAAAAAGACCTCCTTTTAAGAGGAAGAAACCTCAAACAGAACCAGACTCATTGGTCGACAGCCATCTGCCGCGACTGGATGGGCCCCGGAGTTTACATCTTCATAATAAACAACTCAACTTATTGTATTCAGACATGTAATAATGCAACCTAGTGTAAATCAAAACCTTAAAAAATACATTTATCTAACCAGAGAGTCTCTTTAGATACATTAAGACAGACCAGGGGGAAATGGCAGGAACAGTAAAAGGGTCACATGAAAATAACTTGCAGCATACCATTACAACACATAACATCAGACCTGAGAGACGTGACAAGGAGATGAGTTTGACTTCTAGAAATAAAAACATGTCTGATCTTATGAGTTTTTAAATAATTTGTATACACTTGAAGGAACAACCTAACTTCCTGTGGCCCATAAAGTGATACAACAAGTAACTTTGAACAAAGAATAACTCTATGATAACTTGAGTAACTCTTCAAACAATACAAGAAACTAACAGATTATTCTAAAAGTGTACTAATGAGTGTTCACGAGTGCCTCCATACTGTGTTGTTTAATCTGTGTGCTGGTGTGATTGTTGCTACAGTCAAACACTATAAAAGTATTCATCTTATAAGTCATTTAGTTTAAATTCAGAGCTGAATTCTTACTTTTTCTTTCGAGAAACTGATCAATTTTGACAAAGCGAAACATGCTCTTGCAACAATTCCTCACTTTTTCCTGCACAGGATTTGTTAAGAAGAAAAGATCTTCGTCTTGAAACGCGGCTGAATAAGACGCATCACGCTGACACTATATAGAACATGACAGGTGATACCCAATTACTGAAAGTTGGCAAACTGTTGAAGTACCTATAAAGCCACGGAGAAATCTTCTACTTAAGAATGAATACTAAATGAAGGAACTTGTTTTGTGGCGGAAGCTTCTTGTTTGCTTGTCTCAATCTATTCAATTCGCGCAACAACTGAGATTTTGTTTGTTTTTTTCCACTCTTTCTTCACAAGTTTTCCCCCACCTCTCAGTTCTCCACCATGTGTCATTTCTCACCTGCATGACACTCTCTGCAGTCCATCCAAACACACACACATATCACATGGTGCACATTGCACTCACATTCACCACCGATCTCTTGTCTTTTTCTCACACTCACTTACACACACACACACACACACACACACACACACACACACACACACACACACACACACACACACACACACACACACACACACACACACACCTCTGGTGGCCATATCCGCCACACTTCTTACTGGCGCTAATCAATCTTACAATACATTCATCATCAGCAGCGCACCGCGGGCTCCGTCCTGCTGAGTGAAATCTCATTTAGGCCTCTTTGGATGTTTCACTGCTCTGGAAATACGCAATTACATCACGGACATGCGGGGACGGCGCCCGGCAGGGAGCAGCCACTGACAATTAGACACCAAACAGACCAGGTGTGAACTGTGCCAAACACCACAGAAGAAGAAGGAGAAGAGGCTGTATATAAAAAACGACATTTCTATCTATCTATCTATCTATCTATCTATCTATCTATCTATCTATCTATCTATCTATCTATCTATCTATCTATCTATCTATCTATCTATCTATCTATCTATCTATCTATCTATCTATCTATCTATCTATCTATCTATCTATCTATCTATCTATCTATCTATCTATCTATCTATCTATCTATCTAGAAAAGTATTCAGATGTTTGAGAGGATGTTGTCTAAAGTGTGACAATGCATTAAGTTGTATTTGCTCATCAAACATTTTCTGTGTTAAATGTTGTTGTAAGACGTCGTTAGGAGAAACAGCTGATGCGTGTGTTGGTGCTAATAAAGGAAGGAAGAAAGGAAGTTATAGCTGTAGAATAAAACATATTGAGTAATAAAAAGTACAGAATATTAGTATCAAATCAACCCCGTCTCTAAGTATGTTCCCCAACTACTTTCATAATAATGTTGTGATGGCAGCATTGTACCTGGATTACATCAGTGGTAATGTAAAGGTTGAACTATGTTTATGTAAGATGCTTTAGTCTCAAGAAGGTGGTTTGGTCTTGATTCACAGTAATGTCCATACGTTTGTGGCAACATTTAGGCAGAGAGAAATTTGACGATTAAAAGCTAATACAAATCAACTGGCTGACTTTTTTTCCATTATAAACCATAAAAAGCCAAATAATGTTGTATTAAATCTAAGTAGAGAACAACAAAAATTGTCTGCTGATGAAAAGAAATATTTTTAAGTAAACATGTACTGATTCTTTCTTTCTTTCTTTCTTTCTTTCTTTCTTTCTTTCTTTCTTTCTTTCTTTCTTTCTTTCTTTCTTTCTTTCTTTCTTTCTTTCTTTCTTTCTTTCTTTCTTTCTTGTCAGACACACATCACATACTGTAGGGTAATTCAAAAACAGCAAGAATAAAGAAATGCCAACACACTTATTAATGTCACAAAAAGTTGATTAATCACAAATCTCACATTTTTAGTTAGAGGTATTCTTCAGGTGATAGTTATCTCAATGATAGCTCTCACCTGGAGAAGACTTCTGGTCAAAAAGATGTGATTAAATACACTTTTTTCGTGGCAGTTGTGCGGGCATATCTTCTTTTTATTGCTCCTGATTTGATTCATTATCAACATTTTTGGACTTGCCAACTAGTACTTACATCCGATAACTTGAATTTAAATCACAATAACCTAGAATAACACTGATCCTACACAGCGAATGAAAGTGGACTTAATGGTTTGGTAATTCCTCTGCCCATTAAACGATTTAGGTTAATGGGTATCATTATTGTTTTGCCAAATCTCCTCAAATGTGTATTTTCTTACAGTTTTTCTCAGTCGCTTTGGTACATTTCTCGAATAATCCTCGACATTTGCATAACAGTAAGTGCATTTCTCAAAACAATTCGTACAAATAGCAAAACACCATGGATTACCTGCAGAAGCCAGTCTCTTGCTTAAAATCCTTAGTTCATCTCTCAAAAGTAAATATCTGTGTCAATGAACATGTCAGTGCCATCAGAATGACAAGTCCTTGTGTCATTGTGTACGGATAAGACAGTCAAATTGCTTAGTCATGTTGTCAATATAACAGTGTACTCTGGAGGGGTGTTCTGATGTAAACTATGGCTAAAGTTCTGATGACAATTATTGTAAATTGTAAGTTACACCTTAGGGTATGTGGGAGATTGATTGCAAGAGTCTGTACAAGATTCACATTTACGCTTTTACTGTTTGTACTGTAATTTGTTGACAGACCATGTCATTAAGATACAGAAAGGAAAAGACAGCACTGCATAGCACAAAGAAAAAAACAAAAAAACAAAACAAAAGCAGAAATGTGAACATAGGACAATCTCCTTAGGGAAAACTGTACATGCAGTGCTGTAGGAATTACAGTGCAGTCTTCCTACACCTCCTGACGTTCCTGTCTGTGGGGCCACAAATTCTCATCCACATCACATGTATACAGTATGTACTTGCCAGTTGATGGTTCATGAGATGCACCTTTGAGCTATTTCAGAAAACTGGTTGATCATTGGTTGATCTAATGCTTCACACATTTCCCTTTTTAGAGAAAGTCAAGATTCACCTGGGAGCAATTTACCAATTCAGGACAGATTTAGAAAAAAAGTCTAATGGAAATGTATAGAAATATGCTTGACATATTATGACAACTTGTTCAACCATTTTGCATGCAAAGACTTATGCGATGAACTAATGTCTAAATGTTGTGGGGGGTGAGACTATTCAACAGAGACCCATTATAATACATTTTGATCAACATGACAAAAGCAATTGATAATGTAGGAAACATCAGAGAATTGTACATAATCATTTGCATGGATGTACCAAAGCATATGCAACTTGTTCAAAGAAATGAGAAACTGCTTTTTTGATGTGCACAAGTGACACAATGATGTGAACATTGAACAAGTAGTTTTGAGAATTTCAATTCTGATCTGAGAAATGTACCAAAGCGACTGAGAAAAACTGTACCTACAATCAATGGATCCGGCACAAATCAGAAAAGTTTAGACATAGACCTGAAACTCAGTATCCCATGTTGTGAGTTATATGAATTCAAAGACTGAAAATCTGGCTAAGATGTTTTTAGCTGGTAGAAAACAGACTGAAATGAACTTTGTGATCTACATAAGCAAACAAGAACATCAGCGAGAACATTGATTATTTCTATATTGTTGTTTTTAATGCCTGTAACCTCTGCTGCCGGGTGGGTGTCAGATGAGGCAATGAACAGCACCCAGCAAAACAGCCTTTTTCAACAGCGATGATTCAGTGATATGTTTGACTTAAAGAAAGCAGGATGAGTCTTTGATTTAAGAAAACATCAATTATGCATGAACAGGACAAGATCAGAGGAACCACTTTGCAAAGGTGTCGCTAAATTGACACAAACCAAAAGTTCCTCACAGGAGCTTTAAAGAAGGAGTTACCTAAAGGGAAACAGTAGCCTGATGACTCTGCACCTTTAAACTGAATGGTCTGCTTAATTATGTCCCTTTTTGTCGCCTTTGTTTTGTTATGTCTGTCATTTTAATTGATTTTCCTATGCTTTTTTGGGGTAATGTGGGTGTGTTCTGTAGGAGGAAGGAGGGGAAACACAGGTAGCAGATCCTTAATGTGCACTTTTCTTTTATATTGTACATTCTCTTGCAGACAAAGCAAATAATGTCACTCTAATTTAATGATTTGATGCGTTATTTTAACTGATAAAACACGTCTGAGGAGGGACATATCTTAATAATTACAACGTTAGAGGTGGTGAACATCACAGCTGGAAGGCAGTTAAAAGAAGCACAGATTGATTCCTTTATTATCACTTTTTCTCTCAGCTCTGCTCAGAATATAATTGATATATTTGATCGTGATGAAGCTGGACTCTAACCTGACAGCGGCTGATGAGGTCTCTTTGCTTTGTGACAATCACTACACTGTTGTCCTTCACATATGTTTGTGTATCTGTGTGTGTGCATGGAGATCTCTGACATATGATTGGGAATAAGCATGCAAAGCAGACATCTTTACAGTGCAGGTGTGTGTGTGTTGAGTGTGTGAGACTGTGCATGTGTGTGTGTGTGTGTGTGTGTGTGTGTGGGGGTGTGTGTGTGTGTGTGTGTGTGCAGGGTTCACAGGCCTGGGCTTTGACATTCACGCTACACCACCTACGCACTGGGGTCCCATCTCGGGGTCATTTACATATCTTTGAAAGACAGATTGAAAAGAAAGAGTAAGGAGGGAGGGATGGAGGTGGAGGAAGGGTGGAAAAAAGAAAGGAATTAAGGGAAAGTAGGGGGGGAAAGGAGAGATAGATGGAAAGAAAAAAGGAGTGAAAAAAGAGGAGAAAAAGAGAAAGACCAAGCCGGAAGATTACATTCCCCCCATCTAGAAAATGAGGGGGAAAGGCAGGGTGTGTAGGGGCCTACTGGGAGGATCCTTATTCATATTTGTGTGTGAATTGTTTATCACGGTGACAGAAGCGTGCCAGGGCTGAGATAAAGGCAGCGCTCCATCACGGGGGCTGTGACAGCGGGAGGACACGGCGCGCACTCACCGCAGCAGCCCCAGAAATATTATTAATAGATGCTGACTTGATTTGCCACGATTGCAGCGTCTTGGCACCGCTTGATTGTGGCCTGTGAAGTTCCGTCCAAAGGGGAAGCTATTTTTCATGAAGTGACAGAAGTCTTTGCGATTTCTACACCCCCCCCCCACCCCCCCTTCCTTTTCCTCTACTCTCCCCCATCTCCCCCCCTTCTTCCCTTCTTCCCTTCAGTTGCATCTCTTTCCAAGGAGCTGATATGCAAGGCTGCTTATTATGAGAGCAGTGTCAGATTTTAGAGGAAAAGGCGAGCAGGGAGTGGGAGAAATAGTCGCTCCTTTGATGGGATGGCCTGTGAGATGGCCTGTAGATGATATCCGGTGTGTGTGCCTGTGCGTGTGTGAGGCAACATCGTTGTGTGCATTGGTGTGTGCAAAGCATGCATAAACTTCACTAGTTTCAAGCAATATCACAGCTTTAAGAATATTGGAAAATTTGTTATCACATGTGCACATACATAAATTCATAAGTTCACACGAAGCTGGTAAACAGTTTTTTTTTAATATACACACACGTCAGGACCAGTGTGATGGCCCCTCCTCACTGTGAGGCTCAGAGGAAAGAAGAACAATTTAAAGAACAGAGCAGGAAGCTCAAAATCCCCTACATGTTGACGACAAGTGATGTTCCTCCTTGAACAACCTTATATCTTTAGTCTTGCTTTCACTTTTCCTCTCCATTGAAACCACACTGCATTGCACGGGTGTGTGCTTGTGCAGCCATGAGAGGGCATCGCAGGCCCAGACGTGTGAGGAAAAGTGTGCATAAACTTGCTGTCAAAGTTCAGCTTTTACACACATTGTCTTTGACGAATGATTTGAATTTCAATCCCGGGCCACCAACAAGTTTCACAGGTTGCCTCCTCCCTCTGAGCGGCAAACAGCATGAGGAAGATCAGTGAGGATATTTGACAATGAAATAGAGACAGAGAGTCTTTGTTTTGAACAGAGTAATCTCAAACCGCAGACAGGCCTCGCTGAGGGGAGTTAAAAGCTGTGAGATCACAACATGTGTAGACCGCCGTCATAACGGCAGGGCCGCCTCACCCTCTCTGACCCTGTTTGCTTGACACATGTATCAAAACGACCATGAGATCAGACCATGGCGGAGTTTCTCAGGTCTGTCTGTGTCGCCCGCACACATATACACCTGCGCCTGGCAACCGCAGGCTCTGTCCTCGTTGGCGTGAAGACGGGAAGGAGCTGTGGTCACACACACACACACACACACACACACACACACACACACACACACACACACACACACACACACACACACACACACACACACACACATTCACAGAAACACACACAGAAACAAAGATACATGCAGAGGAGTGCACTGCTGATGGGGCCCTAACCTCATACAGGATGTGCGCTTTGTCTCTGTACAGGCCTTATCTTTGCCTGCTGCACTGCTACTGCAGCCAAGGCCACAGTGTGGGTGTGACACCTGCCAGGGAAGGAGGGGGGAGAAGGGGTAAGGGGAAGAGTTGAAAGAGCAAACTGAGATAAGGAGAGTGAGATAAATCTTCACCTTTTTACGTGACTTTTACTTTTTATAGGCAACATTCAAAATTTGACCAAGCCTCTTTCAGTTTGAGTCGCTCTCACATTCTCAGTCAATGTGATTCAAGTGGAAGTGGGTTTGTTTTGGGTGACGCAGGATTGATTCCCACTCATGTTGCCCTTAACCACCATACGAGGGGGGAAGTAAGGAAGTACAAATATACCTGCTGGTATCCGCACTTTACTTGAGCATTAAAAGTTCTGACAATTTCTAACTGTTTGCCCCAACATTTAAACTAAAAAGTATAAAATTGTTACTCCTTACATTTGAAAACGGGTTTGTTTGAAGCCTTTATGTATTAGAAGGGGTGCACTGATAATTTCATATTGCATCATTGGGCGCCACCTTCCTTACACCAAGACTGATTACAACCTAAATGGATGGGTCAGTACCACATATAAAAAAGACTTTCAACAATGGGGCTCCATCAGTGCTTAGCACGCATGACACTTTCAACATTACATTAAAAGATGTAACATGTTCAAACAAAGGAGAGAGGGAAACTGTACCATGTAGAAAATCCTTCTGCTACGACATGGATGAAAATAAAAAAGGTCAACTTTTGGAGATGATGGAGCAGCAAGATATTCCCAAAATAATCGATTCAAACAAAAATAATGCTCATTTTATTGTTTTTATGTATTTGATTTGAAGTTAGACTAATTTAAGTTTCATTATAGTTTATGTTTGCACAGATAAAGCCAGTTGATATGGCCTACAGAGGGACACGTATCAATTTTAAACTGCGTATACTTTAGATCTAGTACTTTCTCACTTTCACTTCAGTAAAGAAGTTCAATCAGTGCATCTATTCAAGTACCTGTATATCTACTTGAGTAAAGAATATGTGTATGTGTGCTACTTCTGACCATGATTTATTCAGTCTGCAGCTTCACACACACACAAACATTTCCCCACACTGTTTTCCACACATGCTTTCCTTTTAAAAACTGCAGGAGATCTGTTCAGCCTGCTGACAAATAGTCAATGTTCAGTATCGGCTGGTAAATTAATTCCAATAATATTCTAATACACCCGCAGCAGCGGCGGCAGCGGGTCATCTTTATTCAGCATTATGCTTTCTGCTCTGAACATTGTTTATTCAATCTGCACCCTCGCCGGCCGCCGTCTACTTTGGAGAGCTCTGTTTTTTTTTCTTCCCAGCAATCTATTTCTGATATTGCTCTATTTTCCTGAGACACAGGGATATTTTCACACCGGCCTGGTAATATTACACAGCCCTTAATGGCATCACGGTGCTCCTACCCCCTCCATCCCCGCCCCCTCTCGTGATTTGAATAAACGCATTCAATTAAATCAAACCTAGAATACTGTAGCTTTTAATTGAAAGGGAATTATCCTCTATATGATTTGAGAAACGATCTCTGGGGAGGTAGTGGTGCTTTTCAACAACTCACCAATTAGACACTTGTCTCTTAAATGGAAACTACCTCCAAAGGAAATGCCCCGCATTAGGGCTTAATGATTTGGGCACTTACCAATTACGGTTGCAATGAATTTCTTTTCTCGTTAAAACAAGACATCATTTTATGGATTCATAAAAGCAGCTGCAGCTCTGTATGCTGAAGAGCAGCGGTTCAAGCCGAGCAGAAATACTATATATTCTGTCCCATGATGTTGAACAGGACATTATTATTCTGGTAAGAAGAGAAAGCGTATAAGACCACATTTTAACCACCAAGTAGAACTCAGATGGGTTACATTGATGAAAAAGTGAATGGGGTTTGGTGCCTAATTAAGCTTTAAAAATAGGATTTTTTAATGAAATGCTGTTAATTTTTTTTTTAAACTGGGGAATCCAGACATGTAGGCTAAAGAGTTTTATTTCATATTTGGTCTTATTGAGTGAAATGAAACTGATATACATTTAATACGGCCATAATGTCGACGGAAGAGTACAGTGGGCATCAAAAACACTTCTACTTCAATCACAACATAGTTAGATGTGATTGATTCCTTTTTCATGGTATGTTCCTGCAACTTTGCGCCTGAGAACGTGTAGGCTGTACACGGGGTACCCTGTTGGCCATTTAGATATAGTTAGATATGACTTAACATCATCCTCAATTCACATCGGAGATACTTTGCTTTAGTTTGTAAAGTATCAGTGAAATAAAAATCACCTTTTGCTTAAACTTTACAATCTAATATTTGATTGTTTTCCCCTTTCAAGTTTTTAGTCAGCCTATTTATAACTACCATTGAACATAAAAAAACGTACACATTGTCCAAACATCATTTTCTGCAGTTTAAAACATAGCGTACTCAGAGGAATAAAATTGATGAAAAACTGAATAAAGTTTGGTTCCTAAATCAACATAAAAGGGGTTTCCAAAATGTTGTGCTTTGATATCTTTTATTAACTAGGCCTAACAGATCTGTAGGCCTACGAGTTTTTATTTCAGATACACATTCACCTCTGATGTTACCGTCATGAAGACCACATCAGGCAGGAGGATCAAGAATCGACTTCTCACGCACACTTCATGGCATCTTAACCCCCATCACTGGACACTCCAGTGAAAAAAAAAGACTCTTTGCAAAAACCAATGTTTTTTTTTCATTTGGTCCCTTCTGGAAGTAAATTCAACTTACATTGCATAATGAAATTCTGCGTCTCAATGCAAATCACCGGCCTCTTCATATTAATCATTGAAAGTAAGGTATGTTTACACAAGGCTCCAAATCACAGCTACTATCACAACTATCATATTTACTCATAGGTGTAAAGCTGAAATGAAAATGGAATAAAAAAGGGTGTTTAAAGCAAGTCTTGAGAGGTGCCAGTTCACTTCCTGAGCACAGCCTCATGTGTGTAAGCATACCTGGCCAATAAAGCTGATTCTGATTCTTAAATCAACATTTGAAAAAGCGTGTATCTTAAAAGTTATTCTGGGATTTCATTTATAAACTGGGGACACCATTTCTGTGGACACGGGGCTTTTTATTTGACATGAAGTCATTTGTGATTATAATCAAATTAATCTTCATTTAGTGCAGCCATAATGTGTGCAGAAAAGGTCAGCATATAAAGGGATCAAGAATCACAAATACTAAATAATCATGTATAACTAAGAGGAGTAAAATTAAATAAAAACTGAATGAGGTTTGGCACTTGAACCAACATTTAACAAAAAAATTCTGACATATTTTTTGATGATGTCATTTAACTGAGTTTTTATTTCTATTAAGTCTGATGTGACTATGATCAAAATGATTTCCATTCAGTACAGCTGTAGTGTTGACAAAAGAGGGCAGCAGGCAGCTTCTGACCGGAGCAGACCTTCTCTTCTTTCACAAAAGACTTGGCCCGAGGTGAATCTGGGCCTTGTTTTTGCCTGTCTGTCTGCTCCTCTGCCTCTCATGGCTGCCTGTCTGTGTGAGTGACTGTGAGATTGGTTTATTTTAGTTCATCATATCCCTCATCAATCTTTCACATTGGGACCAGGTCAGCAAAGATGACAAAAGTGAACCGCATATGTGGTCTCAAGTTTCTGGCAGAGACTCGGTGTGAGTAAACACAAAAAACTTCCCTCTCTTCTCCAACACCTCCTCCCCTCCCCTCCCCTCCCTGTCACCCACTCCTACTTTCTCCCCCCTCACACCCCCTCTACCACCACTCACCCCCTTTTCCAAAGATATATGAAGGCAATGTGTGGATCTGGTTGGCTTTGTGAACTAGGTGCCAGACCACATCTGAAGATCTGTGCTGAGGGAGCAGATTGCACGGTGACGTCTTTCTCTCCTCTCTCTGCTCTTCTTTTTGCACTCTCCGTCTTCTCTCGTCTCTCTCGAGGAGTTGGAAGTGACCGATGACCGACATATTTCATGCATCTAACTACTTCCTGCAGCCTCATCCTGCAGCCACATGTCCACTCCAGATCCCATTCATACATTGTGCTGACTGGCTACTGTGCTGCAGACATAGTGGGTGGTGCTTATTAAAGGCTACAAAGTGACGCAGGCCCACTGACAGTTCTAATCAGGAAAGAAAAGCAGAAAAGATAAAAAACCTAAACTGATAGAAAAGCATGGAAAAAGAGGAGTCTCCACTTGGACTTTTGAATGCAAACACATGTCAGATGTCGTAAAGACTTGTCAGAGTGGAGAGGAAAAAAAGGGACAGAGGGAGCACACTGGTTAGTGAGTGTTATTAGTGAAGCCTGAGACATCACACAGGGCCGTACGAAATTGAAACAATATGAAGCAGCGGTGCAAAAATAGAAAAGATCAGATTCCTTCCATGGAGAGCTTTAATACAACGTGATGATCAGGTTAACTTTTTTCAACTCTTTATGACCAGTTGCTTTGATTTAATAACCTCAAACTTTCATAAAAGTGTCAGGTTTAAAAAAAATCATCATCCTAGGCATTTTTATTATTTGACAGTCAGTGTGAGGATAGACAGGAAACATAGATGCATGTGGTATGAAATAAGACCCGAGATTGTCTCTGGTATTGGTATTTGCCTTCATCATTGGCTACTGGAGATGTTTCAATAGTTTTTTTTGCAACAATAAGCTGTGTTTTGTAAAGAAACAATTGCATTTATTAGTTTGAAGTCATTCTTAACTACAATATTTCAAGTCCAGCAGTAGATACATTTTTGGACGATTGCAACATTGTCATCTGTTTCCAATAACATGTCTTTCTTTATGTCATTAAGGGCTGCAGTAATCATTATCTTGATTTATGATTTTATCAATTTGGTCAAATGTTTCAAGAAAATAGTACAAAAGCACAAAACTCTTTTATTTCAACTGGCAAAACATGTTTTGCAGACCAGGAGATATTTATATTATGCAAAATCTAACCAAAGGCACGGGGACTCAAAAACAAAGATGTACTTAGAAAGTACTTAAGAGTACTTAGAAAACAGCATGCAAACTGTTGTACGCAGCCTAACTTGCAGAAATGCATTTGTTAGCAATATAGTCCATTGCATGTTTTATGGAAAGAGCATAATATTTATATACAACTGAAAGAACCGCCATTAGCCTGTTGGAAACAGCCAGAATAGTTGAGTCACGCCTCTGATTAGGCAAAAAGCCAATCATTGATTTGGATTTCGGGGTGGCACCTGGGGTGGCCAATTGAATAAAGGGGGGCCCATACCACCCCTGGACACCCATCTGGACACACCCCTGTACTGTATTTAAATCGTACAGAAATAAAAACAATTCTTATTGCCAGTCAATTCAAAATAATATTTATCTTTAAGTATTTATCCAAATCCCTTTTTTTTTTAAATCCCATTTTTATTTAGAAAACTCTGTAGGCAAACTGAACAGATGAGGACATTCTGTATCCTTATGCAAATCATCAGTCCTACATACATAATACTGAACATAAAGAATTCTTACACAAGCATACATTACAAGCATGCCTTTTTCAAACACATGAAAACACCTTCTCTTGTATACCAGATGTCCCCTCTCCCTCGTCGTCTGTCCTCATCATTCCTTTCCATCCCAGATTATAGAAGGCACACACATAAGAAAGTCAAATTAAAACAGTAGAAATGCAATCATAGGATCCACAAAATGATTGAATATTCAATACAGAGCCGGCCTATTCAATAACGTTTTTTAAAAGAAGGGTCAAATTTTAATAAAAGGGAATAGCTTTAGGGTCCGAGATGTCCTCAAGCTATGGCAAAGCTAGGATTTAAATGTCTTAACAATGCACGTTTTTTTAAAGTTATTTTTTGGGCCATTTTTGCCTTTATTGTGTAGGACAGCTGAAGAGAGACAGAAAATGTTGGAAGGGAGAGAGTGGGAGAGGACATGCAGCAAAGGTCCGAGGTCTCATTCAAACCCACAGCTGCTGCGATAGCCTCTGTAGGGCACACGCTCCAACCAGTGAGCTAAACTGGCGCCCCTGATGATTTTAATAAGAAGAGAAGTAAGTTGTTGTTTTAATTAACACAATGGTGAATTTAACATATCTTTTAGAAGAAGATAAACTTTATTAACTCCTTGAGGGGAAATTCACTTTCACACTCTGTTGTTGAACATGCACACAGGATGAATTACACACATATGCACACACAGGATCCTATGGACATGCATAAATGGAGAGATGTCAGAGTGAGGGCCTGCACATAGAGAGGGCCCGAGCAGTTATGGGTTCGGTGCTTGCTCAAAGTCTCCTCGGCGGTTCTCAGGAAATGGCACCTCTCCACCAGCCCAATTTCCAGATTTGGTCCCCACCGGGAATTGAACCAGCGACCCTCCAGATCCCAAGTCCCTACAGACTGAGGTACGACCGTCCCCATCTAGTTTTGAAATTCCTTAATTAATGGGCCAGCATACTTACATTTATAAAAATGTGATCTCCAACTAAGGAATGGAGTAACCTTCTCCAAAGCCTCATACATGAAATCAAATCTTGAGTTTGTCTTTAACTATGTGGTTCCTCTAGAGTGTCACAGTGTCACGGTGCTACAGGTGTCATCACTGTTTCAACTTTAAAAGGGACATTACAACATGATACACTTCAGCCTTTTGGGGCGTTTCCTTTGATCAACATGTTACCCATCTGAAAATGTAATCAAACATTTGGAAATTAACTTTAAACTAAATTTAAAAAGTCGCGATGGATTATCTCTCATCATGTTTTAGCTGGACTTCCTCAACATGTCATGACAGAAAAGACACATGACAAAAGTTATGCACTCTTGATTTCAAATAAATAACGGGAAAGTAAACTGTGAATTAGCCAAACTGAGAAAACACAAACTCTCCAGGAACATTTGACTCACCAAGAAAACTGTTTAGCCACAAACGTGATCTTTCTCCTTTCCAATCAGGCCTTTGCCGCCCTTTTCACTCACCAACTCATGCACATATAGAAACATACAGAAGACGGGTGCAGGGTTGGCCGGAGCTCACGAGAGAGACGCTTTGAAAAATAAGCCCTCATTTGGGCAGAGTGGATTCAGATGGCTTGGCTGCAGCTCAAAGGCGAGCAGCTCTTTGGGTCAGCTTATTATTTCAATGGATGCAAGGCGCTGATATTCTCAAGCGTGATGCACTTCAATCAAGCGACCCGGCAGCTTTGCACATGGGTCAAGGCTGCAGAATCATCTATCGGGTCTAAAGACGGCCAAGGCTGGTTCTGTAGCGGTTTGGATAAAGCCTTTAGTCTCTAACTCGCCTCTCTCTTGTGCGAGACGGACCCGGCTCGAAACAGAAAAAAAAGTGGTAAATTGAATTCGGCTGTGGCGAGGGAATCCCAGACCTGACCAGGAAAAAAAACCAGAAGAAGTAGAAAGAAAAATTGCTCAAAGATGCCAAGTTTTTCAGGAGTGAGGGAGAGAAAAGACAGATGTTTAATTTCCTTCTGTGGGGCTGAGAGGTGTGGATTTCTTTGGGGGGGAAGACTTTGCATGTTTGCATTCTGTCAAAGTGTTTGTGCTGAAAAATATTTTTGACTCTTATTTTTCTCAAACAGAGGCGAGCGTAATTAACATAAGTAGACTCTCCGAACCAAAACAAACAATTAAACTCATGAGTCACAAAAAACTATGGAAGTAATCTTTGTTGTTTCGTCTTTATCTTACTTCCTGGACGGTCTCGAGTGATTCCTCGTTCATATTTACTCAAATAAACATTCTGTTGTTTGTTCGCCTGAGTACCTATTATTACCATAAAGGACTTCTTTTTCCCTTTTAATGTTGTGGTGGAGCTTTTCATAAACACTGACTTTAATTAAATCCATCCAATTGACCACAAAGAACATGGGACACCTCACACACAGAGAAATATGCATATGGAGCCACACACTCTCTCTCTCTCTCTCTCTCTCTCTCTCTCTGTCTCTCTCTCTCAAAAAGAACAAAAACAAACAGCTCAAACTAACAAACACTTAACACAACAGAGTGAAACACAATCACAGCTGAATGAGAGCCATCATGTGCGCTTGACCGAGCTTGAGCCTCTCCCGACTGGTCGAAGGCAGCCTAGCGAGAAGGTTAACCGGACTATATTTGTTGTTATTCCACTGCAGGCATCTGTTCCATTGCTTACATTAGCAGTTATCGACTGCGCCAATATTAGTCATGGCCCCGGTGTTGTGTAATTCAGACTTACCAAAGCGTGCCATCCACCACCATGGTCTGTTTCCCCCTCTAGCCGTGCCCTGATAGGGTAATGTGGAGTGTAATGATGGCCAATTAGGAGGGATCACAAAGCAGGACATGCAAACAGAGCAGGCCCGGTGGAGCTGCATGCACCCTGCTGCGGCTAACGGCTAATTAGCTTCATTTTCCTGGCACTGATCTCTTATCAGCTCGAGTTCCTTACTCCAGAAGGATTTGATGTGAGGCAAACTGATCTGAAATCAGCGTCCTTCACAAACTGGACTTGTGCTACAGTGGGGCCCTTGGCTGTGTTGGGCACTGTCAAACTTTCGGACCACCCAGTTTCCAGCTGCACTGTGAGCCCATTGTGCAGCCGTGCAGGCGGGCGGCGGGCTGATTCATAACAGAGCCGATCGTCTGTGTGTGAATGAGTGCAGTATATGTGGCGAGTGCAGATAACCTCCAGCACTTTGTATCAGTAATTGGCCCTGATGAATTGAACAGCCTCGGAGATTTGCTTGGTGCAAATTGAATAACGGTTGTTTTCCTGCTGTAGATGTGTTAGATAATGATACCGCTCAATGACCTGAGCGCACGCAGGTCGAAGAGTGTTTGTGTACCTGTGTGTATTTGTGTCTTTGTGCTTGACCTTCTCATATATAACAGTGCAAAGATGATTAAACCCTTGTGATCTGGTGACAATGGCATTATCTTTCTGATTGATTGGATCCACCTCTGTTTATAAAAAATGATTGCAAAATAACCCTTTTGACTTCAAGGCTCCTGTTAGGAACTTTCGGTTTGTGTTGATGTTGGAAATCCCTTAGAGAAAGTGGAACCTCTTATCTCTTTGTTGATTCTGTGGGGCTATCTTGGGGCTGTTTTATACCTTTATTCAGAGGGCAGGACAGTGGATAGAGGAGAAAACTGGGATGAGAGAGTAGGGAATGACATATGGTAAAGTGCTGAGGGTCAGAATCAAAACCAGGCTGCCCGCTTTGAGGTCAGAATCTCTGTACATGGGGGGGGTGTGGCATTAGGCTATCCTTTCCGTGTTTTTTTTTTCAACCAAAAAAGTAATCCTGCTTTCTTAGAACAGTCAAATGTATCACTCATCGAGAATCTTTGTCCTAAAATTAAAAAGAAGGCTGTTTCTGCAGTATGTTTTATTTTTTATTTAACCAGGTTGGTCCCATTGAGATTAAGAACCTTATTTTCAAGGGAGACCTGGCCATGACAGGCAGCAGCAAAAGTCTGCTGTTAATCCAATCTGACCGACCCTGCAGCAAAGGTTTTAAGGCATTACAAATAATAGTATCTTATACGGATTCATCAATATTATTTTTAGAATGCTTCATAAACAGCGAAAAAGTCCTCACATGAGCTTTAAATCTTTTCGTTATATGGTTGATATAACGCACTTAAAAATTTAAAAAATCCAAAAGTTGCAACATTTCCCGTTACAAACTAACCTTCTGATGATGATCATTGACCATGCTTAATAAACAAAAAGCAGAGATAATTTAAGTTTTATTATAGTGCCAATGAAGGCATTTTTTTAACAATGACAGCTGGGAAAGGCTACAGTGACCGCAATAATATTGGATGGATGGATGAATGTAAATGTTATTATTGATGAGATATGGACTTATACTGCATTTGGTTGCTGGACCTCATAATTATTCAATTTTTGAATTAAGCATTAAAAAACTCTACTGGAAAATACCAAATAATCATATTTAGGATTGTCGCTGAGAAAAAGGAGGGATAACAGAAAAGTACCAAAGATAACAATCCTGGATATAAAGCACATAAACATTCATAATGGGTTTGCATATTTAACAGCTGGGGTCCCACACACTGAAGTAAAACATAAGTTTTTGTGGCGGACTTCTCAAAAATGTCATCTTTATAAGACTTCTCAGAAAATTGGCAAAAGTGAACAGGTGATAAACCAATAATTAGTTTGTTTTTGAGCGGTTAAAGTGCATCAAGGGAAACACTGGGCCTTAAAAACCCTTACAAGACTTACAGTTCTTATTGTAATGACGCTTCAGTCTGCGTATGCAAACATGACCAAGTCTGTCCCAAAAACTGCAGACCACACATACCAGAATGTTAATTTGTGATGTTTATGACAGCAACGATCTGGAGCTGCTACAATTGCAGCAAATATATAACAGGCAATATATAACTGATCGCTCATAAATACGTAAAAAATCTGTGTTGTGTTAACAGTTTTTCTACAGAAATACCCACAACACAAGAAACTCCCCCTGAGAACTGTCGACACTTCATCTACACAGAGTATACAATTGGCATCATGATTGCCTCTTGCCTTATTTGTAGCTATGGGATTAAGTCATTCATGTGCACAGTTTATACAGCGAATCAATGAAAAACACATGATTTTTCTCTCACTGTAGGTTCTCTCTGTTCAGACTCAGAGTCGGACTCAGTTGTAACAGAAGATGGAGGAGATAAAGAAACGCCTCAGATGTTTAACAGGCAGTTTTACCAGCAGTAAAATTGTTTCACTTCATATACAGTAGTACCCCTCAGTGTCTGCTGGGTAACATGTGGGCATCTTGATACAGTATGGAAAAAATATAAAGTTCGACCACAGACAGCATGTGTGGTGTTTCTTATTACGCTAGACAACATTTGGATGACATGTGAGTTCACCTCTAAATGAACGAGTCACGCCGGGCACAACCATGTAAAGACTGCGAAGAGGAGAACATTTGAAAAAGTTTTTTTAGACTTTAAGTTCCTGGTTCTTCTGTAGCTTCAAAATAACTAGGTTAATTGAATTGAATTTTTTTTTACCTTATTAATCCCCAAGGGAAAATTCTGGTTTACACTCTGTTATTGAGAGAGATACTTCTCACACACATAGCCCTGAATTACACACATGCACAAACAGGACCTGTGGACATGCATTAATGGAGAGATGTCAGAGTGGGGCTGCTACACAGCAGTTGGGAACCGGCGACCCTCCGGTTCCCAACCCAAGTCCCCACAGACTGAGCTACTGGGGCGGAAGATTTTATTACTTCTATGGTTTACTGCTGGGAATGCTTAGAAATTGCACAAAAATATGAATTCCTGCAATTATACCTGTCTCTACTTAGTTGAAAACGTTGTACCTCCATCACAGCAGGGGTTGAGGACAGTGTAATCTGACTAGCATACATCACTACATGGCCGAAATAATATTCAAGAGGGCCCTGGGACACACAGACACCCAACTCAGATCGTATATGATTTAGAACTAGATTCTGACAAAGCAACCCTCTTCAGAGGACCCTCATTCTGGATAGAAAGCAGGAGCTACCTTAAGACCCCTCTCTTTGTACTTCTGTAGAGCATGTTTTTAAAAATCAATAAAGTAGCAGAAAGACATTAGCTTTTGGTCCACTTGCTAATTCCGCCCTATAAGGCAAAGATGGATTACCACATTTGCCCAATTGATAATCCTTCTTACAATCCTTGAAAAGTTTTTAACAACTTTATCATACAACCTTTCCCTTAATCTTTTTCTCGAAGATCGATACAAGTATGGCTAACCAAGCTATATTAGACAGATGTAGCAACATGCAGAAGGTTGGTCAGAGCAAAGGGTCAATTACAATGAACCAATGTTCACAATTGAGTAGAAAAAACCCTAATTGAAGATTTTTCTTAATTGCAAGGTGGAACATGTTGGACACTTAAGTTTAGACTCCACTGCTTCAAGCGAGGACGCTAGGGATCACGCTTGAGCACTCAAATCGCCACTTGATGGGGGCATACCCACTGAAAAGTGGGCTTGTTCCGATTTTCTCCTGGACCTTTCCACCCACTCTTGATAGCCAAGTTCTTCGCTGTAGGTTACGCAATTGTTGACATAGCCTTAATGAATTCACCTGATTGGATAAACACACAACTAGTCCGGGCAGTCCCTGGACTTATTTGCATAGAATAGAGCTCTGGTCTATCCTTGTCTGGCAAGCGCGCCGAGCCCCTCTCGAAACTCGCCGCAATGATCCAAACATGCACCGACTGCTTCTCTGGCTCTCCACAGGAAATAAATAGAAAGCGTTGAGACGCTATTCGTCGTCGGAACCAGTGGAGCTGTACGGTTAAGCCTTTGAAAGGAAGACACTAACTTCTGCATTGCATCATGCTGCAGACTCTGTAGTTCCCATCCTTGTCACAATGAATGTGCACAACAGCTGACAGATCCAACTTTCCCTGTCTTCATAGATCTTTTTATCGATGCTTCATCAATAAATGCACGTGCATACATAAATTATGCTCAGCTGTGTACAAGCAAACAAGCCGCACAGATGACACACATGGACATTTTTTATTTTTTTTATCTCCAAGATGGCTCCCTTGGGTCACAAAGTCAAACAGGCGATTGACACCCTCTGGTTTCAACTTCTGTGACCCTTCCAGCAGCCTGTGAAGTAGGCACAGAAGAGCCGAGCAAGGCCTTTGGAAATATCTGCGGTCAGCTGTGCAGGGAGGAGGGAGCAAGGAAAGAAACTTGCTTTTAATAAACAAGATAATGGGTGCCATACGCCCCTTCTCACACCACCACTGCTGCCTGCAATCTCTCTCCCTTTTCCTCTCTCACTTTTTTTCTCTCCGTGCCTCACCAACTCTATCTCGCTTTTTCTATAAAAACTACATTCATTGTTAAAGAATGGGGTGAAGGACTGAGAGAGTGTGAGAGAAAGAAAGCAAGGTTGAGGGAGGGGAGGTCTGATCTTCAAACCAACAATTAACTGGCGTCAGGATGTTTATGGGCAGAGTTAGTTTAAGCGACCGGTCCATTGTCGGTTCAGCTGTGGCCTTACACTCATTCTCCTTAATACTGAAATTACGCAGAGAGAAGAAAGAGTGCTCATAATTCATTTTAAGCCACTCAGCAATCTTTTCACTTTAAAAAAAAGAAGAAAAAAAAATATTTTCAAACCACAATCAAAGGACATTTTTTTACTCTCTAATTGAACTGTTGAACCAAGTTTTTCAGCAGGATTTCAAAGAAGAAGTGTGAGAAGTCAACAGGTCCTTATAAGCTTATGTTCCTCTTTTAATTATGCACCAGAATGGGAATGAGCGCCTGACATTACCTTTCTATATGCCTCGTCTCATTCCAACAAGTTTGACACCAGTCCATGTGTGTTCCAACAATCACAGAGAGGTGAGGATGGGCTGAGTGACGACGAGATTTTAAAGAGGAAAAGATCCATGAGGAGACAGTTGCAACACTGTTTTTGTCTTTTTGAGCCTTTACTTCTTTGAACTCAAGAAATGACTGTCCCAAGACCAATGCAGACAACAGGAATGAACATCTGCTTGCATCACGCATATAATGGGAAACTTAACAGATATTTTCTCTACAATCTCAAACTTGACCATTGTACAGATATGTAAAAATGCCAGATCACTTGCTACAGTCTACTATTAGGATTCACCTGTGTATCGTGGGGGTTAACATATACCCTCTTGTGTTTATTGATTCATACAATATGACGTGAGGAGATCTCATGTGAAAGCAGATGTAAACAAAAGAGAGGTAAGAGAGACTGACAAAAACCTGCTGCTACAGAGAAAATGAACTAAACCAGACGAGTGAAGAAATGATGTAATGATGTGAGATTGTACCAGTCAACAGCAGCATGCTAGCTGACGTAACGTACAGGAGCTAGAATGTTTTTCATTGAAAGGAAACACTTTCACTCTTCTGTCTACATCTCTCCGTTACTGGCTGTTGCTGTCTTGTTTAGAAAGTAATTATCAGAGCGGTCTGATTTAAACTACTATTTGAAATTATCAGTATGGCCAATTTCAAATAACTCCCAATTTCAACATACTCTGTGCGCCGCTTTCCGTCAGCGCACTATGGACTCACAGTCGTATTTTCCATGACTTTACCAACATTATGACAAAACGAATCACAAATCAACCACGGAAAGACAAAGTAACATGTTGTAACATGTCGTGATCTTGTAATTCTCCTGTGATGTGTGTACAGCTGCTCATTGCTGCCCGCTGTGCTCACATTCCAGATACGGACCCAGTGGGGCAGGGCGCGCACCGTGAGACGGAGCAAAACCGTTGCGCTGACCGTCCGCGGAGCACAAGGAGTATTTTGAAATTGGAAGTAAGATTCTATGAGTAAAAACTTATCAAACATCTGTGCCAACCAAGGCAAAAACCTGACTGCTCCCCAAAATTTTCCGAGTGGGGAATCAAGTAAACGTTGTCTCAGTCCTGCCTTAAATAAGGAGAGCCATGTTTTTTTTGCAAGGGCTAATGCTTCTTGTACAGTGTGTGTGTAAGTGATGTGCTTTAAATGAGGCACAACCAATCCTTCTCTATAGCATTGCTGTGATACAAATAAGTCAAGCATTTCCCAATAGTGGCTTTAAAGAGAACTGGAAACCATTGCAAACATTTCCCGTTAAATACTTGTAATTTATTTTAGATATGCTTAAGCCAAAACATATTGGATGTCATGTAAAATCTCAGAGGCTGAGAAGATGAGTTAAAACATTTTCATGAGAAGTATTAGATTTAGTTCACCTAATGTCTCCTTTTTTCACTTTACTTTTGACTTCTGTTCCCAATTATCAAATTAGACTACAGTTTTAAAGAGTATCATTCAAACAAATTCATGCCGTCACTTTCTAACCTTGTGGTCTTGGTTGTCAAACTTACAAATTGCCTCCTTTCTGTTTGACAAATGTTTAGAACTTCACTGACAACTATTTTTATGTGAGCTGCAGGAGATCAGATTAACCGTCTTTGTCTTTGAACAAGCTGCAGTCCTGAGGATATTAAAAGCACAGAGTTGTCAGTGAGTAACCTTGTGTTTCAAGTTTTAGAAAAGTAGTACAGTACAGAGCGTGGCTGCATTTTCTTCACTGTCTCTTATCCCAGCTCCACCCTGCCAGGCAACACAAGCCTTAATAATGCCCAGACTTTTCTAGTTACATGTAGCAGACGTTCGCCTACCTTTTTTTTTAAGCTTTGTTATACAAATCTGAAGAGCTGTCTGCTGAGTGAGAAACACAGAGGATCAACATTTTTGGATCCTTTCGTTGTCAGAGCTTATAATTCTGTATGAACACGTAATTTACATCCAAGGCAACAAAGTGGTTTTTACCACAGAGTCATAGCTGTAAAACCGCTGCTAACTGGTTGATGTGGATCCCAGGGTCTTGTGAAATGTAACATCCCACGAGAATTCACGCTGGCCGTCGCCCTGCTGCACTGGGACTCCTTTTTATTAGCACGTCCTTTCTGTTTTTGTTTTTTTTACTTTCTTTTTAAAACTTCTTCATCTTAAGTTGTATTTTCGTTGTCTTTCTTTCTTTCCTCTCTTTCTCGCTCCTGTCTGCTGGTGCTGTTGAGCCCTCTGAGACCGCCGCCACTGTGGGGTTGCGGCGAGTATTTTTGGCACGACACTGCTTACATGCAAAATGCAAATTATGGTGAAATCCGTTGCTCTGCGATCTAATTTGCTGCTAAAACCACATTTTATAGTGATATCTTTTCTGTCACCCTTGCTCATTTTAAATAGATTTTCACTGACACATTAGTTATAGTGCCTCATATTTCTGGCAAGAGAGCATCTGTTATATTCAATTATGACACTTGACTTGAAATTGACATATTGTAATGGATACAGATATTAAAATGTACTCACCCTTGCATATCTGCATTGGAGCCTTTTTATGTGACTTTTCTACTCAATTACATATAATCACGTCTCTCCAGGTATATCGCCTTCCATTTCAACATAGATGTATTGTTTTCAGCCAGCACAGGGGCAGGGGATTCCCCCCTATTTATGCAGTATTAGTGCAGCCCCTCGGCCAGACACTTGGCCAGCCCTCTCCAGTCTGGCACAACACGAAGCCGGGCTTGCCAGGACACGCCGGAGAGCCAGACTGTAGCTGCTCCGCTCGCAGGAATGTGTCAGTCATCCTTGCCAGTCCATCGCTGCTGATAATTCAAAATGACAATATAATGAAAGTGGTGAGGTGGAGAGCAGCGTGGTACTGTGATGTGCTGCTCTCACACACTCTGTCTATCAGTCCACAGGGCTCAGGGGGGAGGGAGGGCAAACAGTGCCAAGTAAAACGTACATAAAAGACGGTTTGTGAATGGGGATAAGTGTGAGCAGCCATGCCATATTGTTTGTGGATCTCAAAGCTGTTGGACCTTCAGCATATTTGGCCTCGCTGTGCTCAGACTATCATGAGCTCCAGACAGAAAATAGAAGCTGGTTTCTATTTGGACCATTATGACAAGATGTTTTGTCTCTGCTTTTTCCAAAATGGTCGCCCAGAAAAATGACATCACACATAGGAATATCAGAAAAACAAGGGATTAAGTGTCCTCTGGGAGAGCAGAAAAGTTTCAACTTTTTCCTGATTAATATATTTTCATTAATCAAGATGGATTGTTTAGGGGATTTGCATTCCTAAGCCTCTTTCAGCTCGCCCATTATTTCATCTCTGAATTTGCACCTTGTGGCTTCTGTCAGCCAGAGAATACCTTTTGATGAAGGTGTCCTAGTCTGTCTCATTCTGCCTCCGTTGCCAGACAGATGTTGGCATTTGAGAGGGAAACCTTAAGGGACCAGCATGTTCCTTTGGGGTGAAGGGGAGAGCAAATTATATTGACAAACATGCATGAGATTCATCCTCCGTCAGACAACCTTTTCAGCAGAGGAAACTTTGAGTGAGTCAGACAGGACATGAATATTCCTGTTTTTTATCACTGCTTCACTCCAGTGACACTTTCTCATTTGACTGACAGATAAATCTTAAAATGTTACACGGATCATTTTTGTTTTTCTCCAAACACAAGATTTACTTAAAACATTTTTCTAAGGCATCGTTTTTTCACTTAGCCAGGTGAGGGAAGAACAATTGCAACCCTTTGGCCCAACATCCCGTTTAGCCTCCCAGTGAGGGAGTAGACTCTAATCTGTGGATAAGTGTGCTGATACTCCTTGCTTTCCCTGATGCCTCCCTCGGGATGTCCTGGCTTGGCCGTCAGCTCAGGATTAATTAGGAGCTCCAGAGTCCCTGCAGACGTATTAGAGAGCTCAATGCCGGTCAAAAACCACGCACGCATTAGCAACCCGTCCGCACAACAGAGCCTTATACCTTACTCTTGAACATCACCAGGTACTTTAATTAATAACTACCTCTATACCTGCTACAGACCCACACCTTATTGTCCTTCCCCTGCAAACTGAAGGCATTTTATTTCTACTGGAACAAGAGAACGCTAGCATTGTTTTTTAGATTAATAATGCAAAGGAAGTTAAAGGGCAAGCACACTTTTTAAATGTTATGCACCTTCTCTTGGAGGAGATTATTGAGTCAGTTCTTATAAAATTGAGAATTTCTTCATTTTACAAAGCCTGTCTAAGGCAGAAATGTTTTGACTTTATACTGCCAGTTGTGCTTCTGTGTGAGAGGTAAAGAATGATTGAATTTGTAGGTGACGTAGTTCTGCCTTTAATACTGCAGCAGAAAACAGAGCATATGCGTTAATAAGGAAGCTTCAATTGGACTAGACGTGACGTTTTAAGGTTGCAAACCATTTACAGCAGCTCAATCAAAAGAGAAGAACTTGACTCACTACAGCTAAAAAATGTACTAAAAGTTTGGGATACAATGTGGTCAAGAAGTACCATTTTATCTAATCATCGCGCTGCCACATAATTATATATTTTCAACATCCAAATGAGGCAGCTGCAGTTTCGTAACATGTCAATTGTTTGCTTGCTATGTTTGCAAAATGCAAATTTGGTATTTAAACTCACACTGCTGCAACAATAACCCAGTTTTGTTTGGTTGAGTTTAAAAAAATGGCATAATGACGGATTAATAATATGGCAGGATATCTGTATTAAAGGACAAGACGGGGGTGGATTTGCTCAGCTGGTAAAGCAGACGCCCCATATACAGTATAAAGGCTAAAGTCTCTGACGCTTGTATTATATGTAGGATTGCTTGTATTACTCCCAGCCGTGACCACTTGGTGCGTGTCATCCCCGACTCTCTTTCCACACATTTCCTGTCTCTCTTCAGTTTTACCTGTCAAAGGCAAGAAGGCCAACACACAATTTGAAAATAGGCAAATATAGTTCTGTATAGAGACATTTTAGGTTAAATGTGTTTATTTCTAATAGAAAAATAATAAAACTGAGTCGATACTCCACAACAAATGATAATGTGCACGATTTCGATCAAACGACAAATTTAAAAGGCCTTAACATGTCAGAGAAAACTTTTTTTTTAAATGCTCTAAGTGACTTCTTGAAGTTGCTTGTTTTATATGACCAACTCTTTTAAACCTTTTCAATATTGCTTTTAAATATAAAAAACAGCTAAATATGACATTCCTCATATTAAAGAAGGTAAGAAATCAAGACTAACAATTGTAATAATCAAATAATAGTTTCTTCAAGAATTCCTTTAAGAACAATTACTTTAGTCAAGATATACTGAGAGGAATTTTGCATCAATGTATTTGCTATGCTGATTGTAGAAAACATTATTTTATAAAATTGAAATGAATAAATTATCAGTTCCTTTGAGGAACACTAAAATAGAAGAAGTGCTTTTAAAAGACAAAGCAAAAATATTCAAAATTGCAGATCTGCAGTTTTGCTTTGAATTTGTACAAACCTTCAGAGATTACTTTATTTGTACAAAAAGTGCATCCTGTTTAGATATGCAAACGGATTTCTGCCCCATTTCTACCCTTAATAGTAACAAAATCACCCCTGTGTCTTTTTTCTGTATCATCCTAAGACTCTAACCGTCTCCTGGGCCGCTTGGTCCACCCTCCTCCTGAATAAACATGGGCTGAGGGGGATCAGGGCGGACTGGATTGTCTGGGGTTTGGCGAAATGTCACCACAGAGAGGAGCTGAGGTAGATACCGGCTTGATCTGCTTGATCACTCAGTCATACTGCGTCCATTGAAGGTTAGGAGAGAGGCAGATTTAGGTAGAAGAGTTGTACACACACACACACACACACACACACACACACACACACAAACTCACATGCACACTTAGAGGATCATAGAACATCCCTGCTGTCCAACTAGGAGGCGACAGAAGGACATAGAGGCACATATATATCAGGTTAGAGGACCTGACCAGCGCCTTTGAAGGAGTCCATAAGAATACATAGCAGTATGGAGAGGGGATGTAAGGAATCCCTGCAATATTAATGTCCAAAATGTCAAAGAAAAACCATGGTTTCATTCAAAACGTGACAGAGTGACATCTAGAGCTAGAAAGAGCATTACCTTGTATAATGAGTGAACTCTGGGTCCCTGCCTTCAATCCCTCTGCATTTGGGTTCGTCCTTCTGTGAGCGTGGCCCTGACTGCCAAGAGACTTTCTGTCTAGACTCATACGGGGGAAAAAAGCTGCAGTCCACAGGGTTCAGTTCAAACAACGAGGCTATCATCTACAAACTTACTCAAGTAGATTTGTTGTCGAGGCTGAAGCGATTATTTCTCTGATTACTCCCAGAAGAGGAGTCCATGTTTATCCAGGAAACAACCAATTTACTTTCCATTTTCTGATCACCAACCCCTATAAATTAAGCTCTGCTCATATTCAAACACGGGGAGTGTGTACAATAATGAGCACGAGCGCCAACATTGCTACATCTCTTTTGAGAGTGTGTAAGCTCCTTATATCAAAATGGTTTGTTTGTCCCCCGGTCACAAATCATTAAGTATTTTGCTCCACTTTTATGGCGCAGTGGGTCGTATGAAAATGAGCGACAAGCCTCCGTGCCTCCTGTGTACGGATTATGAGCGTGTGTTTGTGAGGGCCTGACTCTAATGGGCTAGTAATTACAGTTTGTTTATGAGTTTATCGATGCATACCACCAGCATGCTTGCATGGGTTATGGGCAATGGCAGATAAGGATCACACATTTATTTTCATCTCCCCCCTTCTGAATACTGAGTTAGCTCACATTGTGAACTCCCACTGTGATCACATTACAAGGCCCAGTACTTTTGATCTGGTGCAGTATGGGTCCAGGGCATGAATCTAACTTGACTTTGCAACCTTGAGATACACAAGCTATACCATTTCGCACTTTGATGTGGAGCCAAAAGCTGTGAAAAAAACATAGCTCATTATAGAAAAAGCCTGAATTGTTCAATTTACACCTCCATCATGTCTCCGCAGCAGTAATACTGCTCACTTAACAAGGTCAGGACCTACACGTGCTGCAAATTACCAGCATCCACTGTAGTCCCTCCTCTCTTGTTTACATCTTTCGGTGTTTTTGCGCCAAGCCTCCGAGTGAGGCCGGATGGTGGGTCATGGCCCGTGCCGTCTCAGGGCTCCGAGGGTATTTTCCACGGTGTGTTGTCAGCAAGGCAACAACAGCAGGCGGTCTCAGATCCTTCCCTCTTTGCCTGGCTCCTGGCGACCCACACGGCATATGCTCGGGGAACTCTTGACGCAGACCCGCTCGACTGCATTTGTGTTTGTGCGGTCAAATTTAATCAAGATGGCATCTGTTGGGGTTTAATGTGAGTAATTGTCTTGTACAGGATACATGTGTGTGTATATATGTGTGTAGTGAAAGATGAAGTATAAACGGAGGGAGAGCATTTAGGGGGTGTCATTTCTTTTATATGCTAACAAAGAGGCTCAGTCGAATATATACTACCAATGCATTTTGCCCTGTATGGTGCCACCACTTTTAAAAGCACACTGAGCTGTTTCCTTTTTTCTGCAGCTTTGTGGAACCTCTTCTTGTTATGAGTTGGTTTGTGTCAAATCATGTGCCAGAGTAATAACTGTCTTGTATGAATGTACCTGCAACTGGCTGGCTGTGGAAATGAATTTCCTCCTCGACAACAAATAGAGCCCTAATCTAATCTGCCCTGCATCTTTCCAGAGTGTGTGAAGATACATGGACATATAGTATATGTGTGTGGTCGCTTGTGTGTATCAGTAAGTGTGAGAGCAAGTGAGTGCATGGCTCTGCATATGTGTGTGTGTGTGTGTGTGTGTGTGTGTGTGTGTGTGTGTGTGTTTGTGTGTGTGTGCGTGTGTGTGCTTGCGTGTGTGTGTGCGCGTGTGTGTGTGTGCAGTATGTGTGCATTAAGGTTCGCCTAAGAGCCCATTGTTGACTTCAAAAGGATTCCTCTGAGGTTTTAATTATGCTACTGCTTAACTTGGCACCGGAGAAAGAGAGTGATCCTGGCTGAAGCCTATAAATCTCTCAGCGCAGACGCATCCACGCCCTCGAAAGCCCTCGACTCTCCTGGACCTCCCAGACACATTAAGGATGAGCGCTCAGGTCGGCCCCAACCACAGTCACTTTTATCACAAACACACACACGCACATGGACACAAGCAATGTGCTGAACACACTTGGGCAAACAGATGACTGAGCTGACACAACCAGAAACTCATTTAGACCTGCCTTCACTTTTGTGTGCATATACGTTTGCTTCCATGCATATAATATACATACAAAGGTATACAGCTTAAAGCTAAGCTAAGAAGCTACCAAGTTTTCTTTGAAGGTGACCTCACTGAAATAGCAAGAATTGAGGAAGTTTTAGTTTTTTACTGAGAGCCTATGCATCTTACTTAAACTAGGTGTTTCAGGTCTTCACAAATGCAACTATGAGCCAACAAACATGAAATCTTTCTAAGTAAAGTTAAGTTTCACTCTGTTGCCTAATACTTTTCTTTGAAATTTTGAGGAAAAATTCACACAAACAAACAAAAAAAGCACACTGGTCTGGAGGAAAATGTCTGCTGGAGCTGGAGCTTCATGTTTGTTCAGAGAAAACCTGAAAGTTTGTTAATTTGCATTGTATTAACACTTACATTTTCAAGCTCTACCTTTAAACCAGTAGACCTGAAATCAAGAAAACAACCTATTACCCCATTTCTGCCTACACTCATGAATATTAAGCAGATGGGCTGGCTAACAGGTAATAAAAAAGCATCTCAGAAGCACATGAGGCGGCTGAAATCCAACACATTTCTAACCAGAAGTTGAAAAGGGTCAAATGCATTTTTAGTCTGTACTCTTCATAAGTGTAACTGACTTTGATATGATTGATTAGGGAACAAAGTAAGCTCCAATGCATGAGTCATGTTTGGTATTTACTAACAACTTCAGGTGCCCTGTTACTTTGGACCTGGCTATGATATGGTAGCTAAGTCTGTAGGGACTTGGGTTGGGAACTGGAGGGTCACCAGTTGTTAGAGAGGTGCCAGTTCACTTCCTGAGTACTGTGCACCTAGGATCCCATGAGCAAGGCACTGAATTCCCAACTGCTCGGTTGCTCTTTCATGCCCCCCACTCTGTAATCTCTCCATTAATGCATGTCCATCGGATCCTGTTTGTGCGTGTGTGTAGCATGTCTGAATAACATAGTGTAAAAGTTATTTCCCCTTGTGGGATTAATAAAGGATATCTTCAAAACCTGAACTGTATTGAGCCCATGCTAACCCTAGACAGATTACAACAAGATCTGTCATGAGTCCAACGAAGACACATATATGTGACAGTTACACTGACAAATATAAATGGGGCCTATTGTCCCAAAATTTGGTACACTGTCTGAGCCCTGAGGACAGGCACCAACTCCACGATATTGTTGCAGATACAAGACACAAAAATCAACCACAAGTAGAGCAATGTGAGGAGAAATTGTTTATTTGTGTCATCTTCTTTTTTTCTTCCTCACTATGAAATGACTTTCTTGATGTCTTCCAGCATGGCTGACATATAGTTAATGTAGTGTATCTCCCCTCCTCCTCCTCCTCTGTATTACCCATATGCCTCTAAATCTGAAGTGGAAAACCCAGAATTATCTCAAAGGCAAATGATGGTTGTTGGTAGCAGACAATCTTCAAATGACAGTATCTTTTATCTGTGTACCCTTTTCCAGGGTAAAACAGAAGGAGTGAGGGACTTGAAAAGTGATACCTCTGCGTACCTGCTTAAAAGAGTTTCCCCTCTCAGCGAGGGATTAAGAGCGGAATGTTTTTTTTCTTCCTTTTTTGTGTGTGTTATTCCTCGCCATTGCACTCCACCCTCCTCATTAAAGACCATGCATATTCTCCCAGGAGAGTCCTCCAACATTACAACTCTTCTCCACAGGTACAGCTCTCTTGGGTCCCTCACTTTTTCTCATCCCTTTCCCTCTCCTCTCCTCCGCTTTCCTCTTGTCTCCTCACCCTCCATCTCTTCTTCTCATCTCCCACTCCGTCGCCCCTCTTTTCATATACTTCCCACTCCCTTTCCCCTCAGATCCGTCTCTACCTCCTTCCCTCCACCTTAACTTCACTACCTTTACTTTAGTGATGCACAATGCGCTCCTTCCCTCTCTTCTCTCTCTCTTACCTTCCATCTGCATATGCAAGTGCTTATTTTGAAGTCGTGGCCCACAACAGATATTCAATATTAATGAGGACCCTCATGAATTTTTGAGCTCTAATTAGACGGCTCTTGGTTCGTTAACTGAGAGGGGTTTCGGTCCTCAGTAGTTGTGATGGAGGGCTTGGGGGTTGTGAGCTGTTAGATAGAGGGACAGTCCCACCCTCATCTTCCGCTTTTGCACTCCAACTCCCCCCTCCACCTTCCCCTCCTTACCCCTTAGTGCCCATGATGTCCCCACAGTGGGGACGGCAATGGGGCAAGAGGGGTAATCAGCAGGCCTGGATCGCCGGAGCTCATTATAAGACAGCTGGCCATTAGTTTGCAGGCCCAGCGCATTGTATCGTCTCTGTACACGGCCTCCTGCTGGGACATTATTTAGCTATTCTATTTCATCGTCACTTCAAATGATGCAACGGCCTATTCAGGCGCAGGCAGACAGACACATGACTGAAGCGAGAAGGTGACACCTCCGCCCTTCTGTGACGAGAGAGACATTCCTTTTCATAAGGGTTGATGACCAAAGCACAAACAGGGACCCATCCTTTATGAGTTATCTGGTCTGCTTGACTCCAAATGCTTACATTTTTTATTATCAGTCATAGCTATCTTATCATGGATAGAGCAGTTTTTGCTAAGATAATACATATTTATTATCAGCAGTTATCTAAGTCAGTCTGGCTTATCTTTTGTTATTTTTGATGCTGTGTAAGTCTTCCCATTCCTCTGTCTCTCTTTCTATCCCACTCCATCCTTGTCCAGACTGGGGTGACACACCAGGGGCATTGACTGGGGGTGGCATGAAGTTTGTGAGCACAAGAACTCAAATTAATTTAAAAAATGTTTACCCTTTCTCTCCCCACTAATATGTAACCGTAAGTAACACAATTTGGCAGCATATAAATCTTCTTAGCTTGATTCTTTAGGGACTCAAAAAGGCGCTTGTACGCTGTCTTAACTTGCAAAAAAACATTTATTGATAATTAAGTCCATTTCAATGTAGACAGTGTGCACGAAATCCTTGACAAATTTATGGAAAAAGCAAAGTATTCATTAACTGAAGGTACTACCAATTCCTGTTGAAAACAGCCATAATAGTTGTTTTGTACTTTAGTCAACCCTGGCCACCCCTCTAGACACGTCTCTGCATATTGTCTCTGCAGATGGCTGTCCACCGATGAGTCTGGTTCTGCTTCAGTTTTCCGCCTGTTAAAATGACGTTTTTCCTTTTCACTTTTTGCCAAGTTCTCAACTGTTGATTAATCCTGAGTTTCTTGCATGCCATTTGATATGATACGTGGTACGTGGCCAACAATAATAACAATCGCAATACAGTGATTCTGTGATGTTTGATATATTGCAAGACAATCATTCAATGATAAATCATGATATCTGATTAACTGAATAATACAAAATACCCCTTAATGTATAGTGCAGGATTAAAGTATTTATTCACAGCAGTTTTGTATCAGTTTCACCTCTTATTATGATTCATATCTTGACTTAATGACTTATTACCCCGCTGTCATCTCGTTCTTCCTTTACCCCGCTGGCAACTTCTTCTTTAGCCAGTTAACTTCAGCTCACGGTATCATCATTCCTTTCATAAGCGTTGACGTGACTCAGTGAGTCGAAATGCCCAGAAAAGCTGTGCAGAGCGCCATATTTTGTTCAATTAAAATATCCATATTTATCATTCATCGATAGCTGTCAGCTATCGAGTCAGCACAAGAATATATTGCTGAATCCATATTTTCTCACCCCTACAGAAAAATATACAAAAGAGTTCAGTCTAGACCGACTCTGTTTGCAAAGTCTCCATAGGTTACTTGAGTAATAATTTGGTGACAAATAAATTAATTGGTTGATTGATCTTCGGTCCAAATTAGGCTCAAGATTACACCTTTAAAAGTCAGTCTCCTTTTCCTTTTAAGTTTTTCACCACACTGGTTAGCTGTCATCCCTGTCTTATCTTCCACAATGTCACAGACTTGTGTCTTGCCCTTGCAACAGCCCCCACCAGCACCACCAACAACCAAATCCCTCTACTCCGATATCATGCTCGCACTATTTCTCAAGAAGCGTTCCCTCCGTCCTTTGGTTTCTTATTCCCAAAGGTGTGTCAGGATCAGCACATACCACAGGCATCCTTGTCCCCCCCACCCCTCCTTCTCACCCATCCCTGCCTACTTGTGCATATGCAGAGGAAGGAAGCATCTCTACCGTGGCAGCAGCAAAACACCACACTACAAAAGAGATGCGCACCTCTGACAGTAACCATCAAGAGGGGCGTTGACAGAATAAGGGCGGGAGATGATGATCTGAGAGGCAGGGATATGCAGGAGGCAAGAAGGGAAGAGAAAGGGCTTTCTTTCCTCTGTCTCCCCTTTTTTCATACATTTTTTTTTTCATTTTCCCAGGATTCATCAAGCGCCACTTGACACATGTCTGACTGGGGTGGCGTTAATCTCCCCAGAGGGTGGGGTCCCCTTTTCTCCTCTGCATGCCACTCCTTCACGGAGCCCTTTTCCTGTCGATTTACATTTCAAAACAGGCGATGAGCCGATCAAAGACGGTCACTAACGACGAGGCCTTTCATCAGCGGCTAGCATGGTATGCCGAGATAGTATACGCTGAGGTTTCATTGATCATAAGCAGGTGGGTGTGCTGTTTGGCACCGGTTTGTGTGCTGCTGGGCTCCTGTCATTGTTTTATCCAAAGTTTGTCTCTGGGGGCAAGACGTCGCTGGCGGGGGATGTGCCAGTGGGTCTCACAGGAGAACGTCTTTGTCATCCGGAAGCCTTACATGCTGGTGAATTTATCACAAGGTTTCCAAGACCTGCGATGGCACTAAAACTGAACCTAAAAACATTGTTTGTCAGAGAAGTTTTGATGGATTTGATGGCCTTAATCAATAACTCACATACTGGAAAGAAGATTAAATTTCAGTTTAGATCAGGTCTAATGCAGAACAAAAGAAAGGACGATGGAATTTGACTTCTCATGGCTTGTACTCTCATGACAAATCAAAAACAGCACAAAAAGAATAATCTTTTACAGTAACTAGAGTATGATTCACTCTAATACATATGGACAGTACAGGCAAGCTGCCAAGTGTATCATAGGAAATCCCATGCTCTGACCCAAACTGATATGTATTGTACTGCTGTGATCAAACTTATCAGTAACTCAGCTATGGAAGAAAAGAGGAAAGAAAAACATACTTTTATAAACCCACGCCGTTTGTATTTTTTGCCAAGTTTGAACAGCCAAGACAGAGAACTTTCGTCTGGTTTGTGGTAAGCACTGAGCTTAAACAAAATTACAACTTTGGAGCGACTCAAAGGGGCTGAATACTGCAATGAATACTGAGTCAGACCCTTAATCTTAGGATCATCCCCCGGGGGTGGGAGATTATATTAGCAGAGCCATTCATCTCCAATAATTTAGTAATGTAGATAGTAGATTAGTTCTATTCCCTCTTGTCTGCCAACACCTGGGGCATCGCTCATATTCAATACCTCCTTGTTCTCATACTGTATGTTCTAACTGTTGTAGGTGGCCTGGCGTCCCTCCTACTCTCATTTGACTTTCATTTATCGAGCTGTCTGGGGAGACTATTCAACAGCAACTGACCAGAAGACCTCTGTCCGCAGACCGTCTCAATACTATCAAAGATCACAATTAAAGGTGTAAAAAGAGTTTCACATTAATGTCTAATCACGTCATTTTTTTATATTCCTTTGGTAAAGTGTGTAACCCATGCCCCTTTTTCCTGTAATTATAGCCATCAAGTGGCAGGAGGAAGGCACGCTGTAATTGTTTTTGAGGCAGGAATGGCAGTAGCAAAGATATATTTCAGATGCCATATTTGTACCGAGGAATTCAAGCTTTTTTCCCCCTCCTTTCCAAAAAAGGACCCTGTCGTTTTCAGAGCCTGCCGCTCCCGGGGTAGTATGCTTTTTATTATTTTTCCAATTAGAGTCAATTGACCTGACAGAATGGAGGGCAATTAGTGATATTTCCCCCTCCTCACAGGCCTGCGGGGTAATTTGCTGGAGGTTCTCAGCAGTGCTTTATGTGCATACACGCCCCGCCCCACAAACCCCTTTCTGAAGCATAATGGCTTATGATTTTTCAGAATATATCCCCTCTTACTTTATTCTTTCTCCCAGCAAAGTACAATTACAGACTGTTGAAGGATGTCGTCTTTTAAACTGCCTATAATCTCTCTCTCCTCTCTCTCGCTTTCACATAAAAGAGACTGGCTATAGTATCAATGCTTTTAGTTTTTATACACAGCAATGAGATCTTTACTGATGTTGCAGGATTGTTGCCAGAGCAGTGGCGGTAGCGGTGTGTTGGTTTCATAAAATATCCATCCAAGGAGGCATAATTGTGCACAGATCATTCCTCTCATATGCAGAATTAACTTGTGCATTGAAAGCCAGACTTACGGAGGAGGGGGATGAGGTGTTGGTAGGGTGAGCTCGTTGGCTTAAATCCCGACTTGCTATTGATAAACTTGATGAATGTAATTTGTGCCTGCAACCCCGGGTTATTGTCCCCCCTCTATACCTGCAATGCCAGAACGCTCTGTTCCTGCATACGGGAAAGCACAAAGGCCCGGTCCTCGCGTTGGCTCCCGTCTGAATACCTGTATCTGCCTGTGCCTGTGCTGAGGAGTGTGACACACAAAGAGAAAAATAATCTTCTGAACTAAGCTCGTCTGGCATATCCACAGCTGAGTCTATAAGAGCAGAGAAAATCTTCTCAAACTGATGCACTGAAATAAATACACTTAATTTACCTATGCACAGGCAGCATTGGAGACGGTAAAGGCCGGCAAATAAAAGAGGCATGGATGGAATTGTTTGGAGATTGAGATACAAGACAGTGTGGGTTAGCGAAGCGTGCTATCCACACTGCAAAATGCAAATTTACAAAAACACTTTTGATACATTGAGTGAAATTTATTCCATGCATGCGAATGCGCCACCCCAACCAGAGCACATCATTTGCTCGACATTCAGTACATCTGTTGTGTTAAGTGACTGTAATTTAGGTGACATTGGCACAAAGCCTCTTAATGTAGCCCCGGTGGACCCCCTGTAAGAGGGGCACGCGGGACCAAACAGAGGCATCTCGCAGCTGGAGCCGCGTCAAGGATCATTTCCCTCTTCACATGATTAATTACAGTTTGATCACTTGAATCTAAATCTGATTAATTTTGGTCACATGTCAGGGAGGCATCAGTGGTCTATAATGTATACTGTGTTAATCTGCAGCAGCCTCTCCTTGAGAATCGTTTTATGAGGTTACAACATGCAAAACTAATGTTGTGCATGTGTTAAGTGTTCAAACATTTACTTTATGTCATTCATGTGTGGATCTTTTTTATCTTTGTGTGTAAATTTCTCAAATTTGCATCATGGATGTGAGATGTGCTGTTTTTAATGGACCACTCAGACAATGAGGTGATTTAAGCTATACATTTAATGTCTACCTTTGCATACGGTAAATGTATAGGTAAACATATCTCACAAGCTGTGTGTTCAACATTAACCTTCGCCTGGAAATGTCCTGATGGGCTGTATTTAAGAATCTGCACTCATAACAAGTCCTTTACAATCCTTGTCACTCACTTCTGTTTTCTTTCACTCTTGAGAAACACTGCAGGTTCCTCCAAAAAACACACACACACACACACACACACACACACGCACACACACACACACACACACACACACACACACACACACACACACACACACACACACATCTGCACCCACCCACACACACACACACACACACACACACACACACACACACACACACACACACACACCTGCACCCACCCACACACACACACACACACGCACACGCACACGCACGCACACGCACACACATGCACACACACACACAAACACACACACACACACACACACACACACACACACACACACACACACACACACAAACAAACATTCCCCTCAGGACCTTAAGGCCAGATTCCTGTCCTAAGTGGTTGTTGTGGAACTCCCGAGCTGTCAGAGGCTCACCGTAATCCCTCTCATGGGTCAGGACTCAGTGTCAGGTCTCAGTTTACTGTACGGCTTTACACAGGGTACTGGCCTTAGCTTCACTGTGGCTTAAAAAAACAACATTGGTAAAGATTGGCATAATAATTTGTTTTTGTAACAGGTAGCTCAAATATTCCTTGTTGAAGACAAGAAGACCCAGGTGCCCAGAATTTTTCTGACTGAGGTGGTTAAAATGCAGGGCACTGACCTAAGCAGGGGTAGCAGCCAGTATGAGTGCACACACGTCAGAATTGCATTTTTTGGGGGTCTTATATGCCTTGATGGTGCGCTCCATATGATCTCAGAAGTCGGAAATGCAGAGTTGCCAATCGGATATGTAATCAGGAATGCTGACTCGGAAACTTGGAGGAACTTAAGTGACCCAAGCTCAAAATCCAACATGGCTGCTACGTGCATCAACAGTAAAGATTAAGCTTTACATGATAGTGTTTATGAGCAACTTAGTCTTGTTTTTGTTTAATTAAATCAATCACACCGATAGTATCGTGCAGGTTCTATCTGCGGAAATGTTGTCATGTTGCTTTTGCTTGCAAACTATCACATAGTGTGTTATTATCACATATCGAATTAGCTAATCAAACAAAGGTACACTTGGAGGCGTCCATGTTGCTTTTCTGACTTGTTGCCAACCATTTATTAAAACGTGATCAACTCAAACATCCAAGGTAAATGGAGCGCACCATTATTGTAGAGGACAGGGATGAGAGAATAGGGAGTGACATGCAAGAAAGTGCCGTGGGTCGAACTTGGGCTGCCATACAAGGACTACAGCCTCTGCATATGGGACATGCGATAGGTTCTCCAGCACCCCCATGGCATTTATTTGGCATGTCTGTCTACAATAATCCATATCTACTTTAACAGTTAACGAAAAAAAATTTCAAACGTGAAAAATAACAGAATTTTAACGTATAAATTCTTTATGATTATGTAAGGTAACGTAAGGACTGTGTTGATGTTGAAGAAATTACCAAAAAAAACAATGTGCCACATTGAAATGCCTGCAAAGCTGTTTGCAGCCTCTTGCAACCAATTTCAATAAGATGGTATAATTCTAAGCATCATGTCTGAACAGGCAGATAGTTAATCAATGTTTACAGGGTGCCACCAGGGCTGGTCAGATATCAGAGGGGCCCATGCCACCCAAGACCACCTCTGCTAAACGGCCCTACCAATAACTCCCTACAAGTGTCGAAGTCTTGACATTTATTTAAAACCAACTCTTTATTTATTTTCAGCAAGGTTTGCAGGCTGTACATAAAGTCACCCATGTCTATATCAATAAATAAATCCATATCATTCTGGCAATGACAGTGAGGAATGCTGAATAACAAAAGTATCAACGGGAAAATATTTTTAACCCCTAACCAACCCCTTTGCCATAGGCTCTTCTTGTTATATCCACTTAACAAGCAAGTTCTCTGTTAGCTTTTTTAGGTAAACCAGGAGACAATAAACAAAATAAAACAAGTGTTAACCCTTTTTGTATTTATTTTTGATAGAAGTTACTACGGTACAGTGAAAACAGCTACTCCTCCTGACCTTACAAATATGGCAAGAATGTGTTGTGAATGACAATAGTACAGTGCAAAGCAAACATAGTGAAGCTAACAGGTCACCTTTACAGTACCTGCATGTCTAACAGCCCAAAGCTTATGTGTGGTTTCCGTGTGTGTTTGTGTGTGTATGTGTGTGTGTGTGTGTGTGTGTGCGTGTGCGTGTGCGTGTGCGTGTGCGTGTGGGTGTGTGCGTGTGTGTGTGTGTGTGTGTGTGTGTGCGCGCGTGCGTGCGTGTGTGTGTGTGTTTATACTTCATCCTTTAGCGACAGGATCAGTGTTCCTGCAAAACCAGTAATTAGATCAGAATGATGAACATACTAAAGCAGGGAAATTATCTGAATGTCCAGTATTTTACTTCTTTTTTTTTTTTATCCTACAAGAAGATCTGAATGCTGTTTCCCAAATGTGCTCTGTACTCAAAGAAGAGTAATTTTTTAATTTTGAGATTACAAAAGACAGCATGTTCTGAATATGTTGTCAGTGTCGAGCATTGTTTCGTATAATCAGAATCACCTTGAATGTGCATTGTGGGCAAACAGCGGTGGAACCGTAATTGTAGATGTGCTGTACGTTTTAACACAGGAATATGAAAAGGGGCTTCACAACAACAACTTGCAGGGAGGCTTTGTGAAGTGTGTGAGCTCGGGAACTGTGATCCTCAAGGGCGAATCAGCGGAAAACAAAAGCACACAACAGTCGTGGCCTACATTCATGTTGGAGTGCTTTCAACGCCAACAGAGCTTATTTTCATACGCCATTAATTGCTTGAATAGATTGCCTGTTGAATTCTTAATGTGCTATAAATTCCGTGTTTGTTTTCCACGAGTTGACAGCGCGCAGGCATACTGTGTCAGGCCGGGTCCTGTAATCAACACTGGCCTTGGAAGAACTTCAGCTAAAGAAAAAAAAAAACCCATCCACGCTCTCTCTTCTCTTCAAGTTTATGTTCTCATGAGCATTTGTGCACAAGTTTGCCTCTCATCTCGTTCCTGTCACAAAGGAATCTATCCGTTTCATCTGCAATGTACATCAATGGGCTGGTGCAACGTATAGAAGCTTCTTTTGTGCTCATCTTTCCTATTCAAGAGAGGTAGGTGTGAAAGCTTGGAGAGGGTCACCGAGCAGTACGCAGCGCTGCCAAACAGATTATCCCCCGGCACAGTGAGGAGTTGGACAGCAGTGAAGGGACATCTCTGGGTTTTTGTCTCCTCAAAGTGCAGAATCAGTCGTCACTGCGGGGCTTTTACCTGTAGGAGTCAAACCCTGCTTCCAATCCATTTTAATGCATAACCAGCAGGGCTTTCCTTTCCAGCTTAATTCGTACGCAGGGACTTTGCATGTTTTAAGCTCTATGCAAATATTATTGGATTTTCCAAGGATTTGGGCGGATTTCCTGCCATGGATTTTCCTTTACAAATGTCTTTAGAAAATAAAGTGAACCTATTTTATTTAAATTCGGTTTAAGAAGGCAAACAAATATTTAGATGCTAAAAATATTGAAGAGGAAGCTTCTGAAGTAGGGACTGAACTTTATTGCAAGTAATTTTTTGCCCATGCTGGAATTTACTTCTCCATAAACCTTTTTTTTTTTTTTTAATAGAAAATGAAGGTTCTTTTCCATCAAATTCTATGGCATCATTATCATATTACATATACAGCTTTACACACTATTATCTCCATGCAAAACAGGGGATTATGGCCCTGCATATCTTCGTAATGATCCTCTGCTTTGTTTTTCAGCGGCCTTGACCGAATGAACCTGAACCAGGCCTTGAAAAGCAAGACTGACAACATGACATCCTTGAGCAAACCAAAAGCCTGTCCAGAATAATGGGCTGCTGTTGCTCTCATGTCATCTGAGAGGCCGTCGTGTTGAGGAGTAAGATGGGGGGTTTGTTTGGACATGACCATGCCGGGTGATCCATCCCCTCTGGCCATGGAAGATGACACTGCAGAGGTAGAAAGCACACAAAAGCAGGTACAGTCAGACACTGATAATGGCTCTTAAAGGTGGTGCCTGGAGCAAGAAAGCCCAATTCCTCTAAAAGATGTTGACTGTGTGCATAATATTCATTATCTTTGCCACCAACAAAGGTCCTGACGAAGGCCTTAATCAGACACTGCTATGAGAGGAATTTGAGGTGCACATGTTTTAGATTAGTGCTCCCTCTCTTGCTTACTGTTCCTGCTCTGCCATCTTTAATGGTGCCAGAACTTTCAGCAATAATGTTTTCCTAAACAAACTGCAGCGATCCCTGTATTTAAAACATTACGCTTGTGTTCAGTCAGCATAGAGGGCGAAGATTTAATGAGTATCTCTCACACCCCGCTCGCTTCCTTCTGTCTCTGCCCTTCATTTCTCTCATAGTTTAGTCTGTTGGTGGCTTTTTTCGGGGTTGGGGGGGGGGGGGGACAGGGGGGTTTAGACCCTGGCCACAAGCTGAAGGCTTGATTACAGTCCTGGCAAGAGAACAGAAAACTGAGGGGCAGGAGGGATGAAGGGGATGGGGAAGGGGCGGGGGGAAGGATGGAGGGACCTCAGGCCTTGACTAAAAGCAGCTGTGGAGCAGGCGGGGTTGAAGGCCCCGTGTGCTCTTAAAGGGCTCAGAGACACTGACCTCAGCAGAGCTCCACATGGAAGTGGTAACACCTCACATTAGCAAGTTTGGCAGATAGCTCACAGTTTACTCACTTTGTCCCTCCATGCGTTTCTTACTTTGATTCTTCTTTTTCCCCTTTTTAACACTCAGGTTTTATTTTTGAAGCTTCTACAACAAAGAAAATAGCTGAAATCAGGAAAAATGACAGAATGATTATAAAAAAGTCAGCATTTTTAATAACATGATCAACACCACTTATCAGGAGGATATACTGAAAATGGACGAAATATTTAAACAGTTCACTTTTATTTTTATCTCAAAAGCCACCACTCTTTACGAAGGGTTGTGACACATGGCTAGGTTAACTTTGACTAAAATATATATTGATTGCATAAGCATCACTTATAAGCCAAAAGTACAATTCAATTGAGCATTGTCAGATTTGAAATGTGTCAAATGTCTCGGATTGTTTTGCAGCTATAACTATGTAATCATTAATAAATGGGAAATTATCTGTTTGTAAATCAACATCAGTCCAGACCCGTTCCAGCAGGCAAGTGGTCATACAGTCCCAGTATTCTCGGGGATTTTGTCTTCAGTTAAGTATCCCAGGTGTGTTCTTATTAATGTCACATCTCTCAGATAAAACGTTTTTGCAAATGTTGACATTTATTCACATCTTTAATAAAGTCTGGTTTTAATTGAATTGTTCCAGCCTTACATATTCGGGGGTTTCTTTAAATCTATACAATCGTTAAGCTATGTCTTCCCTTGAATGACTTGTGCGTATATTTCCTCACTTTAAGCAGATCATTTGGTACCAATCGAGGTCAAAACTAAAGTAAAAAAGACTCTTACTTAAACTGAACATTAACAAAGTTAACCAAGTGGGTTTCTTTTTGAAAGGACTACATACCAAACATTTAGAGAGCAGCCGGAGAGAGTTTCATACCTCTAAAGTTTGGGGAAAACAACAGTTATGAGAAGAGAGATCTTGCATTCAAAAAAGCATAATAAGTGGATAGGCGTTCAACAACATATGCAGAACCTCAAGAAGCCGATGAATCTGGTTACTGAGGCGTCAGTGTTTCAAGTGACTTGATGCTCTCTTCTCATGAAGCTTTTATCTGTTCAAAACAAAGAAAAAAAAGAGAAAAATGGTGATGAGCTGGATGCGATAGTGCTGCCAGAATAATGATATATTCAAAATAATGGCTGTGAGAGAGCTCCCTAATGGCAATGTTGGGGAGGCAAGCATTGTAAAGCCCCGCGACAAGGCTAAACTCGTGCGGTGGATTTACATGGGGAAATAGCCGGCGACTCCCACTCTTTTTTCCTCACATTTCAGCTTTCCTGCACATAAAAGATGTGCAATAGTCAACACGGTGTCTTAGTATAGTTTTCTCACACTCCCACAAACCTTCTGTCACATGCAACAATGTCATGGGAGGGAACGCACCAAAGAGGATCTAAATTTGTGATATGAACAGGATGTACAACACAATTATAAGCCTTACTCTATAATAATCATATTTCGCCGACCTGCACTGTCATTTTGGCAAAGCAGTAGAAACAGGAGCATGTTTCTGAAGCCCCTTTTCTTGCCCCCTGAGTGACGAGGACAGTCTGCTTTATTAAAGGGATATTTCATCCAAACACAGGGGTCCATTCCTCTCAGTGATTTTGATTGACAGATGGACTCCGGCAGAAAATCAAAGCAATCTGGGATGCATTTGGATTAAAGTGAGGGGGTCATCCTGGAAAGGCTCAGGTTAGACACACTGTGTGGATTCACGCCGTCGAAGGAAGACACGTCAGAGCGTCGGATCAAACGCCTTTGTTTCGGATAAGGGCTTTAATGTGAAGATAACATGTTGTTGTTTGGAAAATGTTGAAATGCAATCTTAAGTATCCCTCTTGAATGTGAATCATCTCATTACCAGGCATTCTCACACTGAGATAATGTGAAGCATAATGTGTTTTATATCATCATGGTATGAAACAGGGCCAGCAGTGCACTGTGTAAAATCCCCTTCAGTGGCATTATTTTGGTCGTCAGTAGCATAAATTTGGATGTGAGAAACATCAAAGCCCCCATATAAATGCCTTTCTCTTCATGTTGTCATCCTATCTTTGAATCACTCCCCCTCCCCCCCCGGGGCCATGGTTATTTACATTTTCAAATCTGCATTTTTCATATAGATCTGTCTGCCTCTGATTTTAATATCAGTGATGTTTCCCACGACACCTTTTGTTTTATTATGCATTATGAATTTCTTCCCCTCTCACTCCTCCCTCTCTCTCTCTTTCTCTCTCTCTCGCCTCCATCTTTTTCTAATCCCTATCCCCCACACTTGGCTTATGAGTCCCAGTGTTTTATCATGGGGAGAGAGATTTATCATTTCAATCTCATTTCAATAAATAAAATAATCTCTCTTCTCCTGTACGTGACAGCAGCTAATAGTATTTTGTTATCGGGGAGTGAAACTTTGCAGACTTGGTGCACTTGCTTTGCATTCTACAGCCGTGTACAGTAGCACTGCCTGCCTGCACAGTCAATGCTGCATTGTAAACTGTGCACAAGAACATTTACAGAAATGTGTCTCCAGCCCACTTCATTACAGCGAGGCACGATGTCAAAACATTTTATTTGTTGATTTAATGGATGTTATAATGTAATATGCGTCTATTACAACATGCGGCTTTCAGAGGTTAAACACGGCGTCAAGTTAGATGCTTAGTGATTAAATGAATAATGCACTCATTGGGTTTGGTTTGTACCTATTTAAGTACTAGTATACGAACCCTCTTGTACCAATTCCCTCCTCTTAAAAGCTACTGGGCTGCACTCATGTATGCTTTTATCTTTCAGCCAGGATATGTTCTTAAAGCACGCTCTGTCAGATCCGCCTGCACTGTGCTGTGCTAGAAGAACAAGAGCAGCCATCAAGACGACAGTTTTATTTTAATTGCTATCTCCCTTTCCTCCCGGTCCTTCATTTTCCCTTACCCCTGGAGCAAATCAACAGAAAAAATGTAAAAGGACTGACAGGAAAACAATTGCGTTTCAAATTGAACTCCCTGCAGAGTGTGTTCACTTCCTTAACCTGACATCCCTCCCTTCCCCACACATGGCAGAGGCGAGCGGCAGCCACACTAAAGCTTGAGAGAGAGAGAGGGATGGAGGGGGGGAGAGACCGTCCTTTTGAATATGTGTTTTCTGTTTATCATTAGCTGACTGGGTGCTTCATCATTCGGCGAAAATCCCTATCTGCTGAACATAAGGCCGAGAGACAGCGGGGAATCAATCTTTTGTGCTTGGGCAGATAAACACAGGACGCAATCAGGGGGAGACGGAGCGACGGAGCAGGCCGTGGGACTCACGCCGCCGGTGATGGATGGCGGAAGTGAAAGTGTCAGGATGGCATTATGCAAATGGGGGAGGCATCCGAGCATCGCCCCGGTGATTATGGGAGATGGGAGAGCAGCCTGTGGTCCCCCTGGCACCAAGGCAGCCATTTTGGGGGCTCGTTGTCTCCCTACTGGAGCTGAGGGAGAAGAAGGAGGAGGAGGAGGGATAGAGTGGTGAAGAAAGGAGGAGGAGATGAAGGAGGAGGAAAAGGGAGGGAAGAACGTGTCATGGTATCATTCCCTCACATGCGCCGCCACCTCACCCCCACCCCTTCACCCAAAAAAGAAAGGGGGAGGAATAAGTCTATAAGCAGAGTGAGAGGCATCTGTGTCATTTACTGAAACAAATGACTGGGCTTCTCTTTCTGTGGGGTTTGAACGAGGAGGGTGATAGAGATAAAACTCTGATGGAACAATCATGAATAATGAACTTGAGCTGGACAGAAAAAAAACAAAAAAAACAGGTTGGGGTGATTTGAACGGCTGCTACGTTTTTTTCTTTCTTTTTTCGACAAGCCGAAACAACCGCAGCTCTCAGAGGCCGACGTGACCCCTGGGTGCAATGGTATCCATCCCGGCTGTGTCACTTCCACACACACACACACGCACCAATCTCAATGACAAGTGAGCAGGACACACACACACACTCCCACTATAATGACCAAGGATGCTGCTTGTATTCAAATGAGTGCTGAAGTGAGCGCGAGGCAGATACTTGAGGGAGCAGCCGGGGCCCAGAGGGGAGATCCAGCCGTAGTCCCCGCTGTACCATTACAGTGAGATTGGATGAAGATGGAGACATGGAAAATATGATAGTGTGTGTGTGTGTGTGTTTGTGTGTGTGTGTGTGAGAAAGTGAGAAAGTGAGAGCTGAAGGGGACTGCGCAAGGAGAATGCCGCCCAGATGATGTATACGCACAGGATACCCGTGTGTGTTTGTGTGATGTGAAATTAGCAGCTGTAGTCAAATGAGCCCATTTTTCTGCTGTTTACACAAGAGAAGAGAGAAAACGTGTTTGTGATATGAGTGTCGGCCATGATCACACAGAAGTACAATTAACAATAATCATCCCGTCTATGTTTTGACAATCTCAAACTGTCGCCCTGTGTCTCCTGTTTCTGAGCCTGCACCCATTTTTAGTCGCTGTCCTACAGAGACAAAGCACTCTGAAGTGCCCGTCCTCCACCTCTAACTTCACCGCTCGCCACAACACAGAGACAATACCCCTCCGTTCCGCCTGATTGGATCCATTTGCATTGGACACCTCCTCTGCATATTGATTGATGGGTTTAATCAGCGAATCAGGGGGAGCGCTCAGACATCAATCTCTGTCAGGCACCTACCTTTTTTCCAAGCCTGTGATTCCCTGCTAGGACTCATCAAGGAAAGCAAGTTTAGACAGAGAAAGAGGGTAAAAGAGAAGGGGGGGGAAAGAAGAAAGGCATGCAGGGAAAGGGGAAGGACAATGTATTTGAAATAAGTTCAGGTGGATTTCTCTGACTGGCCGCGTTAAAAAGCAGATCAGGTGTAGAATAAGGGGAGGCTGTGAAGCGATGGAGGAAATTTAGAAATGAAATAGCAGCCAGACGAAGCAGATTTATACGTTATACATGCACAGTTATGCAGAAAATGTGAGTCTAGCATGAAAAAAGTTACAAAACTTCAGAATGATCTGCCTGGGTTATGTGTTTTTTTTCATTCAGTGTAAATGAATCAGATACATTTACACTTTTATCTTATTAATTATTTGATAATACATACAGCTGAACTTCTTTCTGACCTCGTTGTAAAAAGAGACAGATTTCCCTCCTCCACTCTTCCTTCAAATTAAACTTTTTTCTCTCTTGATCGCCACCTAAACTTTTTGCATGGGAGTAATGGGGAATGACAAAACAGTTAACTAATTGGCATCAAACAAGTGCAGTCTTAAGCGCCTTCTTCTTGTCTCATTTCACAGGTCCTACATCAGGTGTAGCTGTCAAAGTCACAGGATCAATAGAAAGAGTCAAAAAAACCGCAGCCTTTTTTCGCTCCTCTACTCGCTGTTTGTCTTCGTGTTTGGGTGTGTGTGTGTGTGTGCGTTTCCAGTTGTATATATAGAAAGTGTTAATTGAGTTGTGATTGCCATTGTGTGCCTCATCAGGGGAAGTACAAGAACCCACCCCCCCACCCTTCTACCTCAACCCCTTCCCCATGTCAGTGTGAGAGTGTACCTGCGACACATGGAGCTGACAGATACTTCATTTCCTTCTCACGTGATAATTACTGTAATACAAACTCAATTAAAAGTAAGCAGCTCAAAGAGGAGAGGAGATGAGTTTGATTAAAATATGAATAAAAATACAAATCTAACAATGCATATTTTTATTTTTACAGTCCTCGAGATCGTGGGAGATTTGCAGAAATGTGCACAGATATTGTAATTTCTGGGAACAAGAGACATACTGCAAAAACCTCAAAACTTACAAAGTGTATTTCTATAATTTCAAGTCAACATTTTTAAGTACAGTTATTATTAGCCACATTCACCTGATAAGTCCAGGTATACATCTTACTACGAGCAGAAAAAAAGTCTTGCCTTGATGGTTATAAGTAAAACTTGCAACCAGTGCAGCATCAAAATGTACTTGTTAACTTTCTTGTATTAACTTAACAGTTATTTCGCTTGTGATATCTTAAAAAAAAATGATGTTATCATAAGCTGCATTCACTTGCCAGGTGAATGCAGCTTATGATACGTGTAAAGAGATATTTTTAATAGAAGATATTTCACTTTTTATTAGAATAATTTCAAAAAATAAGCTGTTTCATAGTAATTAAATAAAATGAATTAAAGGTTCCATCTCTGTCGAGAGCAAAAACTCACCCTCTATTTGAAACACAGTGCCAAGGTTGGTAAATAGAGACCAGACAATGGTCATGAAACATCACACACAACCAATAAAAACACCAAATGAAGTACATCCCTCTGTATTTTAACATTTGTCTAGGCTTAGAGCATTTTTTTTATTTCTTCTATTAAACTCAATTACTTCCTGTTTGAACCTGGCCTTGATGGAAAGGGGCCCATATAACTCAGTTCAGTGTAGAAGAAAAAAAAGAAACCAAACATTGCAACATGCTCGTTTTTTGGAGGAAGAAACTTTTAATACCCTCAGCTCTTAATGACGGCACTGCAATTAGAGTGGCTGCATTTTTGCTCTAGCCGCGAGTCAAAGGAAAACAAATAAAGCAGCTCGATTTAGAAACCTTATTAGACTTTGAGTCCCTGAGCAATTAAAGTATTACAGCTGAAGTGCTTCTGTGAACCCACTGATGGAAAGCATTTATAGGTGGTCTTTACGTTACTGGTGGTCTGTTACTGGGCTATTTTGCTTATTTGCAACGTTCAGAGCGAAAAGGAGTGGACAATAAAAACTCTTAATGGTGTCTGTCAAGGACAAATTGTACAAATAAAAACTTTTCTGGCCTCTTTGTATGACAATATATATGATTGATATAATAAAAACGTAAACATTTATTTACACTACAGTGATTCTAGACACATCTCATCTTTTGAAGCATCCTCTCTCTAATCTTCTATCTGCAGCCTCATGCAGTGTCTAAATTGGCTTGGCTGTGATGATGCCCTTTGCAATGCAGTCGCTCCAATATGATGCCTTATCAAATTACCAACCCAGAGGAAATTAATGGTATCATCTGTGTCAAGGCATTGATGTAGTTTCACTTAGCCTCCAACACTATGGTCCTAATTGAATGATTAGATTCCTCTAGATTTTATATCCATCTTCACACTAATTATAATTTTGGTTGAAACGGAGTGCCTTACGTGTCAATTTAGCAAATAAAAACAGGTAAGAATTAGAAAAAAGGATGTCTCAATCATGCAGAATTTAATAAAAGATAATTGTAATAGGCTTTAATTGTAGTGGAAGGGTTCTGAAGCCAGGCAGAATTACATTTTCCTCAATATATTTTATTTTAATGAGATGTAATTCATTTATGAAGCAGCCCAGGAATAAAAGACTAAAACCTGATGTGCCACTAGGGGGGGGTGGTGATGCTTTTTGGCCCATGCATTGAAAACACATCACATCCAAAATGTTCTGTCTCCTTCACACACACACACGCACGCACGCACGCACGCGCGCGCACGCACACACACACACACACACACACACACACACACACTTGCCTTCCCACAAGGAAGAGAGGAGGCAGCAGGGGGAGAATGAAGAGAAAAAGTGGGTGATTGTGGTCGCAAGACCGCTTCGATTACAGCTACAGCTCTATCCTCTCTAACTTAGTCGTCTAGTTTCACCCTCCGCCTTTTAATACAATAATCCCCCCCATCCCACAGCCGTGACCTCCTCCTCTCGGACTGCTACTGACACCTCCCGTTTGGTCACCTCTGCCCCAGCTCCTCCCCTCTGATCACTCGGCGAGAGTCCCCGCCATAATTGACTAATGACCCCGTATCAATATTTGGCTGTGGTCACAGGCTTTCAGTACTGTTGTAATTTAAAGTGGATTAGTGTTCGCCTCAGCACGTTTCTTTTGGCAGCCAGCCAGTGGGACGAGCTTTTGATAACAGGTTCCTTCTTGCGTGAGTGTGTGTGTGTTTTCACTGTGTGTGTGTGTCTGTGTATGTGTGTCTGCTCTGGGTGTTTGTGTGAACTACATAAGCTGCCCATTGCCCTACGGGACTTTAGACACCAAAGCAGCAAAAAAAAAAAAGGCTGCAGTTTTTCCTGATGAGGAGATGGGAGGACACACACACACACACACACACACACACACACACACACACACACACACACACACACACACACACACACACACCTACACACACACACACACACACACACACACACACACACACACATGGCTGTACTGCCTGAGCCTGTTCCAGTGAAATGCCGAGGTCCCAGTCCAAGTATTTATGCTGCTCTCCCACTGTGAACAAAGCGCTTAAAGAGGGAAGATGGCAAGAAACAAAGCAACAACTTTAAAATACTTCCTTTACAAAGCTGTTGACGTTTGTTTTTTTGAGACTGTCTGGCAAGTTTTAATTGTAACTAATAATGTAAGATAGTCCCTAATGTTATGCTGTCTCCAGTGTAACTATGACTTTTCACAGCTTTAACTTTAAGCTTAATGTATTTTAATTGTACCACTGGGATGTGTATAAAGCATTAAGCAGGGGGAAAACTGCTGCTGTGTGTCACTTGGTACACCAGTACGCTAGATGGGCAGAGTGGGTCTTATCTCAATCAAAAGGTTGGCAGTTCAATCCCAAGCTCCGACAGTCTACATGTTTGGGCTGTTATTACACCTCCCACCTCACCTAACCCCAATGTGATGCCACTGTGTTATCCCTCATCCAGACTGAGGTACTCAGGACAGCTTTCATGAGTTGGACCTTACTCAATCCTTATGACCAAAGCTGAATCAGGACAGTTCATCAAAGAAAAGGCTGGAGTAGAGCTGACGATGGAAGACGACTTTGTTAGCCATAGAAATAGAATATTTAAGATGGGTGTTAAGAGCCAGTCATCAAAACATGACCATGCAAATGCTGTATCATTACAATTGTTAATAAGAACACGTTATTTTTGTAAAGAATGGTCATGTTTCCTTTTTAGAGAATTAGTTTATTTTGTCTAATTTTAAGATGTATAAGCTGTTTAAATAGTGGGAATTTAATGCTAATTAAGTACTAGAGAGTAAACTAGGGCCTCAATAGATTTCTTAAAATCAGTCCTTTTTATCTTATTCTGAAAACTCCTAAAAGTTTCTTATTTAAAAAAAAAAAAAGGCTTACTGCACAAGTAGACAAAGGTGCTTGTTTTAAGTGCAATAATGCTTATATCAAGAACATCTTGTGTCAAACAGGGCATTTTTGCAGTCCAAAATATCTGACATTTTGGTCGCAAGACTCTGAGATCGGTCATCTTTGATCTTCTCCCACAGTACGACGTAGGACCACGACCACAGATGTTGCCACAATTAATCATCTTTCGTCTGGGAAAGCCCAAGATCGTCAGTAGCCTGCTTAACACATGTGCGTGTCCTGTCCCACTCTCTCTTTGTGGGCCCAAAGAACACAACTCCTTTTTTAAAATCTTTCACTCACGATTCCCTTCTTCCGAAGACCATGCATTTAACGAGAGACTTAACAGCAGACGTCTCTTTCTCCCCTGTGATTTTCTACACCTGCAGAGCAAAGCTGCAGGGTAGAGAACAGGTGCAGATTGTCAAATAGTTTATTGATCCTAGATGGTGATGTTATATGTATACAGTACAATGCTGCATTATCTTAAAATTGCCATCATAACTCAGATGCCTGAGATGTCAGTTAACTTGACCTTTTGAGCCACTTTGTCCAGATGACCACCATGTCTCCCCCTGGCACCGCAACTGTGAGTGACGGCTGGCCTCAGTCATGAGCTGATCACTCACTATACAGATAGATAAGTGGCATTTTCTACTCTTCTGAATGTATATTTGTATTTAAAAGTGTAGACCACAAATATACAGGGCCAGTGGTTTCTGATTATGTAGGCTGTGACCTTCATCTAAAGATAAGGCCATATGTTGGACTGTCTAAGGTCTTGATGAAAGGACACAACAGTTGCAAAAGGAAATGTGTCTTAATATCTGCAATTATCTGTTCACTACTCAAATGTATCTATCCAAAGTTTTTTTTAAACAAAGCATTCAAATGTGCTCTTTTTGTTAAAATGTAAAAACCACAATTAGATTAACAGATTTTTTTCTCCCCTCCTTTTCTTTTTATGTCTGGGCTGCTGTCGCTGATCAGACACAACCAGGTCCAGACTTGTCTGGATACACTGTCTGTCTTTCTGCTTCACCAAACAAACCTAACAGCTCAACTCCAGTAATACCCAGACAGACAGAAAGACAAACAGAAAAAAGAGTCTCACCGTGTCTTACCTTGTCTCTGCACCGCTCTCAGTATGCAGAGAGCGGAGGCAGAGTGTTTATCTCGCTGGCTGTTGGAATGTTTGTGTAACTGAACGCTACGCTGATCGAGTTCAAATCACGGCAGGATAATTAAAACATGTTGATCCCCTCAGTCATGGAGAAGGGGCAGATTTATTAATGATACACTTACCACAGCCCCGTGGACTGCACGCACACAGCTGAGAGATGGTAATATTGCATGAAATCGTTGGTTAGATTGTCATTTACCTGCAGGCCCGTGCCAGTGTGAGTGGTCTTTCATGTAAATGAATTTGTGCGGAGAATGAGAGAAACGAGAGACAGAGGGAGGAGTGAGAGATGGAATTAATAGCTCGGGGTCATGGGGATAATGATTTCTTCATGGACCCAGTCAGAGTCAAATGGCCCAGGCGTCTCGTTTGGTTATTTTTGAAAGGAGGAGTGAATGTAAGGGTGAACATTACACGAAACAGGGGCATTTACTGAATATGTAAACGCATTTGGTTTTATGACAGGGTCTACATGCCAACACCGTTTTCCAAATGACCCACTTTGTATTCACGCAATGCAAATTTGCTGCTGCGTCGTTAGACCTCGTTGATTGAGTGCTGCTCCCATATGTTGAACAAGGGAACATATCATTTGCTCATGATATCAAAATAGGGTGACATTTAAGGATGAAAAAATGTTTTCCACAAGATGGTCACTGCTTTCCCGGTCAAGTTTAACCAGGGTAAGGGGCTGCTTTAGAGGGGAATTGACCTGCAAGGGGGCCTACGACTTTTCAACAGTCTGGGGGCAAAGCAAAGAGAGCGTACCATAGAAGATGGAAATAATGAGTACAAATAACTCTGTGAATAAAAAAAAACCTTGTTTCAAAACAAAAAACAACACAAGTTATCTCAAAACACTGTGCATATGAGCAGGTCTACATCAAAGTCTTTTTGTGGTTTTAAGAGTGACCCAACATTGAATAACCAAACTCCATTCGATCCACAGATTCAATTTTATCCAATTAGAAAACGCTGACGACCTAGCTTTCATTAACACCTACAGTATGTGCTTTATGATATTGATGGGACTGATGATGATATTGATGATGATGATGGTGACAATATTGAAGATTTTGATGTTGATCAGAATATCCATGTTAAGTTGTTGATGATGAGGATATAAAAAACAACTGCATTGACTGTCAGCACCTGTATCTGATCGGACTTGAAAGCTGTTTGTTTTGCACTTACAGACGTTGTTTCCTCCTCTCTAGATCCTAGTTTGTGTTGTACTTACTCAAGGCTGAACGTCGTAGAATTGTAGTACATGAATCCACTGTGAGCACTTGACAACAGTGTCAATGACAGACACACTTTGAACAGAAACCTTGGGCAGAACCAGACTCGTATGCCTCCAGCCAATGTGCTGAGAAAGTGGGATAGAGGGAATTGTAATAGATGGAAAGAGGCAAATAATACATAAATTACAACTGAAATAATGATAATTATTAAAATAATGACTGAAAGTAATAATAACAATTGCAGCACCAAACCCAATGCCTCTTGGCCCCAATGCCTTCAGTTGTATCCAGCCCCCTACTTTTTTTATTCCCCCTAATTCCTAGTCTTATTATATTTGTCTATCCTCTGTCACAGCGCACAAACTTCAGGCAAGCGACCCACCAAACATCCACTCTTGTCCTTAATCATTCCAGTCTTTGATTCACAGGTAGGTTCCCCGTTCACTTTTTCAGCATTCATTTGAGTTTATTCATTTGTTTCTTTTTTGTGGTATTTTGTATCTTTGATGTTGTTCTTACTTTGGTGATTGGTCATGGTCTTGCAGTATTACCCTATGATGTTCAAGCTTTCTTTTTCTCTATCCCTCTTTTTCAGCACATTGGGTCACAGCAGATTGCTGTTTAACATGAGTCTGGTTCTGCTCAAGGTTTCTGCCTGTGAGGAGGAGGTGTTTCCTTTCCACTGTTGTCAATGAGAGAGTCAGAGTCAACAGATAAATGTTGTTGTGATTTTGAGCTATAATAGTAAAAAATAATTGATTGATTAATTGATAAGCACAGGCATAACTCCAAACATTTCAAGTCACCGAAACCCATTAGGCATTAACTGTGAACACACACACACGCACGCACGCACGCACGCACGCACGCACGCACACACACACACACACACACACACACACACACACACACACACACACACACACACACACACACCTACACACACACATACACACACACACCTACACACACACATACACACACACACACACACACACACACACACACACACACACACACAACGGTGCAGGTGTGTTTTTCCTCTCTTGCTCTTTCATATCTGAATGGTGGGGGTTGTGGCGTCAAAAGCTGCTGGTCAATCTCTTTGCACGTCTTTTGTAAAAGGGGAAGGTCTGACAGAGTAAACCAGCATGGACACATGTGAACATAAAGGGCGGACCTCACACCCCCACAGCCCCCATGCTGAAAGGACCCAGTTGGGGGGGTGAGCAAGAAGGAGCGAGAGGAGGGGTCGAAGAGAGGAAAGGGTCCAGGCCAGCGCCCTAATGGTGGGAACAGTGCGGAGGTGAAGCCGTCTTTTTGTTTGCCACGGATAAAGGAGGCTTTTGAGAGGCAGCATGTGTTTTTGTTCCACGGAGGGCCATCGAGGCTGCAGGCCATGCTTGTCCTGGGTTGTTGGGGTGTGTGTGTGTCGGGAGGAGGGGGGCGGGACAGGAGTGTGGACACAGGCAGAAGACAGAGTTACTCGCTCCAGGGAGAGAAATATGCTACTGCGAGGGTGTTGGAAGGAGGACAGCGTATCATCTGTCTATGAAGAAAAAAAAAGTAGGGGAGGGGAGGTGAGAGAGTAAGACAGGGCTATAGAAAGAGACAGATGGAGGGGGGGGGGGGGGGGGGGGGTAGAAAGTGAGACAGAGAGAAGGAAAAGGAGAGATGGAGAGGCGTGAAGGTGCTTTATGGCGTACTTAGTGGCTCATGTATCGAAGATGCTGTCATTTCAGGTCATCTATTGTACAGCTGTACACACCTGAATTTGGCACAAAAAACTCCTAGACATTCTTCATATTTATATCTGAATCATCTTAATCATTGCCTTTGATTTTCGAAATATGACTGCCAATTAAATCAGGATCATTTCTAATACCTGTGTGTGACAATGACCTATTGTTAAAATGACTCAAACACAGCTTCAGGCAGGCAGCGGTGAACTCTCGCTGCTCCCTGACCCGTCTGACCTTTCCAACAGTTCAACTTCCACACACCAGCTCTGATTGATCAGCCTTTAGGGCCCTTTAAACTGCTCCCTGTCTGCCTTGTGATAGGGAACCAAAATGTGTGATTCCTACCTGTACACTGAAACCTGATGCCTCTGTATCAGCTTCTTATACAGCATTACACACCCAAGTAGAGTTTCACATATTCTTGTTAGTTGGGTTGTATAAACTTGTTCATTCAGCCACTTAGTTTGTTTGCAAAAAAACTTAGATTTGTTTTTTTATAGATACATTTAATAACTGAAAGCAAAACCAAAATCTTGTATGTACAATAGCATTTTTACAATACACACCTTGAGTTAAAGCTCCTGTGAGGAGTTTTTAGATGTTTATGTAACTGAAGTTAATATTGATGCTTCTTTATGAGCTACAAAAGCAAATGAGGCCCTCGTCATAAAGATCGATTATGTCCATCTTTTTAATGTATGACTTCACGTCTGCAGGGTGCAAGACAAAGTGATAAGCAACAAGTTGACACAACAACTGTTCAGTGATGTGTTTGACTGTTAATAAAGGACGATTAGATTTGTTTTGTGCTCTAGTACTAGAAATCGGTCTTGGTCTCAGTACCTGTGTGGTGATAGCATTCTTGCTCGGTCTTGTCTCGGTTTCAAACTGGGCGGATCCAGATTTGTTATTAAGACTGGTCAAGACCACGACTGATAAGCTATTTTTCCACTTCATTACTGTGATTAGAAGGAAAACGCCCGTTTCTAAAAGAACGGACAATTTCAATTTATTCAAAATTAGATTTTTATCCCCTGTTAAGGCCACAACCTTCCCGGTGTTACAGTCTAAGTGAGTGACGCTGCACACAAGATGATGATTTTTCATTGATATTTATGGTCTTGGTCTTATCTCGGTCATACCCTGCCTTGGTCTTGGTCTTGACTCGTCTTGATCCCTTAATGTCTTGGTCTTGTCTCGGTCTCGGAGCACTCTGGTCTCGGGTATGTCTTGGTCTCGGTTAGTGTGGTCTTGACAACAACACTAGATTTGTTTGTTAAAAAAGTACTTCTCACATACATTCAGGACAGAAAAGCAAAGAGTCGCAAAAATCTTCACCATTCCAAAGTTCCTCACAGGAGCTTTAAAGCCCCTGTATGTAACTTCTCAGTTTTGGTGCGCTTTGGCGCCAACAGCAGGTCTCTGACCGAACTGCACTGTCGTAAAACGGTTACGTCTCCCCGTCTGACACATGGTGCACTTGCTGTCAAACAGACTTGGAAGCCGGTAAATACGCTGAGGGAAGTTGAAGAACCATGTCGACTGAAAAGGTACAGTAATATTACCAGATTTTGATCAAACCTAAACGCCTGCAGCCCGTTGTTTATTATGTGTATGTGTATTCAACTGTTACCATGATATCTGTAGCCGTGGCTAAATGGCTACATGTAAACATGCTAGTTGTAGATCGGTTTGTAAGGTTACAAACTTTTATGAGACAACGTAAGATGGATATATTTATTTATATGTTTGCAAACCGGAGACATAACTTGTGATGACTTTCGGCTCCCGGTAAAGCTGCTAAACGTGAGACAACGATGACACCGGTAATGATGCAGCCTAACGTTACGACTCAGTCTGTTATAAATAATATCTGCAGGGATGTTTATTCTGCCATCTAATAGCTTTCCCGTTAGCAGTGAAACAGATCATGATACTGACTTGTTGGGCAATATTATAACTAGTTTGCAACCATGTATATGTCATAAGTTGAGTTATAATGGTCTGTTTATGCGTTGCTAACTGTGTCCGAGGTTTATGTTTTTCAATATCAGTTTTCCTTTTATTCCAGGATTCAACCTCAACTTCATTTCTCCGTCCATGATGAGCAGGAGCCAGGGGGAGCATCGTCATGAATCAAAGCTGCTGCGTCTGGAAGATCAGAGAAGCTTTCTCAAGAGGACAGTACCCTGGCTTCAGGGTGCACTGCCTTTTATCAACATGTCTTATAGACGTAAATACCTGTTTGACGTAGCTTTCCGTATTTTTGTGTAATTTCAAGTTGAGTTTGTTGAGTTCACTAAAGTTATTTGTTTTGACCATTGTTTGCAAAATAAAACAGACATCTTTTCCTGACTCTGTTGTTATGATTGCATTTAGAAACTGTAATTGTTCTGAGCTGGTTATAACAGTAATGGTGTGCATTGCCCACTGATTTTTAGTTCTGTCTTCTTATTTATATTTACATAATAACAAAAACTTTATCCAGGTTTCAAGATTCAAGAGATTGACATTGGGCAGAACGATCTCCCTGAGCGTTGTCATGCAGAATATACCAAAGGTAATAAGAAAACAGGAGAATATAATATGAAGGAAAAGCTACAGAGATCAAGATCAAATATATTTATTAGAAAAACACTGATTTTACATATAAATACAATCAAAAGCACTTTTTGGCACTCATTTACACATTCAGCTGCTTGAGGGGGGGGAGGGGGTCTACACCATCCTGGAGCTTTGTTATGATGGACCTGATCTCTGATGATGCACAGCTGTAGATACATGGGAACAGGGATGGAGGTTGCATTTGTTGCTGGAGATGATGCTGAGCTCCTCTTTAGAAAGCTGGAATAAAGTTTGAAGTCAGTATGTTAGTTTATACAGCTGTGCAGAGTATAGTAACGTTAGTTTCTATAGCAACATGAGGGCGAAACTTTTGACCAGCGAGAAAGTTTGCACTTAGCGCTGCTCAGATAAATAGCAACCGGAGCTAACGTAACAATATACTGTTTGTATTATCATGCTACGGGCTGAACTTCTGCTGACATGGACCGACTTGGCATACGAACAACCGCTAACGGGTCGACATCTTTTATCGCCGTGCATCAGTCAAAGTCTGCACTAATAACTCCGACACATAGGTTAGCATGCTAGCGTTGCTAAATCAGATGACCCTAACGTTATTCTGCTATTCTGGTCGTTATATGATAACGTCATCTACCTGTCGACATAGACTGAATGTTTTTGGTGAAACGACTCTATAACTATGATGCAAAGAACAAGACACAAAGTTTGAAACGAGCTACTCACCAGTTACAAGCCCAGCGTCGGACTTGCAGCCCTCTGTTTCTTGAAGCTCTCTCCAACATGTAAAAGCCTGTCCAATATTTCCTCCGGTCCGGTCACGCTCACTTTTTATCTTCTTATCTTCATCAGTCACTGTACTTTTGCTCTTAGCCTCAGCCATTGTTTCAAACAGCACAGCAGGCTAACTAACTCGCCGCTTCATTGCGTGAACTCTGTTGACTACATTACTGCCGTAAAGCGGTGCGTACTTCTCGCGAGATAACCGCGTCCCGCGGTCGAATCTTACATACTGTGGTTTTCAGGCGAGAGGACCGCTATGCGGACGTAGGAGAGACAGCATTCTCTCCGCTGACATCTGTTGCGCCCTTAGATCGATAATAAAACGACATTTAATATAGGTGGAAAAGTTACATATTGTTGCTTTAACATAATTATAAATTCAGTTTCTGTTGCCAACAAGATGTAAATAATTATTCTAAAATCATTTTTCAAAGAAAATCTTATATTTAATGAAATCTTCTTGCAAGAGTAACAGAGAGCTGATAATAAACTAAAACAGAGATGTTTAAGCAAGCTAATGAAACATGGACATTTTCAAACTTCATAGTTTTGACATGACGGCTACAACAAACCAAATACTACAGATGAATATAACCTGTCTGCTCACTTTCATGACCTTGCACTGCAGAAACTAGCAGAAAGAAAGTTACAGAGCAGGTGTTAGGTGTCACTTTTTACAGTTGAGTCACTATTTTCTTAAACAGCCCCAGGTGACTTCTCACTGTAGTTTTTTTGTACTTTTCAGTTGATTGTCAGACATCTAATCTCTTAAAACGTCCATTTAGGTGATGTGAGAGAGTTTGTCTGTAGAGCAAAACGTAAGCGATGGGATCAAGTGACATTTCAAACTAGTAAACGGAGAATGGATTCCTTCATGGAATGAAATGGAATAAAAGGAAGAGAGGTCTATAAAGGTCGCTGCTCGGCTGATGTAAGTAAGCAGTACAATGCAATATTTGCTCTTGTGGGATAAAGGCACAAAAACAGTTTTAATTTGACAAAAATGGCATAGACTGTGCACAAATAAACAATAAACCGTTTGGGTTGAGACTAACGTTTTGTGGATTGAGAAAATGTATAAAATGTTATTTAGATAAATATTTCTTCTTATATATAATCAAACAATGAACACAACTTTGCATAAATATTCTCTGTAGTGTAATTTAGGTTAACACTATCTGTAAGGGGCACTGGTGGCCTAGCGGTTAGGTTGCGCCCCTGTTAAGACTCTAGTCCTCCAAGTGGGCGGCCCAGGTACAAGTCAAGACTGTGGTTCTTTCCCGTATGTCATTTCCCACTCTCTTCCAATTTCCTACTCTATCCACTGTCCCATCATATAAAGGCGAAACACTATCTTTAAAAAATTAGCATATGTATACTTCATTGTTTTTTTGTGTTATTCTTATTACTGCTTTTTATTCTGTTACTATTACAGTATGTTATATGTCTTTATAGATAATTGTACACTTTTTACAAGAAACACCTCAAGACTTTGTTTCCATCAAACAACAACGTTCTTGCTCTTGAACAAGTTTTACATTTTCACACAAACTTGACCAGAAAAGAAAGAGTTAATAAAACATGCATATGATGATTTCATGATAACCTGCTTGTACAAAAAATGACCTGCCAAATATAACTTGCAGCCACATGAGTGGAATTGTGAAATCTAATTAGTCTACAATGTGTTCTCCACATTTTACATGGCAGTATATCACAGTCTGATATATTGTTACACGGCCAATTAGCATCCCATAATGCTCAGTCAGCCACAGAGCTCGGAGTCAAAGGTTATGTTCGCTCTAGTCCGAGAGAGAAGGAGGCAGAAGCAGGAGCAGCGGATCAAATTGTACTATTTCAAGGCTCATTTTGTTGTAGATAACAGGAAGTTCTGCATTTATTATCATAAACACAACTGAAATCAGGCAAATGCAGCGAATGGCAGATGATATCTCTGCGTGAGAAACATCACAGAGTCTAGATAGCCTGTGGATTAAACACAGACTTCCCTCAAGCCTCTCCTTATCTCACACTAGATTCTATCTCCACACAGGTACTGTGTAAATGTTCCTCGAAAAAAAGAAAAAAAAAAAGACATTACAATGCACACAGTCATGTGTAAAAAGCAAATGAACTCTAATAATGGCCTTAATCTGAGCGCTAATTGCCATAATCCATAAATCATCCTCAAAGATTACATCACCTAAGGGCTGTCAAGTATCATAGACACATGATAAAATGTTCTAATCAGTTAATCACCTCTGACAAAGTGTATAAAAAGATTGAATGACTCCTCTTTAAAAGAAGCTTTGTTTGGATAAGCTAGGACATGCAGAGAGGGAGGAAAAAGGCCTCCAAACTGTCGGAGAGGAAATGTGTGTGTCTATGGGATTTTGGGATGTTGCACTGCTCAGCTGACAGAAGAAACACTGCAAAAAAAATATCACAATCACTGCATCGCTCGATAGTCATGATTTCACACCAGGATCATCCATTAGCCTTGCCCCGCGTGTTTACATTGCAGGGGTCTGTTCACAAACCATTTCAATGTACTTTTTTTCCAGCTACTGTTATTCATCACATGCAAAATGGGCTAGGACATGCTGATGTATGCCGTCAGCAGTGACAATGATGACCAGGACAATCATTACACAATATTTACACAACTCATCCATCAAGGTCACTTATCACTTTAACAATCAGGCGTTTAAGCGAGAGACGGGTGGAGGAGAGGATAGTAAGGGAAGGATCCTGGACTGGGAGTCTCTGATCCGTCTCCAGGTTGAAGCCTTTCTACAGTTTGGCGGCCCTCACTAACAAGTCATCAGAGTCACTTGAGGCCATGTTTATAAAGAATGACCCAAATGAAGGTAATCTCAAACACAACTTTTCTTCTGTGTTGTCTTAAAGTTTTGCCTAAAAGCACGCTTACCTGGTTGCAGTGCACATGCTTGACCTCAAATACAGCAGCAACAAAGCACACACTTGATATATTATAAAAACAAAAAGTAAACCAATCAAAAGAGTGACTTTTGAGGCTTAACTTTAAGGTGAGCGTGCAGACAAAAGGTAATGTACACTTGTGATTTTGTATATATAAGTCTCTGAATGAATTGACTGGGGAGATCAGGGCTACAAACTCTGCCTAGTCTTCTAAGTAAATTAAAAAACACTTTATAAAAAATGTTTGCTTTTAGTGTCTGAACTTAGGTGTCATAAAAAGGTTAGTTAATTTTTCTCTGTTTGTATTTGACAATTTTTTTATGGCTTTTTTTAAAATGTATTTCTTCTATTTTAAAAAGAGCTCTGTCTTTATTGGAAAGTATGGTGTCACTGTGCTTAACCCTCTAATAAATAAAGTGTATCAATATTCTAATTCTTATTATGATATCTGCTACTGAATGGAACTGCTGTCGAGAGTGTTTTGTAAAGCTTGTTTCCAAGGACAAGAATTTGCTCCTACATTGTAAATCTGTGTTTCCTGCACACAAAATCTCCCTAATCTTCTGTGATAAAGTTTTGTTCATTTTCCCAAGCAAGACAAATGTAATTTATGTAAGATACTTGTTTGTCACTATTTCAACCCTGACATACATGATTGCACCACATACAGACAGAAGTAGCCGACCCAGAGTCTAGTTTTGTGTCAGGCAGAGTACAAGAAAAGCATCAACATGTTTGGGCTGCGATGACAGTGAACTTGAACCCTAAAAACCCTGAGGAGAAGACAAGTTAACTGGAGACTGAATGATGACTTGAACGACAGAGAGTGTGCGCCTCCCCAGTGACCAAAGGGCCAAAGGTTATGTAAATACAAAGAAACCCTCTGGGCTCATGGGTAATGAGGCTGACACGTCCTGGGTATCATAACCTTCGAACTCTGAACCTTTAATTTGTTGGCCTGTGCAAGGAGAAGATAAATTTCACTAGGAAAAACTGTCTATACCTAGCTTTCCATCGATCTAGAAACAGGCAGGGGCAGAGTTGCAGGGCCTCAAGACGTAAAAAGCAAAAAAGCTACAATGCACCCAGCTGTCAGTCAACTTAACCATGCCATATTTATGATAATTGTGGATAACTCTTTGCCTTAATAAAATCAAAACAGATGAGGCCTAAAAAAATCCTCCATACAGTTTTTTTTTTATACCACAAATGAATGAATTAATGGGAATTCCTCTGCTTTTTGCTTTTGCATCAATCCTCAAGTGGTCACTTCAGGACCGGCAGTATTTCACATTTCAGCATTTTGTTCATTTATAAACACTTGAGGTTGCCGCTTGTAGAAGACACGTTCCCGTTCCCAAATGTGAGAGGAGAAACAAGAAAAATCGGACCTTCGACCCTTAGCTGTGTACTGTGATCCACATTATCATAAGTTTAACAAATCTTTACTGGTATTATGTGCAATGAAGTTCTGAAAAGTGTTGAAAATCTACAGAAAAGGAGGAGTGAAGAGCAAACATCTGCTACATGCAGACTCCAAATGAAAAGCACTTTACTCCAGTGTTTCACTCCCTTGTTTATTGCAGCAGCATTATGAATAAGTTTCCTTTGAACATCACTGCAAAAACTGAAATCTAAGTAAGATTAAATATCTCAGATAAGGGTGATATTTGCTTATTTTTTGTCTCACAAGATAGTTCTTCTCAGTAAGCAGTTTTTATGTTAGAGTGTTTCACTTGTTTTAAGTGTTTTTGTCCTAAATTATCTCAGTAAGATATTATAGCTTGTTCCTGAGATTTTATGACCTATATTGAGTAATACATGCTTAATACTAGAATATCAACTGTTACAAAGCTGTTTCATCAACACTCACAAGTATAAAACTGCTTTTTCAAAGTCATAATTTCTTATTTCAAGCATGAAATAAGAAATTATGACTTTGACACAATTGTATCTCTTCACATAATTAAAACGGATGACAGCCAAATGGAATCCAGTGTTTTATTTTCAATGAAACAATAGCAAATATGTACTTATATATTAGTACAGTTGGCACAGTACTGTAAACTGACACTTAATATTTAAACATTTAACATGTAACATTTCAAACAGAAATAGTTCATAAACATTCAGACAAGTTCTTCCAAATTGCAAGGCAGCTTTAAAAGCAAGTCATGTGACATCTGGGGAGCACTGTGAGATATTTTTCACTGTTGTATAATTCTATTACATCCCCAAGATGGTATTTTACCTGTACAAAGGTTTGACTCTTGCTGCTGATTGTGTAATAAGAGGTCAAATCCACCAGCTTTTCAGCATCCACTAACTCATTAGCCTTTGCAAGGTCTGGGACCTCAACTTGATATGCCATGACATTCCTATCAAAGTGTATTGTTTGAAATGGTTGATATTCCAAACAATAAAGCATAGAATTAACAAGATATATGTTTTTGACTAGTCCAAATTCTGGCATATTACCATTCACTACGTTGGCAAGGATCATTGACTTCTGAATTATGTATTTATTGCCATTTATCACAAGCCATTTGACTGATACAGCATGGTTTACTTCATCAACACCTAGGAAGTCTCTCAGTTTTCCTTGTAAATAATGTAGATCTTTAACCTCAGACACAGGTCCCATCTCCCTTTCATTTGAAAAGATTGGATGTATTGAAGGATCAACATTTTGGCAGCTTTCATATATTTGGTTCTGATTAACCAAAGACTTGCAAATATTCTTAAAATTGAGCTTTGAAGCCCATTGTTTAAAGAGGCAATGTTTAGATTCAAACCGCATACACATATGTCTAACCATTGGACCCAATGATCTTATCTGTGATGGCAAATGTATCAGATAATGCTGTTTAGGTGTAATATTGTTTTCTGAGAAAAGGTCTCTCCAATGCTTCATATGATTTTCAATTAGTGACTTCAATCTAGAAACAGTTGCAATGGTCAGAACAGGTGCAAACACTATGTGCACAATCTCTATTAGCTCATGTATCAGATGCACATATGCATTGTCTTTTACACTCTCCAAAACAAATGGTAATATCCTTAGCAGGACAAGCATTTGCCCAGATGACTGTTTTAGTTTACCATCACTTGACATTAATGTACTCAGTGAAATTGGGGATGGCCGATCTCTAACATCCAGAGGGGAATAAGGGAAACCCAGAATAGCAGAATTCACAGAGTCCAGATCTATCAGTCCTGACTGAACAAGATGTTGTAGCACATTCTTGATTTCCAAAGGAGCTGTACCCTCCAGAATTACATGCATAATGTCTTGTGGAGTTTGTTGTATTATGTCAAAAGCAGGGAATTCAACTAATTTGCTCCTTCGATTGATCCCATATGTTGTTCTCAGGCTGTTGCGAAGCATGTCTGTATCTGCCTTTTCTATTTCATTAATCTGTCTGATATGCGTCTTTAAAGTCCTTTGAGTAAATGCATCTACATTGAAGTGTGACTGCATGTCCTCAAAAGAACACTCACAGTGTCTACATTTACTGTAGGCAAAGCCAACACCCTCCTTGAACCCTGCCAGTTCATGCTGTGCAAGAGTGTCTCCACAGACAGAGACGATGGCACCATAAATAGTTTTCTGTCCATTACTAGTTTGCATTTTAACACCATTGTACAATGCATCCATATCTTCTTTGATTCTGTTCAATATAACATCTACACCACATTGACGGAGGTCTACAGATCTAGCCATGGCAAGTAACCTAATAGCAGCAAGTTTAGATCTGTATTTTGGATTTATGTTTGCTAGGGTGTAATACACCATCAACAGCTTATTTTTTGATGCAAAGGATCCTAGTGGATTACAGACCTCTATTTCATCTGTGTACAGAACAATCTGCAATGCATTTGGTATCTCTGAAAATAAGGGATGTGATTTTAAAAGGGAGCCATCAACAATGTCCTGAAAAAAACCCTCCCTGCACCTCTGAGGACCCTTTTCAATCATAGCGAATATCTTCGGGTGTGATAAAAATTGCTCTAGACTTTTGACCAATGGAATGTAATGAAAGACTTTGTCTTTAATGATAAAGTCTTTTGATGCTCCATGTTTTCTCTTGCGAATAGTTGGAGAAATTAGAATTTCCTCTGCATCCACAATGCTTAACTGCTTCTTCATAACACTGTTCTGTCGAAATGTTGTTGCAACACTCGTGAATGGGTCAACAAAACTGTCAAAGACATCCATTACTTCGTTTTGAAGGTGTCCCGATGTGCTTCCCGAATGCTTCTTTAGCACCTGCTCTATCTGGCTCCTGAGGTTGCTCACCAGTGATGATTGGTACTGCTGCACACCAGAAACAATTTCATTCATGCCTTTCTGAAAATGACAAAAATAACACAACTTCATGATATTTATAACAAAAGGTTTTGCTTATGATCTAAACATTAGCATAGGAGAGTGACTGTAGTGAATTGGATAACAAGACATCAACCATAACTGGACCGTTACAAAACACTCTGTGTAACGAGCAAATAAAAACTCTGGACTAAAAAACCCATCTTACCTGTGAGAGGCGATGCTTGGCCCGTGCATTTATCACAAAGGCAGTGGCCTGTGTTGTCAGATCCTAAAACAGTGGAAATTGTATTAAGTATCCTGACATATTGTGATCTGACATTCATAGTTACATGTCATGTACAATGTTAATCACAGAAAAAATAGTCCTTATAAATAGCTCTTGGCATGTTAAATCATCTTTGCTCACTATATCTAGTGTGATTTAGCTCTGATATAACATTTAGTCTTATCATTCATACATGATGTGTCAAATCACACATTACTGTACTGTAGTTGGTATTTATCAGCTATAATATACTGATAACAATACATAAATGTCAATAGATTGCAACCAGCAGTGTCACTTACTGGTTGTACTGTGGCAGCTCTGTCTTGGTTAATGTTCATTTGCCTTTCATCTGTGTCAGCTGTACAGAGCTGTTGACTGGTGATGCTGGAATCCTGAGGATGTTGATCAGGTTGAATGTTGTGCTGTGTCAGAAGAAAGAAACAAATTACTTCACATTGTACTTAATTTTGCAGATGTATTTCATTCCTGTATGTAATTAAATATTTTCACACAAATCAAGCAGTGAATTTACATACAAGTCAAGCTGATTTATAATCAATATTTCTTCATACATGACGTCCTGTTTGCTTTAGGACCCTCTAACAGACGGATGACTTGTTGCTTGTGCCAGCGTGTGAAACTACCGTAATGTTGACAAATGATAATATTATGATCGGTAGTTTTTCCGTTCTGTTTTATTTTGAAATTTACCTGATGCTCTGTGCGTTTGCGTTTCTTTGCGGACTACTTTTTATGCTGCGATCACGCGTCAATGCCCAATATTTACAGTCTATGGTCAATACCTGTATAAAGGTAAATGCAGTCAATGTTCAATCCCAATCCACGTAGATCGACGTCGCACACATCATCCGGTAAACATCACAATAAAATACACCGGACAAACTTCCGATCGTAAATCCTCACCTTGTCAACATCAGTATCACACTCTGGCAGAAGCAAAATGTCCTCTGTCAGTCAAAGGGTCCTTAAGCTAACAGGACGTCATGTATGAAAATATTTGGGGCTAATAGTAGTAGAAGTTAACTCACTTGTTGCTGCAGCGGTCCTTGACTTTCGTCTTGCGGCCATTCACCTGCTGGCCTGGTGCTTTCAACAAGATGTTGGGAGTGTCTTCTCTTTACATGATGATAGAATGAGTTATAAACTCGATATTCCTCTGTACACCCATCAATACCACAGGGCAACCTGAAGTCAGGACTGCGGCTGTGCATTCGATTGATGTGGCTTAGTAAGAGTTTCAATGTAAAAGTGACGAAAATAAGGCAGATAGCGCAGCGCCAAACCATTTTGAAGTTTTCAAAAATGATATTCAAAACGTATAGACAGGTAGAGTTTCTTGTGCAGGGTCTAAAAGAGATGGGAGAAGTACGTGAAACGACTGGCTGTTGACCACATTATCTAGCAGCATAGGGGAGTTCTATGAACTAAGCTTTTTTAAAGTTTTTTTTTTATTAGTATTTATAATGTAATTTATGGAAGTAACTGCTTGACTTTATAAATCTTTAAATATACCGCATAAATTTTAAATTATGACTCCATCAGTTAATAATATCCTCCCTTCCTACAACATGTAACTCTCCCCCATTATATGACATGGTATATTCCAAATAGGATCGCGCCAGAAACAGGGTCAGCAGCGGGCTAGCTGTCTGAAATTGTGCCTTTGAAAGTTGAGCCGTTGGAAATCTTCTTAACTGACTACGCCATGGATGAAGATAGAAGTGTTTTTTCGGGCATGGACCCTGCAGCAGTTGCAGTATTGAAAGGTAATGTTAATTTGCTTTTGTCTGTCTTCGCATGTTAAGCTAATTGTGAACTTGGCTAACAAGTCCTCACATGCTAATTTTAACAAACTGGTTTACTTACTGACCTTCTAGCCAAATGTGGGCTAGAAACAGTTAACAGCTACACAAACAGCCTTCCAAATTATTGATATTGTTTTATTGGCAGAAGGTGTTTGAAGGAACACATTTTAGGCCCTTAGTTTACTTTAACTTTAGCCTATTTTGTGTTGGCTAATGTTAGCATGGTTGATGCAGTATTTTCCAGTTGGCTATGGCGGGAGGGTCTCGGACTCTAGAGGGGGGGGGGGGTGATTTTGTGCTGCAACCACTGACTTAAAAACCAGCTTATGACCTTAAACTGTATATTTACAGTGTGATTGTATCCGTTTTTCAGCTGCTAATATTAGCACAGAGATGCTTCCCGATCTCTCTAAGGAGGACTTGCGTGACCTCTTTCCGGGGCCTGAGCACTTTTTCCGAAGGAGAGCCATTTGGAGGACCACACATGGTGAAAATGAGGTGATATCAGATTTTAACATTGTGTGGATATGTAACCATGCTATGATGTAAAATGGTCTGTGTCTGTCGTTCCCTGATGATTTTCCTGTTTAATTTTGTAGTTCAGTGTCTAGTCTTCCTGACTTCCTCTAGTCTTCCTTTTTGTTCCTCGCTACCTGTTTGGTTGTATCTGCATTTTTGGTCCAATCCTTCAAAACCTGACAGAACATCTCCTTTTTGGTGTTGTTGCTTCTAGTGCACTACCATTAACTTACAATTAATGTAAGATAAATGCTTGTGTTTTTCAGTGTGAAGAATTAGACCAGCCTCACCCAAGCACCTCCTCTAGAACTTATGATGCCGCCACAATTCCCACTACCCCAACCCCTTTGTCAACCCCTTCTTCCTCTCCTGCAACTATCCCCTCTTCAAAGCCAGGAGACAGTGCCAGCAGAACTGTACAGCTTCTAAGTCCACAATATGTTGTGTACACAGACACAGAGCTGGAGCAGTCAAGAAACACCTTTTTTGAAAAACAGCGTGCTGGACAAGAAAGAGACTTTACACTCTCCAAAGAGCTTCGCTGTCGCTTAATAAGGAATACAGTAACAAGCATGATTGCCATCAAGAGAGCTACAGGGGATGACTTCCATTATCCATGCAGCCGTGAGCTAACTGTGATGGCTAAGCGTCTCATTGAGTACTACCCAATGCTGTGGGACAGATCTGCAGCCAGTGGAGCTGAGTGGGTAGGAGGATATGCTTTATTCAGAATCAGTGCTTTTATGGCGTAAATTCATTTTGATCAATGTGATTATTACGCTCTGTGTTTTTGTCAGGAATCTGTGAAGAAGCAGCTTTTGAAAAGGGTCCAAAATGTGACAACCCCAAAAAAGAAGCAGGGAGCAACTCCTTCAAGAAAGAGGCGACTGGCCATCAGCTTTGAGAGCAGCAGCCACGAGTCATCCACTGATGACACTGGGTCCAATGCTTCAACTTTAATCTTGGAAAGGTCATCACAGTCTGGATGCAGTTCTCCAGAGGCTGAACAGGTGGATGGTAAGAGCACATACTGAGATTGTGTTTTTGTATTAAAACTACTACAAGTATTGACAAGGGGGAATGCCTTTATCTTATTTTATTTATTTTTTATTTAGTAAATGTAACAGTATTGTCACTTTAAAACTACAAGATTTATAATAAGGATGCTAGTTTAAACATTTGTTAATAGATCATAAAAGGTTAACTGACTAGATTAAAATGTAGTATTTAAAAATGGGGTTAATGTCTGTGACTGACTAACACTTGAACTGCAAACATTCTCTTTTACCTGTAACCTTTATGAATATTAATCATCAAGATTATTTTGTCCTGGTAACAGCTTCAGCTCAGTCTGGTTCTGGTGGTTCAGCTGGAAAGAGCAGAGAGAGAGAACACTCCTGCTGACTTAAGACTTCAGACTTATTTTAACTATTACTTTACTGGAGTAAGCTAAAGAAATATTGTATTTTATTATCAATAAACATATACTCCATGTGGAGTTGAGTTGTGAGAAAGTGTAGTGAGTGGTGCAGATGTACTTTATACATGTTTTAGTTTTAGATTAAAACAAATTGAAATGATAGCCAATATAATCATTCATCTTAAAGTAAGCAACTTTGATTCTTCAAACAGTGATGGTAGAAACCAAAACAGTGAAAATATTAATAGACAAAGAGTACGGTCCTTTACCTGCTTTTTGTAAAGTGTCTTGAGATAACATTTGTAATGAATTGACGCTATACAAATAAAGATTGATTGATTGTAATTTCATTTCAACAATAGGGCCTGAAACCACTGACAGCTCACAGAACCAGGCAAGACACTACAAAGTTCTGCAGGAGCTATACAAATCCAGGCCCAGACCCAACAAGAAGGATGTTGCCCAGCTGTTGGACCTTGAATACCAAGCAAGACGGGCTTACATTGACTCTGATGTTATGAAGAAGCAAGACAGACCTACCAAGATTCTTCAAGCATATCCCTGCTTCAGAGAGGTGGATCATGTAAGCAAATCAAATCATTTTAAGTTGATTTATGTTGAATATTGTAGTAGTAAGTCATTAGTTTACACATTATTGAATGTTAGCCATTTTTTTATTTACATTTTTTAATATGAAGGGCGCAGATATTGGCCAGTTTTTTTTTTTTGCACAAATTGTTTCATAATTCATAAAGCAGGTTAGTCTGCAATTTCTACTTACATAGTAGGTCCAGAAATGTTTTATTCACTAGATTTTGATTGGAATGTAGATTTTAAAATATATTTTCTATCTGTCCTTCTGTGGTAGATAATGGATGAACTGCAGCGGATCCTCAATCAAGGAAACTCCCACGTCATACCTGAACTAAAGAACCGCTGGGGGACCTTTTGTGAGAAGATCCAGTTTTATGGGGTTTTCAAAAAAGTCATGAGACCTCCACTGGCAGATAAAGGTAATTACTCACTTATCACTTGATAAAGAATCCATAGGCTGGCCACAGTAGTCGTGGCTGCTGGTGCTACTCAGTTTCACACATCCACCAAGTATTCTCCATTTACATAACTTGTCAACCATCCTAGCCACTCCAACCATCTGCAGCTCACTGCTTCTTGCACTCTTTCCCAACTGCACTCACTAATGTTTCTTGTGTTGTTGCTCTGTCTTTCTCTCTGTTTTTTGTTGTTGACTGCAGTAAATAAAATTAGACTGTTTTGTTTTTCACAGTAAAGCAAGCGGTTGCGATGATGAAGGCTTTGCCAGACATCTTTCCATCACCTATTGCTCCACCCAAGAAGTTGGGGCATGCAAGTGAGGTTATGCTTCACATCCTTGAGGTAAGAAATGTATGAATGACAGTTTTTCATGTACATTACAGCAGGGCTATTCAACTATGTTGTTAAGGGGGGCACATTTTTAGAAAGCCAAGTGCCATGGGGCCAGACATTCTCCTGATTTTTTTATTCTTAATATTTACTTTTGATACATCACGCCACTGCATTTTTAAAAACATTCATATTGCCACACTGCAAAACTAATAGGCCCTCTTTAAGAAACACTTGGGGACCCTGATGTGGGCACTTCTGAGCGTTGCAAACACAGGCAGATGCGACGGGCTGCATCAATCGTCAGTACATGAAAACAGACACTTTTTTCAAACATTAGCGATTGTGAACGTACTTTAGTAGGCACATAAATTAGATATATGAACCCCAAAAAGGGCATAATATGGGATCTTTAACTGAAGTCGCCTGTGCATTTGATGCCACAAAACAGAAATTATAAATCTTTCTAATATTTTGACAACAGACTGCTGTTACTGCCTTTACCCGGTGAAGCTGTTTATGAAGAATGCTGTTGCATTACTAGAACCCGGCAGTGAACAAAGACAAAATGTCTAACATTACAAAGAACATATTTGGACAACTTGAATTTGTCAGGCAAAACAGAATCACAGCTATAGTTGCAGGCTGCATAGTAGGCTCCTTGGCACACATCTATAAATAGTAATAAACAAACTACTTTGTTTCTTTTACACTTACCATCTTTCTTGCTTTCTGTCACTTCCTCATATTCATTTTTATTTCAATTATTAACAAAGACAAGCCTTGCTAACCTGGAACATATCCATTCAGTATACTCTCATAAACACACACACACACACGAATTAGCTTCACCTCATACACTTAATTAGCCTCATATTTCTATTTGTGTTTCAGTCTGTGGAAGACCCCAACACCTTCCTTCAGACAAGACCACTCTTCAGCCCTGTGGTGATCGTCTGTGAGACCAACTGCATTCTGGCCATCGGAACCATGCCTGTGGTGATCTTTCCAAAGGAGGACCTCCCTGACAGTGTGATGTACATCATGGCATGTTACTACACCTTTCACCTCACATACCCAAAGTGCTTAGCCACACTCCTCTCTGTGCTGCAGACAGAAGTCCTCATGGACGTCATCCATGACAAAGACATGACGTCATCTTACAAAAAAGCTATGGCTGAGTGGAAGAAGTTCACTGAGTAGGCACATTAATCTGCAGTTCCATGTTGGATGATCCGGTTAGTTCAGGTGGAATGTTTATGTTTTGTTTATGTTTATTGTTATACAGTACATAACTGTCACTGTAATGTTTTGTTACTTTGCGCCTGAAAAATATTAAAGAGGTGAAAAGAAATTGGATTCATATCTTCATTTAAGCAAGTGACATTTACTGTTCTTGTAGTCAGGATCACTTATTATAAGCATTAATATGATTTATGAATTCCACAGCTTTTGGCTCATTTTAAGAAAATAATCCTACATAATGAGAAATATATTCTTAACTGTTGTCTTTCCATCAAGAGAAGTAAATTAGTTTTTAGTATAACTTTGCTGGTTTCAAGAAATATAATGCCTAGTGCATATCATTATGTCAAGATAATAGCACTAGCATTTACTTAATTTAAGAATATTTTTCAACATATTGAGAAAAGAAGTCTCATATTTTTTATTTGTATCAAGAAAAATGCACTTGTTCTTAGTGAGAATACACTCATTTTAAGGTATTTCTGGGTTCATTGAGGTTAGATATTTTTACTTGTTTTGGAAAGTCTTGACAAGCCACATTTTCTTGTTCTGTTGGCAGATAATTTTGCTTATTTTAAGTAATATACCCCCAATTTTTGTATTTTTTTTTCTTGTTTTTGAAGGCTGGCTTTTTGCAGTGATGATGGATCATTAAAGTAATGGTGTACCGTGGTTTTGTTCTTTTTCTGCTTAGATGTTTCTTCTTTTTAATACAAATCTCTATCTGTGTCTGTTTCTCTCCTGAGAACTGCCATTGCTCTACTTACCAGGAAATACTTTCTAGATATGCAAATGTATTGTCATGAGAGAGCGCAGAAAGTGTGTGTGCATGCATGTGCGATGAAACGGAGAGAGGGAGGGAGACACACACGGTTGAAAATGTTGTAGCAGCAAAGTAGAGGCATTTAAAAAACTCATAGCAGTGCCTGCAGTGGGTCTCTGGGTTCATGTGCACATACTGTACATGTGTGGGTGTGTCTCAGTGTGTCTATGCACACACGAGCATGCTGTCCCTAAGTGGCTCATTGAGACAGCATGCCGTTATGGGTTTGGTACTCTATGTACAGTTTCTCTTTTAACTGAAACGAATACTTTGACATTTTGGAAAATGTTCATATTTGCTTTTTGCTGAGACTTAGATGAGACTAAGATTGATATCCATCTGTTATTTTAAGAACGATAGACGGTTAGCTTAGATTAGCATATGGCAAACAATAGGGTCTATACAATATGAGTAAGGTAGGTTATAGCTAGTTTTCGCCCTTCAAAGGTAACCAAATCTGCCGATACAGCCCATCTAAAGCGTACATAAAAAATAAAAAAATGTAACAAATAGTAACTCCAGTGTGGGTCACACATTGTTGTGGCATCAACATCCTAAGGTGTGTGCCGATTACATTGCTCACTAATTTTATTTTTTATACTTTATTTTTGTAAACATCAACCAGAATGATAAATAGCTAATTCAGCTGCTGTTAAAATGGTTTGGCGATCTTTGATCAGAGCCAAACTGTCAGTTTCCCTGTGTTTCCAGTCTTTGTGCTTTGCTAAGATAACATGCTGCTGGCGTATGATAAATATATTAGTGTCATATCCATCTCGTCACCTCATGTCCTCTTCAGCAGAATTGGAAAAAAATGTATTCATTCAAGACAATAAGATATCTGAAAAAGACGTGTACTTGTTTTTGCCAAATAAGCATTTAGCAGACTTTAGTCTTACCCATAGTTCATATAAAACATAGATATAGTCTCAGTGATGTCACCCATTGGTTTCTGAAAACGCATTTTGAAGTCCAACGATAATAGTCGCCATATTGGAAATGTTGACTCGACAGGCCCATCTGTCAGTAAGCTCAACCACACCCCTTATTATGCAACATATAACTGGTATCCTTAATTAAAATCGACCCATTTTAGTCTGTTTCATCCCCCAGATGTTTTTTACCAATAAAGAAACTAGCTATCAAGACTAAATATGTTTCTTATACCAGGCTGTAAACATACACATTTTAATATGGTGCCTAATGGAGATTAATTGGCTTTTGCGGCCAGCCTCAAGTGGACATAAAAAGAAACTGCAGTTTTTTTTTCACTCCCCAATATTGCCGCTTGGTCTTACCATTACACTTGGAAAAATTCACTGTTAAAGAAAGTTTACAGATTAAGTTATTTGACAGAATCTGTTATGATATGTAATGACATGATGTGTCTGAGAAAATCAGAATAAATAGTTAGATGAAATGGGTCAAGTTTAAACAGCCCCATTCAGTGTTAACACACACTGTAGTGAAATTACACAGTCATGTCTCCGTTCACTTGACCCAGATGACATCATATCACTGCAGGTATGAAATCCCCCTCGTTCATCTTCTGTCTGATCAGAGACCACCCTCCCTCTCAGGCTGCGTGTGGTCTCCTTATTTCCTCTCTTTTGAAGCTCAGAGAGGAGTTCATCACTGTGTGACACAGACTAAAGTGCTGGTGGCCAGTCTGTCTGTCTGAAAACTCTATTGATCATCTCAGACCACTCTTTTATCTTTGACCAATACTGTCTCTCTGTGATACGACACTGGAGTGTGTCAAACCCCGTAGGGAGAAAACACGCTCCTTTTAACGCAGCTGACAGTGGTTCGGGCCAACAGAAAATCCTGGGGAAATAGTAAAGGCCGATGTTTCTCCCGTTTATATACAATCGTTGAAGTTAATCCAGTAAGCAAGCTTTGCAATCACCTGTGTAGTTTTTCCCAATTTCAGTCCTCTATAAACCTTTACTTTGTGCATTCTGGCAGTAAAAAGCTCCATAACCACAACATCCTGCATCTTTGCTTTACCTCCCCACTGTCATGGTGCTGTTTCTATTGGTATCTATCACTGAACAATTCATATCTACACTGCAAAGTCAGCTAACAATATCCCTAGCACTGATTTAACCTGCAGTAAATCACAACAATGAAGAAAACAGAGTCCGATGCAAAAAACGTCCGACTTAATTTTACAGTACATCAATGACATGTTTGAATGTAAGGACAGATGGTCAACATATGTGTTTAAATGCCAAGAGGCCCCACGGAAATCTGATCAAAACCTTCATTCAGCATTTCATTCATATTGTCCAAAATAGCAATTACAGTAGATGTTTTGTTTGTGAATTAATTCAAAGTTTAAATATTCAAATGAGTCCAAAAAATATCACACAATCTGTATCTGCAGAGATGGAGTCTTCCACACAATCAATCATGTCAAAGCTCTTTAAAGTTGTCTTAAATAAAATGATATCAATACAAAACAAGCCATATGACATTTCTGAAAAATAATATTAATTTTAATATCTGTAAAAAGCCAACAAAAACATATCCAATCAATCCATCTTTATTTGTATAGCGCCAATTCACAACAAGTTTTATCTTAAGACACTTTACAAAAGAGCAGGTAAAATATGTTGCTCTTTGTTATATTGTTGTTATATTACAAAGACCCAATATTAATCCATTATGAGAACCAAACAACATTTAGCAAAGTTACAGTGGCGAAGAAAAAACTTCTTTTAAGAGGCAGAAACCTTCAGCAGAACCAGACTCATGTTGAACAGCCACCTGCAATCTCCTCGAGCTGTTTTGGCATTGTTTGTAAGTTAGAACTGGTGTTTGCTCTTGGCCACTGTTTTCAGAATTGTGTATATTAGGAAATGCACTTATTTGATGTTTTACCAAGAGTGAAGCAAAGAGATGTATACCTCTCTCCTGTCCTTGTATGTTTAATCTGTAGCTATATTAAGAGAGTGATTAGCTTAGCTTAGTTTAGTAATTATACTGGAGGGACAGTCTGGCTTTACACAACAAATGTATTAAATAATTAACCTAAAAACACAAATGTTTCTTTTAAATGAAGAGAGCAGTGCTAGCTGTTTTTCATTGCTTTCAGTATTAGCGTTAAGCTAAGCCCCCCGGCTCTACCTCCTTATTTAACATGTTAACATCATCAGTGTGCTTGTTTAATTCTGAGCAAACACACTATTAAACTCCCTCTTTAAGTTTTCCTTATTTGATGTGTGTTGGCCGTCCAGTTGGAAAACTTCATTGACCAAAGTTTATTAATTTTTACCCAAATCTTGCTCTGTGTCATGTTCATCATGTTAGCCTCTACTCATGGCACTGGTTTCTGTTTTTCTATCTCTTACTGCTTTAACAAGGTGGAAAGAAAGAAAGAAAGAAAGAAAGAAAGAAAGAAAGAAAGAAAGAAAGAAAGAAAGAAAGAAAGAAAGAACGACAGAAGAGAAATCGTGATCAAGTTCTGAAACAACAGGGATTAGCTTGAGCTTGTGGTTCATGTGACCTCCTCGTCCAGCACATCAAGTGGCCTGATCTTGGTGACAAAAGAGTCTTAAAAGAGCCTGTGACACCCTTGTCAGAAAGTCAATACGGTGATAAACACTCCTCTTCACTTGAGCCCCGGTTCACCACTTTAGCAGGCAATTGCTCTGACAGTCATTAGCTAACTAGTAAATCACCACAAACTGGAAACAAGTACAGAACAGTCAATGAATGAATACATGAAAAAAGAGGCGAACAGCCGTGAGAGGAAACATGTCGCGTTTTTTACACGTGCTCCTTCTTAGTGAGAAAGTGAGCATATGTTATAGAAAACGAGCCTGTAAAACGCTTTTGTATTTTTTTTTCCTGCCAATGGGTCTGGCAGTGAGTGTCATTCAAGATGTGGCCTTTCCACACTCATAAAGAACACATAAAACACACATTGTGCTCTCGTAAAGCACTTACAGAGGTGAGATTTATGTGCTGGGGTCTGGATTTCCAAATAGAGAGCAGTGCTGTCACTAAAATGTGTCTGATTTACACTCTCCATGTATTGGTGTGATTACTGATGTGATTTCTCAAAATTGAAAGATGATGTTTGAATTGAATGAGCTGAGCAGATTTAAAAATTGTACTGAGGCAGTCCTGAAGGAGGGTCCCCTGCTCACCACAGCACATTTCTTAACACACAGGAGTTCATCATCAAGGAGTCATTTTTCTAACCTCTTTGTCATCAGGCCAGACAACTCTGCATCTCCCATTGACCAGGTTGAGATATCATGAAGAACATTTACTTAACATGTACTGAAAACTGCCAAAGAAATCCATAATTTTATAGTTGTAACGTGACGGGTCTTGTAGGCGGCCACCATGATGAGCCGCCACGATAGACAGGAAATGTTGATCGTTGTCAAGGAAACACCGGATGTTACGTCAAAGACCGCGGCATAGGCTAGCGCTAGCTGCTACTGAAAGCTGCCGTTCTGTCGCTGTATGTGCTGCTGTGATAAAAACGTCATGTAAATTATACTTGGATACATCGTCAGTACACATATTGTCTTTCTCAGGTCGGTTTCGCCCGTTCGTATTGATTCGTTCGTTTTTACTCCCATAATGCACCGCAAGACTCAACGTCATCTTTTGTTATTGTTATGACAGGCGGCGGATTTTACATACTGTACGTTTAATTTGGGCCTTTACATTGCTGCACAACATATTTTGACAGCTTTAGTTACATTTCATATTAGCATGTTAATAGTTTACTGTTGGTACTTTAAGTATATTTTGATGCAAAAATGTTTTTGTACCTTTTAAAGTTACTGTGATGAACTTATATTTTGAGTAGATTTTTACCTTCAGTGGACAAAGAGGTTTCTCACCTCTTTGCTGATCTTGTCCTGTATACGTACCAAAATTGTATACCTTTTAAAAAAAAAAAAATTTAATTACCAAATGTAGCATTCACTGCAAATCGTTACAGGAAAATTGTAAATAAAGGCACTTTCAGTCAGTGTGCTTTAATTTGCTTAAACATGTACCTGGTGGAAGCAGTGTTATTCAATCAAATTCAAATTCAAATAACTTTATTTATCCGTTGGGAACTACATTTTCTGCAAAAGCAACAATGCAAACACAACACAAAGCTCTGCAGACATTGAACAAAAAGTAGACAACATACAGTTTAAAAGCAGATTAAAATATCATCAATCAGAATAAGTCAGACCAAAAATTGTCCCTGAATAATTCAATAAATAATTACTATGGGGGGACGGGTCAGCACCAATTTATGCGTTAATGAAAAACAAACCTGGTGCCTGCTGAGACACCTCAACACATGTCACAATTACAGCGCCATAAGGTATTGAACAAAACGATATAGACAATCTTATTCTTAGTTTGGCTTGCTATTGGAGGTTACACAGAGACATCAATGTTCATCTCAGCCAGTTTCATAACCAGTTAAAGACTTCTCAAAGTGCATTTTATGTGCTGTTTTTTTAGCTGGTTATGAAACAAACTGAAATTTATATCGATGCCTCTCTATGAGCTACAAAAACAGAAAAAAAGACCATTGCTGACTAGATTGAAAAAGCTGCCACCTGGTAGGTGTCAGATGAGGCAATTTCCAAAGATTCATGGTTAGTAAAATGTTTGATTGTTAAGGAAAGCAGGGTGATTTTTTTTGGGTCAGAAACACCACTTAAACGTGTGTATCAAGCATTAAGTCATATGTCAGTCTTCTGCTCATACAAGAACAAATATTCTACACCTGGAAAGAAAGACGTCAGTGAATGTCACATCTACTGCTTGAATTAACACAGGTGATATCCCCTCTGCCAAATAAAGACTGAATTCCCTCCTGAACAGGTGTCACTAACTTTGCTGATGTGTCTTTAATGTGGCCCTTTCACAGCCTTAGATGTATGAAAACGTTTAAATGGACCTGCTCACCGGGGGCAGAAGTGAGTCTTGTAAGAATGAATTATTGATGCCTTGCGAGGCTCCTCTCTGACTGGATATAATGTAACTCACGCTGGTGAATTCATCTGAGCTCTTAAAAAAAATCAAGGTCTCTGTGTTCGCTTTCATGTCCTGACATGGGCTCGGTCTCAACGCCACAAGACATTCCTTGATCACCGGTGATGTCCAAGTCGTTTCTTGGAGGCATCGCGGTCCTGTCGGGACAGAGCACGTTATTGTTGGGATACCTGCATAGTTGCATGATTGGTGTCAAATAAACACGGTGCTGAGCTGCAGTGCTAGAGGTCTTTTTACCTGTAATTATGGCATGGCTAGCTTTCCACTGTGGGACGGCTGCCAGCTTGCTTTGGCTTTTATGGGGCTTCTGGTCCTTTCTTGTGGTTGTCATGCTGCAATTAAAACTGTCTCCAATCGCTGGGTGGCAAAAGGCGCTGAGACAGACTCTTGTCTCTCTCACACACAGACACACACATGCCTGTGTACTTGTATACACACACTCACAAACACACTGTGGAGCCTCTGGCTGGAGGCTATGGGAAAGCGTATGATATAGGAAAACATAGTTAATTACATTTGACAGGTATCTATTAAAGTGCATTCTTAGACCTTAGAGGCCTTCACACATCTAATGGAAATACACACTCAAATGCTGCCCATGAATAATAGTGTTTCCCAGCCAAAAGCTCTGGCTTTCTTCCCCTATCTCGCCAACATCAGACGTCTGTCAGCGAATAGACTAATCACAACTAATCAAATCCACAGAAGTATAAACCAAGGTCTTATACTGGTATTCAAATGTTTTTTAATTAGTTATTCAGGGGTTCTTTTCACTTTAAAGTGAATAAGCACTTGAATCCCTCCTCCACAGAAGCACCAGCTAGCCTGTTTATTACAGACAATAGAAGTATGATTGTAATCGTCACTCTTTTGGATGATTTCGCAGCTAAAAGGAGGATGTATGCATTGCAGATCAACTTGAATCACAAACTGCAGGTGAAATGTCCAGATGTGCAGTGTACACTTGGTCAGACCTGTGGGATAAGCTTTGTTAGTGCATTACAGGGACAGCTTTATTATCTGTGATTTTGCCTATTTTTCCATATTCTTTCTCTCCATACCTCTTCATCTAATGAGCCCAGATCAGTCAGATCATCTGTCTTCAAAGTCCTACTTATGTGGATTCAAAATATTCAGAAATTCTACCGGACATGAGACTGACTCATCAATAAAATATGTAAATTGCAGAATTGTTTGGATGAATTGCTAAAGTAGGCTACATCTAGGAGTAGACTTCTTGAATTTCAATTTAACACCAAACCACAGGGATTTAAAAAAAAAACTGATCCCATCGAAATAAATGATTTGGCAAAACCCGACATTACAGATTTAAACAATTCTCCCCTTTCCACACTACCTGTGCACAGCAGCCACAATATAGACAATGTAATGTAGATATGATAGTGATAGTAAATAAGCGATTGTTGGGGAATTACCTCAACATTTTCAGAACAATTTGTCGACATGTTCTCATGGATGGTAAAATAAGAAGAATGAGCCATTAAAAAAAAATCTGTTTTGTTTTTTATAGATTAAACAAACAAGATATATTATAACTTCTTTAAGGGGAGGCAATCAAAACATTTATTTCCAAAAATCCCAATAAATGTCATTAAAGAGGTTTCATTTTGTCACATTTTATGTGAATGCTCAATTGAGATTGATAGTATATGAACTCAAGTATAGCAACGTGTTCCTCAGTGTCTGCAATGTTGATCTATAAAGCTGAGTTCTCCTGTTCATCCAGCAGTGCCTACATTTACCAGAATGCATTGCATGTCAGCAGCTGCAGCCCGGGCCTCACTCCACTGCATTTTTTAAAATATATACTCTAGCTTGCATTATCAATGAACACAATTGTAACATGGTCTTGGTTTTCTGACTACTCAATGCACTTCTACACTGCAGGTCACACCTACACATTCACACCCATTCACACACTGATGGCAGAGGTTGCTATGTAAGCAGCAGGAGCAACTTGTGGTTAAGTGTCTTGCCCAAGGACAAATTGGAAATGTGGCTGCAGGAGCTGGGGATCGAACCCCCAAAGTTTCGTTTGAAAAACTCTACCAACTGAGCTACAGCCGCTGTAATGGGACGTGTCAGACCCATATAAAACGCTTTTATTTTACATTTTATGCTGCAAATGTTCACATACAATTGACCTTTAGAAGAAAGCAGAATTAAATGTTTTGTCAGCAAACACCTGCCACCACCACCAATGCCTACGTACACTTGTACAGGAAAACTTGAACTGCATGTAAATCAGAGAGTTGAATCTTCTGATAAAGGTACATTTTTAAAATTGGATTGAACAAATTACGCAATAAGCAAAGATACAGTGGCAACTATGCTGGGATTTAAGCCTTCGTACTGTACCTCCAAATGCAGGGAAGAATACAAGTGTCTGATGTGACCAGGCTGCAGGCATAACAGGAAGTTGTAGTGAGGGAGAGGCATTTAAACAAGGAAGGAAATCTTGAAAAACTGTGTAGGTCAGTTTTTTTTCTTTTCGGTTTTTTTTTTTTTTTTTTTTAATCACTGCCCAACAAAGGATGCAACACAGACTTATTTCTGTCAATCTTGTTTGATTTGTTTCCAACAAAATATGTCTGGCATGAAAAAGTTATTGTGTAACATCAGATGACAAGGACAAGTGCTATACTAGCTGGTTGTTTATACACCTGGACTCTTATTGCCCTAAAGAGACATATGTGGTGTAACATGTGGTGATAAAAGACATTTGAGCAAGTTTTAAGCCATTCTGTTAATATTTTCTGGATAGAAAAGGCCTTATGATTGGAACTTATCAACTTATCAATTTAATAATTAATGTTTCTGTTAATTAGACTAAATATTCTAATGGTACAGTATGCCACAGCTGTTTTTCCCCTAAGTCTCATCATTTACCACTCGCCGTGTTCTGAATTTTCACAAAACCCTCTCCCTTTTTTCACATCTCTCACACCCCTATCTTCCTCCCGTCCTACCTCCTCTCATTAGAAGGGCTTGAGGATCACACACAAAGCCACTGAGAGATTATGATGATAGTTTTGAGAGCCTGCCCCCCTTTGTCTCTGTCCACATTCCTCTAAAATGAAAGACGACATCAATTACCTTTGTGTCTGATGCTTCAAGTTTGTTGACATGCACTTTGAAGAGCAGGTCTGGTTCCCATGCCTATAGCTATAGGTGCAGGTTTTCTACTGCGGTAATTAACTGTCCACATACAGATAGCTAACAAACTGGGAGTGCCCATCTCTTCTGGAAAGATACATTGATCCGGAGCCAGAATCTGTTGGCATGGAAAGCTGTTCTTCATGTATAGGCCGGCCTTTTCGCGGAACAATTAACAGTTCAAGTACTTTATGTAAAAGTTATTGACATGGACAGCTAGTCAGCATTCACTTTAAATGTTACCGCAGGTCAGGGGAATGTGTGGCATTTAAATAGGCGGCAAATCAAGGTGGAGCAATGTGACAGTGACATGTGAGTCTGGGAAGTGCTAATAGCCTTTTTCGAGCTGATTCCATCCGACCTGCTGCCAATGTCAGAATCCAGCTGAATTTGCTCTCCAAGATGTTCTTCTGAGGTGAAAGCCAGCAGTCAGTTGTAGCTCCGCTGGTAGCCGTTTCCGATGCTTTGGTAGCGTAGCATCAAAGTCACGGGGCACACATATATTCTGCAGGATTAGAGTAGCGTAAAAGGACAGCCCCAGCCCATTCACTGTTGGCACGGCCGCCACAGCCTCGGCACAAGTGAGTTTTTAATGCATTCCATTTAACTTTAATTACTCCAATCTCTGCGAGGGCACACAGGAAGAAAAGGCCCGGGCGTTTGTGCCGAGCAGATTACCCCACTGCCCTGCCAAGTCCGCGGCGCGCTGCATCCTAAGATAGAATTCAAATTCAAATGTGGGCTAAAGAAAGTGCAGCTGTCACCCCTCTGGCCTGCGAAGCCCCAACCGGATCAAAGATGAGCTGTCCTCCTCCCCTGCCCGTGTAAAAATGAGCTGTCCTGGCCGTGCCAGTGTCTCGTCCCCCTGGGGCACCTAATCCTCCTCTCCTGACTCCACACTGACAGTCTGAATAAAGGCATTAAACCCCGCAAAATAATTACCAATTAAAACGGATGGAGAAGTCATCAGGTAGTGACTGGGGGGAGAGTAGGCAGAGGCGGCAGAGAGGGATGAAGCTTCGGTGGGTTTTCTCTCTTCCCTGCCAAGAACAACCTGTATTTTCTCTTTATGGGTTATGGTTTTTGCAGTTCTGGATGAGTGAGTGACCTTACACTGTGGTATCAGAGCAGGAACAGACTTCGGAAAGCTTCTAGGATGTCGAAGAAAGTTTGTGTGAGGCATCCCAACTGTACGCAAGCCAGGAATGAGAGAAGAAGTTTTTTAAGCCACTGGAGTTAAGAGTACTTGTTTTTATCTCGTGTTACTCTGAGATGTAGTCCAAGTATAAACATCAGCGGGCATTTTGTTGTGTCAAATTTTTGAGTTTTGACATGTTTGCAGATGATGATGATTGAACAGGGCAAAACGCTCTTAGAAATGATCCTCAAATAAATATGTTTACTGCCCACTTTGCTGTTAAAGAGTGTCCATGTGTCTTCATACCTGTACAACAGCGCTCTTGGGGTGTTTGCAGACTAGCGTGCCATGAGGCCCGGGGCTCTAATCCACCAGCGCCACACTGCCGAATCCAGGTAAAGTGATCCTAAAGCCTTCTTTACCCCTCTCCCTCCTCTGTTCTCCCTGCTCCCCTTTGAGCTCTGTCTATTAGCAGTGACGGAGATCAGACGGGTGAATATCCACTCAAAAGACCAGTCTGGACCAAGACCCACATTTTGACAACTTAATCTCCTCTTTGCAGCAGGCAGAAAAGAAGTGAATTGCCATGATACAAAGGGGTTCTGACTTGACCATATTCTTTTCAAATTCCCTCCTCTGGTGTGGGAGACAACCTTTATTCCTGCCCTTTGCAGCCTAGCATGAACATAAGAAGCTCTACATAATTATGTATTTGTAATTGTGTTGTTGTAAAGTCTTTTCATTTCTTTACCTGCAACTTCTTGTCAAATATACATTTTCTTTGTAACTGTGAGTCTCTTTAGGAAAGACAGAAAGGGACCAGAGGCTGGAAATCACCAAGTACAAATACATTTGTAAAGGTCAGGATCAGCAAAGAGATAAGACATACAGTTTTTTTCCACAAGGATGGCCACAATTTAACAAAAATCTGTTGTTGCTGGTCCCATACATGTTCAAAAAAAGCTTCTTACTATAAAGGAAAGTAAGAAAGGAATGGATAATGGATGAGACAAGAATACATTAAATAACGATTCTCTGGCATATTCATCAGTGTAAATAACGCTCAACAGACGAGAAATAGAGAAAACAACGTTAAAGATGTTGCAGACAATATCTTAGCTCATTAAAAGCAGTAAAATATTACCCATTGAGCTGATTTGCAAATTGAAGCAAAGTTAATGTAAATTAGTTTTGGTACATTGTATTGTTTTGTAAGTATAATTTTTGTTTAAAAGTCTCTGAAATGTTGGCGCGCCGGTGATCGGTTGGTTGGTGCACGCGCCCCATGTGCAGAGGCTGTGGTCGTGCGTGTCATTCCCCACTCACCCTGATTTCCGACTCTATTAACTGTCCTAGCTGTACAATAAAGGTATAAAAAAAAGCCCCAAAATTAGAATCTAAAAACAAAAAAAAGTCTCTTAAATGTTTTACCGGGCTTCAAGTGTAGCTAGTGGTTGTCAGATATAAAAATATTCTGGACACAAGTTCCTTTTCCATGCAGGTCATTGTTAACAGTCAGACTAGCAACTTGAGAAGCGATAACGGCGTTTTAGTTTGGAGATGGGAGAGAGGGATATTTAACTGCAACTGCATGCAGATGTCTTTTAACGCTAAATAGTCATCAGATGATAGCCAATGGGATTCAAGTCTGCATTAAAGACGATGTGTTCTGGCTCTTCTGCTCTCCATATGGATTGTTATTGAGCATACATCAGAGAAACGAAAAATTATTTCTAAACTAAAAAGTGGAAACCAGAACAATAGATGCCCCAAATTGTGTCACTTGCCTACAGAGTCTATCTTTTTGATGGCAAAACTTACATTTTGAACACTTACTTTTACCAGTCTTTTTCTTTACATAGTAATCTGTACTTCTACGATTATGTTCACGTTTCCACCTCTGATAAAGACACAACATAAAATCCAAACTTCACTCACTGCTTATAAAATGCCCACACTATAAATCAACCTTACTTCCAAATGGATGTTTATTCCCTTGGTTTCACAACACTGATTGAGCAATGCGGCTCATTCCTGTATTTGAAGCTAACTGCTCCACAGTCTGTAACTCGCTGTGGTATTCCACTGATGTTGATCACTTTTGACCCGAGGGACGGTTAACATTGCTGATATGACTTGTCTTTTGGTTTCTGTATCCGTGCCAGAATCACCCTGGGCTAAGTACACTGGGCGTGTACACCACTGTGGACGCTGCAATGTGTATGATGCATACATGTGTATGTGTGTGAGAAGAGGAGGGAGAAAGGACTTTTTAGTCTATTCTGTGGAACCAATAATTAGACCCTCGACTTCAACTCTCAGCCAAAACACATATTTGCTATAAGCGTACATACTGTACCTGGAAAACATGTACACTACATTTACCCTGAGCAGAAATGTAAACATGATCCCATCTGGGTGTTTTCACCTTTCATCTCTGTTTGTGATTAAACCTTGGATTAATTTTAAATCCTCAGTTTTTCATCTTAGTATCCAACAATTATCGTGTTATTTATGACCTGAGTTCTACTGTTGAGAAGCCAAGTCAGGTTAAAGGTGCAACTTTAATCCCATTTACTGTGAAGTAAAGTCCAGGTATTTAATGGCTAAAAAATGATATAATATCAGATGACACCTCGACTGTACACAGACATCATTGTCAGATCTTTTAAAAACTTGAACACAATATTGCCAGACTGAAGTTTCCCAAAATAAGGCATATACTGTAAGTCCCAATTCTGAAGTTTTCTGGACTGCTCTGAAATTCTCCTGATCTGGTTGTTCACACATGATCCTCACAGCAGGGGACCATCCCTGTCTGACGGGAGGGGGGTTGGGGGTCTCCTGAGGCAAGACTTGACGTAAAAAGAAAAATGCAAAAATGGCGGATGGGGCCCCTATGAGGTGCACGTGTGAACAAGCAACTCAGGAAGATTTCAGGAAGAGTCGGCCTGACATTTTCTAGACATTTTCATAAGCTGTTTCCTGTCTTCCATGCTATAAAATCAAACACAGAAATTGTTAGCAATAAAAAACGACATACTTAGTTTGTGCAAAAACAATGATCTCTTGAATGTGACCTCTTGCCTGTGCTGACAGTTTGAATAACAGGCCTGTGTGACGTTGTCAGTCAAACTGGTGGAGCAGCTTTCGTGCCACGGGCCAGCTGACGTATGAATGGACAAACATACAGTACTGTAAAACACGGTAAGACAGAACACGAGAGGTATATGTTTCCTGATGATAATGTAATGGTCTCAGGGAGTTGCAAATGTTGATTCAGTTTAATTCTCAATGAGTAGATTTGCTTACTTGGAAGTGTCAAAGTAAAGGTTTTCAACATTGTGACGTCCATGGAGGGTACATAAGAATACTTACCAAACCGAATTTTATCAGTGTTGCTACAGTTGTTGACACATGTGTATAATGCTAAAGTAAGATGAGCTGTAGACTGGCATTGTTGTATAAAAACTAAGCTAACAGCAAATGATTTCACAGTGTGACTTGTGAAATGCATGTTATCAACTTTTTATCTAACTTTTAGTAGATATGGAAAGCATAAAGTGCTAGCATGACAGCTAGCCATTACTGTGTGATAGTTTCAAACAGGAGCAAAGGCCACTTCCCGTATGGGTCATCCATTACGTTGTAAAAGAAAAGAGTCCAATTAAAAATACGCCACTTAAGTAAACATGGATTTCAGTGTGCTTGAAAGTGTTTTTGATAGAAAGACGACTTTCTCTGACATGCAAGGGTCGAAGGACAATTTGATCAATTAAGGAGGGCAAGGACTCCACTTTTCATAGAAAGAAAGACTTCCATATAAAAGAAAGAGAAGACCTTCGGGCCTTGTCAACCATCCTCATTAGAAACTCCACTTTAGTCTTAATGCATTTCTTGTCATTAGCCAGGGCACAATATGTCACAATCCTCTTCAAAAGAGTTAGTACACATTGTTTGAATAATTGCCCTGTGAAGGACAAACAACCAGCATGTAAAAAGGCATCATTATTCAGGTGCACTCAACAGCGAGGACTTTCAGGCCTTTCCTTTTCTTTGCTATTGTTGTCGAAGGCCATCTGATGTCAGACTGCCTCTCTGCTAGAGTCAGAATGAAACATGGAGTGATGTGCCAAACAGCAGCATAAGAGCTTGTGCGTGGACTTTCACGATTCAGAGCTGCTGCTGCCATGATCAACACTTTCATACTATAAAAATGTAGCTCCCTGATCTGAATGTTGTGTTTTATACAGTGCACATTACCCCCAAAACACACTTTAACAGTATTATCCTTCTGGTTGTCAATCAAAGTGGTGTAGACCACATTTTCTCTGATATTTTAATTAATATGCATAGCTAATGAGCTTCTTTCTGTCAGACAGCCTCAAATGGCAGCTTGCCAAACTAAAAAAACACATGCATGGATGACTGCCATATTGTCACGTGTTTTGTCATTACTCTCAGTTGAAGTCAAGGTTATCAGCACCCAGAGAGGTTAAAAACTGATGACCTGCTCCTACATCAGTGCTCAACCGTTAAGCCTTCAGGAGGGCTTCTGAAATGTCTTCAAAACGACACAGTCCAGCTGCCTCAACTTGACGAGATTCGTCACCCTTACAGATATACTGCGAACAGTCAGTGCCTCTTGTGGGATGTTCAGGAATGTCTGCGGCCTCGAGGGCATTCTGTTACTCCCTTTAGTAATGTGCAAAAGGTGATACCTGGAAAGAAACCAACAAAAGGAACAAACAGACTTGGTCTCAAAGAAAGTGTTTGACATTTCGGGATATACCTTTACCGCTTTACTTGCCAATAACTGAAAAAACATTTGTAGTATTTATATTATACATGCTTCAGTTATCAGCTAGTTAGCTTTACTTAGCATAAAACCTGAAACCAGGTGTTAAGTGAAGTTTTTTTTCTGACAGTTAAAAAATGCCAATCAAAACCTCTAACGATTTTTGTTTAACTTATTTACCTCATTTTTCCCATCATAGACATGATGTTGACGGACAGGTCAGTGCTCGTGGCCAGGAAATAGTTGTGCAAGTAAGACCCCAACTTGTTGTTTTACACATCAGTTTTTGTACAGATTAAACGGGAAAGGTTTAAATTGTCTATATTAGCTATAGGGATACAGTTGGTCAGATTTTGTTACCATTTGACAGAACAGTCTTCACTGTCCTCACCGAAGCAGTGGTTCCCAACATTTTGCCCTGTGAGCACCCCCTACTTCTAAGAAAATATCTAAGAAAAGCTGAGCCTCTCCAGGGCCCATATGGAATAAAGGGATACATTGCTGTTAAAAGTTAAGATCAATTTAATTTGCTTACATTGATAGCAACCCAACATAAAATACCTCTACACACTTGTTCTTGTCAAAAGACCTTTGTATAACTACCTGGTAAGTGTGCCATCATGATTTAAGTGAATTTAAGCAAAAACGTATTTTGACAACTTCAGAGCAGAGAAAGCCTCACACTCTCCCTGAGATCTTTGGCTGCCCCAGACCCCAGGGTTGGAATATGTGTGCTAAGCGAAGCTAAGCTAAGCTAAGCCAAGCCAAGCCAAGCTATCCTTATTTGATGTTGTCAGGGTGGTATCAACTATCTACTCAACTCTTAAAAAAAATTGTATTTATGAATATGAGTTTACCCCCAAAATTCTAAGTGTTCTTTAACTGGTACACTGATAAGTCCTTTAAATTACTTTGTACATCCCCATTTTACAGATTATTGTATAAGTAAGTAAGAAAGAGGCATGTTTACAGCAGAAGGAATGCGGTTGATTAGTAAATATTTTATTTTATATTGAATTTAATAATCATGAATTTTGTATGAGTTTCCCCCAAAAAAGTTTGTCCCTAGCAAGAGTATTATTGCTGCTAACAGCATAAACAAATTAGAGCTTCTACTGATAAAATGTTGCCGAACATTAAACCTCTGAGGCTGCAGTGTTGGTTTGGTTGGTCAATATGCTGATGCCACATCAGGACTCAAAAAGCTGGCTGAGTATTCAAGATTGAACCTCAAAGCCATTCTAATATCTATTGAATAATTGTAATTTTTAAAACTGAAGTCGGTGTCGAGTGTGATTTCCTTTTAAATATTGAAATAAGAGCGAGAGAGCCAGGGCAACTGTGGAGACGTAAAGTTTAATACCCGCACTCTGTCTGCCAAAGCAGGAAAAGCAAGGGTAGAAAAGGACACATTTTTGGCAGCCCTTCGTCAAAAGCATAAAGCAGTAGCCACAAGGGGAGAAGTAAACAGATTAGAAAAGCTATTGACATTTCCACATAGCAAGGAAGGGGTGTCAAATGGCAGCAAGGATGATAAGGTGTACAGGCATTCAGTCCCCCCTCTCATGTTTTATGTATCTGTGATCACAAGTGATCGTGAGAGAAATTAATCAATAACAAAGCCGCCGGGATGTGTGGATGACACATGCCACTGCCCACCCCCACCGCCACCTTGTGCCGCCCCCCTCCTCCTCTTCTTCCTCCTCCTTCAACACCCCTTGCCACACTCCTCCATTCTCCACCCTCCTTCATTCTCCTCACCCCATCCATTTTGATTCAGGGGCCTGTTGTTCGCCCACGTCTAGGTGAGGGATTTTTACATCCCCGGCGTGCTTGGAGGAACTCCATATGGCCGGGATCAAAGGTGTTGCTGGGTGCATGGTTCTGCTTGGTTGCCAGCCACCGCCGTTAATTAGAAAACAAGATCAGAGGCGGTATTAAAATCCAATTAAGCCCGTATGAACAGATTGCCAAGTGATGTTCACTAATGCATTACTGAGCACCATGCAAATTTTAGTGGCAGCATTTGGCTTTATGTTATGTGTTTGTGTCATTAAGAGTGTGTGTGTGTATCGGGGGAGTGCATCCAAGTGTGTGCGGGAGTGTGTCTATGCACGTGTCACTTGCTGGCTATCCAAGGCTGTGTGACATTGCCTGATCTTTTCTTTGATACACAGCTCTAATCTCATATAAACAATCAGCTAAAGCTCTGCAGAGCAACAACACCTCTCTGCACAATAAGATTGGATGATATTGCTTCTTACAATTAAGGCATAATTGAGAATGCTGAATTATTGATCCATCATAATTGAGTTCTCTTCATCTGATTTGTATGAGAAACTAATATGATGCACAGAAAATCCAGCCGATTTGGGTAAATTAGCTTAGAGTATTCAGTTTCTTACAAAGATCTATAGCGTTTCCATTCGGTCTCCACTGGCCACTCAAAGACATAAATTACAAGAGGGACAGGAGCTTTCCATTAAAACCATTTTAAAATCTGAGTTGGCTGTCTGCAGATATAATTAAACCATGTTAAGAAATTGGATGAGGCACATTAAAATGCGTACATAAAATCATTCTGCACAATAAGTGCCAATTTAGTCCATGAGTTTCATTCGCCACAGCAGACAGACAGGGCATCTGTACCAAAGACTGACAAGTGGATGCAGCTGGTGGCCTATGGCCCGAAGCATCCACATTATCACAGATGAGGGCTGTTAATGTTGGGCTGAATGGAGCCCCTTTTGAGATACAAAATAGCATTCTGATTAGAAAGCCAGGAAATACACATCTGAAGTGCCGGAAATTGTCACAATGCAGAGCCACGGCACATTTGGCACAGTCTCAAGCTGGGTATAGAGGAGGAAGATCTTAATGAAGGGATGTGCCGCTATCAAACACTCTCAGATTTCTCATATAGTTTTGCAGTTTATCAATTTCGTAAGAATATGTTTTTGAAATATTGGGTTGTGTCAAAGTTTTCTCCCTAATATTATAAAGTGACAAAAAAATGCTGTACAGTGGGATGAATTGTTGATTTTTTATATTGTATAAAGGTTTTACGGATCTTGTATTTGCCGTTCTCTTTGAGCATCTCAATAGGCTGTGCCAGCAGATTACATCTTACTATTTGTTCTAATCTGTTAAAACTTTGCAGGGCTTTTTATTTTCTATATAAATATATCCAAACTTTATGAAGTACCACTAAGGAATTAGAATAATGATAAACAGAAACATGTACCAATGTGATTTACTCTATTACTGTATACATGGGAAGAGCACACTATTTAACGAAAGTAAATGATGTATATTCTTTTTTTTTAAATTTACTTTAAATGGCATCACTGTATGAGAAAAAAAATCTCCAGAGAAACAAGAAATACACAACAACCACAAACTAAGAAAAACTGGATTTTGCTGTAGATAAAGAAAAATCTGTAATGTGGGTACTACTTTGGTTATTCCCAAAACCTTTAAAGGGATACTTCACCCGTTGAAACATGAATCTGTATTGACATTGGGTCATATATGTAGTAGAAATGTGAAATAATTTTTGAAGTTGGTGCCTTCTTGACCGAGAAAAGGCAGTAAGTGTCTTTTTGGCTCATGTGGATGAAAGACAACAAATCCCAGAATGCACAGCACCGCAGGACACTCCCGCTGAAGTAGAGAAGTTATGGTGCATTCACGTGGTATCGGGGAAAACGAGGTATCAAGAAAACGAGATTCCGAGTTGTAAAATGCACATGAAACACCTGCTCAAGTCGGTTTTGTGTTTTGTTAATGTTAACATACTTTTTATTCATTCACGTATTGCACATAAACACTTTCTCAAATATAACTTTTGACAATAAGATTTCTCTTATTACACTTGGACCACCGATCCAATACACTGTTCAGCCGCTGTCTGTCTGCAGAAGGCACCTGGCAGCAATATTGCGGGCGGCTCGTAGAAAGAGCCACGAACATCCGAGTCGAGCACAAAACCTTCAAAATCCCCTTCATCCATATCAGTTTGAAGTTGAAACATACTTTTTTCGCCTTTCTTGGTTCATATCAGCTTTCTCCATAGAGCCTGTTAGCATAGCTTCCAAGCAAGATGGCGGATGTTAAGTTTCGATTCTGGCAGTGAAGCCCCGCCCACTGATCTGTAATAGGTCTGTAGCCTGCATTGCTCCCGCTGCTTCAGTGGCGGTGTATGAATGGATTAGTGTTGTACTTACTCTCTGATGTACGTCGCTTTGGATAAAAGCGTCTGCTAAGTGAATTGTAACATTGTAACACAACAGCCGCAGCTGACGCAATATGACAATTTTTGCATCACCTGCGGCTGCTTGAAAGAAAATGCTGAAAAGAAAATACAGATTTTTCCCGTCTCAGGGGGAAATGAGGGCTGCATGCAAGACCATTCGATAAAAACAGAAGTTTACTACTGATACAAACCTTAACGCAAATGGGTGAAGTATCCCTTTATAAATAAATAGACACTACTAATTTTTGAACTTCAAGTCATGGTCCAGCCTCTTGAAACATCAGTTTTAGTTCATGCCATTCCCCTCGAGGCACCTTAGGGCCCAAACGTGTACATTTAGCGTATTTTGATACCTAATAAATCTAAGCCTCTACCTTCAAAATACAGGGAAAACAGGTTTTAGATGTGATGACCCCCCTAAACCACCAGGGGCAGCAGAGACTTTATCACATACATTTTCAATGGAGGCCTGGTTGTCTTTACTTGTTCAGCACAGCAGCCGTACATTAACATTTTTAAAATTAAGCCATGAGAAGCTTCAGTTTTAATGCATTTACAAGAGTGTACGGACAGTGGACCTTATCGCTCCCTCTCTTTCCCTAAAGCTGATTTGATTCTGCTGTCTTATTTCTCCGCTGGAGTAAAGAGGGATTTTTTTTTTTTTTAAATGCGAGTTTTGCTATGTTGAATGAGTGGTCTTATTATATAGAGACTCTGGTTGCACAGAGCCTGCCTTATGGGTAAGTAATTTTTAAAGATGCCTCAAGGGTTCAACCCAGTCTTTTAAGGCAAGGTCGAACCTGGTTAGGCCAACAAATATCAACGCAAGAACAAGTAGTTTTAGTACCATTAGGGCCTTTAGTTGAGTACATCTGTAGAGAGTGCACATCTAAAATTTCCAACATAGCCCCTTAGACTGACATCATTGTGACAAGGCTTTGACTTAATAAATTAAACACTTTTGAGCAAATATGTTGCTGATGTCTTCTACTCCACTAACAAACTTAACCAAGGCAAACATGTAGTTAAGAGATCTTTATTGATGTCACAAACAAGGTGTGAATGTTTTCTTTTAGTATCCACCCTGAAAAGAAATGGAGAGATTAAATTTCAAGTCATCAAGTTTTGACAATTCAGTTTGAAGCCAAAAGACATTAGCCTACCTTGTTCATTCCATGTCCACCTGTTGAGCTGCCCTGATGTGGTTGTTCAAACCATCCTGGCTGTGCATAAGGTCCTTGGTAACCAAGTCCATAGTAGGGATTGTTTGCGCTGCCAGTGCGTCGCGTCACAGTTTGGCTGGGCTGCTTGTAGCTCTGAGGGGCTTTCAGCTCAGGGGCCATCTCAACCTGCTGATCACCAGGGTAGGCAGGAAAATGGTACCTAATGTGGTGAGAGTCTTGCCAGTGGTCTGCTCCCTGCTCAAAGCTTTGGCTCGAGTGACTGAACGTGCCTGGGGGATACTGGCCGGTCAAGAACATGTAGTCATAAGGATAAGGAAGCACAGGCCAGCTTCCGTCAGAGCCTGAGGGCTGAACGTCACTGGTGGGCTCTGGTTGGGCTTGAACTTCGGCAACAGGAGGAGATTGCTGGAAGCCTTGCTCTTCAGTCTCAGATTCAGAGTTGCCGTGATCAAAGGCGCTTTCATACTTTGACAATTCACCTCCCTGGTACTGTGGATATCCAGGTGGACTGACATTGCTGGGGGCAAGAGGTTCAGGGTTACTGGACACCAGTTGAGCACTACCACGTCCAGGAGTTTCACCAGAAAGACTAGGCGGTGCGACAGCCCAGGCGATGTCTAGGATGAAAAATTGAATAAAATACAAGTTAATGTCAAGTATTTAGCACCAACAGATATTAAAAACAGCTCCAAAACTATTTTAAAAACAGGCAAATTAGCACCAGTTACCTTGGCTAGTGGCTGGTTGAAAAGCAGCCACATTAGAGCTGCTAGCGTAGCCTGAAGGTACACGTGCAGCAGAGTTAGAGCTGTAAGTTGCTGCTGGTCGTCTCTGCCCACTTGGTTGAGAATAAGTATATTCTGTGTCTGGGGCAGCTTGTGCATGAGCTGGATTTGAGAGAGCCCCAGAACCAGACGCTGAAGGGACATATCCACCCCAATTTGAGCCAGCAGAAGGAGATTTTGCACCATGACTGCTGCTTGAACTGGGATCATAACCTAGGAAGAATGAGCTGCTCGTAAGTTTTAAGACGACAAACAACTTTTACATATTGATAACAGGGATACTCTACCTTTGTTTGCAGGGTAGCTGTAAGTTGAACCAGTCAGCAAAACAATGAGCAAAGCCCTTTAAAAAAAGCCAAAGTGTTACTATACCATGCAGAAATTAGTCAGAACATCACAAACAAAACCATGCTTACCCTGAGGTGAAAAAACAAGCCATCATGTTGAATGAGAAGCTGCAATACCAACATCACGCTGAGAAAGGTTTAAGTATTATACAGGTGACCTGCACTGACCAATCAGGACATAACGAGCAAACAACACAGCTGCTAGCAAATCAATCCTGATGAAGGTGATCCACCATGCTGATACTTCAACAGAGTATCAGGCTGTTTTCGAAACGGCGACTACATACTACTATCGAAATCAGTATGCAGTATATACTGCATACTGATACAGTATATACTGCATACTGCGTTAAACAATAGTTTGTAGTATGACTGCCAGTCTTCGGTTATTTTGCAGTATGCTTGGCCCAGTTAAACTGATTTATGGTCCTGGAATGCTGATGTAAACAACAGCACATCTGGAGGTAAACGCCGCTACGGTGTAGTAGCTAACAAGTGATTCATTTTGATTGTCCTTATTTTACATGGGACAAAAACATTTACCTGTGAGATCGGGTCGTAGTAAATTCAGCAGTGTTTGATTGTCATCAGGGCGCTGTATAACGGAGACGGATCTGATTCATCTGGTGAAGGTTACGTTAAATCATTCTTGTAATCCTGCTTTAATCAAACTGCATGCCTTTTCATTCAACTTGTTAATTGGTACTATGTTTGTGTGTTTTACTCCAGCTGTGGCTCATGCACTGTACAGTCTAAAATGCAGGAAAATCTGAGGTGGTAAGATATAAATATAGAAACATGTCATATTTGTTTTTTGGTTCATGCCCATAATATGGCAAGATATTCAGTCACCGCCACCGATGAGTTCAAACAGCTGCGCTCCGGCATTTAGATCTCTGACCTGGCACTTTGCATTGTGGGAAACCATACGCGAGGTAGACTGGTCCGATGCGCACTGTACATTTTTCCCGAATCAGTATGACATCCTGGTATTTTTGGTCTTCGAATCTTGCAGTTGTTCGCATACTGCATACTGCATTTTTGACCAAATCAGTATGTACTACTAGTATAGTATGTGGTTTCGAAAACAGCCTGAGAGTTGGAACAGTTATCTCAGTTGTTGCAAAAGTTAAAGGTTTCGGGAATAACTAAAGTAGTACCAATATTACAGATTTTTCTTTATCTACAGCAAAATCCAATTTTTCTTAGTTTGTGGTTGTTTCTTGTTACTCTGGTGATTTTCTTTTTTTTTCTCATACAGTGATGCCATTTAAAGTAAATTAAAAAAATGAAAATACATCATTTACTTTCATTAAAAAGTGTGCTCTTCCCATACTTAATACAGTAATAGAGTGAATCACATTGGTAAATGTTTCATGATCTATTTATATATAGAGGGAAAGGGAGGAACTAAGTCACCAAATTGAGGAAGCCAAACAAACGCTTGCATGCTTGCACATGAACACAGCGAACATAGTGGCCATTGGTGGTACTCCGGGGTAGGCCTTCCTCCTCCCTCTGCCTCGTCTGGTTTTCCTTTTCTGTTGTTTTTGTACGCTGTGCCGTCTAAAAAAGCATGTGTAGAGGTGGACGGCGGTGTTTCCTCATCCTCACTAGCGGTAGCACTGCTAGCTAAAGGACACAGAACGAGCTCGCCTGTTTCTCTGAGTCAATCGGTTGGTTGAGCGTGACCAGACATATACCACTCCTTCTCTGTAATCTTGTTTGTCTCGTTTAAACTTTTCCATTTTGGTTTGTGTCAAAGCATTCGACAATTTGTCAATGTCCACACGGAGTTTTCTCTCCGCTGTCTCGGTTTGTTCGCTGTGTTCAGGTGCTACGCGTGCAAGTGTTTGTTTGGCTTCCTCAATTTGATGACTTAAGCGGGGGACACACTACAAGATAATCGGGACGATTTTGGGCCCGATTCCCCCCTTCTGACCAAAGTCAGCAAAGGCCCGACTATCTGTAGATCTAAAGATTATCTTGCCAGATTGTCCTGTGGTTTGAGGTGTGTTAAGAGTGATTTTAACGTCCCCGATCTGCTCGGAAGACTATTGGGGCCGCCCCGATTTGAAATCATAAATATTAAATATTGGTTGTCTCGTTGCACACCACACACTATAAGAACTGAACTGATAATTTGTCATGATTTGTCGTCATGTGTGGGGTCTCTCACATTTTCAAATTCTTTTAGTGTGTGCCAGGCATACGTTCCTCCCTTTCCCTCTATATAAACAGATACAGACGTTATGAAGTACCCCTAAGGAATTAGAATAATGATAAACAGATACATGTACCAATGTGATTCACTCTATTACTGTATTAAGTATGGGAAGAGCACACTATTTAACAAAAGTAAATGATGTATTTTCTTTTTTTTAATTTACTTTAAATGGCATCACTGTATGAGAAAAAAAATTACCAGAGTAACAAGAAATACACAACAACCACATACTAAGAAAAACTGGATTTTGCTGTAGATAAAGAAAAATCTGTAATGTAAACCTTTAACTTTTGCAACAACTGAGAGAACTGTTCTCATACTCTGTTGAAGTATCAGCATGGTGGATCACCTTCATCAGGATTGATTTGCTAGCAGCTGTGTGTCGTTTGCTCGTTATGTCCTGATTGGTCAGTGCAGGTCACCTGTATAATACTTAAACCTTTCTCAGCGTGATGTTGGTATTGCAGCTTCTCATTCAACATGATGGCTTGTTTTTTCACCTCAGGGTAAGCATGGTTTTGTTTGTGATGTTCTGACTAATTTCTGCATGGTATAGTAACACTTTGGCTTTTTTTAAAGGGCTTTGCTCATTGTTTTGCTGACTGGTTCAAGTTACGGCTATCCTGCAAAGAAAGGTAGGGTATCCCTTTTATCAATATTTAAAAGTTGTTTTTTGTCTTAAAACTTACGACCAGCTCATTCTTCCTAGGTTATGATCCCAGTTCAAGCAGCAGTCATGGTGCAAACCCTCCTTCTGCTGGCTCAAATTGGGGTGGATATGTCCCTTCAGCGTCTGGTTCTGGGGCTCTCTCAAATCCAGCTCATGCACAAGCTGCCCCAGACACAGAATATACTTATTCTCAACCCAGTGGGCAGAGACAACCAGCAGCAACTTCTTACAGCTCTAACTCTGCTGCACGTGTACCTTCAGGCTACGCTAGCAGCTCTAATGTGGGTGCTTTTCAACCAGCCACTAGCCAAGGTAACTGGTGCTAATTTGCCTGTTTTTAAAATAGTTTTGGAGCTATTTTTAATATCTGTTGGTGCTAAATACTTGACATTAACTTGTATTTTATTCAATTTTTCATCCTAGACATCGCCTGGGCTGTCGCACCGCCTAGTCTTTCTGGTGAAACTCCTGGACGTGGTAGTGCTCAACTGGTGTCCAGTAACCCTGAACCTCTTGCCCCCAGCAATGTCAGTCCACCTGGATATCCACAGTACCAGGGAGGTGAATTGTCAAAGTATGAAAGTGCCTTTGAGCACGGCAACTCTGAATCTGAGACTGAAGAGCAAGGCTTCCAGCAATCTCCTCCTGTTGCCGAAGTTCAAGCCCAACCAGAGCCCACCAGTGACGTTCAGCCCTCAGGCTCTGACGGAAGCTGGCCTGTGCTTCCTTATCCTTATGACTACATGTTCTTGACCGGCCAGTATCCCCCAGGCACGTTCAGTCACTCGAGCCAAAGCTTTGAGCAGGGAGCAGACCACTGGCAAGACTCTCACCACATTAGGTACCATTTTCCTGCCTACCCCAGTTCTCAGCAGGTTGAGATGGCCCCTGAGCTGAAAGCCCCTCAGAGCTACAAGCAGCCCAGCCAAACTGTGGCGCGACGCACTGGCAGCGCAAACAATCCCTACTATGGACTTGGTTACCAAGGATCTTATGCACAGCCAGGATGGTTTGAACAACCACATCAGGGCAGCTCAACAGGTGGACATGGAATGAACAAGGTAGGCTAATGTCTTTTGGCTTCAAACTGTATTGTCAAAACTTGATGACTTGAAATTTAATCTCTCCATTTCTTTTCAGGGTGGATACTAAAAGAAAACATTCACACCTTGTTTGTGACATCAATAAAGATCTCTTAACTACATGTTTGCCTTGGTTAAGTTTGTTAGTGGAGTAGTACTGCCAAGAGACATCAGCAACATATTTGCTCAAAAGTGTTTAATTTATTAAGTCAAAGCCTTGTCACAATGATGTCAGTCTAAGGGGCTATGTTGGAAATCTTAGATGTGCACTCTCTCTACAGATGTACTCAACTAAAGGCCCTAATGGTACTAAAACTACTTGTTCTTGCGTTGATATTTGTTGGCCTAACCAGGTTTGACCTTGCCTTAAAAGACTGGGTTCAACCCTTGAGGCATCTTTAAAAATTACTTACCCATAAGGCAGGCTCTGTGCAACCAGAGTCTCTATGTAATAAGACCACTCATTCAGCATAGCAAAACTCGCATTTAAAAAAAAACAAAAAAATCCCTCTTGACTCCAGCAGAGAAATAAGACACAACAAAAGACAGCAGAATCAAATCAGCTTTAGAGAAAGAGAGGGAGCGATAAGGTCCACTGTCCGTACACTCTTGTAAATGCATTAAAACTGAAGCTTCTCATGGCTTAATTTTAAAAATGTTAATGTACGGCTGCTTGCTGCTGTGCTGAACTCATATAAATAACGGAATCTCAAGTGGAACTTTTCAAAACAGGAGGTGTTAGGAAAATGTGTACCTAGGCTTTTCAGTGCCTTTTATTGTTTTGTTAGTTAACAATCTAACATGACCTGATGCTAAATGTCTAAATAAGAATGCATTTTCTGCAAAAGCTGGACATTTTGACAATGACTGCGAAACTGACGTTATCTCGTTGATCAAACTCTATAGAGGCTTGCTTCGGTGCATGTGCGAATGCGTGCTGTGTGTGTGGACGAAAACGCGGAGTGGATTTCTATTAATGTGGGTAATCCTTACCGATAAAGTGGAATGGATTTGATTGTGAAGCTATGGAAAGAGCGCTGGACAAATAGACCTGTCCTGCGCTAATGTTTATTATGGCAAATGTGGACGGGTCCAAACAACTGTTTTTAAAAGGTGAGGGGGACTCGATCCCCCCTGATTATATGGTGGCGACGCCCATGCACTCTGACATGCACTCTGACATACACGCACACACACAGACAAAATATATTTTCAACCAAATTCACACCACTCTTTTATATCTATCCCAACACTCCAAGACCATTTTTGTGGTGTTCAGCTTTTTTATTGCTGTGCATTTTGCAAGTAAACAAGGCCTCCATTGAAAATGTATGTGATAAAGTCTCTGCTGCCCCTGGTGGTTTAGGGGGGTCATCACATCTAAAACCTGTTTTCCCTGTATTTTGAAGGTAGAGGCTTAGATTTATTAGGTTATCATGGGGAAAACATATGTCAGGATTACAGTGTATCAAAAATATGTGGTTATAATGGGAGTCAATGGGCCCAAGGGTGTGGAGTGTGACATATATGCAAATCTCCTATTCTATACACCTTGCAAACAAGGTGATCATGCAATGTTAAAAACAATAATAAAAACATCTTGGCCAAGTTTCATACAATTAGCATTAAAAGTGACCGATATATTGAGAATCAAAAAAGTAAAATACGCTAAATGTACACGTTTGGGCCCTAAGGTGCCTCAAGGGGAATGGCATGAACTAAAACTGTTTCAAGAGGCTGGACCATGACTTGAAGTTCAAAAATTAGTAGTGTCTATACAAGGGGTCTTAAACATATGGCTGTTCTCCAAAAGTACCAAGTTGGACTCCAAACCAATGCACAGCAGTAGTAGAAAAAAAGGTAGACGTAAGTGCTGCACTGGGTCAAAAAGTAGAGGAATCGGGTGCTCTTCAGGGACAGAAGTCAACAAGCTAAAAAAAAAAAAAAGGTTTGACTGTCCTGATGACAGACAAAGTTTGAAGTGTGGAGAGGCAGTCTTAACTGAAAGTCTGAGGCACTCTTGATAAATCCTTCATTAAACAGGGATGTTTCTATGCATTTTGAGTCTTCATCAGAACATTATTGACGAGATAAAAACAGGTGCTTAAATAGGATGTCATGTGACAGACGTGATGGTCACATGATACATTTTCAACGTCTGATTTAAACAGTTAACAAACACATCAAGATGAATGTTATATTACACAATATACCTCACAACTTGTTTCAGTAGGGTATACCATGAATAAACCAGCTTAGTGCAAACACCTATACCTACATCACAAAATTTGTCAAAGACATAATTGATATATACTAAAACAGAGTGGAAGAAACACCACCAGGACCGCTTCATTATGTGTTGAATCACATCTACATTGAAGTAAAGCTATGACGGTAAATCCAAGACTGCATGGAACTGGAAATGGAAAACACAGTTCACGAAACATTAAGGCCTAACACCATCAAGACAAGACACATATGCACTTTAAATGGGCGTTAGTCTGGAAATGAAGTCACTAATATTAATATACAAAAGACATTTATATGACCTCAGCATAACCAGTTGGAGAAAAGGAGAGCAATCAATCTCCTCGTTAAGGCCGGGACACTCAGCTTGGAATATAGCAACACAGAGATAAGCTTCCTTGACTTGAAAATCACTGTTGACACTCACAGACATTTACACACGTCAATCTTTAGGACGAGCAGTGACAGAAACACTATACTAAGTGCAGACAGTTTTCACCCTAAAAGTCTGATTTCCAACATCCTTTAAGGCGGGCATACACTGTGCGATTTCTGAGTCATGCAAGAATTTTTGGAGTCGGGCCGAATTTCAGCTTAATCGTGAGGTGTGAGTCGTGTTGTATACAGGGGGCAACGAGCACCGATATAACCCTCCCGACCAGCAATCGGCTGGTCACCTGAAAATCAAACTTGTTTGATATTTTGGTCGACCCTCGTGAAGGTATCGCACAGTTGAAGCAGAGCTACGAGCTGATTCACCTGAGATCAGTGGGTTTTCCCCTCACTGCGCCTGCGTGAAAAATGTAAACATTACCACGTCCAGAAGAAGAAGCATGTCGTCACGTCGGTGCCGCCGCAGCGTGTGGTTTGGACTGAGGACATGGAGGCCAGACTTGTTGAGCAGTGCTTAAGGCAGGGTTGGTCATTTTTTTAAACTAACTAAAGTAGCATTCTCTCCGTGCTCCGTCTTCACCCACCCCCTCCCCTCTCTGCTCCCTCAAAAGCCGCGCCCCTCACTTACATGCACTAGCGCCATTGGTTTGCGCACAGAGGTGGAGAGATATGAAACAGAAACTTCAATCGATCATCAGTTCTAATGTACAGTAAATCAGTTGAGCACAGAACAGTGGGATCTACACTGCAGAATGTAGTCTCTGTTAACAGACACTATCAAAACAACTCCAACGTGCAATAAGTGCGCACTGATGTCCGTGTGTCTGCTCGTCTTCCTGCCGCGCCGGAACAGCACTCTCTCTGTGCTCTGGGACCTCAGGGTTTACAAATTAAGCACTGTCGTTGAGATGTGGCAGGCACACTCATGCCTTTACTGATGTTTCAGCGCATAGAATGGCATAAATGGCCAAGACAGCACGTTTCTCCTTCGTGAGCATCTCTCCAGTCCTCTTCCGGATTTGGGGACCTGACATGTTTATTTCGCTCTTATAGTGTGAGCAATCAGGTTGCAGCCGAGCATCGGACCGCACAGTGTGCGCACATAAATCATGAGCTTTGGCTTTTCATGGCATGCGATTTACTCGTGCAGTTTGAGTCTGAGATTTTCAAAACGATCGAAAACATCGCACAGTGTATAAGACTCAGGAGGATCTGTGACAACAATGATGATTTTGAACACCAAGCTGACGACATGTATCGTAGATTTATAATGTAAATATAATACAATATAATGAAGTGGTGCTTGAGTACTTCTTAACAAAAGACCTAGAGCAGAACAGAAACCCTCAAGGATTATTTTCTCCACCCAATACAGTAACATGGCTCATGACATTAAACACATCGTCAAAAAACTGGGACATCCTGCTGAGCGATACCACCCTCAGCTCAGTGTTTACTGAATCCCCAGCCTTCTGTTTTAAAAGGGGCCCCACCCTCAAGGACGGTCTGGTTAGAAGACATCTCCCTGCCCCCCAACCTGCTTCGTGGTTCCCTAAACGAATAGAACCTACAGATGTGGAGCCTGTATCAACTGTGACAACATAAAAAGAGACCATTCATTTCACTGCCGCAGCTTTGCTAACTGCAACACGACACGTCGTATACAGACTTGAATGTAAATGTGGCTCCTTTTATGTTGGCCGCACAAAGCGCAGACTGGCTGAACATAAATACGCCATAAGGACTAAAAACTCGAAGTACCCTATGGCACAGTGCTACCAGATAGCAGGTCACACCAATCCAGATACATTAAAAGTCATGGCCATTGAAGTCATTCCCAAAAACCTAAGAGGTGATAAACTCAAATGCCTTCGACAACGGGAAAACTTTTGGATCTACACACTCAGGGCCACGTCCTTCCTCGGCCTTAACGAGGAGATTGATTGCTCTCCTTTTCTCTAACTGGTAATGCTAAGGTCATTTAAATGTCTTTTGTATATTAATATTAGTGACTTCATTTCCAGACTAACGCCCATTTAAAGTGCATATGTGTCTTGTATTGATGGTGTTAAGCCTTAATGTTTCTTGAACTGTGTTTATTTATGGCCAAAAACATACTTGTACCCTGACTGGAGAGATTAAATATTTGTGTTTTAATCGATCTTATCGTGGGGACTTCTGTCTCACCTATGCCCTGATTTGTGGAACCTTGAGTGCTTCTATTACTTTTTTTACCCTTTTTAGTTACTTATAACTTTTTAGGTTTTTATGTTTTAGTAGATCTTCTTATGTGTTGTTCATTGTTCTATTTGTCTTGTAACCTATGTCATGATGGATGTCAATCTTGCTGGCTGCAAAGAAATCTACCTACAGGCACAAATAAAGTAACCTGAACTTCCATCTCCAGTTCCATGGAGTCTTGGGTTTACCATCATTATATCAATGACAAATTCTGAAATTTGTAATGTGTAGGTGTTTGCACTAAACTTGTTTATTCATAGTTTACCCTACTTAAAGTTCTGACCATGACAATTATATTTAAGCACCTGTTTATCTGTGTCAATTATGTCCTGACAAAGACTCAGTCAAGACACATCCCTGTTTAATGAAGGATTTATGCAACAAAGTTCCTCAGACTTTCAGTTAAGACGCCTCTCCACACTTAAACTTTGAATGTCACGAGGACAGTCGAACTTTTTAGCTTTGTGACTTCTGTCCTTGAAGAGCACCTGATTCCTCTACTTTTTGACCCAGTGCAGCACTTACGTCTACCTTTTTTTCTACTGCTGTGCATTGGTTTGGAGTCCAACTTGGTACTTTTGGAGAACAGCCTTATTTTTAAGTCCCCTTGCACAGACATCATTTTATAAGACACTTGAAGTCATGGTCCAGTCTCGTGAATCAGTTTTAGTTCATGCCATTTTAAACCCAGTCTTTTAAAGCAAGGTCAAACCTGGTTAGGCCAACAAATATTAACACAAGAACAAATAGTTTTAATACCATTAGGGCCTTTAAATGAGTACATCTGTAGAGTTTAGACCCATTTTTTGCACATCTAAGATTTCCAACATAGCCCCTTAGCCTGACATCATTGTGACAAGGCTTTGACTTAATAAATTAAACACTTTTGAGCAAATATGTTGCTGATGTCTCTTGGCAGTACTACTCCACTAACAAACTTAACCAAGGCAAACATGTAGTTAAGAGATCTTTATTGATGTCACAAACAAGGTGTGAATGTTTTCATTTAGTATCCACCCTGAAAAGAAATGGAGAGATTACATTTCAAGTCATCAAGCTTTGACAATTCAGTTTGAAGCCAAAAGACATTAGCCTACCTTGTTCATTCCATGTCCACCTGTTGAGCTGCCCTGATGTGGTTGTTCAAACCGTTCTGGCTGCGCATAAGATCCTTGGTAACCAAGTCCATAGTAGGGATTGTTTGCGCTGCCAGTGCGTCGCGCCACAGTTTGGCTGGGCTGCTTGTAGCTCTGAGGGGCTTTCAGCTCAGGGGCCATCTCAACCTGCTGAGAACTGGGGTAGGCAGGAAAATGGTATCTAATGTGGTGAGAGTCTTGCCAGTGGTCTGCTCCCTGCTCAAAGCTTTGGCTCGAGTGACTGAACGTGCCTGGGGGATACTGGCCGGTCAAGAACATGTAGTCATAAGGATAAGGAAGCACAGGCCAGCTTCCGTCAGAGCCTGAGGGCTGAACGTCACTGGTGGGCTCTGGTTGGGCTTGAACTTCGGCAACAGGAGGAGATTGCTGGAAGCCTTGCTCTTCAGTCTCAGATTCAGAGTTGCCGTGCTCAAAGGCGCTTTCATACTTTGACAATTCACCTCCCTGGTACTGTGGATATCCAGGTGGACTGACATTGCTGGGGGCAAGAGGTTCAGGGTTACTGGACACCAGTTGAGCACTACCACGTCCAGGAGTTTCACCAGAAAGACTAGGCGGTGCGACAGCCCAGGCGATGTCTAGGATGAAAAATTGAATAAAATACAAGTTAATGTCAAGTATTTAGCACCAACAGATATTAAAAACAGCTCCAAAACTATTTTAAAAACAGGCAAATTAGCACCAGTTACCTTGGCTAGTGGCTGGTTGAAAAGCACCCACATTAGAGCTGCTAGCGTAGCCTGAAGGTACACGTGCAGCAGAGTTAGAGCTGTAAGAAGTTGCTGCTGGTCGTCTCTGCCCACTGGGTTGAGAATAAGTATATTCTGTGTCTGGGGCAGCTTGTGCATGAGCTGGATTTGAGAGAGCCCCAGAACCAGACGCTGAAGGGACATATCCACCCCAATTTGAGCCAGCAGAAGGAGGGTTTGCACCATGACTGCTGCTTGAACTGGGATCATAACCTAGGAAGAATGAGCTGGTCATAAGTTTTAAGACAAAAAACAACTTTTAAATATTGATAAAAGGGATACCCTACCTTTCTTTGCAGGATAGCCGTAACTTGAACCAGTCAGCAAAACAATGAGCAAAGCCCTTTAAAAAAAGCCAAAGTGTTACTATACCATGCAGAAATTAGTCAGAACATCACAAACAAAACCATGCTTACCCTGAGGTGAAAAAACAAGCCATCATGTTGAATGAGAAGCTGCAATACCAACATCAAGCTGAGAAAGGTTTAAGTATTATACAGGTGACCTGCACTGACCAATCAGGACATAACGAGCAAACGACACACAGCTGCTAGCAAATCAATCCTGATGAAGGTGATCCACCATGCTGAGGGTGCATCCGAATTGCAAAGTGCCTACACAATCTGTCAGTAGGCAGTAGACAGTAGACAGTACCTACTATCCGTGCTGTATACTGTTAGTACCTACTATTCAGTAGACAGCACAGTAGGCAGATATTTGTGCCTACTTCATTTGATTCATTCAGGATGGAAGTGACGTCATTTGTCGTCATTTGCGTTACCTGAACCGGCCGCCTCCATCCTCGTTTTTTTTTTTTTTTTTTATCTTTATTGAAGAAGAGTAATGCACATATACAGTCAGTAAACAAAAACAAAATCACAATTTAAATCAAGTAAAAAACAGATTAAATAATAAAATAACACACAGTACATACAGGAAAGAAAGTAATATACAGAATATAAAGTAAGATAAACCAATAAAGACGCAGATATAAATCATTCTTTAAACAGAGGGGGAAAGGTTTTATAATCATGCACACATTTGTTACATTTTCTGTTCTTAATTAAAAGTAGAGATTTTAGAAGAGGACTTTAACTCTAGATTAAGAATTGATTAAATTAATCCATGCTCGTTTATTTTGATTTGGAGGCGCAGGTGAAGTGACGTTTTATGGTTAATTTCGCACAGCATTGTGGGTGGTAAAATACAATTCATTTCCTGATAGCATGCATCCGATCCATACTTCATAAAACCAGGAAGTTAGTATCCATGCTGCAATGTTCAGTATACTGAGGTGGACACAAAAAATGCACACTGAATGACCACGAGAGTTCAGTCTACTGAAACGCCCTACTGAATAGTACGCACTGCATACTGAACTGTGGCTATTCGGAAAGGGCCTGATACTTCAACAGAGTATCAGGCTGTTTTCGAAACGGCGACTACATACTACTATCGAAATCAGTATGCAGTATATACTGCATACTGATACAGTATATACTGCATACTGCGTTAAACAATAGTTTGTAGTATGACTGCCAGTCTTCGGTTATTTTGCAGTATGCTTGGCCCAGTTAAACTGATTTATGGTCCTGGAATGCTGATGTAAACAACAGCCCATCTGTAGGTAAACGCCGCTACGGTGTAGTAGCTAACAAGTGATTCATTTTGATTGTCCTTATTTTACATGGGACAAAAACATTTACCTGTGAGATCGGGTCGTAGTAAATTCAGCAGTGTTTGATTGTCATCAGGGCGCTGTATAACGGAGACGGATCTGATTCATCTGGTGAAGGTTACGTTAAATCATTCTTGTAATCCTGCTTTAATCAAACTGCATGCCTTTTCATTCAACTTGTTAATTGGTACTATGTTTGTGTGTTTTACTCCGACTTTGTAACAAAATAATTAACATAATTAAAATAAAACAGTCAACAATCTCTTATATCTAATGTCACAATCCCCTGGTTTGAAATATGATTAGCATGCATTAAAATTGTAGAATACTTTTCAGGCATTCAGGTTTAATTTTCAGCTGTGAATAATATGTAATAATGAAGCATCCAAGGACCCTGTAATTGCAGCTGTTTGTCCAGCTGTGGCTCATGCACTGTACAGTCTAAAAAGCAGGAAAATCTGAGGTGTCATATTTGTTTTTTGGTTCATGCCCATAATATGGCAAGATATTCAGTCACCGCCACCGATGAGTTCAAACAGCTGCGCTCCGGCATTTAGATCTCTGACCTGGCACTTTGCATTGTGGGAAACCATACGCGAGGTAGACTGGTCTGATGCGCACTGTACATTTTTCCCGAATCAGTATGACATCCTGGTATTTTTGGTATACTGCGAATCTTGCAGTTGTTCGCATACTGCATACTGCATACTGCATACTGCATACTGCATTTTTGACCAAATCAGTATGTACTACTAGTAGTATGCGGTTTCGAAAACAGCCTGAGAGTTGGAACAGTTATCTCAGTTGTTGCAAAAGTTAAAGGTTTCGGGAATAACTAAAGTAGTACCAATATTACAGATGTTTCTTTATCTACAGCAAAATCCAATTTTTCTTAGTTTGTGGTTGTTTCTTGTTACTCTGGTGATTTTCTTTTTTTTTCTCATACAGTGATGCCATTTAAAGTAAATTAAAAAAATGAAAAAACATCATTTACTTTCATTAGAAAGTGTGCTCTTCCCATACTTAATACAGTAATAGAGTAAATCACATTGGTAAATGTTTCATGATCTATTTATATATAGAGGGAAAGGGAGGAACTACGTCACCAAATTGAGGAAGCCAAACAAACGCTTGCATGCTTGCACCTGAACACAGCGAACATAGTGGCCATTGGTGGTACTCCGGGGTAGGCCTTCCTCCTCCCTCTGCCTCGTCTGGTTTTCCTTTTCTGTTGTTTTTGTACGCTGTGCCGTCTAAAAAAGCATGTGTAGAGCTCGCCTGTTTCTCTGAGTCAATCGGTTGGTTGAGCGTGACCAGACATATACCACTCCTTCTCTGTAATCTTGTTTGTCTCGTTTAAACTTTTCCATTTTGGTTTGTGTCAAAGCATTCGACAATTTGTCAATGTCCACACGGAGTTTTCTCTCCGCTGTCTCGGTTTGTTCGCTGTGTTCAGGTGCTACGCGTGCAAGTGTTTGTTTGGCTTCCTCAATTTGATGACTTAAGCGGGGGACACACTACAAGATAATCGGGACGATTTTGGGCCCGATTCCCCCCTTCTGACCAAAGTCAGCAAAGGCCCGACTATCTGTAGATCTAAAGATTATCTTGCCAGATTGTCCTGGGGTTTGAGGTGTGTTAAGAGTGATTTTAACGTCCCCGATCTGCTCGGAAGACTATTGGGGCCGCCCCGATTTGAAATCGTAAATATTAAATATTGGTCGTCTCGTTGCACACCACACACTATAAGAACTGAACTGATAATTTGTCATGATTTGTCGTTATGTGTGGGGTCTCTCACATTTTCAAATTCTTTTAGTGTGTGCCAGGCATACGTTCCTCCCTTTCCCTCTATATAAACAGATACAGACTTTATGAAGTACCACTAAGGAATTAGAATAATGATAAACAGATACATGTACCAATGTGATTCACTCTATTACTGTATTAAAGGGATACTTCACCCATTGAAACATGAATCTGTAGTGAAATTGGGTCATATATGTAGTAGAAATGTGAAATAAATTTTGAAGTTGGTGCCTTCTTGACCGAGAAAAGGCAGAAAGTGTCTTTTTGCCTTATGTAGATTAGAGACAACAACTCCCAGAATGCACAGCACCGCAGGACACTCCCGCTGAAGGAGAGGTGCATTCACGTGGTATCGGAAAAATTAGATTTCGAGTTGTAAAATGAACATGAAACACCTGATCAAGTCGGTTTTGTGTTTTGTTAACATACTTTTTATTCATGCACGTATTGCACATCAACTTTTTGCTCAAATATAACTTTTGACAATAAGTTTTCTCTAAGAAACTTGGACAACCCGAGCAGCACCTGAATGCAGCATTACTCGCGGACATTTACTAATAATCATATGGCAGTTTCCTCAACTGAATCAGAGATTTCTTTCAGAAGGAATTTGCATCTTGGAAATTCCTGGCAGAAAACAGACTCTATGTCTGTGTCCATAGGCAAACAGTCACAGCACCGACAACACAAGTCTGCCCCGGCTCCTTCTTCCTCTCACAGCCGCGGACCTAGCCAGCTAGGCTAGCTAGCCTGCCTAGCGGCACCAGCAGCCAGCAGCCAGCTCGCCGCTATATTGTGGCTCGTAGAAAGAGCCACGAACATCCGATTCGAGCACAAAACCTTTAAAATCCCCTTCATCCATATCAGTTTGAAGTTGAAACATACTTTTTTCGCCATTCTTGTCCTTCAGCTTTAGCCATAGAGACACCCAGCTTGAGCCGGCTCAGGCTCCCTGTCTCACAGCAGCTGTCTGTCTGCAGAAGGCACCTGGCAGCAATATTGCGGGCGGCTCGTAGAAAGAGCCATGAAAATCCATTTCGAGCACAACACCTTCAAAATCCCCTTCATCCATATCAGTTTGTAGTTGACTTTCCGCCATTGTCGGCTTTACTCAGCTTTATCCACAGATCCTGTTAGCACAGCTTCCAACTAAGCAATATGGCGGATGTTAAGTTTCGTTTTTGGGAGTGAGGTCCCGCCCACTGATCTGTGATTGGTCTGTAGCTTCAGTGGTTGAAAACATGAGGAACTAGCAATGTAGTTTCACCCCTGCTAACCACAACAGCTGCCAGTGACGCAATATGACGATTTTTGCATCACTGGAGGCTGTTTGTCAGAAAAGAAATTACAGATATTTCTCATCTTAGGGGGAAATGAGGGCTGGATGCAAGACCATTCAATAAAACCACAAGTTAACTACTGATACAAAGCTTAATGCAAATGGGTAAAGTATCCCTTTAAGTATGGGAAGAGCACACTATTTAACAAAAGTAAATGATGTATTTTCTTTTTTTTTATTTACTTTAAATGACATCACTGTATGAGAAAAAAAATTACCAGAGTAACAAGAAATACACAACAACCACATACTAAGAAAAACTGGAATTTGCTGTAGATAAAGAAAAATCTGTAATGTAAACCTTTAACTTTTGCAACAACTGAGAGAACTGTTCCAACTCTCATACTCTGTTGAAGTGTCAGCATGGTGGATCACCTTCATCAGGATTGATTTGCTAGCAGCTGTGTGTTGTTTGCTCGTTATGTCCTGATTGGTCAGTGCAGGTCACCTGTATAATACTTAAACCTTTCTCAGCTTGATGTTGGCATTGCAGCTGCTCATTCAACATGATGGCTTGTTTTTTCACCTCAGGGTAAGCATGGTTTTGTTTGTGATATTTTAACTAATTTCTGCATGGTATAGTCACACTTTGTCTTTTTTTTTTAAAGGGCTTTGCTCATTGTTTTGCTGACTGGTTCAAGTTACAGCTACCCTGCAAACAAAGGTAGAGTATCCCTGTTATCAATATGTAAAAGTTGTTTGTCGTCTTAAAACTTATGAGCAGCTCATTCTTCCTAGGTTATGATCCCAGTTCAAGCAGCAGTCACGGTGCAAAATCTCCTTCTGCTGGCTCACATTGGGGTGGATATGTCCCTTCAGCGTCTGGTTCTGGGGCTCTCTCAAATCTAGCTCATGCACAAGCTGCCCCAGACACAGAATATACTTATTCTCAACCCAGTGGGCAGAGACAACCAGCAGCAACTTCTTACAGCCTAACTCTGCTGCACGTGTACCTTCAGGCTATGCTAGCAGCTCTAATGTGGGTGCTTTTCAACCAGCCACTAGCCAAGGTAACTGGTGCTAATTTGACTGATTTTAAAATAGTTTTGGAGCTATTTTTAATATCTGTTGGTGCTAAATACTTGACATTAACTTGTATTTTATTCAATTTTTCATCCTAGACATCGCCTGGGCTGTCGCACCGCCTAGTCTTTCTGGTGAAACTCCTGGACGTGGTAGTGCTCAACTGGTGTCCAGTAACCCTGAACCTCTTGCCCCCAGCAATGTCAGTCCACCTGGATATCCACAGTACCAGGGAGGTGAATTGTCAAAGTATGAAAGCGCCTTTGATCACGGCAACTCTGAATCTGAGACTGAAGAGCAAGGCTTCCAGCAATCTCCTCCTGTTGCCGAAGTTCAAGCCCAACCAGAGCCCACCAGTGACGTTCAGCCCTCAGGCTCTGACGGAAGCTGGCCTGTGCTTCCTTATCCTTATGACTACATGTTCTTGACCGGCCAGTATCCCCCAGGCACGTTCAGTCACTCGAGCCAAAGCTTTGAGCAGGGAGCAGACCACTGGCAAGACTCTCACCACATTAGGTACCATTTTCCTGCCTACCCTGGTGCTCAGCAGGTTGAGATGGCCCCTGAGCTGAAAGCCCCTCAGAGCTACAAGCAGCCCAGCCAAACTGTGGCGCGACGCACTGGCAGCGCAAACAATCCCTACTATGGACTTGGTTACCAAGGATCTTATGCACAGCCAGGATGGTTTGAACAACCACATCAGGGCAGCTCAACAGGTGGACATGGAATGAACAAGGTAGGCTAATGTCTTTTGGCTTCAAACTGAATTGTCAAAGCTTGATGACTTGAAATGTAATCTCTCTATTTCTTTTCAGGGTGGATACTAAATGAAAACATTCACACCTTGTTTGTGACATCAAAGATCACTTAACTACATGTTTGCCTTGGTTAAGTTTGTTAGTGGAGTAGTACTGCCAAGAGACATCAGCAACATATTTGCTCAAAAGTGTTTAATTTATTAAGTCAAAGCCTTGTCACAATGATGTCAGTCTAAGGGGCTATGTTGGAAATCTTAGATGTGCAAAAAATGGGTCTAAACTCTACAGATGTACTCAATTAAAGGCCCTAATGGTATTAAAACTACTTGTTGTTGCGTTGATATTTGTTGGCCTAACCAGGTTTGACCTTGCCTTAAAAGACTGGGTTTAAAATGGCATGAACTAAAACTGATTCACGAGGCTGGACCATGACTTCAAGTGTCTTATAAAATGATGTCTGTGCAAGGGGACCCCTGAGGCACCCTTTAAAAAACTTCCTCTTAAGTCCCAAAGGCCCCAAATGGGTCCCTCTCATAAAAGTGTAAAAAAAAATATTTGTTTTCCCTTTCACCGCATCAACGTTTTCAACAACTTCAGACCTAACCATAGATGTAAAGTTTTATATAATTTATGTTTTTTTTTGTCATAAGAACCCTGATTTTTTTTTTTTAATAGGAAAAACCAAAATATGCTATATTTTTGAAAAAAAGAGGCGCAAAGTGGAATATTTGGGATGAAGTTATTAGAGCCTTGATATGCCCAATAATTGATAACAACATTCATTTTGATGCATTATTATTTTTGGAGCAATGGGAGTTTATTCACAAACACTTCCTCTTAAGTCCTTAAGGCCCCAAATGGGTACCTCATTAAAATGTAATATATAAATATTTGTTTGGACTTTCACCTCATCAAATCTTTTCAACGACTTCAGACCTAACCATGGATGTAAAGGTTTATATAATTTTTTTTTAATATATTTTATGTTTTTTTTTGTCATAAGAACCCTGATTTTGGCTGCTGAGCCTGAAAAGTGTGAAATAACCAGTTTTAACTACGGGCAGACTCAAGCTAGACACTCCGACATATACAGACAAAATATATTTTTAACCACATTCACACAACTCTTCTATATCTATCCCAACACATCAAGACCATTTTTGTGATGTTCAGCTTTTTTATTGCTGAGCATTTTGCAAGTAAAAACAACCAGGCCTCCATTGAAAATGTATGTGATAAAGTCTCTGCTGCCCCCGGTGGTTTAGGGGGGGTCATCACATCTAAAACCAGTTTTCCCTGTATTTTGAAGGTAGAGGCTTAGATTTATTAGGTTATCATGGGAAAAGCATTATATTATGTCAGGATTACAGTGTATCAAACACAAGTGGTTATAATGGGAGTAGATTGGCCCAAATGGGGCCTTCGGGACTGGAGAGAGACACATATGTGGATCTCCTATTCTATACACCTTGCAAACAAGGTGATCATGGATTTTTAAAATTAATAATAAAAAAAACATCTTGGCCAAGTTTCATACAATTAGCATTAAGATTGACCGATATATTGAGAATCAAAAATGAAAAATATGCAAAATGTACACGTTTGGGCCCTAAGATGCCTCAAGGGTTAAAAATAAGGCTGTTCTCCAAAAGTACCAAGTTGGACTCCAAACCAATGCACAGCAGTAAGAAAAAAGGTAGAAGTGAGTGCTGCACTGGGTCAAAAAATGTAGAGGAATCAGGTGCTCTTCAAGAACAGGGGACAGAAGTCACAAAGCTAAAAAGTTCGACTGTCCTGGTGACAGACAAAGTTTAAAGTGTGGAGAGGCGTCTTAACTGAAAGTGAGGAACTTTGTTGCATAAATCCTTCATTAAACAGGGATGTGTCTTGACTGAGTCTTTGTCAGGACATAATTGACACAGATAAAAACAGGTGCTTAAATATAATTGTCATGGTCAGAACTTTAAGTAGGGTAAACTATGAATAAACAAGTTTAGTGCAAACACCTACACATTACAAATTTCAGAATTTGTCAAAGACATAATTGATATAATGATGGTAAACCCAAGACTGCATGGAACTGGAGATGGAAAATCAGGTTCAGGTTACTTTATTTGTGACTGTAGGTAGATTTCTTTGCAGCCAGCAAGATTGATATCCATCATGACATAGGTTACAAGACAAATAGAACAATGAACAACACATAAGAGAAGATCTACTAAAACATTATAAAAACCTAAAAAGTTATAAGTAACTAAAAAGGGTAAAAAAGTAATAGAATCACTCAAGGTTCCACAAATCAGGGCATAGGTGAGACAGAAGTCCCCACGATAAGATCGATTAAAACACAAATAATTAATCTCTCCAGTCAGGGTACAAGTATGTTTTTGGCCATAAATAAACACAGTTCAAGAAACATTAAGGCCTAACACCATCAATACAAGACACATATGCACTTTAAATGGGCGTTAGTCTGGAAATGAAGTCACTAATATTAATATACAAAAGACATTTAAATGACCTTAGCATTACCAGTTAGAGAAAAGGAGAGCAATCAATCTCCTCGTTAAGGCCGAGGAAGGACGTGGCCCTGAGTGTGTAGATCCAAAAGTTTTCCCGTTGTCGAAGGCATTTGAGTTTATCACCTCTTAGGTTTTTGGGAATGACTTCAATGGCCATGACTTTTAATGTATCTGGATTGGTGTGACCTGCTATCTGGTAGCGCTGTGCCATAGGGTACTTTGAGTTTTTAGTCCTTATGGCGTATTTATGTTCAGCCAGTCTGCGCTTTGTGCGGCCAACATAAAAGGAGCCACATTTACATTCAAGTCTGTATACGACGTGTCGTGTTGCAGTTAGCAAAGCTGCGGCAGTGAAATGAATGGTCTCTTTTTATGTTGTCACAGTGGATACAGGCTCCACATCTGTAGGTTCTATTCGTTTAGGGAACCACGAAGCAGGTTGGGGGGCAGGGAGATGTCTTCTAACCAGACCGTCCTTGAGGGTGGGGCCCCTTCTAAAACAGAAGGCTGGGGATTCAGTAAACACTGAGCTGAGGGTGGTATCGCTCAGCAGGATGTCCCAGTTTTTTGACGATGTGTTTAATGTCATGAGCCATGTTACTGTATTGGGTGGAGAAAATAATCCTTGAGGGTTTCTGTTCTGCTCTAGGTGTTTTGTTAAGAAGTACTCAAGCACCACTTCATTATATTGTATTATATTTACATTATAAATCTACGACACATGTCGTCAGCTTGGTGTTCAAAATCATCATTGTTGTCACAGATCCTCCTGAGTCTTATACACTGTGCGATGTTTTCGATCGTTTTGAAAATCTCAGACTCAAACTGCACGAGTAAATCGCATGCCATGAAAAGCCAAAGCTCATGATTTATGTGCGCACACTGTGCGGTCCGATGCTCGGCTGCAACCTGATTGCTCACACTATAAGAGCGAAATAAACATGTCAGGTCCCCAAATCCGGAAGAGGACTGGAGAGATGCTCACGAAGGAGAAACGTGCTGTCTTGGCCATTTATGCCATTCTATGCGCTGAAACATCAGTAAAGGCATGAGTGTGCCTGCCACATCTCAACGACAGTGCTTAATTTGTAAACCCTGAGGTCCCAGAGCACAGAGAGAGTGCTGTTCTGGCGCGGCAGGAGGACGAGCGGACACACGGACATCAGTGCGCACTTATTGCACGTTGGAGTTGTTTTGATAGCGTCTGTTAACAGAGACTACAGTCTGCAGTGTAGATCCCACTGTTCTGTGCTCAACTGATTTACTGTACATTAGAACTGATGATCGATTGAAGTTTCTGTTTCATATCTCTCCACCTCTGTGCGCAAACCAATGGCGCTAGTGCATGTGAGTGAGGGGCGCGGCTTTTGAGGGAGCACAGAGGGGAGGGGGTGGGTGAAGACGGAGCACGGAGAGAATGCTACTTTAGTTAGTTTAAAAAAATGACCAACCCTGCCTTAAGCACTGCTCAACAAGTCTGGCCTCCATGTCCTCAGTCCAAACCACACGCTGCGGCGGCACCGATGTGACGACATGCTTCTTCTTCTGGACGTGGTAATGTTTACATTTTTCACGCAGGCGCAGTGAGGGGAAAACCCACTGATCTCAGGTGAATCAGCTCGTAGCTCTGCTTCAACTGTGCGATACCTTCACGAGGGTCGACCAAAATATCAAACAAGTTTGATTTTCAGGCGACCAGCCGATTGCTGGTCGGGAGGGTTATATCGGTGCTCGTTGCCCCCTGTATACAACACGGCTCACACCTCACGATTAAGCTGAAATTCGGCCCGACTCCAAAAATTCTTGCATGACTCAGAAATCGCACAGTGTATGCCCGCCTTAAAGGATGTTGGAAATCAGACTTTTAGGGTGAAAACTGTCTGCACTTAGTATAGTGTTTCTGTCACTGCTCGTCCTAAAGATTGACGTGTGTAAATGTCTGTGAGTGTCAACAGTGATTTTCAAGTCAAGGAAGCTTATCTCTGTGTTGCTATATTCCAAGCTGAATGTCCCGGCCTTAACGAGGAGATTAATTGCTCTCCTTTTCTCCAACTGGTTATGCTGAGGTCATATAAATGTCTTTTGTATATTAATATTAGTGACTTCATTTCCAGACTAACGCCCATTTAAAGTGCATATGTGTCTTGTCTTGATGGTGTTAGGCCTTAATGTTTCGTGAACTGTGTTTTCCATCTCCAGTTCCATGCAGTCTTGGATTTACGGTCATAGCTTTACTTCAATGTAGATGTGATTCAACACATAATGAAGCGGTCCTGGTGGTGTTTCTTCCACTCTGTTCTAGTATATATCAATTATGTCTTTGACAAATTTTGTGATGTAGGTATAGGTGTTTGCACTAAGCTGGTTTATTCATGGTATACCCTACTGAAACAAGTTGTGAGGTATATTGTGTAATATAACATTCATCTTGATGTGTTTGTTAACTGTTTAAATCAGACGTTGCAAATGTATCATGTGACCATCACGTCTGTCACATGACATCCTATTTAAGCACCTGTTTTTATCTCGTCAATAATGTTCTGATGAAGACTCAAAATGCATAGAAACATCCCTGTTTAATGAAGGATTTATCAAGAGTGCCTCAGACTTTCAGTTAAGACTGCCTCTCCACACTTCAAACTTTGTCTGTCATCAGGACAGTCAAACCTTTTTTTTTTTTTTTTTAGCTTGTTGACTTCTGTCCCTGAAGAGCACCCGATTCCTCTACTTTTTGACCCAGTGCAGCACTTACGTCTACCTTTTTTTCTACTACTGCTGTGCATTGGTTTGGAGTCCAACTTGGTACTTTTGGAGAACAGCCATATGTTTAAGACCCCTTGTATAGACACTACTAATTTTTGAACTTCAAGTCATGGTCCAGCCTCTTGAAACATCAGTTTTAGTTCATGCCATTCCCCTTGAGGCACCTTAGGGCCCAAACGTGTACATTTAGCGTATTTTACTTTTTTGATTCTCAATATATCGGTCACTTTTAATGCTAATTGTATGAAACTTGGCCAAGATGTTTTTATTATTTTTAACATTGCATGATCACCTTGTTTGCAAGGTGTATAGAATAGGAGATTTGCATATATGTCACACTCCACATCCTTGGGCCCATTGACTCCCATTATAACCACATATTTTTGATACACTGTAATCCTGACATGTTTTCCCCATGATAACCTAATAAATCTAAGCCTCTACCTTCAAAATACAGGGAAAACAGGTTTTAGGTGTGATGACCCCCCTAAACCACCAGGGGCAGCAGAGACTTTATCACATACATTTTCAATGGAGGCCTGGTTGTCTTTACTTGCAAAATGCACAGCAATAAAAAAGCTGAACACCACAAAAATGGTCTTGGAGTGTTGGGATAGATATAAAAGAGTGGTGTGAATGTGGTTGAAAATATATTTTGTGTGTGCGTGTATGTCAGAGTGCATGTCAGCCACCATATAATCAGGGGGGATTGAGTCCCCCTCACCTTTTAAAAACAGTTGTTTGGACCCGTCCACATATCCCATAATAAACATTAGCGCAGGACAGGTCTATTTGTCCAGCGCTCTTTCCATAGCTTCACAATCAAATCCATTCCACTTTATCGGTAAGGATTACCCACATTAATAGAAATCCACTCCGCGTTTTCCTAGTTTTCGTCCACACACACAGCACGCATTCGCACATGCACCGAAGCAAGCCTCTATAGAGTTTGATCAACGAGATAACGTCAGTTTCGCAGTCATTGTCAAAATGTCCAGCTTTTGCAGAAAATGCATTCTTATTTAGACATTTAGCATCAGGTCATGTTAGATTGTTAACTAACAAAACAATAAAAGGCACTGAAAAGCCTAGGTACACATTTTCCTAACACCTCCTGTTTTGAAAAGTTCCACTTGAGATTCCGTTATTTATATGAGTTCAGCACAGCAGCAAGCAGCCGTACATTAACATTTTTAAAATTAAGCCATGAGAAGCTTCAGTTTTAATGCATTTACAAGAGTGTACGGACAGTGGACCTTATCGCTCCCTCTCTTTCTCTAAAGCTGATTTGATTCTGCTGTCTTTTGTTGTGTCTTATTTCTCTGCTGGAGTCAAGAGGGATTTTTTTGTTTTTTTTTAAATGCGAGTTTTGCTATGCTGAATGAGTGGTCTTATTACATAGAGACTCTGGTTGCACAGAGCCTGCCTTATGGGTAAGTAATTTTTAAAGATGCCTCAAGGGTTGAACCCAGTCTTTTAAGGCAAGGTCAAACCTGGTTAGGCCAACAAATATCAACGCAAGAACAAGTAGTTTTAGTACCATTAGGGCCTTTAGTTGAGTACATCTGTAGAGAGAGTGCACATCTAAAATTTCCAACATAGCCCCTTAGACTGACATCATTGTGACAAGGCTTTGACTTAATAAATTAAACACTTTTGAGCAAATATGTTGCTGATGTCTCTTGGCAGTACTACGCCACTAACAAACTTAACCAAGGCAAACATGTAGTTAAGAGATATTTATTGATATAACAAACAAGGTGTGAATGTTTTCATTTAGTATCCACCCTGAAAAGAAATGGAGAGATTAAATTTCAAGTCATCAAGTTTTGACAATTCAGTTTGAAGCCAAAAGACATTAGCCTACCTTGTTCATTCCATGTCCACCTGTTGAGCTGCCCTGATGTGGTTGTTCAAACCATCCTGGCTGTGCATAAGATCCTTGGTAACCAAGTCCATAGTAGGGATTGTTTGCGCTGCCAGTGCGTCGTGCCACAGTTTGGCTGGGCTGCTTGTAGCTCTGAGGGGCTTTCAGCTCAGGGGCCATCTCAACCTGCTGATCACCAGGGTAGGCAGGAAAATGGTACCTAATGTGGTGAGAGTCTTGCCAGTGGTCTGCTCCCTGCTCAAAGTTTTGGCTCGAGTGACTGAAGGTGCCTGGGGGATACTGGCCAGTCAAGAACATGTAGTCATAAGGATAAGGAAGCACAGGCCAGCTTCCGTCAGAGCCTGAGGGCTGAACGTCACTGGTGGGCTCTGGTTGGGCTTGAACTTCGGCAACAGGAGGAGATTGCTGGAAGCCTTGCTCTTCAGTCTCAGATTCAGAGTTGCCGTGCTCAAAGGTGCCTTCATACTTTGACAATTCACCTCCCTGGTACTGTGGATATCCAGGTGGACTGACATTGCTGGGGGCAAGAGGTTCAGGGTTACTGGACACCAGTTGAGCACTACCACGTCCAGGAGTTTCACCAGAAAGACTAGGCGGTGCGACAGCCCAGGCAATGTCTAGGATGAAAAATTGAATAAAATACAAGTTAATGTCAAGTATTTAGCACCAACAGATATTAAAAATAGCTCCAAAACTATTTTAAAAACAGGCAAATTAGCACCAGTTACCTTGGCTAGTGGCTGGTTGAAAAGCACCCACATTAGAGCTGCTAGCATAGCCTGAAGGTACACGTGCAGCAGAGTTAGAGCTGTAAGAAGTTGCTGCTGGTTGTCTCTGCCCACTGGGTTGAGAATAAGTATATTCTGTGTCTGGGGCAGCTTGTGCATGAGCTGGATTTGAGAGAGCCCCAGAACCAGACGCTGAAGGGACATATCCACCCCAATTTGAGCCAGCAGAAGGAGGGTTTGCACCATGACTGCTGCTAGAACTGGGATCATAACCTAGGAAGAATGAGCTGGTCGTAAGTTTTAAGACAACAAACAACTTTTAAATATTGATAAAAGGGATACCCTACCTTTCTTTGCAGGATAGCCGTAACTTGAACCAGTCAGCAAAACAATGAGCAAAGCCCTTTAAAAAAAAGCCAAAGTGTTACTATACCATGCAGAAATTAGTCAGAACATCACAAACAAAACCATGCTTACCCTGAGGTGAAAAAACAAGCCATCATGTTGAATGAGCAGCTGCAATACCAACATCAAGCTGAGAAAGGTTTAAGTATTATACAGGTGACCTGCACTGACCAATCAGGACATAACGAGCAAACGACACACAGCTGCTAGCAAATCAATCCTGATGAAGGTGATCCACCATGCTGATACTTCAACAGAGTATCAGGCTGTTTTCGAAACGGCGACTACATACTACTATCGAAATCAGTATGCAGTATATACTGCATACTGCGTTAAACAATAGTTTGTAGTATGACTACCAGTCTTCGGTTATTTTGCAGTATGCTTGGCCCGGTTAAACTGATTTATGGTCCTGGAATGCTGATGTAAACAACAGCCCATCTGGAGGTAAACGCCGCTACGGTGTAGTAGCTAACAAGTGATTCATTTTGATTGTCCTTATTTTACATGGGACAAAAACCTTTACCTGTTAGAGCGGGTCGTAGTAAATTCAGCAGTGTTTGATTGTCATCAGGGCGCTGTATAACGGAGACGGATCTGATTCATCTGGTGAAGGTTACGTTAAATCATTCTTGTAATCCTGCTTTAATCAAACTGCATGCCTTTTCATTCAACTTGTTAATTGGTACTATGTTTGTGTGTTTTACTCCGACTTTGTAACAAAATAATTAACATAATTAAAATAAAACAGTCAACAATCTCTTATATCTAATGTCACAATCCCCTGGTTTGAAATATGATTAGCATGCATTAAAATTGTAGAATACTTTTCAGGCATTCAGGTTTAATTTTCAGCTGTGAATAATATGTAATAATGAAGCATCCAAGGACCCTGTAATTGCAGCTGTTTGTCCAGCTGTGGCTCATGCACTGTACAGTCTAAAAAGCAGGAAAATCTGAGGTGTCATATTTGTTTTTTGGTTCATGCCCATAATATGGCAAGATATTCAGTCACCGCCACCGATCAGTTTAAACAGCTGCGCTCCGGCATTTAGATCTCTGACCTGGCACTTTGCATTGTGGGAAACCATACGCGAGGTAGACTGGTCTGATGCGCACTGTACATTTTTCCCGAATCAGTATGACATCATGGTATTTTTGGTATACTGCGAATCTTGCAGTTGTTCGCATACTGCATACTGCATACTGCATTTTTGACCAAATCAGTATTTACTACTAGTAGTATGCGGTTTCGAAAACAGCCTGAGAGTTGGAACAGTTATCTCAGTTGTTGCAAAAGTTAAAGGTTTCGGGAATAACTAAAGTAGTACCAATATTACAGATTTTTCTTTATCTACAGCAAAATCCAATTTTTCTTAGTTTGTGGTTGTTTCTTGTTACTCTGGTGATTTTCTTTTTTTTTCTCATACAGTGATGCCATTTAAAGTAAATTAAAAAAATGAAAATACATCATTTACTTTCATTAAAAAGTGTGCTCTTCCCATACTTAATACAGTAATAGAGTGAATCACATTGGTAAATGTTTCATGATCTATTTATATATAGAGGGAAAGGGAGGAACTACGTCACCAAATTGAGGAAGCCAAACAAACGCTTGCATGCTTGCACCTGAACACAGCGAACATAGTGGCCATTGGTGGTACTCCGGGGTAGGCCTTCCTCCTCCCTCTGCCTCGTCTGGTTTTCCTTTTCTGTTGTTTTTGTACGCTGTGCCGTCTAAAAAAGCATGTGTAGAGGTGGACGGCGGTGTTTCCTCATCCTCACTAGCGGTAGCACTGCTAGGTAAAGGACACAGAACGAGCTTGCCTGTTTCTCTGAGTCAATCGGTTGGTTGAGCGTGACCAGACATATACCACTCCTTCTCTGTAATCTTGTTTGTCTCGTTTAAACTTTTCCATTTTGGTTTGTGTCAAAGCATTCGACAATTTGTCAATGTCCACACGGAGTTTTCTCTCCACTGTCTCGGTTTGTTCGCTGTGTTCAGGTGCTACGCGTGCAAGTGTTTGTTTGGCTTCCTCAATTTGATGACTTAAGCGGGGGACACACTACAAGATAATCGGGACGATTTTGGGCCCGATTCCCCCCTTCTGACCAAAGTCAGCAAAGGCCCGACTATCTGTAGATCTAAAGATTATCTTGCCAGATTGTCCTGTGGTTTGAGGTGTGTTAAGAGTGATTTTAACGTCCCCGATCTGCTCGGAAGACTATTGGGGCCGCCCCGATTTGAAATCGTAAATATTAAATATTGGTCGTCTCGTTGCACACCACACACTATAAGAACTGAACTGATAATTTTGTCATGATTTGTCGTCATGTGTGGGGTCTCTCACATTTTCAAATTCTTTTAGTGTGTGCCAGGCATACGTTCCTCCCTTTCCCTCTATATAAACAGATACAGACTTTATGAAGTACCACTAAGGAATTAGAATAATGATAAACAGATACATGTACCAATGTGATTCACTCTATTACTGTATTAAGTATGGGAAGAGCACACTATTTAACAAAAGTAAATGATGTATTTTCTTTTTTTTAATTTACTTTAAATGACATCACTGTATGAGAAAAAAAATTACCAGAGTAACAAGAAATACACAACAACCACATACTAAGAAAAACTGGATTTTGCTGTAGATAAAGAAAAATCTGTAATGTAAACCTTTAACTTTTGCAACAACTGAGAGAATGTTCCAACTCTCATACTCTGTTGAAGTGTCAGCATGGTGGATCACCTTCATCAGGATTGATTTGCTAGCAGCTGTGTCTCGTTTGCTCGTTATGTCCTGATTGGTCAGTGCAGGTCACCTGTATAATACTTAAACCTTTCTCAGCTTGATGTTGGCATTGCAGCTGCTCATTCAACATGATGGCTTGTTTTTTCACCTCAGGGTAAGCATGGTTTTGTTTGTGATATTTTAACTAATTTCTGCATGGTATAGTCACACTTTGTCTTTTTTTTTTAAAGGGCTTTGCTCATTGTTTTGCTGACTGGTTCAAGTTACAGCTACCCTGCAAACAAAGGTAGAGTATCCCTGTTATCAATATGTAAAAGTTGTTTGTTGTCTTAAAACTTACGAGCAGCTCATTCTTCCTAGGTTATGATCCCAGTTCAAGCAGCAGTCACGGTGCAAAATCTCCTTCTGCTGGCTCACATTGGGGTGGATATGTCCCTTCAGTGTCTGGTTCTGGGGCTCTCTCAAATCCAGCTCATGCACAAGCTGCCCCAGACACAGAATATACTTATTCTCAACCCAGTGGGCAGAGACAACCAGCAGCAACTTCTTACAGCTCTAACTCTGCTGCACGTGTACCTTCAGGCTATGCTAGCAGCTCTAATGTGGGTGCTTTTCAACCAGCCACTAGCCAAGGTAACTGGTGCTAGTTTGACTGATTTTAAAATAGTTTTGGAGCTATTTTTAATATCTGTTGGTGCTAAATACTTGACATTAACTTGTATTTTATTCAATTTTTCATCCTAGACATCGCCTGGGCTGTCGCACCGCCTAGTCTTTCTGGTGAAACTCCTGGACGTGGTAGTGCTCAACTGGTGTCCAGTAACCCTGAACCTCTTGCCCCCAGCAATGTCAGTCCACCTGGATATCCACAGTACCAGGGAGGTGAATTGTCAAAGTATGAAGGCGCCTTTGAGCACGGCAACTCTGAATCTGAGACTGAAGAGCAAGGCTTCCAGCAATCTCCTCCTGTTGCCGAAGTTCAAGCCCAACCAGAGCCCACCAGTGACGTTCAGCCCTCAGGCTCTGACGGAAGCTGGCCTGTGCTTCCTTATCCTTATGACCACATGTTCTTGACCGGCCAGTATCCCCCAGGCACGTTCAGTCACTCGAGCCAAAGCTTTGAGCAGGGAGCAGACCACTGGCAAGACTCTCACCACATTAGGTACCATTTTCCTGCCTACCCTGGTGCTCAGCAGGTTGAGATGGCCCCTGAGCTGAAAGCCCCTCAGAGCTACAAGCAGCCCAGCCAAACTGTGGCGCGACGCACTGGCAGCGCAAACAATCCCTACTATGGACTTGGTTACCAAGGATCTTATGCACAGCCAGGATGGTTTGAACAACCACATCAGGGCAGCTCAACAGGTGGACATGGAATGAACAAGGTAGGCTAATGTCTTTTGGCTTCAAACTGAATTGTCAAAGCTTGATGACTTGAAATTTAATCTCTCCATTTCTTTTCAGGGTGGATACTAAATGAATCCCTGCACACCTTGTTTGTGATTTCAATAAAGAACTCTTAACTTCATGTTTGCCTTTTGTTAAGTTTGTTAGTAGACAGGATATCAGCAACACAATGGCTCAAAGTGTTTCAACTGAATAAAATGTTTTAACTATTCTACAGGTAGCTGCACGTCGACTGCTTGTCACAATGTTGTCAGTGTAAGGGGTTATGCTGGAACTCTAAGTACATGTAGATGTGCAAAATGGGTCTAAACTCTGAAGACATACTCAACAAATGGCTCTCATGGTACTAAAACTACAGTTATTTGTTTGCCTAACCAGGTTTGACCTTGCCTCAAAACACTGGGTTTAAAATGGCTACGGAGGGCATGAACTAAAACTGATTGTTTCAAGAGGCTTGACCATGATTTGAAAAGTTTGACACAAACTAATACACAGCAGTATTTGACTCTCAAAGTACTACCAGTGCAGATAAATGCTTGGATGGAGGTATGACGATGCATGGGTCAACACTTTACTTTGGCCCAGGAAAGCAAAGTTCTAGTCCTTGGTCACACCAAAGGGGAGCTTTTGGCATAATCCTTGCCCATAAGTTTCCAGAATCATGTCTTTTTGCCTACATGAAACCAACACAAATTTGTTAAAGGACGTATATGCTCACTTGAGTGTCTACTGCATGCCACTGGGGAACTTTGTGGGCCTAATTTTGGTCATAATGAAGCGTTTGTATATGATGACTTGGGATGAACATTTATATGCTCTCAAAGATCATTGTTTCTATGGCATATTTCAGGATCCCTATTTTAGTGTGTAGAACCATTTACCCAACACTGGTTGTGCAATGGTCCTCATACCCTTTGATTCACTGCTGATCTGCCTAATCAATGAATCAGGGTGTGGGAGTTTTAAATCCAACTTCCCCAGCTCCAGCATTAGACGTATGCCACGTATCCATCTTCTGATGCAATTCATACATTAAGTAAAAGCCATACATTTTAACACGTGGGAGGCCAAAGCATGGCTGGTGAAAGGTCCTTTCTTTATCACACTGGAGTACATCCATAAACAAATCCCAATGTCTTGGGTAGTTTTGATGTATAGTTTGGTTGGAAATGCATCTCAAACAAGAGGATATCAATACCCAATCTGTTACAGTGACATTGCCTGATGTCATTAATGGACAGTGGGCATCCTAATTCATATAAAAAATCACCTCGGAAAGAGTCTCCATTGATCTTTAATTAGAAGCAGCTGTTAATCACCTTTATGACTCTCCTCGGTGGCACCGTAATGGTTTCTGCAGTGAAGCCACAGCAGTCTGTTCAAGCCAAAGAACAGCAGCATCAGCAGGGTGTGTTTACTGTCTCTGTTTATGTGCAGTACACCACACTATTAATGTATCCCTTTCAGGTTTTCAGGTTATTTTGGACATTTGATAATTGCAATTTTTTTTCTATTTGAGCCAGAGAGAAAAGAAACACAATCTTCATCTCTTACTCCTCTGCCACTGTAACAACCTAAAATCCTCTCTTTCTAATGGTCTTTTCAGGCAAGGGACAAACAATGACCCACAGGAGAGAAATGGCAATTACCTCTAGTAAGGTGCCCACTTCACACACCTGTCACAACACAGATGAACCCATCATAAAAGGCCAGTGGAGAGGGACAAAAACGAGGGAGTTCTCCCCCGGTGACCCTTCAGCTTTCATAGTCTCCCCTCCTTTTCAGCTAGACTATTAAGACATAAAGGGGTCAGTCCCCAGACGGCTCCATCCTTTATCCTCCCCTCACACACTCATCTCTGACATAAAACCCTGAATGTGTTCTCTTATTGGTTGCCACTGAGCATTGACATCAAGATTGTAATTGTGGTTAATATTCTATAATTCTTCATTTATAGTTACTTTAAGGAGTAAAGGTGTTTCATTTTAATGATCAGTTGCTAGTTTTCTATGGTAACTTTCTAATAACCAAACTCATTGAAACTCAAATTACAAAAACAGGAAATTAGTTTGAAATATCACTTATATTAAATTGAATTTAATGCTTTCAGTGAAGCAGTGCTTGAAAGCGTTTTGCATGCAGCGCAGAGAAAAATTAATATACATATTACCATATGTTGCGATTTGGCATCTGGCGTCCTCCTGTGCCAGTCGATGTGAAGGTGGGATCTGGTTCGACTTAGCCATGTGGCAAATATTGGCCTAAACAAACATGGATTTCAGATGTCTGGCAGTAAAAAGCCAGATAAAAAGACATGGCTATATGGGGGAAATAATTTGCCCATAAAAATCATAGATCTTCATACTTGAGTGTTATTCCTTCAAGTGTTTTACGGCTCTCTCTTAACATAATGAAACAGAAATTAAATCCCTCGGGGGAAAGATCTGACTTTTATTTACAGTCGTTCTCATCAGTGTGATTTCTTTTGATGAGATTCGGTCATTTATTGTCAAATTTACTTATTTATCTATCTAAGCTCACACACTCAATTTGAAGTGCACAAAGAAAAGCAAATCCTTTATTCTCTGCAGAGATTCCTCACATTTGAATACCTTTGTGGTATGAAAACCATATCATTAAGTGCACCGCAGAAATAGAGGAGGCATCAAATTCCATTACCATGTACAACTGCTTTACTTTTATTTCCAAGGGGGAGGGGTAAAAAAGGATGTGTACAGACCAGTGTTAAAAATCTACCCCCAGCCATTGCGAACGGCCCAATTGCCTTGTGATTAACGCACAATAAAAGAATGTGATGGCTTAAAGAAGCAGCAGGAAAAGCTGCCCAGTGAAAGATGGGTGTATGGCACACTCTATAATTAAGCCAGTCTGCACTTGATGAAAGTAGATCACACTGGCGGGCCACGGCTTCACAGCCAGTTTGTTTTTACGACATAATTACAGTCCAAATCAAATGAGAAGATTTAATATTGCGCCACGACAAGCATGTACCCAATGCCAACAATGACACTGACCCCCCCTGTGGCAAGGTGTGTGTGTGTGAGCGTGTGGGGGGCAAGTCGGGCGTCAGGAAGCCTACACAGAGAATCTTCCCTACCACAGTAGCTATGTACCTGCGTCTGGGCCCACCTGGGAGGTCTGACACCAGTGGAATTACACTGACAGTGGGACAGGGGAGAAAGGAGAGTCTGTCTGTAAAATAAAGAAGGGAGGGAAGGTGAGGAGTGGGAGGAAGGAGGAGTTATGTGTAGAAAAGTTTATCTGGAGGTATAAATCGAGTAGAAGCAGGCAAAGGAAAGGAAACGGGGAACAAAGAACTGCAAATATAGATACAAGTGAGGTTATGACAGTCGGAGCAAGCGATGAAGAGAGTAAGAGAAAAGAGAAGACTTAAATAAGCAGACACAGAGGGTGTGGCTGAAGCAAAAAGATAAATAAATGTTTTGCTTGATTGTGTCTCCATGGCGAGGTGACGGCCTGTTGTTTAGGAAGGCCTGTGCAGTCAAAACCTGTGTTGTTTTAGTGATAATAATAAGGAATAGTTGAAGGGGAAAAAATCATTGTTTAAGTGGATCACATCAAGTGTCTTTGTTGTCATGTCTGCTCACTTTTCCATACTATTGTTTGCAGAAGTCTTTAAAAGTAAATGTAAATTTGAACTACACGCAGTCTTATTTCTGCAGGTTGGGGGAACTAATAGTTTAAACTTAAACAGCTATTTTATAATGACCTCATGTAATTAACCAAAAGGAGACCAGCTGAGAATTTTAGTCTGACCTCTGAAGCCTTTACTGATTCATATTTCTGTATAGAAAGATGTGGTGGAATATTTTATCTGGCTCATTTGTTTCACATAAGGTTTTAGTCAGGTCAACTTTTTGACTTATTAGTTCTTTCTAGCCTCAATTCCATATTGCAATAAACTTTTGGTAATTTAATCAGTCGGGTGCGTCTTATCAAAGGAAAATGCCTTCATCAGTGTATTTTAGTTAGATGCTTATTTCTGAATTGGAAAAAAGTTATAACATAAAGATATTTTGAAAATGTCATTTTATATTTACAAACTAAACATGTAAAGTATATGTAGCATGAATAGAAATCACTGAATAAACGTCAGCCTTATTTCACTTTTTTCCATGTAAAAGTAACAATGGTTTTGATCTTTCCTATATTTAAGGGATTTAAGAAATATATGGGATGAAATAATCACAACCATAAGTTGCCATTTCTGTTTTCTGATGAGTGCAGTTTTGATGCTCGACGACATAGTCGCGTCGTAAACGACCAAAACCTCCCACCGAGTGGCTTCAGTGTTTTTCTCCCTCTGAAAAAAACTGCATTTCCTGTCCTTTAGTTACACGCTCGACATGACCACAAAGCCTTTGTTCCTGCGGGTCAGATTTTCCCAAAAGAGAGAGTCTTCCCAAGCTGCAGCTGTTGAGTGACCACGCTCGACCACACCGCTCTCAGTCTCCTGACCACCCTCCTCTCCCTGCTCGCCCTCCATCCATTTCTCCCTCCTTTTTCTCCCCCCCCGTTTTCCCAGGAGCAGCCAGCTGTGCCGGATTTACTCTGGTGAAGCCTAGTGTGTTTACTGGGCGGGCAGTGTCATTTGACTGGGTACTGGTCAGGAGCAGTAGATTAGTGACTGTATATCTATAGAGAGGCCAGTGGGGCCTGAGCCCTGTGATCCAATGGAAAGTGGGGTCTCTGTGGCCGCCTTGTGGCTCTGTGTGGCCGAGGACGTCAACCGCCATCCCTGCTGACACCCTGTTCCCCGAGGACGTGGTTTTACTCCAAACCATGATTTCTCAACTCCCGCTCTGCGACTCACTGTCTGCATCTACAGGGCCTCTACCCAGCGCTTACTGGTGAAGAGGATACGGCACCTCCTCACCACAGGCGCTCCAGGCCACTTTTCTCCCACGGAGCTGGGCGCACAGAAGGGGGGCCTGCTCCTAAACAAGCTTAAAAGAGAACTTTGTAACCTTGTGTCACATGTGGCTGGTGGTAAAGAAGTGGCCGGATCGGATCTGTGAGCAAACATTTGTGCGGCTTCTGATTATACACAGAATAGCCCTTTCACAAAATAGACAGTTCAGAACGGGCTAAATAACGCCAAAATAGGTCGTGTGACATGAAGCATGAGGTTGTAATTACATTTGCAAGACAGATACACAACTGCTGCAAGTAAAATGTTTGCAATGCTGTGCAAATTGCACCCTTTTTATGTTTTCAGTAGAAAAGTAGAGAGCCTCATTTGACAGAAGACTTAATTTCTTACTTATTTTGAATAATTTAAATCATTTGCAGCAACTAACCATGCAAAGAAAGTCGTGCTATTCCAATTGCTTTGTCAATAGTTCTGCCACTTCTGGTATAAGAGCTGTGGGAATGTGACATCCTCACAACATGCACATTTCTGCTGACCAGAAGACCAGAATCATCAACATGGCACCCAGATGTCAGCCTTCAGGCACAAACACACGCAAACACAGTTAGGAAAGTTCCCCCCTGCAAACAGCAAGATTCTACAAACAGCATCTATGTAAGTAATTTGTATCTGCTTGTTTGATTATTGTCATGATATTCTGACATAATAATTATATTTTTACATTGGCTCATGCATAATTCTGAGATACTGAAACACTTCATGGGTCATTGTGTGTGGCAAGAGCTGGCAGGCAGCAAGAATTCCTCCTGATTCAACTTTCTCACACGAACCTGCCCCCATTTTCTTTCTTCACTCCTCTATCTCTGCTCCATTGTTCTGCCTCTTCTCTCTCTCTCTCTTTTTTCGCGCTTTACACACAAGCTAGTGCGCACACACACACGCACACACACACACACACACACACACACACACACACACACACACACACACACACACACACACTGTGCACTCACTCTTTCTGTTATGCTGTTATGTTATCCAATGGCCTGGAGGCTCAAGCGAGGACAGGCTTGACTGCTGTTGGCCTGATATCAAGAAATACCTGATGGGTCCCCACACTCATGCCAGGACTCATTTATGAAGCATGAGATGTTCAGCAGCTACATTCACAAACAAGACATATGAGTCATTTTCTCATTTGTATTGTTGTCTAAGACCAAGGGAGAAGTAGTAGCAGATATACAATACAAGTTTAGAAACTGATTTTCTGTTTGACCAATTACCTGGTATTGCAGCAAAACTAGGCATTTTATTTGTGGGATTCTGATTCAGTATCTGTCTGTGTCTTGTCTTGCCCTCAGTACGTTTGCCAAATAGGTGCAAGTGAGAAAGATTCTTCTCTGATAACGTGTTAGGTAGATTATTTATTGAAATCCAACCATATAACTGTCAACTCAGAGTGATTTGAGAGGTCCTCCAAACACAATTTCTGCATGTTTTTATTCTGGCTAATGACCAGAAATATCAGGGGGGGGGGCAAGAAACCACTGTATAACGGACGACTATCACAGCTTAACACATGAGATCCCATTAGCACTGTTACAACTCATTCACACTAAAGCAAACATTGCAACAGTGCAGGAGAAACTCTGGAAGACAACTAGGTCAACTTCTATTACACATGTAGTTCATTATTCTGCCTCATAGCTACATGCTAAAGGTTAAAGTTGTTTATCCTGTCGCAATCTTTCTATTTCTAAATAAAGCTTTTACACTTTTAATGCCATATTTCACATATTAATAATGGAGATGTCTTATTTTCTGTTCTAGTTAGGTTTGTCTTTAATAGTTGTTTTAAATGCTTTAAATCCTTTACATTTCAACAATGCATGGGTCAGCCACAGTTAGAAGGCAGTTGGTAGTAAAACTCTTACAAGTCATACTTTAATAAATCAGTTCTGACTAATTATAATTTAAATTGTTTATAGTCTATAACTGCCTGATGTGTGTTGTTGTATGGGGTGTAAAGTTGTTGACATTTCCTGCAAGTTTTCATTGCATGCCTACTAAATTAACATTGTAGTTGTTAAACTCATTGTAGAAAGTGTTTTCTGTCTTAACAGATTGTTAAGTTCACAAGAATGGGTCTGAATCGTGGGATTCAAACTATAGAGTCTTGCATAAAGACTTTTTTTTGCTGTACACACAAACTAATATTCACGTATAACTGTCATAAAATGTGTCAACGATCGTGGAGTTAGAACAAAAGGAAGAGCAAAGAATCAGAATAAAAAATGCCTCAATCATAGAGCAATTGCAACATTTATTGAAGTGTTGGCTTTCTTGTATTGATTTTTCAACACATTACAAAAATACATATATGTTCAAAACAGCAGACGTGTACTGTTCTGAAATCACTTTTTTTTCACAATGATGCACTCCCCCCAAAAAGACCAAGGAAACTATTTTGTACAAAGAGTGTAAGTGAAAGTTGTGAAAAGTGAAATATGAAATTGTTTTTTTTTTAATTACAGTTGTAAGTGCCGTCACAAGACCTTCAACTGACCATGAGGGGAAGAAAAAAATCAAAGTTCATGAACGTCTCAGAGAACTGATTTGGAAAAGCGTTCCAGCCCAAAGCATCGTATTCCCCAGCCGAAGGTTCTTCTTCTTAATGATCATCTTATTATTTTTTTTAATTCATTTTTGTTTTACATCCATGAAGGATAGCTTCACCAAACCAACAACAGACAAAAAATATATAAAAACTTTAAATAAAATAGAAAAGGTTGAAGAAACCAATGGCACCACTCTTGTTAGAAAAAAATAATAATCTGGCATGATTCTGCAATATTACAATTCAAAATGTGTCTTCCCATACAGTGAACAAGTAATCATACAGAAACATATCCATGAAGATAAAATCCCTCCACCAGGATAATCATACCAAACTGCTATGGCAGTCAAAAACATTTGAAAGAACATTGGAGAAAACAATACTTTATTATCATTTTAAACACTTACACAGAGTATTTTATTAATGGCATACTTCAACACTGTAAACATATTGTAAGACTGAATGTCCATGTGTGATTTTAGATCTCAGGGTTCTTCCGATCATCACTTGAAGGTGATGTATTTTGTAGCTGTATGGCTCTTTGAGGCCTGACTCAGACTGAGTTGTCCTTGAATGAATACACTGTGTGTTCACAAAAGGATCTGGATTTTTGCACTTGTCCATCAATATGTGTAAGCAAGCTGAAAGCAGCTCTTCGGACGATTTATTTGTGTTATTTCTCAAAACAGTACCAAACTAGGCTGCAACTGAATAGCTTATGGAGTGCTGCTGTGACCTCAACATCATTTCCTTTCTTAAAAAAATCACAAAAAGGCGAAATTTGCATTCAAGATAAAGTAAAAAATATTTTTCCATCAAAACAAGTATGTTTTGGCGCAAATGAAAACCAGACAAAAGGGCCAAAAAGGCAGGTCAAACTTTCAAGTGAAGATGATTTTGGTGATTGAGAACTGCAGCACTAAAGTGAAAGATGAGTCTCTGTCTCCTTTCATGTGGCTTTGCTCTCTCCCTCCCTCTCAGGCTCGCTGTCTCACTGTGACGGTCCGTTATATGATGTGGCCAGTAGATGTGCATTTAGGTACAAAAAACCCCCCTCACTTTTCATATGCTTCCAATTTCATTTGAATGACTCTTCTCCCTGGTCAAGGTCTTGCTCTCTCTCTCTCTCCATTTCTTTCTTCATTTCTCCGCTCCAATCTTTCATTTTTACTTTAAGAATAGCCCCTACCCAAGGTCGCCTGGCCTTACCTCCCATTGCAGCTGTGCTCAAAATTATCATAACTCATATAGCCAGATTCATTTCAGGATGAACGATGCAGAAAATAAAAAACTGTAATCCCCAAAAAGTCACGAACATGCACACTGTCTCAGAATCTGTTACTGCGAGTTAAACCCATATCACTTTGTGAAGCGAATGAACAGGCTTCCCTTTTAAAAGCCGCTCTAATGCATGAATCTGAGCTAGTGAACTGTGAAAAGACGCCGTCGGAGAGAGGCTTAGAGCACGCTGCGGAGAGAAGAAAACACACACGCTAACACACACACTGATATGAATTTCATTTGGAACCGTTTTGTGGGGCACAGGGAGTCAACCTGGGTCATAGAGAGCGGCCACGCCAGACATGAGAGGGAGATAGAGAATGATTTAGACGGTGTTACGATTGTTGAAGTAGCTTTAGTTTAACAAATGTGGGTGGGGAGATAAACAGGTGGGTCTGCAAAAGTTCTAATGAATGGTAGTTACACTTAGCATATACCGTGGATGATGCAAGCAGCTGGTCTTCTGATTGTTTAGTTTGTTGTTTAGGCCGTCTTTCACGTACAGTCGGGGCTACTTTAACATAAAAAAGAATATATTTACAAACAATAAACAGGACTGTTCTTCTTCTCACATTAATCACAAGTAGTCTTAACTTATTCAACCTTTAAAATTGGGTGGTTTAATCCTACATTGGGAATGTACTGAGCATCAGTTAAGGGTATCTCCATTAAGTGCAACCTTTGTTTATGTCCTGACTGACGCAAGGACAACAATACAGTAACTGCATTTGGAAATAATTATTCACATGCCAATATTCTATAAGGACACATTTCCTGAATAAATTTAAAGAAGGTAGCTAATCAGGTCTCTAAGACGATGATGGATTTTTCAAATCCACGCTGATGTTTTATTGTCAGGCTGACATTCAGTGCTTTAGGCCTGTGTGAGGGAATGGATTGTAGTCCGCTGCTGCAGTTTATAATATAGAAAACAAATATTTTTACTTTTTAAAAGCTAACTGCTTCACAAAATTTTACTCTCACATGATAATAAGCTTCCTTAAAGGAAAAACAAAAAAAAGAAAATTTGTATTAAGGGGACTTATCTCATTTTAGAAAAAAAACATGTTTAAGCACATTTAAAAACTAACTCCATATGAAATCCCACAAAGATGTACCTGCACATGCCAAATATCATTACAAAAATCCAATAAATACAGAAATTATTGCACAGTAGAAAGGCTCCATGGATTCCTAACTGATAAAATCCTCAGACAGTTTGCCAAGAAACACCAAGCATGGCTTTCCAGACAACTTTTCATTAAAGTTTCCCTTTGTTTATATTCTCAGGTGGCAGTTTCTGTGACAAGAAAAAGATGAACATCAATCAGTCTAATTTTTTTTTTTTTTTAGAGAAAGATTATCCAGCCAAGCCCCATAGCTGAAGAAGTGGTTATAGGGATGTTGTGTGTGTATGTGTGTGAGTGTTTGCTTGTGTACAATGTCGGCTGTATGACTAATGTCTGCTGGCTTAACCTCTGTCCGCCTGCTCCAGTTTGACCTCACTGGCCATCAAATGTTCCCCGTGCCACTTCTTCATGTGTTTCTCCAGCGTGCTGTACACACTGAAGGGCATGTGGCAGATGTCGCAGCGGTACACCTCTTTCCCGAACTGCCCGTGGGTCTTCATGTGGCGCGTCAACTTGGAGCTCTGGGCACAGGCGTAGCTGCACAGATCACACTTGTAGGGCCGTTCCCCCGTGTGGCTGCGTCGGTGCACCGTCAGGTTACTACAGTTCTTAAACACCTTGCCACAGTACTCACAGGTGTCGTTCCTCCTGTCCTTAGAGCTCGGGGGCCTGCCGGGTCCAGGTCCCCGCAGGAGGTGAGGAGTGCTGCTGCCGCTACGACCTGAGGCGCTCCCTGCTTCCATCATCTCCCCAGGTGGGGTTGAGAATCGAAGGCTTCCCGTCTCTGAGGAGGAGTGCTCCGAGGAGGTGGCGAACGGCGACTGGCGGGAATCTGTGAATCCCAAGAAGGGTTCTCTGATGAAATGGCGTGATGCAGCGTAGCCAGCGAGGAGCTGAGAATAGACGTTCTCCGGGGAGATAAGGGGAATGGTTGGGGGAAGCTCCAGCTGTTCTTTTTCTATCTTGATCCTCTTGTTGTTGGAGGGGCTTTGGCTGGTGATGGGGATAGGCCGACGCTGGAACAGCCCAGGAAAGGAGTCTGCTTCAGATACATTTATCCTGCCGTTCATCAAAGGCCTGTGCTCATCCAGCTCAGTTCGCTGTGCGTCTTGCTCCCTCTCATTCTCTCTTCCTCCTTCCCCTTCACCCCTCTCTTCTCCATCCCCGTTAGGTTGCCTCTCCAGGCTTCTTTTGTTGGGGTTCAGTCTCAGGTGATTGTCCAGATGGTTGTAAGGGTGCATGATACCCATCCCAGCACTGTCACTTCCTCTATCCCCGCTAAGGGGTTTCCCCTCAGGAGACTGCCTTGTGCCGTTCTCCCGATTCTGGCTAAACTCTTGCAAATCCTCACTTAGGTTGGAATCTGGCCGACATCCATTCCTCAATTCCTCCTCCTCTTCCTCTTCCTCCTCTTCTTCTTCCTCCTCTTCCTCCTCCTCCTCCTCATTGTCCATTGCCATCCCTCTTGAATCTCCCTCCCTACTCTTTTCTTCCCCCTCTCCTCCTTCTCTGTTTCCCTGTTCTGGGGAGCCGCTCATGGACCCAGACTTGTTGTGCATATGTGTCTTCATGTGTCTCTTGAGCTTGCTGGCCTGGGAACAGGCATGATCACACAGATGACACTTGTATGGCCTCTCTCCTGTGTGACTGCGTCTGTGGACAATCAGGTTGCTCTGGAACTTGAAGATCTTGCCACAGAACTCACAGGATTTGGACTTTCCCGGGGTCTGGTTCTGTCCTTGAGGATCAGGAGGGGTAGAAGACCCGTGTCCCCCCTGAGAAGTTGGTGGCTGCGGGGCAAAGGTGAGAAAAGTTGGAGGCTTGGCGCCAGGCTGGAAAAGTGTTGGACTCAACAGGCGGTGCATAGGTGGCACGCGATTGGGGGAAAGAGGGGGTGTTGGCCCTCCATTATTGGTTGTGTTGCCTGCCAGTTCCCTTAGACGTCGAGAGAAGTCCATGGATGGAGGGTCCATGGGGGACATCCGCATCACCCTCTCAAAGGCACTGGGGTGCTGTGACAGCAGCCCCATCTCCTCTGGGCCCAGTCGCTCTAAAGGGGGTCTAGGGGGTGGTGGGGGGCTGATGAAGGGTGGCGTTGCAGGCAGCCGGGTCTCCATGTACCCTGGGGGCGGGGCATGTTCCCTGAGCAGGGGCGCAGCCATGCGGAGGAGGTGGAATGGGTTGTTGGTGTCACCAAGGAAAGTGGGGAGAGGCGATCGAGGCAGTGCATCAGTGCAGGGGGGTGGAGGAAGAGCCATGCGGGGTGTAAGGGAGTAGTTGACCAGGTGGTTGTCCAGATAGATTCTGATGCCGTGGGTGTGCTGGGCATGCTGGAGCAGGAACCAGGCGCTGGTGAATGTCTGCTTACAGGTAGTGCAGATGTAGCTGGATGGCTCATTTTTATCTGTTGGCAAAACAAAAGAAAATTCCATGAGTTTTGTAGAAAAAAAACAAGTTTAAAGTTGAATTCAATGATCTTAACCAACATTATACTTTGCCATGCCTTCATGTTCATTAACAACCTGTGCAAACTCATGTAAAATAAGTATTATTACTTGTACAGTTAATTCAACTTCCTGTTTTTTTTTGCTTTATATGAGGGTCTGCCATGGCTTTTCATGTGTATGTATGATTTTGAGTGTATGTGTGTGTCTTCAGGCTAATGCAGATGGCAGATATTGCCCTAAGGCCATGACACATTATGCTAATTCTAATGTCAGCTTGGCTTTAATATACAGATCCATCTCGTCTACTCTGTCATTTCCATATGGAGAGAGGGGAGGCAGTGATGGAACAAAAAAACACACCAATGGGAGAAAAAGGAACTATAGTAGAGGTGGGTGAGGAAGGGAGAGATGTGGTATAAGAGAAAAAGATAGACACACAAAGGGAGAGACTGGAGAGGTGATAAAGACTATGTGTATACAGTACAGACCCCTACGGTCTTAAAGTAGCATCCACATTAAATAAAGCTTGACGTCACTGGTGTAATAACAAGAAAAGTTAAGTTCTTTGTTGTGGCTGCACACACACACCATCACACATCACTCAATGACAACTTGCCCCTTAAAATGGCACGACTTAATAATGTCAAATGAATCTATCAGTCACTGTGGCACGGCCCTGTCAGCCTGCTGGTGAATCCTAAAAAAGAGCCTCGGTTTGGATTCATTTAATTCAACACAGGCTAACGTTGAAGGAGCATTTCTACAGTCTTGTGTTTGCTTGCAGAGCATCTGCATCTACTTTTATCATCAGTGGCTACCGCAAGCCGAGTCAAGTTGGTACGGTGGTCCCACAGCACAGAGCCCGGAGGGTGAAAACAAAGACGGAGGAGTTACTTTTGCCCAAAGTCTCATGTGATCAAGAAAAAGAGCCCTTAAGATGGCTGGCTGCCTCAAAGCGGCCCATTGTCATGGAATGTAAAACACACATGCAGACACAAATACACACGCAGGGTATTTTCTTTTCACTTTTCATTTCAGTACACCTAAGTACACTCTCAAACTCACAGGCACACACACACATGCTTGTATCTTGCAGAACAGATGAGCAAAAGCTGATGTTGGATCAGTGTGTCGTACAGGAACCTGATTTGGCGGTGTGATTGGTTTGGCTTTCCCCAGGGGAGACAGGGTCAGAAAGAGTTAATGAGGGGCTCATTTACTGATTCTGTCTGTTTTTCTCCACTATTAGTGGGGCTCTGCTGTAGCAGTCACTCTCACTGTGTGTGTGTGGTGGGAGATGACCTGACTCCTGTGTGTAGGAGCATGTGTGTGTGCATGTGTGTGGACATGTATGAGGATGTATTTTTGTGTGTGCGTGGGGGGCGAGTGGCAGGCTGCCTGCCCGTGTTTAGTTTGGCGAGGCTTCACACGGCCGCTTGGCAGCAGAGAGCTGGACAGCTTAACAGCTTGGACGCGGAGAAGAGAGTGAGAGAGGGAAGGGAAGAGGAGGAGGAGAGGGGGTAAGAAGAGAGGTGGAGGGACTTTAAGGGCCAGACGTGCTATGGGCAAACACACACACGCACACACTCGCATAAACAGTGACACACACATAGAGGGCATTAACATGCCCCTAGGGACCAATGGGGTCTGTAGACTTGGGAGTTGTTTAATTTCATCAACAAACGAGGATCAATATGACATGAAGATGTGAAATTGGCTGAGGGATTGATCGTCTCTCTCAATTAATCAAATTCAGTTTTTTTCTCTTATTCTATCTCTGTTTTGCTCTGAACACACGGCCTCATCAATACACGCCACCAAATCATACCACTACCCCCACAACCTTCAAACCCACCGCCACTACAGCAACACATTTGCATCTTGTCGTATCTTACACAGCTGTGCCATATGCTGTTAAAGGAAGCGTAGCAGCTAATAGACTGGCAGCTGATGGCTGCTGCCTAATGACGGCCAAAGACAAATTTCATCAACATCCAAAACAAGCAGGCAAGCAAGAAGGGGGAGAGGAGGAAAGCAAAAGCTTAGATAGATAGATAGATAGATAGATAGATAGATAGATAGATAGATAGATAGATAGATAGATAGATAGATAGATAGATAGATAGATAGATAGATAGATAGATAGATAGATAGATAGATAGATAGATAGATAGATAGATAGATAGATAGATAGATAGATAGATAGATAGATAGAATTGTTTTGCCCCCTTGATATAATTATTTTTCTTCTCAATAGCTTTGCAAGGTAACAATTATTCCACTTCCTTTAATATGTATCTTGGCAACTATCTGAATATAATAGGCACTCAATTAAGAGAACATTAAATGCTTTCAGACTGACACGTTTGTTGATTGACAGCTGTCTTGGGCTGTTGACTCAGTTATGGTTTTCTTCTGCTCCACCCTGACCTCGTCTGTTTGCACAAATTTAGATTTTTTTGGAGGCTTACCTAAAGAAAAAATAGGAAAAAACCCAAACAGGATGGAAAACTTCCACTGAAAAACCTATGTGTAACATCACACTTCCCCCTATAATATAACATGCACACCCATACACGATCACAGAAATACACACTCCATTCTTTTCTCTCACACACACACTTGCCCACATGCTAGGCAAGTGTGAATATTGTCACTGCGTTGCGCTCCAGCCAATAAAGTGTTCATTAGAGAATCACGATGGGCCGTGTCATGCTTCAGTTTGAGGTAATTATAGTCGTCTCTCTGACACACACGCAGGGACCCCTCCACTGCTGACCGCCAAGGTCAACTAGCAGTTAGAACAGTTACACTCTCGTCTCTCGTCACGCAGTCACTGATGCCGGACCTAATCGTCCAATTTACTCTGACACACCATATGCACACAGACACATAATGACGCACACACATTTACACACACGCTGGTCGGTAAATGCGTCTGAGATGAAAGGTTAAATGAAATGGATTTGCAGCAGGATTCTGTAAATTGGTGTTACATAATAAACTGAATTGGAAGTTTTTTGTCATGTAGCTCGCAGTACAACAACTTGTCAGTGTGACAGTGTGATGCATTTCCCTCGAAATGCTCAGAAACTTTGACTTATCAGTTTTTTTCCCTCCAAGGTGTCCATCCAGACATATTTTCCAAGGAAACAGGGATCACAACACGGATCTGATCCCAGCTTAGCACTCTTTGTCCTCTGCAACAAAACAAGGGCTAAGGGCCAGGAGGCCTGGAGGAAGTTATTAAAACATTGGCACATGCATGGAGCTGAGGTGGGCCAGTAATAATGCCCTCCCTCTCTCCTGGGTTTTTTTTTTTTTTTTACTAAACCACGGGTCCAATTAAGCCAGTCTTCAGGGACCAAGATCTGAGCTTTACATCAGATTTTATTCTTTCCAGATTGCCTTTTATAGCCATTATTTTGCCTTAAAAAGTACAAACAAAATGCCAGTGAATGAAGGGGAGCCATGATATTGACTGTTTGCATATGGCCAGTGGAGGAAAGTTGGTGTGAGCTTGGCAAGGTTTGAAGTAGGGACCAGGCGTACGGTGCAGACATGTGGATTTTGGTTTAATTTAGGAATTCACATATGCTATCCCAGCAGTCTGAGTTTGATTTATATTTTGGAGGCATGAGCTCCCTCCATTTACATTACACTTACAGTTTGGGGGCTTTATCAGTCGCTCTAATCCAGAGGGACTTATAATAAGACCACAGAAGAATAACAAAAAATCCGCAAACTCAGCCTGCGACAAGATGGGCAGACTGGAGCTTCTCAGTGAACAGTGAGTGGATGGTAATGAACGCTCACTGATGCCAAATTAACTCTCTCAAAGCTTAGAAAAAAAAAGTAATTGAAAATAAGAAGGATTTGAACAGTAGCCCGCCAACTTCTCTGCCGTGCTGCGTTCACTGACATAGACACTTCTGCAGCAGGCAGAAAAAGACATACAGAGAGCAAGTTTGGAGCATGTAATAAAATGTTGCTTTGTTGTAGAAATAGAAGACAGTACAGGGCCGGGTTGTTAACAAGGAAGTGACTGGTGCAGTGGATGTACTACAGTAGATGTCACATGTGTGTGTGTTAGTATATGTGTGTGTCCAAACCAGCATTCCAGGGGTTCAGGTTCGCTGTTCTGCTCCGGCATTCCATCAAGGGCGACAGAACACCACAGCGACAAATTTGCATACTGAACAAAGCCGCCCGCAGGCTAGGCCACTGGGACACAAACCTGCCCCTGCAGCCCCTCCCTCACATAAAGCACACACACATAAACACACACACACACACACACACGCACATGTGCACATACAGGCACGACCCTGGGAGGATGTGCGTGTGTGTGTGTGCACCTGTCAGGGGTTAGCTGACACCTCTGCTGCTGGCAAAGCAGCTCCTCATTAGCATGGCTGTGATCTAAGGGTCCCCAGGAGTCTCAGCCTCCTCACCTCGCCCGCTTGCCCCCCCTTGCTCCCCTTACACCTCTGCTCCTCTCCTCCTCTGCACATCTTCCATCCATCCCTCCTGCTCCTCTCCTCCTTTTTCAGTCTCCCCTTTGCTCTGACAGCATGTTTGTCATGAAGGAGCTAATCAGGAGGCGGCTCAGAACAGGCTTGTGTGTGTGCAGGTGGGTTTCACAGGGCACAGCGGGCTCAGAAGGTGAACTAGCATTGGCTGACCGTCGTATATCCAGTATGAAATGAAAGAGAGAGAGAGATGGAGAGACAGAAAGAAGGAGAGAGACTGTGGAGGGTGGCGGTAGCAGGCAGGGGGTAAGGCTCTCACACAGTGTGACTGGCTCCATGCTAACTCAAACCAGCTTCGGCCTGCTAACCATATACATCTGTGTGTGAGCATGTGTGTGTGTGTGTGTGTGTGTGTGTGTGTGTGTGTGTGTGTGTGTGTGTGTGTGTGTGTGTGTGTGTGCGTGCGTGCGTGCGTGCGTGCGTGTGTGTGCGTGTGTGTGTGTGTGTGTGTGTGTGTGAGAGTGTGTGTTTGTCTGTAGCCAGTATGACCAGCTGAAATGCCTGAGAAGTTTTAAAGAAACAGTGCTGCTTAATGTGTTTGCTGGAAAGTGTGTGAGATGGAATGCAAAAACAATATACCCTTTTCAGCTCCTAACTTTATTTCTACAGTTTCCTCTCCCTCGTGTCTTCTTTCTCTCTCACGTACACACTCAGCACCTGCACAAGGTATCTGGGTACTCCACCCTGACCCTCATGCCTCCTGGGATGCGGGTCAAACGAACAATAAAAGGGATCAGGTATCTTCAACAACTAATCACAGGCACACACACACAGAGTGAGTCCCGCTGTACAACAATGCCTGAGCAGAGGAGGCTCTCGTGTAGCATGTTAGTGACATGAGGCTAGCTATCCCAGTGAGGGCACAGGGGACGCGCTGTGAAAAATAACTGGAAAGACCTCTCTGTCAGCGAAGAGCTATGACTTTTGGCTCGGCTTCTAGGACAAAGAAAGAGGGAGGGAGAAAGAGGGAGCGATATAGACGGAAGAAAAAGGAATGAAAAGAAAAAGGGAGCTCCATAAAGTGCATTAGCTAAGCTCTCTGTGGCATTTCTCAAAGCCTGACTCATCGCCATCAGCTCCTAACTGGTCCCAGCGCCTGTATTTGTGTGTGTGTGTGTGTGTGTGTGTGTGTGTGTGTGTGTGTGTGTGTGTGTGTGTGTGTGTGTGTGTGCGTGCGTGCGTGCGTGCGTGCGTGCGTGCGTGCGTGCGTGCGTGCGTGCGTGCGTGCGTGTGTGTGTGTGTATCAAGGGTATGTGCACACACTTGTGGGGTCTGCTGTCTGTCATGTGACGCTGACAAATGGATGACACTCAATCGTGCTTGTGGTTGCGAGAAGAAGCAAGAGAGACGAGCAAGATGGAGGGAGAGGATGAAAGATGGAAAATGAGGGCGGTGGGAGAAAGGGAGTATAAGAAAAGGAAAAGACAGCACAACAGAAAAAAGGGAATCACAGGAACTATGGGAAATGGAAGTGAAATAGCGCATAGTTTGTCTCATCACCTGTGCTTATATTTTTTTCATAAAATTAAAACCAATTTCATCTTCTATTCCACAACCCTCCCATTTTACAGTGACACAGCAGCAGGATAGACATGAGGCCATGCAATAAAAAAATAAAGGAGCCAAGGTGGAACAGCAGGGGTGAACGTATGAATCCCTATTAACAAATGCAATCATACAAGGTGACATCTTTAAAGTAAAAAGCCCCAACAGATGCGACGTACAAACCACAAAGACAACAGCATAATGTTTGGATAGGTGATGGCATCAAAGACAAAAACTCATGCGACTTCCACAATGAAATGCAGAGCGACTTTGTGGACTCGCACAATGTTTGTTCGAGGTTTTACATCCAAATGAGCTGCAGTCATACCCTCAGGGGCTCTCACTTTGTCCAGAAAGTTAATTTCCTATTCAGCAGCAGGGAAAAGGAAATTGACTTTGACATGTGTGTGACACGCAAATTCTGTTTTGTGGGTTTATTAAATTTTTCATTGGATCAATCATTTTATACAAACAGTGCAAAAAATGTATTATGTTATCCTTTGAATATACTTTTCTTGAACGGTCAACTTAACTAAATTAAATTGAACCAAAGTGTTTCAACCTGTGATACAGCAGGTGTAGGCTACTTCTGCAAATTCCTCTAAGGCTGCAGTCACATGTTGACTCTGCATTTACATGGCCCTAGTATATGTATGCATGTGTGCGTGTGTGCACCTAAAAGACAGATAGATATGGACAAGAAAAAAGGAAAAATAGGGCTTCTGTTCCTCTGTTTGTGATGAATGTATATGTGGTTTCATGAATGTGTTTGCATGTACTGTATATGCCCATGCTCAGGGTGTGTATCTCTGCTACCACTCTGTGACAGGGTGCTGTATTCTTTCAGCAGTAGTAATGGTCCCCAGCTGGGTTTTGCCCACTGGAGCCAAGCAGCCAGGCCCACTTAACTAGCAGCCCACAGGAAAATACCACCGAGGCCCTGAATGAAGCACACAGGCCCTTCCAACCCAATCAGCCTGCTATAAAACTTGCCCCTCACATGCTTTAGACATGGCGTAGAGTCCTTTCCAGTGATTAGGAAACAAAGCCTGAACATTTATGTTCTTATTTACTGTTATTCCAAAATTGTCTCAAGTTTAATACGTGATTCTGGCCAGTAAAGGCTGTGAGAGGATGTATTCCTATCCCTCATGCTTCAACAACAAAGTAAAAGGCTGTAAGCATCACAGGAGAGAGCCCAGAAGTGTTGCATCATTTAACGCCAGTTTTGCAAGCCATCTAATGAGTGTTAGCTTACTAAAAGGAAGTAACAAAAAGAGGGGAGTGTTAAAAAATACAAAAAATGGACCACAAATGTCTTTAAAACTGCCTTGAATCATCTTCAAAAAAAAAAGGTTTTTGGAACCCATTTCAAAAAGAAGGATGTGTATGATACCTAGCTGGCTTAGCTTAGCACAAAGAAGATGGGGAAACAGCTAGCTTGACTCTATCCAAAGGTATACAATTCTTACTAAAAGTACCTCTTATGCTCAGTAATTAACACTTTTTTCTTCTCGGTGTAATCCATACATGAATAGACATTTAATAATTACACATTGTGGTTTTACTGTTCTGTAGACTATTTCCTGCTGTGAAGCAGTGACTTCCTGAAGTGTTCTTATGTTGACCAAACAAGAGAATAAATAAAGTCTTTGTTAGTTGGAAGCAGCGCTTTTGAAAGGAAACAAAATCCATCTAACAACATCTCTAAAGTTTTCTTTAACTTTTTAACTTTTTCTATTTGTTTGTACCTAGCTAAGCTAGCCAACTACTGGTGCTAGCTTCATATTCAGCATACAAACATGAGTGTGGCACGTAATGTCTCACTTGAAGCTATGTTTACAAAAATGTCAAACTTTAAATCATTATATCTGCAAGCTAAGGCTAACATTCTCCTTCATATTTCATGTAGGCCTATCAATGCTAATTCAATTTCATACCTGCAGAGTAATTAGGAAAATTAGACAGAAAATTTGACATGAAAAACTAGTTTCTAATACCTGAAATATTAGGAATGTAGAACATTTTAAATGTGCTATGATCTAACACAATCTTTGCCATTTTTATCTGCTTATCTTTCAATCTGCCTTTTATCTATGATCCCATTGTGATCCAGCGAAGGCCAGAAGCACAGCATTATTAGCATTGTAACGGTCATGTCTCAGGGTGTATTCTGTTCACGCTCTTTGGGTCCTATACATGCTCAGGTGTGTCAAACCGTCTCCAACATTTAACCTTGAATGCTCCACACACACCCATACTCACACACAGAAATTCAGATATGAGCATTTACCCATCTCTCATCATACACACCCAAGACATATTTATGGAGTGACAATTGTGTGTGTGAGATTGGGCTGACTTGATTGGCCTCAGGCCTCCCCCTGTGGGTTTCATGTGGCCTCTCCCTCCGTCTCTCTCTCTCTCCTTCCCTCGGTCTCTCTGTCTCTCACTCTGTTGTTTCCTCTGTCTCTTTCTCGTTTTTCTCTCTGTCTTTCTGGCTGTTATCACGCTGATACATTTCCTGCTCCTGGCACGGCTCCTGCATAGCTTATGGTTAAAGAAAGCTTTCATCTATCCAGTGCCTTTAGGACACACACACAAACCCACTCACACCCACACTCGCACACACATACTAACACTGGTACAGGCCAGCGCTGCCCGACCAGACCACAGGCCCAGACAAGCTCCGCTGGCACCAATCACCCTGATAACATCTTAGGCTTTATTTCATTTTGGCTCACTCTGTTCTGCTCTGGGAAAGACAGACACGGAGAAGAGGGCTTTATGGAAAAGTATGAATTACTCTGTATAAAGGGAGAGCGCAGCCCCCTTAACCTTGAGCAGTTAACTCCCCTGTCTGCAAAGCCATCTACGGACATGACAGTGCAAGCCCTCTTTCATCCCATAACGAGACCGGAGAAGACGTTTCCGTCCTTTTCTCATAGATGAGAGTTCAGGTTTTGTGAGTTTAAGTGTCATAAAAGTGATTTAAAAAAAACATGTTTACTTTTTATTTTTAAAAATGAAGCATCTTATTTGTTAATACATTTCCCCCTTACATTTATAAAAAATCAAATCACACAAACAAAGAGTTTGGGTGCTCACTAAAAGAAGAAATACGCCTATGTGTTGAAAAAAAAATACATCAATGTTTAATAAAGGTCCCTGGTGCTCTGGGTGATCCTTAGAAGGACTTTGGTATTAACGGTTTTCACAGAAAATTGAACGACTTCCTGCCAAAAAAGAGTCCCTATGAAAATTGTTCACTGTGTGTTCTTTGGATTACAAAGTAGCAAAGACGCTTTTCTGGAAAGTGCTTTTGCTATTAAAATTCTTTAATGCGTTTCTTTCTTCTTCTTTTAAACCCTAAAAATTAAATTCCATTCAACTTTCTTGTATAGGGTGGCTGCATAGGAATCAAAAGTTCCTTTTTCAGGCTTCTATCTCTTCCTTTAACTTTAACTGCTTATAGGAAACAGTTACTGTGGGAAAAAAAATTCTATTCCAATATTTTGTTTTTACACTTTTTTATAGATAGTAGCTCACTACTGGTTTATATTAAAGTGACAAACATACGTAAAGGCAGCTTGCGTTCTTCATGTGTTTGTCTGTGTCCGGTGGGTTTTCTCTCTCTCTCTCTCTCTCTCTCTCTCTGTAATTGCTGGAGACAAATAAGTGGATGAAATAAGGGGAATCATAAGTGTACTATGAAAGGCTTTCAATATCTCGTGTGGCGGAGCCGCCTGTAAAAGGAAAAATAGGACCATAAACGCTGGGTCCTCATTTTCTTCTCCCACAATCCCACCCAATCAGAGTGGTACGCTAATAAGATAAGAGGAAAGGAGCAACAACAGTGAAGCAAGTAGGATTACCCCTGTCTGACTGGCTAAAAAGCACCATCCCTTTTTTCTCTTTTCACAAATACTAATGGTAGCCCTCTTCTACCCAAAGGCAAACACTTTTCTATAGAGAGCTGGAGTGAACGCCCCGGTCAGAAAATCTCCCCATTTACTCCTGAATGGGGCATATTATATGTTATGGCACACTGCACAATTCCTGAACACACACAGACACATGAGTTTCATCGGCATGTCCTCAAGTTTTTCTATAAGGTGTGTTTCAAAAGCTAGAAAGAGGTGAACATGTTGCTCAGCAGGTTCTTATGTAGGCTCTTCAAAATGTAATACTGTAAGTTTTTAAAGAATTTCGCACCTTAACTTAACACTGATGAAAGCACACCTGTAATCGAATGTCATAGCAAGAGAGGAGAAACAACAAGTAGCTTGAATAACTACAGAGCAGCCGTCAAATTACCTTAATTATAGCTATTTATGCAAAGAACATAAACAGATTCCCACTGACACAAGACAACTTATGGTCCACAGCAGCGAGACCATGAACTTCACATCAGCACTTCACTCAAAGCGATGTGTTTGTGTGGAATACCGAAGCAAGCGCCATCATCGCTCTCCATGCGTAGCAGGGACAGGGTGTGAGGTTTCTAATGCCTCTTAAGTAAGGCTGTTAAGGAGCAAAGAGTCCGCACATCTGGAAGACACAGTCAGTCGGCACATGCTGAAAGTTAGCGGTGGCGCTCGCAGTCCAAATTAGTGGCGAGTTTTATTCCCCCGCTGTGGTAGGAAAATATCAAATCTGCTGCCATATGAGTGCCATAAAGCTGGCTGTAGAGCGTTTGATGCCTTCATGTGGGAGCCTTTAAGCTGTGTGAGTGCGTGCATGTGTCTGCATGTGTACGAGTGTGTTAGGCCTTAATGTGAGTGGTATGCATTCCTGCATGCACACACAATGAGTGTTTGTGTGGCTCTTATCAATGTGAGTATTCAAGCACTCTGTTGAGTTTCACTGCATAAACTTTTGAATGTACATATCTGTGAAGTGTATTTTGTGTAAGTGTTTGTGTCAGGTGGGAGTGTGCATGTGCATGCGCAGCTGTGCCATTTGAGCAGCCTTCTTATAGACCTGATTGACCCTGCTGGATGTAACAAACAGACACACACAAGCAGAGTCAGACGGCCCCTGGGGTGGTCCTGTCTGAGGCACAATGTTATGAGCCAACAACTCTAGGGGCCCATACACAGGCAGGAACACGTATACTGTAATTGTACACACACGCACATGCTTACACAGAAGTAAGGTACTTGGACACAGATGCCCATAGACGCACACAGACAAATAACGACAGAATTGATTACAGAAGTTAAAGGAAAAACTTACTTCCACTCTCTATTTCTACAGGATTCCAATCACCTCTTATGTGCTCATCTTTGTAATTTTAGGGAAACATGTTGCTTTCTCTTTTAAAAATGTATAATTATTTAACTTTGATATGTTTACAACAAATTAAGTTACCGAGAACTTTAAGTAAATAAGCAAAGTTGATTGTATAGTTGCTTATACAGAGAAAGTCTGCAGAAGCATGTGAAATAACATGCAACAAAAACAATCGAAAACATTTGAATAATTGTTGTTGGGTTTATTTTAGGTTTTTTATTTTAATTAATATTTTCAATTATCACAGAAAAATGGATCATCAAAGATCATCCTCTTTTGGAATTCTACACAACGATAGTGTTCATTAAGCTCATAGTCTATCTGTGTTGACAGTTCTGTAAATATCAGTACCATCCCATCACTTCATCCTGTCCATCTCTTTTTCTTTTCAATAATGGAGCTCAAAAGTGCAACAACAAAACGCATGAGGAGATGAGGAAACAGAGGAATAAGGAAATATTTGCCAAATTCAACACACTCACACACACGCACACGCAAATGAGAGAATAGAAAAATAGACACACATGCCTAACAGCAGACACAAGACAAATTCTCTGGCAAGCATTCAAAACACTCATATAAAAGAACATAAACATTCAGAGACTTGCACCAGAAACACATACACACACACACACACACACAAGTGTACACACATCTCCTACACAACTGCCACCATGTAACCCCTAATCACAACCCCAGAGCTTGGACATCAAATGAAGCAAGTTTTAAAAAAAAATCATCAGGAGTAATTAACGCATTTTCATATGCAAATGTGATTAATGCAAAACTACAAAGTCATTATGCAAATCGACTTTTCCTTGAGCCTCTGTACAAATATTCGCAGCTCAAATCAGGGATCAGTCTCGCCATCTTTCTTTTTTTTTATCTCTCACCCTTCTCCCTCTATCTCTCTCTTCTCTCTCTCAGAGTAGAGATAATGCGTAAGTAGCATGTGAAGTTATTTCTAACGCACACAGTGTGTGTGTGTGTGTGTGTGTGTGTGTGTGTGTGTGTGTGTGTGTGTGTGTGTGTGTGAGTGCGTGTGTGCGTGCGTGTGTGCGTGCGTGTGTGTGTGTGTGTGTGTGTGTGTGTGTGTGTGTGTTTGCGTGCGTGCGTGCGTGTGTGTGTGTGTGTTTTCATGCGATGGGCCGGGGCTATGGCATTACGCCGCTTGCCTACTGATTACTGGCTGCTTGGCACTGGAGCGAGACAGGGAAGCCGGCGTACAGGGGAAGGTATGAATATGCAAAAGCCTGATTGCTTTTCATGATTAAAGCCTATTTAATATGGAAATGAGAGCAAGCCAGGTGATTAAAGGAGCATTGGGTGGTGGGGCAAAAAGGGGGGGGGGGAAAGATGGGGGCTGAAACAGAGAGAGAGGGAAGAAGAGAGGAGAGGAGAGGGACACCTTCAAATCAACAGTGGTGGTGAGGTGTGGAAACTGGAATGTCACAGATATTTAGTGACAAGTGTCAAACATGAAGGTTTGACCTCTTTGGGTACAGAGGTTAAATTCACCTTTTAGTTACTTTTTTAAGGTAATACCACATGTTTTCATGCAGAAACTACCATTAGTCATTAACATAAAGATTTTTTTTTATGCTGATTGGTTCAAGAACAAAACTGATCCTAACACGTTAAAAAAAAAACAACATCTGCACACTTTCACACCTGCAAAAATGTTCAACATTTAGGTGTGACAGTTTTCAAGTGGTGCGCGTCTCATTTATATTCTTTGATCATAAATCTAGTGTCAATCCAATTCAGTTCACATAGCAGTATCGGTATAAAATCAAGCTTATAAGTAGCTTCCCATACAAAAAATAAAACGCCACAGACCTGCAGCCTAAAATAGTGATGCAGAAGCTAAAATAAAGGAAGATCAGAGGTGGACGAAGGGAGAGAAAAAAATGAGAGAGATGTTTGTCGCTGTCGCTCACATGGTGTCATGAAATATTTAGTGTGTGATCTCTATACAAAGTGTTTGTGAGTGAGAAAGAAAGAGGCAGACACAGAGAGAAGAGAGACGAGTTGTCATGATGCGACTTCGCCCGGATGTGCTGGATGTGTTTAAGTGCTCCAAGGGGGCCGCCAGCCGTCCTGGGAGGGGTTCAAAGCAGGGCCAGGGTCGTCTTAGCATGGTAACGCTCCCCTAGCGACAACCTCTCGCTTGCCTGGTGACACGCGTCATTCTTCACAGACGCTGCACGCATACACAAATTCATACAAGGTACAGCACACACATACACATGCATATTAACATACTGTGACAAAGCCCACACATAAACATGCAGAGTGCATGCATCAGCAAGAGAAACTCAAGGAAAATAAAATAGGGCACAGAAGGGCCATTTTTCATCTAAACCCAATGTGTGTGAGAGTGTTTGCATGTGAGTGAGTGTGTGTGTGTGTGTGTGTGTGTGTGTGTGTGTGTGTGTGTGTGTGTGTGTGTGTGTGTGTGTGTGTGTGTGTGTGTGTGTGTGTGTGTGTGTGTGTGTGTGTGTGTGTGTGTGTGCGTGTGTGTGTGCTGCTTGCTCCTTTTGGGGTTGAATCTGCTAGCCTTGCAGCATGTTTGCAGTTTAAGCGAGAGGCTGACAGACAAAGAGGCCAGACAGGATGTTATAAAACACAAGCAGGTGAAAAAAACAATCCAGGAGAGGAGAGGGTTAAGCGTTATGCATACAGCAATACAGCTTAGGTATGTCATGCACGCCGAGTTGCATTATGGTACATTTTTATACTTATGTGAGTGCAGGTGTGTGTTATGCATGATGCATATTCTCATTTTGTCCTTTTTTTCTTCACCTGTGCTGAAGAATATGTGTGTTCTGGCTGCAAAGTACTCAACACCACATGCTTGCAAGGAAATGTGATGATATTTCCTTATGGGTGTGTGTGGGTGGGTGTCTTTGAGTGTGTGCTGCTAACACATTGGACTTAATTAGACCTAATAATGTAATCTAATTTGGTTGAAACTTGAGACTGCCTTGAGTGGCAATCTAATGTGTTGAACAAAGCGCTCCTCCACTCCTTCATTTGGGGCTTGGAGTGCTTTCATGTCCTGTTCTCTTAGTGATAAGACTGTCAATGTGTCTGTCTGTCTGTATGTCTGTATGTGTGTGTGTGTGTGTGTGTGTGTGTGTGTGTGTGTGTGTGTGTGACTAAATGCTGCCGCTCTAACAGGCTGACTCACTCGCTAACTCCTTAAATGTTTTTCCCCTGACCACCCAACAGACAAAGTGCTGTGTAAAATTCATTGAGTCTTTTTTCATTGCATGAGCTTCCAAATGACTTCCATGTTTTTGTGCAGCAACAAGGTTGTTTTAATATTCATTTAATGTCCAAATTATGAATGAAAAAAAGGAAAAAACAGCAGTGAAGGTACAATCAAGCGTGTAAAATCACTTACAGAATGTGCTGTCTCAGCTTTTTCCTTATTATTTGGATCCTTAAAAAATTAATGTAATTTTTCTTTTTTTATACTTAAGAAATTACGTCAGGAATTTCTATACATTTCCCATCACTTTTATTTTCAAATATTAACTATGATTGCGCTATCACGTCTTGTTCGTGAAATTCTTTAGAACATTTTTCCACTTACAAAAATGATGACCACACACAGATGCTGTCCACACTCACAAAACTCATGAATTTTACATATGTGCTGACTTCTGACAAAAACACATTCACACCAGCTTTATTTCTGAAATAAACAATGTTAAAATCTCTAATCTGTGTCTCTGAAACACTGTCCCTTTTAAGAAAAGTTTGAAACACCATTTCAAAATCCAGTTTAAAGAGCCTTACGGTAAAAAATAAATGTGTGATACAAAAGAAAATGTAAGTCTTTACAAATGCACAAGTACTATTGCATTATTTTATATGCAGCAACATATATCATAATGCATTATTAAAGTCAACCCTTTACTGCTCGCACTATTAAACACCAGTTTAAGACACTGTGGTGACCAGCCTCTGGGTGTAATCCCTTCACATGTTAGTGTGACGGGTAACTTTCACGATGCAAGCCTCGCCCTCCTCTAACTGAGTCCCTCTTAGTCTACTGGAGTCTGTGTAATCCTGGATAGCCTTCCCAGCTCTTGGGTGTGATGGTGACTGTCTCCTGTGATAACTTTGAACTGGTTTCCCTGCAGCGCTGGCAGTCTACAGAACCCCCCCCCCTCCATAGCCAGATGAACGGCCTTGCTGCTTTATTAATCCCCTTCTCCTCACCACGCACACAGATGAATTTTAATCAGCTTTCTTAACCTCTTTTTTTTCCACATGCTGCAGGATTTCTTTACAAACGTTTAGACACGTGACGCACACACACGGGCCAAAGAAAAAAAAAACACACAAACTCACATACATACACACTCACTCACACACACTGGGGGCGGCTCCTCTGTCACCTTCTTCTTCGCCTTTCACAATTGGTTTCAGCTGAAGAAGTCCTTCAGGCCTGCCAGTGTGTTTTTGTTTGTTTGTTTGTTTGGTATGTGTTTGTTTGTGTGTGTGTGTGTGTGTGTGTGTGTGTGTGTGTGTGTGTGTGTGTGTGTGTGTGTGTGTGTGTGTGTGTGTGTGTGTGTGTGTGCGTGTTAAACTTTTTACGGAGCAGAATAGACGCACACAGCTCTCACTGACTCTAATGAAATCATCCCAGGCTACATTAATCCCTCCTGAAGGCCACTGTCAAAATAACAAGCAGCTGGGATTCTTTAAAGACAGCTATCTGTCTTGGACAGGTGAGAGACGTGTGTGAGTATTTGTGTGTGTGTGTGTGTGTGTGTGTGTGTGTGTGCGTGTGCGCGCGCGTGTGTGTGTGTGTATGTGTTTTGCCATGAGAGCCCACTCAAAACAGTGTTAAGAATTGAGCTGCTTCTTCCACGCTAATCTTTTCGTGTGTGTCTGTCTCCGTACCTCCTCTTTCTTGTTTGGGACATATTCCCCTCGCTGGCGTCATCCTCCTCTCCTCATGCTCCTCGCCGCCGGGGGTCACCTGGATTCCCACCTCCACTGGAAAGGACCCTCTGCCCAACTCCAGCGTCCGGGCCCTGGGAGAGATCTGGATGCCTGCCACACCGCCACTTTCCCCTGGTTTCAAGAAGGTCCCGGGTCTGCTCCCTGGCCCACGGCACAGACGGCGCTTGTGCTCGATGAAAACCAGGATGTCGCCCAGAGGGAAGTTGGTCTGGCATTGGCCGCAGGTCAGGAGGTCATGCTCCCCTGGCCCCAACCTCTGTGGGCTGGGAGTGGACAGCTGTGGAGATGGAGATCCCGCACCTGAATCATGATTGGCTTCAGCTGCAGGCAGGAAGAAAAGTGGGAAAAATCAATTTGGTTGCTTTTTATAGAAACACAGGCAGAAAGAAAACAACATACATTTAGGTTGAGTTATTCCTGATTATGTTACTGGATAAAAGCTGACCCCCCGTCCCACATGTGATGATCATAACATTCGCACTTGTGTCACTTTCATGGCATAAAACAATGCCCCTGTGAAGCTGCTTTGCCCAGACAAACACCTGTGCAGTTAATCTGTGAGAGATCTGCGTGGGTGGGACCATACACTGTATCATCTTTATGTGTGTCAGTGCCTCCATTTGTCTGCATTTGTGTGTGTTTATATGTGTGTGTGTATGTGTGCGGCCAGGAAGCTATTCATCTCATGGTGCAGGCTGGGTTTCCTGTGAGGGCCTTTGCTGCACTGAGCTGTCACAGCTAGACGGCTGCCTTCACCACGTGGGAGCCCCGGCTTGTGCAGAACAAAGTGTTACGTAGCGGAGGCCACATCCACCAACATGTGTGTGCCTGTTTGTGTGGATCACAGAATAAGACATAGAAAAGAAAAAATGAGAGAAAAAGAAGAAGAAATGTGTGTGTGTGCATGAATGGAGCAGGTGAGTTCGAACACTGTATTCTCCACAGACAGAAAATCTATAAAGCCAAACCCGAGGTCCTGTTAAGAGAGTAAATCTCATTCTTCACAGATCTGACACGGTCATTAATAACCATTACACACTCTTCCCCCCAGCTCGTCCCCTATGGCACACACTGACTCCCTCAGCTTAACGTAAATCCCTCATGGACAACCTCCTTTTTTTTCTAAAACCACCCTGATGTACCAGTATGAAGACATGTCCTGGAGGAAACCTGAAGCTCCAGAGACTTTAAGGGAGCGTCTGAGTGAGCGGGTACCCAGGGAGAGGTGTTGATGCCTGGGAGAGGAGCATGGCAGCGCCTGCCTGTCTCTGCACCCACCCCTCCCTTTTTGCCTCCTTTTTTTTCTCAAACATGACAACCTAATAATTGCAAGATTAGACAAAGAGTGTGTGTGCCGCTGTGTGTGCAGCCGAGTGTCGGTGTGTAGTTATCAGACAAAGATCCTTAACTCTCTTATCTCCCAGGGAGGCGTTACTCCTCCAAAAATACCAGTCTTAACCGTTAGACTCGGGTAGAGATCAGGCTGAATATCAAGCACAGTTTTCCCAAATTTTGTATTATTTCAAATATTCCTTTGCAACTATGAATCATCCCCTTACTCTTCCCAACCACGCACCCACCCTCCCATGCACACACACGTTCCAGTCCACTCACTTCGCCCTGGAGTGATGATCCAACGCCAAATATCTTTTCTCTAAATGGAGATGGGTTCCTGGATGCCTGCCAAATAATTTCCATCTCATAATCTTTGGCGGCAAAGAAGGAACACAAACACATATTTACCTACAGTTCACAGCTTGCGACCATAATTCACATGGAGCAATGTTCCAGTGTGTTCACACAGGCCGTGTAGCCGTGCACATGCATGCATACATGCATATGTGCAATGCATATAAATGCATACCAATATATGCCAGACTATTCTTTGCTTGAAATATGGCGCTCTTGTTTGAAACGTCAAACCAAACAAACAAGAAATGTGGCAAAAGACCCGGATCTTAGTGTTTTGTAAATCAGGAAAAGATGACAGCCACCTGGGCATTTGAACTTCACTTTCTCCCTGCACAGACAAATAAAGTAGGGCCTGTTCGTTAGCCTCTAGTTAAGTAACACGGCCCGGGGCCAGAAGGCTGTAAATTAGCAGGCGTTGGCACTGTCACTATGCCACTCAAATATCAGTCGGACATCTTCTAACAACCGCACCCCTTTCTGAAAAAACCCGAACGCTCGCTCGTCTTTCCTGAGGCTTACCTGTGTGAGAAAAACACAGGTGCAAGAAGGAACTGAACATGGAATTCTTCCAGAGGAGGGGGAGAAAAAGAGAAAAAACTACTGTGGACACAAACAGAGTGAAATGGAAACATACACATGAAAGAAAAACACTGTAATGTGGCCTATCATCGTGACAGACAGTGTCTAATTCCTCTGTATAAACTCGTATGTGAGAGGAACATGCTTGATAGGTAAGGGAGCATAGCAGACACACTGTCAAACATGCCATCGAGGAGAAGGCGTGATGATAGCAATGAAACCCAGCTGTCTAACGCGATACCGCACATACTTTATTCCTCTCTCTCACACACACATTCAGGGAGTTTTAGTCACCCAATGACAGTCCTGCTACTCTGCCTTATCAAGTGCAAGTTAAGTCAGGCAGCCTTAGAGCACCCCCTATCAGTTTGATGAGGAGAGAGTCAGTCAGTCACTCCACTGCTGCTGCTGCTGCTGCACAATGTGTACCAGATGGGAGACAGAGGCGAAGACAATGAGCCTCTTTCACCAATATTTCCATTAGTGCTTAAAAAAAGGTGGAAAAAATATTGAAAAGTCTGTTCAAAAAGTTCTCAAATAAGAAACTATTTTGTTAGGAGAGGAATTGTTGCATTTGCAAGGACATTTTTTTTGTACTTACAAATTTTGAAATGTTTGCGCCACAGTTAGGTAAGGCTAATTTTACAATTAACATTGGTGTTTAACCCAGTAAAAATGTCCTCCATGTCAGTGTTTTTCACAGTTGCAGCAGAATAAAAATAGCAAGGTGGGTATAGCATGCAAAGGTGCATGTATGCGGTTCCTCCTAAATCCTCTCCTGCTAATGCCTAATTATTGTGTTGGTCCTTAAATGCTCTCGTAAATTTGATGACTTTTTCTTGTTTGCATTGTTGCCTTAGGGAAAGGTGAAAGCAGAAATAAAATTCATAACATAGTTTAACAAGTCCCCCTCTTTCCTAAGAGGAGTTACGAACAGAGGAAATGTAATTTAGCTTGGATTTGAAACATTTGTTTTTATTCAGTGATGCAGATTTGATTAGATTCTCGTGAGCGCCGTTCAACAGAAACCGTGAAACTATTTTCCGTTGGAGTCCTGACCTCACACAACATTTTAATACCAGCTGCACAATCTGTTCTGCTGGTGGAGGCAGAGTAAGGCCAGGGGCACTTGTATGACAGTCGACCATCCTGTATGGGTTCAGACCTGTCTCCCTTTCTTTGTTTTCTCCTTCCATTTGCTGAGTTAAAACAGACACACACACACACACACACACACACACACACACACACACACACACACACACGTGTGTGTAAACCCCACAGGGATAGTCGGGTAAGATTCACGCTGTCATTGAAAATAAATGACACCAGCAACGTTGCAGATGGTTGCAATCAAAAATTCAAACAACAAGCGGCCTCGCTTAGCCTATCCCTGTTTTTGTCTTGCCTGCGATTGCCAAGCAGAGCTGCAACAGTTCGGTTGTGTAAGGCCAGGCCTGTGTGTTTCATTATCTTATCACCATTTAATCTGTAGCAGTCACATTTCTTATCATAAATCTTAGATTATCAGGCTGAAAGTGAGCAAAATACGGCTCTGCTGCTGACTGCGACTTGTCACTAAATCGTAGTAAATGACTTGCGAGCCATGAGGCATGACATTTGGAGATATAAATCAAAATTTGCCAAACAATTTTAGAAGATATAATAATAATAGAGGAGCTTTATAGCGTTGCAAAATTGATTAAATGTGTTCAATAATATTGCAAAATGGAAAGAGAAGCTGAGAACAAACAGCAATGCTGCGCTGTAAATCATAAATCGCTCACCAATCATCTCCTGTGAGATTATCATCCGGTTACCACAATGTGTGTGTGTGTGTGAATATTTACTGTGCTGTTGCAGTGCGTACGGTTGGTTCTCTCCCCCAGCATTTGACAGCCATATGGTGTGAATAAAGGGGAAAAAATTAACTGTTTCACAAGTAGCATGCCAATTCTGAGAGTAAACAGTTATGGCGAGGCGTTTCCATGGCTGGATGGCAGAAAACTATCCTGTGTATTAGTAATCCTGGTATTAGATTGCAAAAAACGCCAGGTCAGACAAGGGAGGCCTGTGAAATTCGACACTCTAGGTGCTACATTAATGTGTGAGTGATTCATAAGGATATACTTATAGATTTCTTTGCCATTAAAGCTGAATCATTTAGAGAAATAGTTTAAAAAGCCTTGAGGGGATGTTTGCCTGCAGGAGTCTTAATTAAACAAAAGGATTAACACCAAACTGAAGGTCAAATCAAGCTTGTTACATGTGATAAGCAAGTCTTTTGATGCATTTTCAAGGTGATATGTGTAGTTTTTACTGGGTCTTCGTGTGTGTGCCTGCTTTCCTTGGTGCATACTTTTGCATCATGTGCATTCATTGCTGCTACAGTCACTTGTGCGTCCCTCTTGATGTCTAGCCTAGCAAGTCGATTTCCAGTACATAGTCTTCCACAGAAAGCCTGTCCAGAAATATGCTGATATTCAGGTTCTCTGTTCTCCTAACAAGAGTGTGACCTATAAGCCCATGGCTGCAGGGCACCAGGCTGTGTTTAGTTGCACTGAGTAACCCCTTGTCTGACATGTGGCTGATAAATGCTGGCACCCATGCAGATTATTAGTTGTGTAGGGAGATCTTGACACTCAAAATGACACTGGCATGTTGCACAACCTATTTACAAAGTAACACCCTATTATAAAAGGACAAACAAGAAAGTCCACTTGGTTCCTTTTTCTTTCTGAATTTCTAAAATGTCCTCTGTACATTTGCAAAGCTCTCCTCTTATGTTGATTCAATCAAATTACAGTTTGGTTTTCCCCCAGCACTCCTCAGATCCTCCAGCCTGAGGTGGGATCCTGGTCCTCCTCAGACCCACCCAGCTTATTAAGGAAACAGCCCACAGCGACACACAGCCTCCTCACACTGAATGATGGGTGCATTAAAAGCCTTCCATCCATCTATCACAGCCCCTGATGCGGTATCGTTATTAAGATATCCTGTACGGATGGCAAACAGAAAAGGTGCTTCATGCAAATACAAGTTCACACACATTGTACTTGCAGGGAGAGTGAGAGAGAGAACAATAGGAGATAAAGAAATATGCAATTGCTTCTTTTGTTGCTTCTCTGTTAAGAATCTGTTTTTTGCATTTCATTTGACCTCCTTGAATTGATCACAAAGATAAAAACAAGAAAACACCTGCAGGTTCAGTCCTTCCTTAATTTTGCACTTGTGCCTCTCAGGTCATTGTCACTGCTCGAGGCCACAGTTCATCAAACAGAAGACAGTGTGTATCATGTGAGAGAACAGGTAGGACCAGATTCAGGCCCAGATGGCCCTGCTTTATGGCACCTTACTGTACTTGCTCTAATAGCCATTTCATAACAGTATTGACCTCTGCAAGACCAAGCTGAACAGCACCAAACATTTGTCAGCTTTTGCAAAAATCTCAATTCAAGGTGTCATTTAAAACTGGTCAGAAATGCTCATAAAGTTTTATATGACTAGTACTTAGAAGCTTTAGATAGAAACAAATGTATGCATGAGGCATCTGAAGCTTAAACAAGGAAACTAAGAAATTAAATCTAATCTGTTAAACCTAATTATCAGTCTAATTATGCAAGGATCTACATTCAGCACCACAGGTTCAAGAATTTGCTGACTGTACAGCAGGTGCTGGGAGGGTCCGTGTAAGTACTATGCAAAAAGAAAAAGATGTAAAAAAAGAAAAAAAAGAAAAAAGTGACCCATGACTGGAAGGAGGAGAGGCAAATATTTAACATTTAGTCCAAATTTGTACCAATTCCCTGAAGACAAATGAAAATTTGCATGAGGTTGCAATTATTTGTCATATTTCATGAAGGTAAAAATGAGCACACATGCCCGAGGTCAAACTGTAGTTGTGTTGGATTTTTTGTGTGTACACAGTTGAAAAATTCATTGTGAGGGATGAAGTCCGTCTCCACCTTAATGAAGTGACAGTGCCAGCAGAGGAGAAACTGTCAGATCAATATTCAAACTGGATCGATTTACCTAAAGTCTGCTGAGGATGCAGCACACTTTGGAAAATTAGAACAACTAAAACTCTTCTTGCAGCAAACATTTAGATTTCAGATTGCTCTTTACCTCTGGAATTACCGTAATTATTTCAACTCAACAAAAGAAAAGCCAGGGCCATGAAGCAGAGACAAAGTGAATGGGATAAATGATAAGTCTAAATGCCAAACGTGTCGGGTGGGACGGAATGCGCCGGAGCCCTTTCAACACAAACCAGATTGGCCAAAGATTACATCACGAACTTCTGCAATGAATTACCCAGATTAGGCCCCTATGAAATTGGATTTAGGCAAAGCAGGGAGCGCTGGGAGATGAAGGTTAGATTGATATAATTGATTTGAAATTGGATTATTTTTAATCATATGCCCACGAAAAACAGATTCCAGCCTCATATTTGATCTGCGCAATTTCATCACAATTTTTGGTCGTAGCTCCGGAAATCTGAAAATAAGTTACTAAGCATTTGTGTTAAAATATTGTATGAATAAAGTTTAGGTTGTTGAAGGTTTGTGTTTGTTGTGTTTGTCTTTTCCTGCAGTTGAACTCGGTGTTTTTGTTGTTGCACAATTTGATTTTTGTCATGTGTTATCATGTGTCTAAATGTTACCACGAAGTTCAGATAGGCCTTTATGTGTCAGTGAAATTTTATTTTAAACTGTGTGTGTGTGTGTGTGTGTGTGTGTGTGTGTGTGTGTGTGTGTGTGTCTTAGTGTGTGTGATAATGTGTGTATGTGTGTGTTTGTGTGCGTGTGATTGACAGACTGAGATCAAAAGCGAAATATTATTTAAAATAAAATAGCATTTAAATTAAGATGCAGGTAAAGTGTGCAGAAAATAACAAAACACTGTAATTATACATCAGTAAAATGATAAACAAAGAACACGTAATGTATAAACACAATACCACATGGTGCAATATGTTGGATAATTGTGTTATGATAAAATGTTGGATTCTGCACTCACGCGCGACACGCTCGTGAGTGCACATGCAAACCCTAAGAAAACACACACACATACTCACACACACTTTGAAAAAGAAGTCCTTAAAAAAGATCATCCAAGATCATCTGTTAAAGTAAAGTTAAGTAAACTTGCAAATGTGCATTTAAATTTTAAACTAAATTGTTGCCTAATGATATATATTTGTAAACGTGTATAATATGAATTAATAACCCACTGAGTTACTCAAATGACTTCAAATAAGAATCTTTTTCAAAACGGCATAGTACCGTTCTTTCTTTCGTGTGCACGTATGTTATCACTTGGCACATTTATTGTTACATATCAAAGTTATTGTCGGTAATCTGCTTTCTTGTTTGGCAATTTTTAAGATTAAAAACACGAGTACGCTTTGAATCATTCTTTAAGTAATTATAACATTATTTCTCCCAGAAAATAAGAATGAATAGTAATGATAAACTATAACTTATTAAATTGATCAACAGAATCGTTTCAAAGGTGTTGCAGGCAGAGACTCACCTTGTATTGTCTCCCTGTGCGTCAGTGATAAGTGCTGCGGGTTCACCTGCTTGCGGCGGGACATTGCCCCGGCATTTACTCTGGCATCGCCCGGTGAACGGCACTTGGAGTCGGCTTGGACCGTGGTGTCGGTTCCCTTTGGATCACAAGTGACCAACTTTCCTTTTTTCCTAATTCCTCAGCTGTTCACACTCTTCAGCTGCAACTTTGACGTGCGCGTGGGAAGGTGAGTGAGGAGCCGGACAGGAGCGCAATAAGGATGGAAGAGCAGTTTGTCCACAGTGTCCTGCAGGCAGCGTCTGCTTAGGAAGCAACACCTGGATTGAGGAAGCCAAAGTTGAGTTTTAGGGTGCAGTAGTGGCCGATGTGCTGACAAATGCGCAGGTATTTTTTGTTTGCAATGACCTTTTGCGGATAAAAATCCTAGACTGCCCACCTCTGCAGCGACCGCGGTGGCTCCACCGGTGATTCTGGCTCTTATTTGACTCCTTTCTCTTCCCTTATTCTAATGATATGATTATATCATCAGGGGTCAAACTGCTGCTGTTTATTCTAGGATTCCCTACAGTCCTTCCATTTCAGCAGTGGTGCGCTAAAATGACCCTTTGGCACTGACTCCTCCTGTGCGTTTTGGCATCGGTGCGCGGAACGGCAACTCTTGGCTCTGGTGGCAGTAGCCTCGCTGATTGAGAGAGCGAGAACGAGAGAGAGAGAGAGAAAGGGGGTGAGAGAGAGGGAGCAGGCGGGCTGACAAGACACCTCCCCCTCCTTCTCTTCCAACAAGCAGAGGTCCAATGTTTCCTAGTTTCCTCCAATGTCGAGGCTACTTCTTGTTGACTCACACGATGAAAGAGGCTCTGTTAGGGAGGACCCCGCGTTTATGTGTGTGTGTGTGTGTGTGTGTGTGTGTGTGTGTGTGCGTTTGTATTTCTATACTTGTGTGGACCAACCCATGGCAAAACACCTGTGTTGTGAGAACATTTCTCTTTGTGTGGACATTTTGCCTGGTCCACACAAGGAGAATGCTAGGATATGCTCCTTTCATCCCTATGAATGATCTGTATGAGTTTCAGAGAAAGGCCTCATTGACTTAGTAAAGTCAAAAAAGTGTGTGAATTAGGGCCCCACCACAGGCCATTTGTGGTATTGCAGCTAAGATTTCATGTAGAGCGATCCAATTTTCTGATTGGCTGAGGCTTGGAAATTTTCTGATTGGCCGTTCAAAAGGCATGCAATGAAATTTTACTGGGAAGAATAGCAAATACAGTTTTGCTGAACAAAGAAAAATACTATTGTTTCAAAAATAAAATGTTTTTGATTATTTAAGTTATAATTTTATAAATTAATTAAAACATGTGAATACATAATATATATTTAAGAATTGATTAAATTATTTTAATTACATAAATAAGACTATTTATGGTATACACGGTACACTTCATGCACGAGCACAAGCACGTGGGTACACAACGCTGAAAGCCTTCATTATGGAGAAATCCAGAGTTTTATGGCTGTATCTAACTAACAAGACTCATAAAAATCACAAAGTAGATGTCATGTTCTGCGATGTGCGGATGCGGATTCGACCGCGCGTCTCTTTTATTTTTTCAATTAATTTACAGCTGTAGCTGATTAAAGTGACTCAAAATAAGCCTCAAAGTCAGTAAAGTAGCTGTCATGTTCTCCGTGTTGTTCTCTGATGTGCAGACGCGGACTTGACTGCGCGTCCCTTTCTCTCTCTCTCTCTCTCTCTCTCGTCTGCCTGTTTGTAAACTGATCACGCTTCATAATAACATAAAGCATGCATGTGCTGTATTACGACGTTATGAACAAGAGGTAATTGTGCTCAGGCACGGTTAATCCTGATGCAGTGTGACCACGCAGTATTGGCCAGAGGGGGTATGGTGCAGCGGGGGGGCAATTGTGCTTTAGTATGGCACGGTACGGATGGCCAGTGTGACTGCACCCTTAGATGCCTCATATTACTAAAAAAATACTACAGAATATTACAGGATACCACAGATTATGTTTATAACACATACAATATACTTCAAAACAATAAAGGATACTAAAATACTTACTACAAGATACTTAATTATACTAAAATACACTACTGAATACTTACAAAAGATAGAACATGATACCACTAACCATTACAGAATACTACAAGACTTTATTACAGAATACAATTATATTATATTACAGGATACTACTAGATACAACCAAATACTAAAGGACAATATAGAATACTACAGGAAACTTTAAGAATACAATTATATACCACAGATTACTACAAGGTAGTGCAGAATACTACAATGAACTGAAACATACAATAGAGGATGTCATACAAGATATGATAGAAAACTACCAGATAACTGCAATAAACTACAGAATATTACAAATACAACACACAACTTCAAAGTACTGGAGGATACTACAGGATACTAAAAAACACAGAGTACTTCAAGATACAACAATAAACTACAATGTGCTACAGAGAAACACAGTTTTTTAACTGATGAAGCTTAAAGGGATACTTCACCCATTTGCATTTAGCTTTTGTATCATTAGAAACCAGGTAGTATTTTTGAATGGTCGTGCATCCCGCCCTCATTTTCCTCAAGCGTCATTGGAGGCTGCTATGGTTAGAAGGGGTGAAACTACAAAGCTAGTTCCTCATGTTTTCAACCTGCCCACTGAATTAATTCACCAATTAAAAGAAAAACAAATGAAGATTTCTTCAGAAATCATAATGAATTTGCCATCTAAGGCCATGTGTCCACCTAGCGTTTTTTCTAGGCAGAAAAACTGGCTGTGTGCTCGGGAGTGTTTGCATGAAGCGTTTGTGCTTTGAGAAGAATAGCGCTGCACGTCTGTCCTATCTTACTGCATGTTTTATATCTGAGATAGTTTTTTACCCCAGCAGACATGGAGAAGGAGGATGTGGGTACAAGACACGATCTGTAGGATGCTTTAATACAGGAACTATCATGCAGACACTCACACGTACAGCCAGCACTTTTCTGCCCAGAAAAACTCACTAGAATGTGTGTGTGAAATGAATTTTGACTCAGTCTGGTAGTGGCTAGCTTGATAGGGATTGTTCTCTAGATCAGTGGGAGTGGCCTGCAGTGCTGTGCATTCTGGGAGTTGTTGTCTTTTATCTACATGAGCCAAAAAGACACTTTCTGACTTTTCTCATTGAAGATGGCACCAACTTCAAAATGTATTTCAAATTTCTACTTATATATGACCCAATGTCAATACAGCTTCATGTTTCAACTGGCCAATGATCCCTTTAAATATTTCTATAACAGTCAGATATCATAGAAAGGTCATATTAGACTCAAACTTCATATTAATCATCAATAATATATTAAGCCTAGTAAATAACGACAAAGTCACAAGTATTTAAGAACAGTAATTTTATTCAACAATTTCACAGAAATAATTAACAATGTGGGAGTGGGGTTGGGGGGGGGGGGGGTACAGGTCAGATTCTTCCTCCTCCTCCTCCTCCTCCATCTCTTGTCTTCCTCAGACAGCTCATTATTATTACTTGAGTAAAAACAATATTACTATCAAAGAGCTGTATATAACCATCTGAATTCAATATATTTATATTTTCTATATCATTACTTACCATTTCCTCTGCTACTGCTGGTGGTGGAGGTGGAGAAGGAGGAGGGGGCGATGGAATAGATGGGTGAAAATGATGTAGAGGACCTGTTGGGGGTAGGAGATCAGAGGGAGCTGCAGCTGGTAGAAGAGGTGAAAGTAGAGGTGGAGCTGGAAGAGGTTGATGTGTAGGTAGTGGTGGAGATAGTTCCCAGCATAAAATCAAAAATTCCGGCTCCATTCCAGTATTCAGTATCCTCCAAAAACTCCTGATTTAAATGTTCAGGAAATTTGGTTCAGCCAAGGAGAAAACGCGTGCAGAAGTTTTTTAGTGTCAGTTACTTTTGGCAGAAAAATCTGTTATTGGCTCTCATTTAAATTATATAACAGTTAGAAGCACCAAATTGGATATGCATGGTGTTGACTATATGAGGAACCACCAATTTCAAATGTGGAGTTCAAAATGGTTTGAGTCCCAAACAGCAGCCAAAAAGACAGATTTTCAAAATTAAAATTTTGACATTTGCTCTTTTGAAACCAGAAGGCCCCTGAAGCAGTAAGGGACCTGATACTTGGACTTTGCAACCTCTGAAATGTATCAATTCATGCTTATGTGGAACTGAGTCAACAGCTCCCCCCTAAAAGAAGATAGAAAACGAAAGGAGCTGGCAGGCCCAACTTTGTATATTTGGTTCACCTATGAAATCTAAGATCTCCCAGAAGATTTCACCTGATTTGGCCTTGAATTGGCTGAGTAGCGAGGCCCCAAAGTGTAAAAAATCTCAACTTTAGCGCCTCCATGAGGGCAAGTGAAACCAGCTGCGGGCCACAAAACACCATAGGAGGGACTCTCTGATGGCCACCTACAACATATAGAAAATTCAGCTCTCTAGGTGGTCTAGAAAAAAGTTGGCCTGTCCGAGTTCAGGAAAAATTAGGGTCTTGGACATATCAAGGCTAACACCATCACAGCTCTGGGGTTTGGTACAGGAGGCCTAAGAGAACCAAAGGTGCTACATACACCAAATTTCTAATATATGATCTGGTGACCCCAAGGATCACCTCCTGCGAATTTCAGCTCTCTAGGTGCCAAGGGCCCCACGGATGGGGCTGTTGAAATCTCGGCCTGAGACTGCCCACCCTCTCTAAAACCATATAAGGCCATTATTTCAAGTTCTGCTTCAGCTAGAGGCTCCAAATTTCTTGTGGTCTATCGGGGGCCAAAGGAGAACCACCAATTTCAAATTGAGACTTCTAATAAGTACAGGGCCAAACAGCAGCCAATTAGACTGCTAATTGAAAAGAAACCCTAATTTGGGTTTCCATCTCAGGTTCCCTGAATGCAAACACTTCAGAAATTGCTGTGCATGTGGGTCCTGCAGCCCTTAATGGATGCTTAATATTTCAGCTTGCTCGCTGTTAAGAAAGCTAAGATACCTGCAGCTTTAGTTTCAGAGTGTTAGCTACTTTTTGCAGGAAATTGTCTTATTGGCTATCATTTAAATCATATAACAGTTAGAAGCACCAAATTGGATATGCATGGTTTTGACTATATGAGGAACCACCAATTTCAAATGTGGAGTTCAAATTGGTTTGAGTCCCAAACAGCAGCCAAAAAGACAGATTTTCAAAATTCAAATTTTGACCTTTGCTCTTTTGAAATCTGAAGGCCCCTGAAGCAGTAAGGGACCTGATACTTGGACTTTGCAACCTCTGAAATGTATCAATTCATGCTTATGTGGAACTGAGTCAACAGCTCCCCCCTAAAAGAAGATAGAAAACGAAAGGAGCTGGCAAGCCCAACTTTGTATATTTGGTTCACCTATGAAATCTAAGATCTCCCAGAAGATTTCACCTGATTTGGCCTTGAATTGGCTGAGTAGCGAGGCCCCAAAGTGTAAAAAATCTCAACTTTAGCGCCTCCATGAGGGCAAGTGAAACCAGCTGCGGGCCCCAAAACACCATAGGAGGGACTCTCTGATGGCCACCTACAACATATAGTAAATTCAGCTCTCTAGGTGGTCTAGAAAAAAAGTTGGCCTGTCCGAGTTCAGGAAAAATCAGGGTCTTGGACATATCAAGGCTAACACCATCACAGCTCTGGGGTTTGGTACAGGAGGCCTAAGAGAACCAAAGGTGCTACATACACCAAATTTCTAATATATGATCTGGTGACCCCAAGGATCACCTCCTGCGAATTTCAGCTCTCTAGGTGCCAAGGGCCCCACGGATGGGGCTGTTGAAATCTCGGCCTGAGACTGCCCACCCTCTCTAAAACCATTATGGCCATATTTTCAAGTTCTGCTTTAGCTAGAGCAGGGGTGTCAAACTCATATTGGGTCGGGGGCCGGATTGGTTCAAATGAGACCTCCAGTGGGCCGGACTAATTTTGCCGACATCACTATAACTCCATCCATGGAATTTAAAGGCTGCTGTATAATGTTTTTAATTAATCATTATGCTATCCTTGCATCAGATAAAAAGATTTATTTCAAATTTGATTTTTTTTTGGCATTCACTACAGATGAGTTTTTAAGACTGCAGGTGACAGATTTAAAACAACATCTGTCATTACAAACTGGAAATAATGAAATGTACCTCAATACAGAAGAAAACAACAATAATGATATTGTGTGTTTAAATGTCTTTGAGATTACTCACTTGTATTTTTTAATATTGCTATTCAAGTTTATAAAAACCTTGACACAGGGGTTATTCTACCTGACCTGGGATCAGTGCATTAATAATACAGAGTACAGTGAAGAGAGAGAGAGAGAGAGAGAGAGAGAGAGAGAGAGACTTTAGATGTGTGTGCGTCATACTACAGCACAGTTTGCACTCTTTAAGGTTCATCACCGACAAAGCCTGCTCACATGTTGTCACAAACACACCGAGTGTCTCTGATGCAAACAGTCATCATCGGGTATTTTAGTGCCAACATTAAAACATGATCAAATGTTTCCAAACGAACAGACGTGAACTCATCCTTCCGCGTTGCGCACTGCAGTCTGATCAGCTCCGTGTGGAGATCCACGTTCTTTAACTGAGCTTAGTAAACTCAGTAAAACGACTTTCAATATGAGCCTGGCAGTCCGTTCTTCTACGTTTCCGTACCATCACTCTAACTCTGTCACTGACTTTTTATGCGCCATGAATCTGTGCCATCTCCGTGCGTAATTCAAGGAAGCACTTTAGTGCTGCTCCGCGACTTAACCGCAGCGGACCTCTGTATGATGGGACAGCCTGTGCGGAATATCGTTTTTGGATAAGAAGGAAATGTTCAGTTATAATGACATGTTTACAGTCTGATGAGAGCTGGTGATAAAGGCGCGACAGCAGGACTCTATTTAGAAGTGATGTCGCGCTGAAACTTTTAAGTGCTCAGCGCAACACTTTCACCTCTGGGTGACCTAAAAATTAACCATCTGTAAATAAAATCAGTTAATATAATTTTGAATGACTGTGTTTACCATAATCAGAGGTAAAATAATTCGGGAGATGCCAGAGCTCAATGCCGGTGTCCGGAACCGAGACCTAGTCAGGATGTGTGGAAACGGCCTGAGCCGTTAAGCATGACGGTGAGGGGTGTTTTTTTCAGTCCAATTCGTATCAGCATATTACCCTTTTACGTTGCTATACATAGTTTATTTACAACTCAGTGAAAATATTTATTAAAAATATTTGTTTTAAGAAAAAAATCTCATAAAAAATATTTTTCAAAAATTTCCCCATTCTTCCCAAAACGTCTCGCGGGCCAGATGGAAGCTGCTGTCGGGCCGGATTCGGCCCGCGGGCCGTATGTTTGACACCCCCGAGCTAGAGACTCCAAATTTCTTGTGGTCTATCGGGGGCCAAAGGAGAACCACCAATTTCAAATTGAGACTTCTAATAAGTACAGGGCCAAACAGCAGCCAATTAGGCTGCTAATTGAAAAGAAACCCTAATTGGGGTTTCCATCTCAGGTTCCCTGAGTGCAAAAACTTCAGAAATTGCTGTGCATGTGGGTCCTGCAGCCCTTAATGGATGCTTAATATTTCAGCTTGCTCGCTGTTAAGAAAGCTATGATACCTGCAGCTTTAGTTTCAGATTGTTAGCTACTTTTGGCAGGAAATTGTCTTATTGGCGGACCAGTACAGGGCCAAACAGCAGCCAATTAGACTGCTAATTGAAAAGAAACCATAATGCTGTGCATGTGGGTCCTGCAGCCCTTAATGGATGCTAAAAACTTCAGCTCGCTCGCTGCTAAGAAAGCTAAGATACCTGCAGCTTTAGTTTCAGTTTGTCAGTTAGATTTGGTGGGAAAATCTCTCATTTGATGTTAGGTACCAAATTCGATTTGCATGATATTGGGCCTAAGGGGAACCACTCTTTTTAGACTCAAAGCTCTAGAGGCCCTAGGGTCCAAGCATGAGCCTATCTCAACTCTACTCAAATCAGCTATATATATATATGACCTTTAATACATAAAAACATGCATTCCAAAGTGCATAACAAAAAAAAAAAAACTCCAATATAAAAGTTGAATGAGATAAAATAAAAACAGGACTTAAAACAAATGTAAAAACAAGGAACAAGGCAGTAAAGTTACTCGTTATTCAAAGCCAGGTTTAAAAGTGGGGGAGGGTCAGAGAGCCAGAGATCTGCTTCACTGTTCAGAAGCTCTGAGGCAGCAGCACGTTCAGGGGGGGGATCCCCCCTCCCCTTGATGGGCCATTAACTGAACGTGCACTGAAGCTGCAGAGGACACCACAATATACAACACTTCTCCTCTCTGAACCTCAGCCTGCTTACAGCCTACAATGATCAATATACAACACTTCTCCTCTCTGAACCTCAGCCTGCTTACAGCCTACAATGATCAATATACAACACTTCTCCTCTCTGAACCTCAGCCTGCTTACAGTCTACAATGATCAATATACAACACTTCTCTACTCTGAACCTCAGCCTGCTTACAGTCTACAATGATCAATATACAACACTTCTCCCCTCTGAACCTCAGCCTGCTTACAGCCTACAATGATCAATATACAACACTTCTCCTCTCTGAACCTCAGCCTGCTTACAGCCTACAATGATCAATATACAACACTTCTCCTCTCTGAACCTCAGCCTGCTTACAGCCTACAATGATCAATATACAACACTTCTCCTCTCTGAACCTCAGCCTGCTTACAGCCTACAATGATCAATATACAACACTTCTCTACTCTGAACCTCAGCCTGCTTACAGTCTACAATGATCAATATACAACACTTCTCCTCTCTGAACCTCAGCCTGCTTACAGCCTACAATGATCAATATACAACACTTCTCCCCTCTGAACCTCAGCCTGCTTACAGCCTACAATGATCAATATACAACACTTCTCCACTCTGAACCTCAGCCTGCTTACAGTCTACAATGATCAATATACAACACTTCTCCACTCTGAACCTCAGCCTGCTTACAGTCTACAATGATCAATATACAACACTTCTCCACTCTGAACCTCAGCCTGCTTACAGTCTACAATGATCAATATACAACACTTCTCCCCTCTGAACCTCAGCCTGCTTACAGTCTACAATGATCAATATACAACACTTCTCTACTCTGAACCTCAGCCTGCTTACAGTCTACAATGATCAATATACAACACTTCTCCTCTCTGAACCTCAGCCTGCTTACAGCCTACAATGATCAATATACAACACTTCTCTACTCTGAACCTCAGCCTGCTTACAGCCTACAATGATCAATATACAACACTTCTCCCCTCTGAACCTCAGCCTGCTTACAGCCTACAATGATCAATATACAACACTTCTCCCCTCTGAACCTCAGCCTGCTTACAGCCTACAATGATCAATATACAACACTTCTCTACTCTGAACCTCAGCCTGCTTACAGCCTACAATGATCAATATACAACACTTCTCCTCTCTGAACCTCAGCCTGCTTACAGTCTACAATGATCAATATACAACACTTCTCCTCTCTGAACCTCAGCCTGCTTACAGCCTACAATGATCAATATACAACACTTCTCTACTCTGAACCTCAGCCTGCTTACAGCCTACAATGATCAATATACAACACTTCTCTACTCTGAACCTCAGCCTGCTTACAGTCTACAATGATCAATATACAACACTTCTCCTCTCTGAACCTCAGCCTGCTTACAGTCTACAATGATCAATATACAACACTTCTCCCCTCTGAACCTCAGCCTGCTTACAGCCTACAATGATCAATATACAACACTTCTCCCCTCTGAACCTCAGCCTGCTTACAGCCTACAATGATCAATATACAACACTTCTCTACTCTGAACCTCAGCCTGCTTACAGCCTACAATGATCAATATACAACACTTCTCTACTCTGAACCTCAGCCTGCTTACAGCCTACAATGATCAATATACAACACTTCTCCCCTCTGAACCTCAGCCTGCTTACAGTCTACAATGATCAATATACAACACTTCTCTACTCTGAACCTCAGCCTGCTTACAGTCTACAATGATCAATATACAACACTTCTCCACTCTGAACCTCAGCCTGCTTACAGTCTACAATGATCAATATACAACACTTCTCTACTCTGAACCTCAGCCTGCTTACAGCCTACAATGATCAATATACAACACTTCTCTACTCTGAACCTCAGCCTGCTTACAGTCTACAATGATCAATATACAACACTTCTCTACTCTGAACCTCAGCCTGCTTACAGCCTACAATGATCAATATACAACACTTCTCCCCTCTGAACCTCAGCCTGCTTACAGTCTACAATGATCAATATACAACACTTCTCTACTCTGAACCTCAGCCTGCTTACAGCCTACAATGATCAATATACAACACTTCTCCCCTCTGAACCTCAGCCTGCTTACAGTCTACAATGATCAATATACAACACTTCTCTACTCTGAACCTCAGCCTGCTTACAGTCTACAATGATCAATATACAACACTTCTCCTCTCTGAACCTCAGCCTGCTTACAGTCTACAATGATCAATATACAACACTTCTCTACTCTGAACCTCAGCCTGCTTACAGCCTACAATGATCAATATACAACACTTCTCCTCTCTGAACCTCAGCCTGCTTACAGTCTACAATGATCAATATACAACACTTCTCTACTCTGAACCTCAGCCTGCTTACAGCCTACAATGATCAATATACAACACTTCTCTACTCTGAACCTCAGCCTGCTTACAGCCTACAATGATCAATATACAACACTTCTCCTCTCTGAACCTCAGCCTGCTTACAGCCTACAATGATCAATATACAACACTTCTCTACTCTGAACCTCAGCCTGCTTACAGCCTACAATGATCAATATACAACACTTCTCCTCTCTGAACCTCAGCCTGCTTACAGCCTACAATGATCAATATACAACACTTCTCTACTCTGAACCTCAGCCTGCTTACAGCCTACAATGATCAATATACAACACTTCTCTACTCTGAACCTCAGCCTGCTTACAGTCTACAATGATCAATATACAACACTTCTCCCCTCTGAACCTCAGCCTGCTTACAGCCTACAATGATCAATATACAACACTTCTCCCCTCTGAACCTCAGCCTGCTTACAGCCTACAATGATCAATATACAACACTTCTCCACTCTGAACCTCAGCCTGCTTACAGCCTACAATGATCAATATACAACACTTCTCCTCTCTGAACCTCAGCCTGCTTACAGCCTACAATGATCAATATACAACACTTCTCCACTCTGACTCTCAGCCTGCTTACAGTCTACAATGATCAATATACAACACTTCTCCCCTCTGAACCTCAGCCTGCTTACAGCCTACAATGATCAATATACAACACTTCTCCCCTCTGAACCTCAGCCTGCTTACAGCCTACAATGATCAATATACAACACTTCTCTACTCTGAACCTCAGCCTGCTTACAGCCTACAATGATCAATATACAACACTTCTCCTCTCTGAACCTCAGCCTGCTTACAGCCTACAATGATCAATATACAACACTTCTCTACTCTGAACCTCAGCCTGCTTACAGCCTACAATGATCAATATACAACACTTCTCCTCTCTGAACCTCAGCCTGCTTACAGCCTACAATGATCAATATACAACACTTCTCCCCTCTGAACCTCAGCCTGCTTACAGCCTACAATGATCACATTAAAGCAGCCGAGGACATCACAATATACAACACTTCTCCCCTCAAATGTAAGAGCATAAAATAAACAGTACAAAGCTTAAAAAGTGCTTTTGCTAAAATGTTTTATCATTGAATCATAGTTACTGGTGTTCAACAATGTGTTTATCACTTTAATGTTGCAGCTGGTAAATGGAGGTAATTTTAATGAAATATATTCTACCAACTATTTGAATAAATGTCCCACATTGCTTTCCACTTCACCCAAGTTACAATAAAGTAGTGTTGGGATATTACTTGAACTGAATCCATGCAATACTACTGTGTCTTGTGCTGCTGTTCAAAAGGTCACAGTCAGGTCAGGTCAATCAAGCACCTGCAAGCTTCTCTCAAAAGGCTGCATTCAAATGAAAATGGGAACTGCAATGTCACTGACCCTGGAGAAACATGTTTATGGTAAAATTGGGTGTTACAATCTGTGAAGTTCTACCTTTAAATTCAAGACCATGACATATGAAAAACATTTTGTTTATTAATTAATTAAGAGTGGTTGAACTGGATAAATTTCCAAGCTTTTTTAAATATCCCTCCAATATGAAGTATCATCCATCCGAACTTTGCTTGCGGGACCTGAATGCATCACAAAAAGTCATGCAAGATGCACCAGACACGGAGGCTGCAAAGGCTGAGAGAGCACCATGGCAAGGTGTGCGAAGAGACATGAAGAGGAGTTAAACATTAAGAACCAAAAAGAGCATGAACACACTCTACAACTTCTGGAGGTAAGACACATTCTGTGTTTAATTATTTATCATGTGTTTGGTTGGAAACGTTGCTAGCCGTCAGGTGTTAGCCTGAGTGTAGCTGTTAAGCTAACTTCTCCATGTGGTGGAGTGTAAAGCTAATTTAGTTTTACTGTATGGAAGTTTAAGTCTTATTTTCAGGTGATCAATGTATTATAAAAAAAATGTGAGAAATGTGCGTAGCCTACTGTTAGCTGAGCATTTGCAGGAACAATTACACAAAATATGTTTCTAAAGCTGAATAACATTCAATTCAAACTGCTCGTTAAAAGTAACCATGAGTTGTTTTTTTTATGTCTTGGGTATTTTCATAAAATTAAAACTGTGGCCGACAGACTTAGGTTTTACAGACAACTTCTGTGTACAAGAGCCGTGCCCCGCTTTGTTTCATTGTGCTCACACTTGGTTTCATTACTGCATGCTCCAAGGTAAAGTTAGCTAGTGACATAAATACAAGTGAAGTCAACAACATCTTCAGATGGTAGTTTAAACAAATAAAAACCTGTGACAGTGCTTGGCTGTGGGCCCAAGTGAACACACAAGCAACATGTAGACTACCGTGCTTTAGCACGCTTCACCCCTCTGGAGAAATCCAGAGTTTCATGGTGTTATCTGACTAACATGACTCAATGTAAGCCACAAAGCAGCTGTCATGTTCTCTGTTGTTCTTGTTGTTCTCCGATGTGCAGCCGTGGACTCTGCCACGGGTCTCTTTTTTTTTTTTGTTCATGTATTTGTGGCTGTATCTGATTTAAATGACTTAAAATAAGCCGTAAAGTAGCAGACTCCACTGCTGTTCCTTTTATTTTATTAAACAGTGTGCCCATAATTGACTACTACCAAGAATATTTAAACCTTGATGTCTCTGTGAATGTCTCAAAACAGGAAAGTTAGACACATTTCTCTATAGTGCGTAGCTTTATATATGAAGGAAGGGAGGAGTGCTTTATTAAAGCGGAGCTTACTTTGTTTGATCAGTGCAAAGGGTTCACGTTTCGTCTCATCTTAGATATGCCAGGTTTGAACTTGTTTGATATCAGAACTATTTCTCATTTTTTGCATCAAAGAATGTCAGAGATAAAAAAATAGCTAAGATAATGTTTATGTTTTATGTTTTATTCCTTTCAAATGTAGAAGTTTAATTTTTGTTAATTCTATAACATTTTGTCTTACAGATAATGAACAGGGGAAAGAAGCAAGAAGAAGAGGCTCAAGATAATTTGGTATGTATTACTTTTGGCTTGTTTCTTATTTCATTGTTGGCTAAAAGAAAATGTGTGTACTGGGAACATTTGTTTAGAATAAAAGTATTCACACTTTTTATTACGTATCCTACCCATGTAGTATTTATTTAGCATTAAAGGGATACTTCACCCGTTGAAACATGAATATGTAGTGACATTGGGTCATATATGTAGTAGAAATGTGAAATAAATGTTGAAGTTGGTGCCTTCTTGACCAAGAAAAGGCAGAAAGTGTCTTTTTGCCTTATGTAGATTAGCGACAACAACTCCCAGAATGCACAGCACCGCAGGACACTCCCGCTGAAGGAGAGGTGCATTCATATGGTATCGGAAAAACGAGATTTCGAGTTGTAAAATGCACATGAAACACCTGCTCAAGTCGGTTTTGTGTTTTGTTAACATACTTTTTATTCATGCACGTATTGCACATCAACTTTTTTGCTCAAATATAACTTTTGACAATAAGATTTCTCTAAGAAACTTGGACCACCCGAGCAGCACCTGAATGCAGCATTACATACGGACATTTACAAGAATACATACGGCCGTTTCCTCAACTGAATCAGACATTTCTTCCATAAGGAATTGGCATCTTGGAAATTCCTGGCAGAAAACAGACTCTATGTCTGTGTCCATAGGCAAACAGTCACAGCACCGACAACACAAGTCTGCCCCGGCTCCTTCTTCCTTGTCACAGCCGCGGACCTAGCATGCTAGGCTAGCTAGCCTGCCTGTCGGCACCAGCAGCCAGCTCGCCGCTATATTGCGGCTCGTAGAAAGAGCCACGAACATCTGATTCAAGCACAAGAACTTCAAAATCCCCTTCAGTCATATCAGTTTGAAGTTGAAACATACGTTTTTTCGCAATTCTTGGTCCTTCAGCTTTATCCATAGAGACACCCAGCTTGAGCCGGCTCAGGGTCCCTGTCTCACAGCCGCTGTGTCTGCAGAAGGCACCTGGCAGCAATATTGCGGGCGGCTCGTAGAAAGAGCCACGAACATCCGTTTCGACCACAACACCTTCAAAATCCCCTTCATCCATATCAGTTTGTAGTTGACTTTCCGCCATTGTCGGTTTTACTCAGCTTTCTCCACAGAGCCTGTTAGCACAGCTGCTAACCACAACAGCCGCCAGTGACGCAATATGACGATTTTTGCGTCACTGGAGGCAGCTTCTCAGAAAAGAAATTACAGATATTTCTCATCTTAGGGGGAACTGAGGGCTGGATGCAAGACCATTCAATAAAACCACAAGTTTACTACTGATACAAAGCCTAATGCAAATGGGTGAAGTATCCCTTTAATTTGTGCAGGTTTCCCAGGGTACAACAGGAGAACTTATCTTTAAACTCATGTGCCCAAATACATGACTTCCGTTTTGATTAGTTAGTAAGAGAGAGAGCGTGCAGGCGTGCCTGAGTACCTTACTGAGCGCACAAAGCTGATAAGTGAAAGTAGTAAATGTACATATATCTGCCAGGAGTATTTCAATGAAGCATATTCCGAGTATGTTTACCTTAAAATGACTGTATTTTCTCTTCATGCTAAACACTTGAAATACCTGATTACTCATCCTATAGTCAGGGCTGTTAAATAATTGTTTACGTCTAAATAAAATGCTGCTCTAGTAACTGGGAGGGAAGCAAGTAGTCCTCTACAATTGAAACAAAGGTTAATGTCCTCCAATATCCATGTTAGTTGTGAAACGCCCACTCTCCAATGATCCAACCAGATTCATCCCAAAAGCATATTTATTTTTTCAAAAAACAGAGGTCTAAAAATACATGTGCCAATCATATTTATTCCTTTGTGAAACCTTGACCAGTGTATTATTGCCTTAATGGTAAATAACTATTAGCTGATGATCCTCTTCACTGAATTTCATTTAGATTTGTCCATAATTTAACTTGTAAATTTTAGCGGGTGGTTGTTGGTTTGGCTTCATATTCCTGACTGAAACAGTTATATCTTGATCTCGTTTTTTCTTTCAGGAGGACTGTGCTACAGTTGTCTCTTTGTCAGACTCGAGCCATGATCTGGAAAGTGATTACATCCAGATCTCAGACACCGAGTTCAGTTCTGCTGAGATTGACACATCAACAACATCTACAACATCAGCAACCAACAACATCGCCAACACAGACAACGAACCCCCCTTCACAGAGAATGAAAGAGACTGTGGCACAGGCTACAGTGGTGACGATGAGGAAATTGCAGAGTCGAATGTGTCCCGCCGTGCCCGAACCAACTTGGAAGAGGATCGCTGGAATAAAAAAGACATGATCCCTCTGACAGAAGATGTGATAAAACTCAACAAAGTTTTGAAATGCACAAAGGAGGCAGTGAAGAAGGAGCTCTTGGATGGACCCAACCCTGGAGCTTACAGGACTTACAGTGAGTGCCTTCTTTCAGAAATCATTCTGTTTAATAGAAGACGACAAGGTGAGGCTGCAAAAATCCTTCTGCTGACCTTCAAGAACAGAGTCAGAGACAAACCAAATGAAGATAAAATGAAGTGCCTTTCAAAGCTCGAACAGACTTTAAGCAGTGAATTTACCAGGCTGGTCATCAGAGGGAAGAGGGGGCGGAAGGTACCTGTGCTGCTTACAAGGGAGATGACTGAGTCACTGGATTTCCTGATCGAACAAAGGAGGGAAAATGACATTTTGGACTGCAATGAGTTTGTCTTTGCAACACAAAACTCAGAATCTCACCTCCGTGGTTCAGACTGTTTAAGGAAGTATGCTGCTTTAAGTGGGGCAGACAGGCCTGAAACACTCACATCAACTCACCTAAGAAAGCACGTGGCTACACTGAGTCAGATCATGAACCTCAAAGACAATGAGCTGGATCAGTTAGCAAAGTTCATGGGACATGATATACGTGTTCATGGGGAGTATTACCGGCTGACCGAGAACACACTTCAACTTGCAAAAATGAGCAAGCTGCTCATGGCAATTGAATGTGGGACTGAGGTCTACAAAGGCAAATCACTCGATGAGATTGATTTAGGCTTTGAAAGTGAGTATGAAAGTAGGAGATTCTTTTTATTCCAAAGTTACATTTTCAAGTACTGCATTTGAATGGTTTGAAGTGATTTGACAGAATTTTGTTCTTTGTTTTTTTTCTTCCTAACAGTTTCTTCATCTTCACAAGAGGGAGCAGGACAGACGTCCCTGGTCAGTGATGATGTCCTCAGTGAGAGCTCTTCTGAGGAAGCTCAAGAATCGGATGGTAAGAAGTTAATTGGACTGCTACTTCAGATATTTTGCTCCCATTATTGATGATATTGCAAATGACTGCCTTGTATTATCAATTATATAGTTTATAAATGTCAGGAAATAGCAAAATAATCATTGTGCACCTTTTCTGAAGAAGCTTAGGCACATAGATGTATTTCATATTAGTTTATCTGGCAGAGTCAATCAATCTTAATTGTTTATCATCTATTCTTACCAAGCAGGAACTTTACAAACAGAGCAGGTCTAAACTGAATTCTTTGTTATATTATTAACAAAGACCTGACATTAATCCACCATGAACACAGCACTAAGCAACATTTAGCAACGTTACAGTGAAACAGAACCAGACTCATGTTGAACAGACAGAAACCTGTCTTTCTGTCTCTATCCACTCTCTCCCTGCATCTCACTCTGTCCTACTTTCCAACCCGCACAGATTCAGACGGCTTTTCATCATGAGTCTGGTTCTGCCCGAGGTTTCTACTTTTTTAATGGAAGTTTTTTCTCACCACTGTTTCTGTTCTCACCACACTTAAATATTGCTAAGTGCTATGCAAATGATGGATTAATGTTGGGTCTTTAAATATAGGCCTAATAATATAACTTCAACATGAAAATGCAATAGCATCTAGCCCTGCTCTTTTTGTTAAGCGTCTCGAGATAACACTTGTTTTTAATCGGCGCCATACGAATAAAGATTGATTGAAGAGTATGTTTAATTTCATGCCGACATGTCTTCTTTTCTTGTAGAAGCAGACACTCAAACTCCAAAGACCTCGACTCGGAGCCCACCAGACAAGCTAAAAAGAACTCAGAAAACAGGTAAACTCCTCTTCCGTTTGGTTTGTCCTGCTCTTTTGTTCCAACAGTTCTGTTGTCTTTTAGTATATCCTATACACTTAATATATTCTTGACTTGTATGTACTTTGACTGTATGTAACTTCACCCAGTAACGATCTTGCCCCTTCTTATCTTCTCCCCCTGAAGGGCTCTCCAAAAAAAAGAGTGCAAGGAGGCTCTCTCCACCTGTTCAAGATTCAGAAGGTATAAACATAACTTCATATTGCATGAGCACTGATATATGACTATTATCCTTAATATCGTATCGTTAGTATAATCATTTGAAGTAAATAGTGACCTGTTTTCTTTGTGTAGAGGAAGCAGACGCTCTGACTCCAAAGAACTCGACTCGGAGACCACCAGACAAGCTAAGGACGATAGGTAAACCTATTGCATTCAAATCTGCCTCAATGGACAGTTATGAGTAGTAACCATGAAAACAACTTTAAACTTGATATCTTTTCAAAGATAATCAAAGTACTCTATGAAAACCGAGTCATACAGGTATTTACTATAAAAACAGGTTACTAACAGTGGTTCCATTAGTACTGTAGCACTGACTGCATTTAGTGAGCTAGAACAGGAGCATGGAATCATGGTGCTGTGCATCATACTGTATGGGACACTTCATGATAAAACTTACCTGTTCATTTACTGCAATGAGGTTTATTTGTGTTCATTGGTCACAGCTTTCAGATAGGATGCGGTGGGCACTGCTCTCAAAACCATTTATTGTCTGCGCATCTGAGCACCGCGAGCTGAGCGCAACAAGTAGAAAAAGAAACCATCCAACCATAACTTAAGGAGATCTGCTTGAATTTTTTTTGCGCATTTCTGTTTCAGGTGCAGATCCACAACTCCTCCTCCTAGCCAAATGCACTCGCAGACGTTGGAGTTCTGAGGAGAAACAAGCAGTTTGGCGACAGCTGGGAAAGAACATTGTTCTACAAAGAGTTCCCGGAAAAGAGCTCTGTACCAAGGCTCTTGATGCAGAGCCTGTGCTAAGCACCCGAGACTGGAAAGATTTAAAGAACCAAGTACATAATGTCATCACAGCTCGTAAAAGAAAACGGTTATAGTTCATCTTTGTGGTCATTTAGACAGCTCTCCTCATACTCAACATAACGTTTAACTGATCTGGTGAGTACAACAGCTGATTGTCAGTGTTAAGATAATGTTCAAAACTGTCACAGGAAGTCATTTAGACAGCTCTCATACTCAACATAACGTTTAGCTGATCTGATGAGTACAACAGCTGATTGTCAGTGTTAAGATAATGTTCAAAACTGTCACAGGAAGTCATTTAGACAGCTCTCATACTCAACATAACGTTTAGCTGATCTGATGAGTACAACAGCTGATTGTCAGTGTTAAGATAATGTTCAAAACTGTCACAGGAAGTCATTTAGACAGCTCTCATACTCAACATAACGTTTAGCTGATCTGGTGAGTACAACAGCTGATTGTCAGTGTTCAGATAATGTTCAAAACTGTCACAGGAAGTCATTTAGACAGCTCTCCTCATACTCAACATAACGTTTAGCTGATCTGGTGAGTACAACAGCTGATTGTCAGTGTTAAGATAATGTTCAAAACTGTCACAGGAAGTCATTTAGACAGCTCTCATACTCAACATAACGTTTAGCTGATCTGGTGAGTACAACAGCTGATTGTCAGTGTTAAGATAATGTTCAAAACTGTCACAGGAAGTCATTTAGACAGCTCTCCTCATACTCAACATAACGTTTAGCTGATCTGATGAGTACAACAGCTGATTGTTAGTGTTCAGATAATGTTCAAAACTGTCACAGGAAGTCATTTAGACAGCTCTCCTCATACTCAACATAACGTTTAGCTGATCTGGTGAGTACAACAGCTGATTGTCAGTGTTCAGATAATGTTCAAACATATAATGAGAGAATAAGTAAATAGACATGCACTGTATTACAAAGGCAGTATGATCAAAAAATAAACCAGTCAGAAGCTATTCATGTGAGTACGGTTGTTTTGATTTTAGCCATTGTTTGAGTCCTCTGTTAAAAGCATTACTGTTGCTCTCTGATTGCATGCCAGTGGGCAGAGAGTTCCAAAGTGTTGCCCCCTTTGCAGAAAAAGCAGACTGACCAAAAGATGTCTTGAACATTGGGACAAGACGATCACCTCTGATGGAGGCTCGTGTGACTGCCCTACGAGGGCTCTGACGCCTAATGGCTAAATAAGATCACATTGGTGACACACGATTATTTACACATTTAAGAAACAGTTTGAGATTACTAACATTCATAAAATTGTCAAAGGTTAAAAGGTTGTGTTTTTTTAAAATGCCAGAGTGATGCCATCACATAGGTTTCTGGTCCATGATTTTTATTGTCTGCTTATCAGAGGTGTAAAGTAACAAATTACATTTACTCACGTTACTGTAATGGAGTAGTTTTTTGGTGTACTTACTTTTTAAGTCGTAAAATCGGTACTTTTACTTTTACTTAAGTAGGTTTTCTGTTCAGTGTTTTAATCCACTACATTTTAAATCACATCCGTTACAGAGTAAAAAAAAATAATCCTGCTGTGAATGATTTTCCCTCATCACACCGGATTGTTGAGAGACTGAGAGATCCTTTTCTTGGCTCGGTGCTACTGCAGCACGGATTAGCACCTCCACTACAGCAGGTCTACCTGCTGGAGGTGTTTATAAACTGATGTCTCATTGTCTTAAGTCCAAGATGATTGAAATAAGTTTGCTGTGCTTCTTTCTCAAGCTTAGTTACATATCATCACTTTACATTCAAGTACTACAAAAAGTACAATATTTTGTAAGCGACCCCTGGTCTACTGAGAGTCACAAAGATCCAATAAAAACAAAAGGTGTGTTTTTTCATATATATCTATAAAGCAGCCAGCAGTCCTCACAACTATAGTGGTAAAATATTTAATGTGTGTGTGTATGTTGTCAATCTACCTAGCAACCGCGAAGGGCCACAGAAGTATAGAAGTAAAATATTTGTTTTTACTTTGAGTGTTCTCAAATCTGAAGTGACTTTCCCACTCTCTATTGACACCTAGTGATAGAAATAATTTTTGCATCATTCAGGCTGCAGTGGAAGTGGTGGCCCACACAAAGAAGCAACAAGACGTGGTCCTCACAAAGATAGACATACATGTATGTGTGTGTGTGTGTGTGTGTGTGTGTGTGTGTGTGTGTGCGTGCTCTGTATATGCTGCCAGTGTTTTGTGTGAGCGTGGGTGTGTGTGGTTGGGGTTGCCTCCGAGTCGGATTGGATTCAAGTTCAAGTGCGTCCGTGACGTTTACGCGTCAGACACAACAAGCACGGGGAAGAAGGCGGCGGTCAGCACGCGGACACTGAAGGCAGCAAGCGGCGGCTCCCCGGAGCTCTGCGCGTGGCTCCTCTACTACAAAAGTGTCGATAACTTATCAGCAGTTGCTAACATGTGTCACATTCTCGTGCAGCCAAATTCATTTTTACACTCACATGTATCGACCTTACTGGTCTGTACATCACCTGAAAAACATGAATTCCTTTGGTAAATTGTTTTTCCATTCCACGCTTCCCCCCTTTTTTATTTTTAAATCATATTGTTGAAACTTTTTTTCTTATAATACCGGAAATAACACGTTTAAATACCTTTAACATCAGGACCACCCACACCTATCAGAAAGAGAACATATCGGTGATTCAGGGTTAAAGGTCACCTATAATTTAGACAAGCCCTATAACGTTATTGTGACATTCTGGACTTTAAAATGACCAGATAACACTCCTGGTATATGACACACACCTTTTTACTCCTTTTTATTAAATCAGATGGTTAAAACAGCAGGCTGCATCTTTGTTGTTGGATCATTTAAACATGTTGTGAGGCAACAGTACCCTCTGTTGGCACAGTCAGGAGACATAACAAACTGCTTAGAGGGTGATACCTTACACACACACACACACACACACACACACACACACACACACACACACACACACACAGCTACACTTACAATGTTTTACTCTTATTTTTAGAATGAAGCCTCCTTAATTTGCCATTTATACAATTCAGAGTCTAAGAGAGTCCTTGAAGAGCAGATCAGGTTCACTCAGAGGCAATTAATGGCACTAATGGGCAATCATTCGGCACATAATTCACTGTATTCATTTGTGTGTGCACAGTTAAGTGCTTTGTACAAGCCATAGCTCAGATAAGAACACGACTAAGTTCCTTTTTCCACCTAAGCATACAATTCAAACCTGTGCTGTGCTATAATTTGAGTGAAATACATTGTTGAATAAAAATACAAAGCCTAATACGGCCATTTACAGTCCACACTGTTCCTGGTGGATCAGCAGAGAAGTGTGCAGCTATATGCATTTTATAGTCAGCCATTAATAAAACATGTTGGGCAATTTTAAGAGCATTAGAAGTTTGATTGCTTCGGGGCAGGCCTAGGGGACTTTCAGGACAGTAATTATTTATATAAATGAAATGTCATCTCAGCTCTGGCTCAAGTAGACATAACCTCAGCAGACTCCACATGGAAACACTACACACAACAGCTATCTTTCGCACACGCATGTGCATGTTGTCAAGCATATTGCTTTGACTGGAGAGCATAAATTCGCTATGTGATATTACATGAAATGTCTTCTTTTTTTTCCGCAAAGGGGGCCAAGAGAGCAACAGCAAGTCGTGGACACATCGGATGCTGAAGGAAAACATTATCCTGAGTTCAAACACACACACACACACACACACACACACACACACACACACACACACACACATTGCTCTCCCTGCTGCCTGCAAGCAGCTCCTTGATCCTCACCCATGGGTTTCTCAATAATACATCAATGTCTCCATTATAGCTTGTATCTGCAGGCTGCGGGCAAAGGCAGTTTAAGCTGGGTTGCACAAGGCCAGTATACCACAAATACCCTGCTTGTGGACACAGGAAAGGTTTTAAGTCCAAAGTGTTGCCTCTGAGGAGACAAGCACGCGTGGTAAGTGCCAGCGCCGAGCTGGAGACCCCCTGAACGCACCGCAGGGCAATACCTACACAAGAGACGAAGACATGCTGAGATGAAAGTTTTGTCCATGTTACAACTTTTCCCACAAATATGACCCAGGACTTTAGTAGCTTCTGAACTCTTATGATTTATGTTAAGTCATGAAAGCAGGCACAGAGAAGATGTTAAAGAAGGGATAGCTCTTGCACATCAGTAGACAAAAGCACAAGGAACTTAACTGGCTTTGATTCTGGGTCACAACCTTTGTCACATCCTTTTATCTTCTATTTTTTATGTCCTTCCCATCTCTGAAGAATAGAACAATTGCATTAATATCTTAAAATAGAACAATATTCTGCATGTAAATGAAATAAAATAAGAGTATGTTTTTTTTGTCCACTGGAGGCTAAGTGTAAAAGTCCGTCAAGGATGACGTTTTGATGTGTTTAACCACAAAAGGACTGACACAAACAATGAGAGGTCCACTTCAGGACAGCTCATGGTAATATGAATATTGCTCTGGGATTTGCTTATAGTCGGTGCTTCATTATGCAATGTTTAATATTAATAAAGAAAGTACAAGTATATATTATTTATAAGCTGATTTACTGTAGTGTGTGTGTGTGTATGACTGTGTGCGTGTGTGTGCGGACTTGAGTGACAGATTGAGATGCTCCCTTGCTACGGGCAATACAACGAGACAAGGCTCTTACTTTTCTACAGGACACATCCTGACAATTTCTCCAGCAGTTAAGAGGATTTGTCCGAGCACGGGTGAATATATAATGCATGCAGATTCAAAATTTTAATTTGGACGCGGTAAATGATTCAATGCTGGCTTTTCTCAGAAGTGATGCTGGGAGGGAAACTAAGAGGGCACAAGATGTTACTCAGATGCAGGCTGCTCTTATACGCTGCAACATATAATGCAGACAAAGGTGATGAGGTGTTCAAATTAATTGAAATGACTCAGTGAGAAAAAAAAATTGTTAAGCAACTGTAGAACATGTAGTGATCATTTCCTTTTTTAAATGTCAGATTCAGTTGCTCAGCATTGTAACCTTGTTCTGTAAAATATGCCACTCCAGCAGGTTTTCTTTTTTTAATACTCTGCATGTGATTATTGTTACTTGATAAGCATCACATTTTCTAACCATTTCAGTCAAATTCAAGTTTAGTACACAATAAGAAGTGGCTGTAACAGGTGACATGTAACTCGTAAATCAATACAGTGTTTTTTGAAAACTCTTCTCATATGAAAGTCTCTGTTCAAATATATGTAAACAAATTAACATACATTTAACTTTAATATTAAACAAGAAGCCTGGTTTGTTAAATAAAAAAAACAAACAAACAGATTTTATGGTGCATCATCAAAAAGTTACAGTAAGATTGATTCCATTTCTTGTATTAAAATCTTCACCCATTATTCACAGTGTTTAACTTTTTGTCCCTTTAACAAACACATCACATCACATCTTTTCTCAATGATTTTTCACCAGATGAAATAAGACATCTCCCAAATAAATCCAGTTATCTTTTTTGCCTTTTGTGTTTGCTTACTACTGAATGCAGTAATTAACTTTTAGAGTAAACAGTTGGCATCATAGATGTGATGTCAATGCTCATAATTTGTCACGTTTAAATTGTGGGAGAGATGAAAAACATTCTGCAAGGTGGAAAGTTGGTGTCCTATGTAGTAAAAAAAAGCGCTGTGTCCCCTCTGCTTGGTGTGTAGTGATCTAACCATCAGGGATAATCGAGCTATCTGCCTTTTGTGTTTGTTTGACTGCTGCTTCTGGGGTTTTAAATATTAATTTTTGTTGAAAAAGAATTGCACCCCTCACAAATTACTGTCAAAAATGTAATTAAGGGTGTGGCAATACTGATCTTTTTCTATTTATGGAGGGGGAATATATATATACACTAGCATCAGTGCTGAAACCATTTGGGTACATTACAGACCTGCAGTCTGTGAGCAGTCAGTCTTTTTAAACAGAAACAGGTAGGCTTCAAAACCCAGTATGAAGTGCACATTAAAATATATTCATCATTTGAGTAAATATTGTTTTATAGAATGCTTTCTTTTGATCTGCACTTGTGCAATGATCAGAAAAAAGGAGAGATCATATTGATTTCTAGGGAGTCATCTGGTCAAAAAAAGTGGATGTGATATTTGTGCAGTAACCCTGTCTGTGTAAGTCCATGTGTTATTCTTTGTCTCCCTCTAGTGGATATAACTTGAAATAACACGTTGTAGCACATTTTTAAGAAAATACGTCAGTGGCTGTTTGTATGTGACATTTTACTGTAGCATGAGAATAACATTTAAGCTTTGAACAAATGAATCAAAGCGAGAAAAGTTACAATAAACATGTAACCGCAGCACACGTGCATCAGAGGCTTGCGTAATGACGTCTGCATCAACAGTCTCTGACGTACTCCAAAATGGCGGTGTCCTTGTTACAATGGAGATTGTTGGTTATCACTTTTTAGCCAACTCATGGTGAATAACTGCGGATTAACACCTTGACCGTCTGTGTTGGGTTATTAACTCTGTCGGCTTAATGTTAAAGGTAAGAGTTGTGTTTTATTAAAGACATACGAACGATGATAGATGTGAGTTTCGACTACGAGCCCTCAGACCTCGAGTCGAGCAAGTTTGCTAACCAAAGCTGCTAACAGAGAGTGTCACCTGTTCGGCTTAAAGGTGTTTGGTTGGTAACTGACCACCTGTGCTAAAAAAAATAGAAACAAATTTGGGCAGAGTGTTACATCAATCTTACCCGAGTTCCTCTCGGGTTATACAACCCACTAATATCCTCGCATTTGGTTATTTGGCAACGTTAGCTTCATGGCGGCAACTTTAAGTGCTTATTAACACTCGCTTGGCTTCATATCACTGAACACTTGAGATGTTTCTTCATGTGAATTCGTCAAACCTTCCTCGTTTTTTTAGACATCCATACTTGTGTTTTAACCATGCCACATATTCAATGTTCGTAATGTCATATTGCGAGCATGCTTAGCAGTGGCTGTACTTTATGAATGAACAGGGTGAGCTGTGGATGTGCCGTGCAAGTTACGATCAATCAATCAACCTTTATTCGTATAGCGCCGAATTCACAACAAATGTCATCTCAAGACACATGGCATTAAGAGCAGATCTTACTCTTTGTTATATTATTTTACAAAGACCCAGCATTAAGCCATCATGAGCACAGCACCAAGCAGCAACATGTTTCAAAGTTACAGTGGCAAAGGAAAAACTTCCTTTAAGAGTCAGAAAACCAGACTCACGATGATCAGCCATCTGCTGAAACTGTGTAGAGCTGGAGAGGGGATAGAGAGAGAATGAGCAACGATGAATGAGATAGATTTAGCATTATGCCAGTAATAATGGTTTAAGGTATGTGTGGTATGAGCAGAAACAGCTAAGCTGCTAAACAGACCGATCAGTCTAATATTAACATTAACCACTGTAATGATGATGAACCGGGGAGGACTTGAAGTTGAGCAGCTCTGAGATTCTCTTTCACATTGATAATAATGATAATAGATGTAAGGCTGATATTAATGTTCTGCGTCCAACAAGTACACCCTCTTCTGTTTTTTTTATTAACTGGTTATTTCTGACCTCGTCAGAAACCTGACATGGGGAAACTATTGTTGTGCAAACTGTGACCCATCTCTCCACCCTGGTTTGTAGACTAACGTTGTTATAGTTGCTGAGGTTGATTGTTGTATAGATCTGAAACTCTAAGTTAAGATAATACTTGTGTGGCTCAAGTTTTCTGGGTTGTCACCAGTTGCCCTTTATCTGAACTCTCCCCTTTGAGTCTCAGACATAAGCAAGAGAACTTAATTTGACTTCACTGTAAGCTTTGATTTGAAATGACCAAATGTGAACTACAGAGTCAGACTATCAGACAGTTGGCCGAATAAACCACTGCATTAAGTAATCGGGCTAGGATGCTGCTATTATATTTAACAGTAATTGTGAATAACTTACATTTTAGTTGTTGTTGCTTTGTAACTAATCAGCCCAGCGCAGCAGGTCCATCCTCTGTCGCCTCTCCTCAGCCAATGAAGGACTCCAAGGAGAATTACTCAATGACCAACCAAGGGATGCTGGACCACATCAAGCCGTGCTGGTACTGGGACAAGAAGGATTTGGCCCACACGCCCTCTCAGTCAGAAGGCCTGGATCCTGGCACAGAGGCTCGGTATCGGAGAGAAGGAGCACGCTTCATTTTCGATGTGGGAACCAGACTTGGCCTGTATCCTTACTAGATTGATATATCTGAATACTGGGTTGAACATCAGTGAACAAATCACTGACATTTTCATTTGATCCTAATGAAAAATAAATAGAGAGAGAAGAACACCCAACTCAAGTACTTTTCTGTGTTTTATCCATGCACATGTGAATAAGACCAACAGTAGGTTACTGCATGTAATAGTCATAGATGATCGGTGAAAGTGAAACTTGATTTTGTAACATTTTATTTTCCATAGCTGCTGATATCTTAAATAACTGTAAACAGTTCTCAGGATTTCCTTGACTGTCATCAGACACTATGACACACTGGCAACTGGCATCATATATTTCCACCGTTTCTACATGTTCCACTCTTTCAAGCAGTTCCCCAGATATGTAAGTCAAGTGGGCGGATATATACTCGTATTTTTCCTGTTCCTTGGAATGGATTCAACATGTGGAGCTAATGGTTGGATTTGTGTCTTACAGGTGACGGGCGCTTGCTGTCTGTTCCTGGCGGGGAAAGTCGAAGAAACCCCAAAGAAATGTAAAGACATCATCAAAACAGCTCGCAGCTTATTAAATGACGTGCAGTTTGCCCAGTTTGGAGATGATCCGAAGGTGCGGTGTGTCTTTTATTTTTCCTCTGTGTTTAGACATTGTAAGGTAAATGAGAAAGCCAAAATTAATTATCTTTACCCCAAATCCTTAATAAACCTGCTTTACAGAGCCCTGCTATCTTATGCACTATTGTGTAGACTCCATCTTACTTTAAATGTGATTGAAGTCTACAATTTGTTCAGAAAAAGGACAAGTAGCACACGCTCATGTTTTCATCCAACTAAGAAAAAAAGTTTTTGATTAAGATCTACTTGTGTGTATGTTTTTTTTTTACATTCTGTTTGTGTTAAGACAAAGTTATATTAAACGTTTACAGGATGCATGCAGTTATTCACTTTAAGAGTTTAGTGTTTGCATCATAGACGTGATGTCAGTGCTCTCAAATCTTCACTTTCAAAGTGCGAGAGAGATGGAAAACATTCTGCAAAGTGGAAAGTTGTCACCTTACCAAGTGAACGAGTGCGGCCGTGTCCCCTCTGCCTGGCCTTGAGAATGCTCAACAGTTGTTTTCCCCAGGCTGTCAGGATCGTTAAAAAACTGTGCCCCCCCTCCCCTGTCACACTAATCAGTCTCAGAGGCACATGTGCTGCACTTGCACTTTAAATCACTGCACTTGAGACACTCACTGAATGGCTGTGGTGCTAACTGTATGCTGCATCATGTTTGATTCCTTGTCTGCTGTTTTTTACTTTATTTTATCTGAGCTATTTTTATTGTAACTGTTAACCACACTTTAAGAACTGATTGTATTGCTTGGTAGGTTTTTTAGGTATATTAATGGGTCTATATGTTACATGTTTTCTTTCTGTCACACTGCTCGGGGCTCGGAGAAAACCATTTTATCTTTTGAATTTATGCAGACGTATAAGGAAAAGGACAAATGAACAGAATCTTGAATCTCACCATCAGGGATAATCGAGCTCTCTCTATCTATTCCTACAGGAAGAGGTCATGGTGTTGGAGAGAATTCTGCTGCAGACGATCAAATTTGACCTGCAGGTGGAGCATCCTTACATGTTCCTGCTGCGCTACGTCAAGCAGCTGAAAGGTGAGATGGTTTAAGAGCCGCACACGGGGTTTAAACACTTCATAGTTTAAGGAATCTGGAAAGTTTATAGATCTTTTTTTTTCTTGTTAAAGGTGAGAAGAATAAAGTGTGCAAGGTGCTGCAGATGGCATGGACCTTTGTTAATGACAGGTGAGATGCATGTCATATGTTACTAAACTGGCTTATTGATCTTGAAAGCTTTTTTTTATTTAGTATTCATTCTTTTCTTTCTTTTGCTTTCCTGACTGACGTCTGCACCTTTAGTTGCATATCCTTTATATTCTGCATATCGCTCCCCACATTCCCTGTTTGTCTCTTAACAGAAAATAACACAAAATTATATGATGAATTGGATTAAGAACCATTTTTATGTGCTTAAAGGATCAGGTAAAAACATTGAGAACTATTTCCTGATATTGAAATAACTGAGAAATGCTGTATGTATACTTCCTGTGTCCCTGCAGCCTGTGCACCATGCTGTCTCTGCAGTGGGAACCAGAGATTATCGCTGTAGCTGTCATGTACCTGGCTGGCCGTCTCTGCAAGTTTGACATCCAGGAGTGGACGGCCAAACAGTCGTCTCGTCGCTGGTGGGAGACGTTTGTCCAGGACGTCCCTGTGGAGCTGCTTGAAGGTAATCATCGTAAACCCGTAACACTTCTTCCTGGGATTTTTTCCCCCCCCATCTTCTTTTCTGACCTGTCTCAATGTCAAACATGGCTTTGTCTTCCAGACATTTGCCACCAGATCCTGGACTTGTACTCCCAGGGGAACAAGCCCATCCCTCAGCAGATCCAGGAGAAGGAGCGAGCCTCTGTTCCTCCGCTCCCCGCTCCGCCGGTCCCACTGGGACAGCCGCCAGCCGCCAACCCTCCTCCCCCACCACCAAAGAAGACTTCCCCTCAGGGAGGCAGCCCTGCACGCCAGCTCAAACGCTCACATGTGAGTAATATGCTCCGATTGTATTTGGCATAAAACAATGGCCAGTGGAAAGTCCCGTAATTTTCCCAATCCACTTTAATTCCCCTATTAGTTTATTTTAAATGTTCACCAGATCCTACGGCTCGTGCATTTGTTGAACTAGACTTCTCTTTCTTTTCTCAGACATCCCCTAAAGATGAACCAAAGGCTCCAGGTAAGATCTTCATGCCATCAAAAATATATTCCTGAGAGTTAAGAACCAGTTAAAAGGTTATAAATGTGCTGCTAATTAATGGGACATATATTTAGATAAAGTCTCTGAAATGATTACATTTATTTTTGTAGCTGGCTGTCTGGGTGTGTGGAGTATTTTCCCTGATATGTTTTAGGATTTTTAGAAAATACAAGTCTTTATTAAGTCTCTTAATGCATCCACTGATGTTCAAACTCTTATTGGCTTTTATGTTAAATTTACAGAACAAGTCGGATCAAAGATTCCCAGACTGGAGAGCCCCATGCCCCCCCTGCCCACATCACAGCCTCCGCCAGGTAAAAGTGACCGCCATCTTCCTTCCTCCTCCAGTCTATAATCAGTACAGTTTGCATTATTTAGTGATACGGTTAGAGCATTGGTACTTTGTTTGTGTGTGCCACCAAAATGCCCGTTAAAACTCTGCCAGGACCCCCTGCCTGGGACTCCAGCTTAGAAAGCAATATAAAGTCTTTAGTCTGCTTACATAACTAGCAACTCGTCTGGACGCGATGTTTCCTAACACACGCACACTCCTAACCTCTCCCAGACCAATCTGATTAGAGCCTGAGCCTCAGCCTGATAATGAGACCTCCTGTGTGGCTGAAGCCTGGCAGTCCTACTCTGACTGTGCGCTCACAGTCTGAGAATGGAGAGGTTACTCCAGATCAGAGTGGACTGAGAGGGTCTCGTGGTTTTTTTTTAGGGGAGAGATGATCCAAATTTGTAACCTTTTTGTTTTTCTCTTTTTCCTGTCGCTCACCAGATCGCAAACCTGCAGCTCCAGCTCCTCCCACAGAGGCCGAACCAGGAAGTGAAACAGCTCCTCCACCCCCGCACGCCCCACCTCCACATCAGCCCCCTCCACTACCCCATCGCCCTCCTCCACCTCCGCCCTCCAACTACATCATGTCCACCACCAGCTCCTACATGTCTGGAGAAGGCTTCCAGAGCCTGCAGTCCATGATGAAGACAGAGGGTCCCACCTATGCCCCCATGCCTCCTAACTATGCTCCCCCTATACCGCCATACCACCCCCACGTCTACCCACCGCCTGCAGCACCACCTCCAGGCCCTCCTCCATCCTCGTATCCACCGCCTAACTTGCCACCAACGTATCCCCCACCAGGCTACAACAACTATCCTCCACCACCTCCGCGCATGCCGCCGGGCCATGTGCCTCCTCCAGGTATCGGTCTCCCGCCTACTGGGTACCCTCCTCCACCTCCTGGGCCTCCAGGACAGTCACAGGTGCCCCTGCCCCCTCCACCTGGCATGCCTCTGAACCGTGGCGGTTGGATGAGATGAGAATGAGACAACGTAGTATGAACTGAGTCTCTGCAGCTGTGAAGAAAGAACAAGCAGGAACTGAACAGAAGGAGAGCCAGTCTGACTTGTGTTGTCGAAGTTCTTCATGAAGGCTTCACAACAAATCGTTCTGAAGGTCAAAGTGAGGGCTGGACGGGTCTCACCAGGTCAGGTTCTCATAACCTCAAGTGTGGTGTTATCAGTAGAGCCTGACCCGTTGAGAAAACGTCATAGGTTTGAATGGATAGTTCAAAGATGTACAGGATGGTACTATTGTGCCTAGTTCCAGGAACTTGTAACAAAGACTGTCGGCTGATTGTTATTCTGGAAATGTACCCGGAAATGTTAGAACCCTGAACTTTTTATTTGTGTTGTTTAGTCACACATACTCTTTCACTCCTTTTTACTTAACCTTTAGGAGTTCAAAGATGGAGTCTTATATTTCTGTCTTTATTCAGTTGGCCTGATTGTGTTTGTTTTTCTCTGAGTTTCATAAATTCACGCTTATAAGTGTCTCTTTCCCTGCCATCCTTTCTTTTCTCCACATTCCTACTGTTTTGCTGAGAAATCAAAGTGCAGTAACACATGAGATGACCGGACATGCAGTTGTCTTGTTATGAAAAGGAAATAACATTTTTAGTGAATCTATACATGAACTCTAGAACAATAAGCCTGTTATCAAGCACGTCTAACACTGGACAGTCTTACGTATATTTGTACATATCTGATCTTTTCAGTTGGAGTCCTTTTGTTTGAGAGTTTTATTATCCATATGTGCCTTAGCCAGGCTTCTCTTTTCTGTATCCTGCACTCAGCTTTGGTTTGTGTCCGAGTCGCACTTAGGACAATAAAGAACAGCTTTTCCTACTTTGAATCGATCTCTGCATCTTCAGTCTGTATGAGGTAAGGTATTTATCATTAAATAATGACATGATTGACTATGTGCAGCAGTGGTTCAGAACAGTTTTCTTGTTAACCTAAACACTCCTGACACTTGAGCTCAAGAAGGCTTCATCACCACTCATGTTGTCATTACAAATAGCTTCTTTTTTTATTTTACACTATTTCAACTTTATCACATATAGCTAACTTATTTAAAACTTCTCCAATGCTAAGCTAACCTATTTCAAATGCTTTCAATTACTTCGAGCATGCTTACTTTAGACTTTCTTAGTGCAAGCTAACCATTGAAACTGTTGATCTCATACTGTAGTTCTTGTTTGTTCAAGTATCCTGAAACCTCCAATAAGACTTGTAGTACGAACCGCGTCCGTCTAATAAGGTTGATCTTCATACTACACGTCTTGCTACCTTTAGTTAACAATTTCACGTTTGAATTCATTTGACTTTTTTTTAACCATTGAACAATTGATTATTTGATCAGTTTCCTCTTCTCATTAGTTTACTATTTAAACTGCTTGTGTATGAAAAATAAATCAAAACTCCGTGGCACACTGAAAATAACTTCACTGTATTTTATAGTGAGCGAACAACGCGTTTCGCCTGTAGTTTCCTCAGGTTCGCCCAGCACTGGGCGCGTTGTTCGCTCACAATAAAATACAGTGAAGTTATTTTCAGTGTGCCACGGAGTTTTGATTTATTTTTCATGGTATGTTCAGCAACCTGAGAACGTATTGGCCTGTTGGCCAGTTAGATTATGCTCATCCATTACGTTCAGCTAACTTTCCAACTGTTTAATGTTAACTCATTATTGTTGTTAAACTGTTATTGTAAATTTAGCCATCAAACTGTTTACCCGCGGACATGTTATTATTGCTTAATTAGGTAAGACTAGAAGCATTTGTCATTTGTCATATTTAGCGGGGTTCATTTTCCCTTTAGGACAAATGTATACTTTAGATAATCTAACCACTGTTGATAGTTGTTCATGAATTATTTGAGCGCTCACTTAAATTACACCTGGTACTGGAAGAAAATCTGCACTTCCAGCACTGTACCACCAGAGGGCAGTCTAACTCACCCACTAAAGAGAACAACATGTCTGCAGAGATGTTGACAACAAATAAAGATAGCACTGCACAGCTTCGGTAACCAACTTTGTTTATTTTCTCCCAAATGTTTCTAAAAGTGGCCTATTTCATTTTCTCTTTCACCTGCCGAATATTTCTCTCATCAAGTGAAATTCACCAAATGAAGTCACAGCCATGCTAATCACAGCCATGCTAGTCACTACAGGAATTGACTTTGACTCTGTAGGTTCTAGGACTCTGTACTGTGGTTTTAGCATTTAGGCAGAAAGAAAAGAAATAGTCTAGATGTTAAAAAATAAAAAGACAGCTGAGTTCCAAATCAAAACACCATGCAGAAAAAAATGTGGCACATTTTAAATCAAATGCCTTTTTTTTTATAAAGTATTCAAAATTGTTTCATGGCTTCAAATTAGTTCCTAGAAAAAAGGACACTTTAAAAAAACCTTACTTAGATTTATTTTTGAGCCATCATTTGAAAGAAGAGAGGTGCATGGCAAGTAGCCTTAAAATGTTCTAATTTGGAACAAATAACACTAGAGATGGGAGAGCTGGAGCTTTCAGTCACTAAACCTGTCTATGAAAAATCTTTACAGTTTCAGTAAATCTCATCAATCTAAAATAGGACTGTTTAGTCACTGATAGCGCTCCCATCTCTATCTAACACCCGGCAATAAATACTTTGACAAACAGTGTTTGCTCATTCTGACATCAAGAAATACTCGTTTTTAAATGTTAGTGTTTTCAGGAGACACCTAAGGGAAGACTTATCTCTCATATTCTATGAAATAAAACTCAACTTTAAGAAACATGCGCTGCATAAACACACCTGCTGAATCCAAGAACAAAGAAAAAGACTGTGCTTAAGTGGAGTGAATGTGTTTCATCTGTGATCCAAATAAGCCTTACAAACTGAATGACATCAGCTCTTGGCCATGAACTTTTTATTTTTATCTATGATTTTATCATCACTGGGACTTATCATTTTGTATGGATTCAGCAAACGCCTTCAGCAGTCTTCAACAGAGTTGTAACTAGGGTTCAAGAGAGAAAAGGAGGATTCACAGGTTGATGCTACAGCTGTAAGAGAACCATTCAGTCTCCAGTCCACACACGCACGCACACACACACACGCACGCACACATACACACACAGATGGGCAAAAGTAAAGCTGTAGCCCTCCCAACCTGAGAAAATGATTGTCAAGCATGCACACAGCATACAATTGGAATTAATTTCATTAAGTAAGAAAATGATCTATCAATTAATCAATGGAGATGGTTTGATTCAGAATGGCCGTGAAACATTTTAGGTTACAGACAAAAAGAAGAATAGCAATTAATCAGGAAAAGAAAAAAATGTGGGTTTTTTTTAACCAAAAGCAAACCCTGTTTAAGGTCCACGATTCAAACTAAATAATTGATCACATGGCCACGCTAGAATACAAAATAGATAAAAGAAAAATCAACAATAACAATGAAGTAGTGCTATGGTTTTATACACAATATACACAAGTTAACAGTGATCTCTAGACTTTATAATCCATAGACTTGTCTTATGAGCAAAAGGCGCTAGGTCACAGTGGGTTTAACACTTTAGAATGCTAATGCTAGGTATACTCGTTGACCACTAGGGGGGCGATACATGTGACAGGAGCTAGGGTCTCTATAGGAGGTACTATCAAGACGTATCTGAAGACACCGCCACCATGTTGCCTTCTCGTCCTGGCAACAAGTGTAGAGATTTCTGCCCCTGCAGCCTAATCAGGTCTGTGCTTTAAACCATGTCATATCGCTAGCATAGTGTAGCACAGCTATGCTATAAAGGGCTCAAAGGGGTGTGTGTGTTTATAGCTTTTACAGAGAGAGATCATCGTGTTGCTGGAAGCATTCAAATCAACAAAGAGAAGTGGTGTATCGGTGAAACTAGCTGCCAGTCGTCAACGCTTCATAAGCTCTGAGATAAAAACATGTTTGACTAACAGGTCCATGTGGTAGCTTTCTTAGCCAGTCTTTTGTTGAAGGAATTCTGGGTGCTGTAGGCAGTAGGGAGCATGGCATGATGGGTTGTGTAGGCGCAGGTAGAATGATGTGTTTTCAGGTGAGTGTAGGTACTGTAAATCCTGATCTCTCTCTCTCTCTCTCGCTCTGGTTGCTGTGCTACAGAGGCCCTTTGAACTGGTTCCCAGAGAGGTGCTGTCTGATGGACAGCTTTGATCCTGCTGCATCACCCAGCTTTCTCCACACCACCTGCAAACCAAAGCAGAGAGAGAAGTTGAGAGAGGGGAAGAGGAAGAGCGAGACAGGCAGACTTAGAGGCAGAGTGAGGCAGGGCAGAGAAAGAAAAAGACTTTCTTCTTCAAGAGTGAAATCTTCAAATGTTCACAGTTTGGCTTTGAGCTGCAGAGTCTGCACTCACACACATGTAACGGTAGAGCTATCTCTGGATCTCTGTCCTCTGCTGAGGCTAAGATCTCTCTGCGAGTGAGGGAGAGGGGTCTCTGGGGGACCCCAGGGATATTACAGAGGTACTATTGTAGTTCTCCCCAGATTCCTGGCCTGTCGCATACCTCTGCAGGGCCCAGATAGCCTTGCTCTCATTCTCTCTCTAATCAGCGGACCTTTTATCTAAGACCGGGGCCTTTCAGCACCAACAGAGAACGATGGAGGGAGAGGAGGGGGAGGGCAGAGAAGAGGGAGAATGGTGGGGTGAGGCTGAGGCAGGGGGTTGGTGGGTGCTCTTTTCCCTGCCGCTCTGGTTTAATTGCTCTGACAGCTCAACTACGAGCCTCTACTTACAGTGTAGAGCTGGGACGATGAGGGAGTGGGAGAGGGGAGATGGAGAGATAGATTGAGAGAAAAGAGAAAGCCGGGGACACTAGTGCAAGTGTCATTCCAAACCAAATGAGTCTAAATGAGGCTCCCTCATTAGTGGAATCAGCTCAAAGGCTGACCTGATTTGCACCAAGCGGAAAAAAACGAAAAATCTGACCAACAGCAGAACAGACAGGAACATTATGGACATAAGGCTTCTTTGTTTACATCAATGTAGAGCATATAGTATGGAAAAAGTGTGACACACTTTAATGCATGAACCAACCTATGGTTAACTTATTTACTCCTTAATACCTGATATGTTGTGTAAGTTATTCTGCAGCCCTGCAGATGAATTGCTTGGTAAATCACACGCTCACTTCATGCTCGCCCTACTTCCTCCTTTAAAATCATGTATTTATGCAGTGCAGACAATTCTTGTGATTCTTTTTTTTATTGCATAAAAGGAACTGAAATTGAAAACACATCAAGACCAAGAGAAGAATTGTCTGAGAAAGTTTCACACTTACGTTGCACATCTCTCGCACAATGGCCTTCTCTTTCTCGCTGAGGTCGTCCTCATAGTCCTCGGGAACCTGCTTGTCCAAGTTCTCGTGGACCTCAAGCACCTGATGGCACGTATTTTTATCGATTAATTTCATTATTTTAGGTATTTTATCACTGTCATTTACATTGCACTATATCACATGATTACTCCATTCCTTACTCTAGCTCTTGAACTGGTTTAACACGGGAACTTCTCCCAATAGATCAATGAAGTTTTTATTTTATTGTATTTTATCTTTTATCTAATCTTCACTTTTCTTATCTTATCTTCAGCTGATTAGCATGCTAAATCAACTTCTCACTAGAGAAAGTTGCAACAGAGTATGCAGTGGCAAAAAGGGCTCAAACTCAATATTGGACGGTACAGAAAGAAGTTGCAAAAGAAGTTATTAGTAAATTAAACTTTAAGGAAATTGAGCAGGGAAACTATATTATTTTCCTGGACACAATGAAACTAAATAAATCTTGTACCTTCATGGCGTGCACCACGGCCTCAGGCTTCTGGACGCAGGACAGGTAGCCTGTGGCAGGAGAGGACTCGCTGGTTGGGAGACGACCGGTTCCCTGAAAGGGGAAGAAGAAGAGCACAGGTTTTTAGAGAAGATGAGACCTGGGACAAGGTTAAGCAGTCAAGTCTTAAACCCACAACGTCCGGCTAACATTTTCTGCAGACTGTCACACCCTTATACCTGTTCTCCCTGGCTTTTAATTCAGGCTGAGCAAGACACCCGTCTACTGCATTTTATGTGTATTTTTCTTATTGTATTGTATTGTATTGTATTGTTTACTGAACTGTACAGCACTTTGGTCGACCGTTGGTCGTTTAAAATGTGCTCTATAAATAAAGTTTGAGTTGAGTTATCTCATCAATTCTGCTGTCACAGTGTTTAACCTGGGGTCACGTGAGCATCTCCTCACGTAGCTCTTCATGTGAGCCAATTCCAGGAAACCTTGCTCAACAACAGGACATAAATGTCCCTCTTCGTATCAGAGGGTGTTTAGTTCTGATTTAACAGGGGACACTTCTTGTAGTGTAGCACTGAAAATGCCATCCCTTTCATCCTGACTCACATCACCTCTCCTTTCTCTGTGTTTAGCTTCCCTTTTTGCATTCAACGTGCACTCATCTCCCAGCCAGGTCTGATACCTGCATGGTGTGATTTAACCGGCTGTGATGGGAGCAGCCAGCCAGGATGAGGACCGGGGGTTTACTTGACTCATCCTACCCCCTGGTTAGTTCCAGACAGTGGCTCTCTGTTAGAGGGACACAGAGATCTCTGGGACACACAATGGCACCATTCAGTGTAACCTGGCATCGGGGCCCTGCATTAGACACAGCTCTGTGGCTCTGTTAGCCTGGGTTCAATTCTCTGCTTGCTAGTGATGTGCCTGTCAGCTCCCTCCGCACCCACTGGCCCCATTTAGGTGCCAGAATGAGCCCACACAACCTAATAGCACAGAGATAAAATAATAATCCCACTGCAGCAGAGAGGGAGGTTTGGTGGAAACAGCCCAACAGTTAAATCATATCAAATAAACCACATGAAAAACTGACTTTGTTTGCTGATTCTGCAGGTTTTGCCTGACAACTGCAAATCTGAAATCCACTTAAAGAAATATTGTTACATAAGTTTGTGTTTAATGTACAAGTGTTACATTATGTCTTAAATATGTACAAATAAAAGGTGAAAGGCCATCAGTATGACTACAGTCTAAAGGCAAAAACAGAAACGCAGCAGTTGTGTTGCGTTTGTTTCTCTGCAAAAGTTGTCATACACACATGGTTGTGTTTTTCATAAAGTCAAACATGCTCTGCCTGGGAGCATGGAGATGAGTCGCCTGCCTGGACTTATTACCGTCACGAGCTTAGATTCCATAAAAGAATGCACAAAATGAAAAGGTTGATATGAAATTTGGTTATTTCTTGTATTAACAAGATTCTGCTGCAAGCACAGAAGTATCTGAGCTCCCTCTTAATTCATCAACCAGGTTTCAGGTGTCAACAATAGTTAATTTGACAGCTGTGGTTTTTCTTCACAGATTCCGGTGTAACATGTAAAAAATCTACATAATTGAGGTATAAAGTATCTTCACCTTCATCAGCTATAATACAGAAAAATACAGTTCACATGTGTACATAAAATATAATTATTAATTATTATTATTATTTTAAATGATACAATTATGCATGACACTTGAAACTAAGCTTAAATAATATAAATAAATGTTAATTCATTGATATGCCTCTTTAGAAGTGTGTACCAGTACAAAGGGAAAAGTGGGTATTCTATATACATGAGAAAATGACATGCAGCCACTATTATGATACATACAAAGATATTTCCCACAGAGTAAAGTGTGTTTCATCTTGTTTAAAGGTCAAATGTAACAGCTTAAATTTGCATGCAGCTCTGATGCAGTTGTATTTGAAGTCAACTGAATATAAAAGAATATGTAAATTGCCATCACCTCGTCACTCTTCTATTGGTTAGAGCTATAATTTGAAATGTGTAAACACGTCCTGCTAGCATCAGTTTCTGTTTTGCCGGAGCTGTTGTAGAACAGAAACAGATTTGGACAGCGGACAAACGCAGCCAGCTCGAGGCATGTTTACTGTTCATATGGATGTACATTTTGGGATGGCTTGCCTGCATAAACAGGCTTGATTTGGGCCTTGCAGGATGAGGAGGGGAGGACGACAAACATTGTAAGAATCAATGGTTTGTTTTTTTCAGCATACAGGATCAGATCTGACTGTTGGGTGTTTGTGAGAATCACGCAGGCCGGCCGCTTCCTTTCTCTATCCATCTTTCGTGTGTTTTATCTGACGAGCTCACGCTCACACACTGAACCTGAAACAGGGCCTGGATTGGACAAAGGACTCACTATGAAAGGTGAGGTGACAGATGTGTATATACAACAGTTCATTCAAGTTCTGCTGTTGTAGTCTTTAGCCCCACATCTCTCATCTTCACTTTCGCTCTTTGTCTCCTTTTCCGTCTTCTAACAAGCACTTTTTCTTGTGTAGATGAACTAAGGTCACATTATCGAGCAGCAAATCAATCATCATACAGACAGACAAAGATTATTTCTCCAACGCGCTGTCACGACAACACACCGTCATAAAAGGAGGACATAGTAATAGTATTAAAAATATTATTCAGTTCATTGTAACAGGAAGTCTCAGTCAGAATGACATCAAATATCATGTCCGCATGAAGCCAAGCATAGGTCCATATCATGACCTTGTTCCATGTGAACCCGCACCGTAAAATAACATGCGAGAAGGCAACTATCAAGTTCATTTGCAGTTTATCCTTCCCCCTGCAGGAGAGACATCTAGTGAGGTCAAAGTTCATGGACATTATTGAGCAGCATAAACCTCCACGAGGAGGCAGGTTTGACCAATGAACTTTAAAGGTGCAAGCTGACTCTGAACGCACTTGACCCACGCCCCATACTGAGGGCCTGTGATTAAAACAAAATATTGATTTTTTACATGCTATTATTCCTCTGGTTAGTGGCATAGCCCAGCTCTGACCTCCCTTAAGCAGTCAGAAAACAATTACCCAGCCTCTCCTCCCCAGACAATGGCAGGGTCAGGGGTGGCGATGGATTTTAGAGGATTATTACGTTCATAGTGGGATTCAGTTCAAACAGGCTCTGGGGAAGAGGGATGGAGCTAAAGGGCCAGGATATGAGAGGAAGAGATGGACAGTCTAACATCTTAACTTCCAATCCTCATTTTATTCTGTTTTACTTTCTCTTCCTTCTCCTTTCTTTTTCCAGTCAGTCTCAACCCCCTGCCTCCTTTCATTCCCTCTTTTTCTGCCCTCTCTCTTCCATGTGTGTTTAATTTCCTGTCATTTGTGAGAGAGTGAGGCTGCATGTGAAGGTATAATTGGAGAGTTAGAAATAAAGTAAATTAGAGCTGCCTTGACTTGATTCCGCTGCGGAGGCACTGGCGCAGTCTTCTCTACAATTAAGTGTGTGTGAAATTAAATCCTGTCTTCATACGTAACTACCTTTGTGTAAGCAGTGTCACAGTGTTGATCTTAGAAAGACTGTATGAGTGGGTGTTTCTCTATGTGAGTACCCTTCTTGTGCGGTACCTTGTGTATGTGAGTGTGTGTTTAGCCTCTTTGGTACTGACCATGTGCATGGCGTCCTGGCGTTGTGGCAGTGAGGACAGCTGGGACTCTGAGTGGTAGAGGGTCATCCCCTTCCTCAGGGCACGGAGGTCACCTGGGTTACACTGCTGATCGCACAAACAAAACACATACCAAAAAAAAAACAGATGAGGCTTCAATGCAAGACCACATTTTTCAACAAAAACTTGACACAGTATCTTTCTTGAGACATACCAGTTTTTACATTTTTCTTAAGTGCTTTCAAGGTTTAGTTTAATCATTTCACTGTATTAACTGTTAAAATGTTTTCATCATTACTGTTACAAAGAAATCAATTTATTTGCACGTGCTTAACACTTAAAGATGTATAGCAGCACAATATCCTGTTTTGTATCAAAGCCCATTTTGGCTACAAGCTGGAAGATTTGGTGCCATATGTAACCCTTTAACGTGAACACCAATACCAGTGATGAGCAAATATCCCCAGTCTACAGACTGGTTAGGCTGTGTTGTGTATATTAAGATCCTCTGTGATGGCTTTTTAAAAACCGTGGTGTTCTGTCCTCCTACACTGGCAGTTGCACCTGCTCTCTCTTCATCTTTCACGCCATTGCTTTGAGCAGCTCCATAAATGGCACTTTAGTGACACTGGGCTGTACCACTGTGTCATCGATAGTTGCCATTATGCAGGATCAAAGTTCAGAAGATTTGTCCTTATCAGCAGCTAAAGACCACTAGTTACTTGGGGCGGTAACCAGCCTGTCTCGTCTCTGCAGGCAGGAACATGGCAGCAGCACTGTTCCTTCTGACATTTTTCATGTCACGCACGAGTGTTCCCTCTGTGCGGGGCACGCCATGTAAACACACGTGATGCCTAGGAGTGCTCAGGCAATAAATAGCCCAATGAGCAGAGGGTGTGCGACATTGTGCTGTGTTGTCTGCCTCTGTATTACCGGTATGTCTCTCTGCATCGCACACACAGGTGCACAGTCACATACACATCTGGCACACACACAAAGCTACAATCAGCATTCCCCTTGTCTTCCCTGTCCTTTGATGTTCTCCCTCCTCTCCTGCTCCAGCTTGGTATCCTGCTGCCGTTCCTCTAACCTTTCACAATCCCTCCCATGGCTCTTCTTGATCTATCCTCTGGGTTTCCATATTCATGCCCTCCATTCTGCGTGTCATCCAACATCTCTTTGTCATTCCTCCAAGCTTTTTGTCATTAAGCAAGACATGCCTTAAATGTCATATCTGAAACACTTACAGAACACTTAATCCATGGAATGGACATGTCCTTCATTAAAAAAAAAAAAAAAAAAGATTCCTGCTTTGCTGACTCTAGCTTTAGCAACAAACCGACACACATCTACATCTTTACTGCTGTGCCCCGTGTGTTGACCTTGACCACTGAGACCAAACAAAGCCATTTGTTAGCTCGACAGCTGGGGATAGTTGACCCTCTGCAGTCCAAACCTCAGACCCCTCCCTCTACAAATCCATCACAATGTTCTTGGTGGTGACAGGGAGAAGCTGTGGCATCGCGCATCAGTTCCTGTTTGAGTTATGAGGGGCAGGGGTGATGCAGCCTTGACAATAAGGAAGAGAGAACGGCAGCATGCACCTTTAGAGCTGTGATTTAGCTGAAGACATGGCAGAATAAGTAAAGGACGACCTTACTTTTTTTTGCTATCTGACTTAGCGCTCCTTGTATGCAATTTTGTTTTGATTATTTATTTATTTTTGTGAATCACACGGAGTATGGACGCTTACTTTTTGCCTGAAGCTGCAGCTTTAGCCTCAGTGTTTAATCACAATAAAATTAATGATGCTAGCTTATTGTAGACCACTTTAAAAATGTTTGTTATTTATTTTGAACGAGTTAACAGGAAACATTGTAAAAACCGCCAGTCAGCATTCTTCAGGATCCAATATTTGAATTAACTTAGTATTTGGAGTGGTAGATCTTGCAGTGTAATCATTGGTGTTCATATAGCATGCAAAATGGAACACTTGACTTGTGTAGCAGCAATAACTAAAGCAAGGCCTCATCTTGCTACTTCTAGGGCAATCTGTCATATCGAAACTTTGACAAACAGTAATACACAATTCATTAACCTCAAGGCTACTACACCCTGCTGCGGTCCTCTCTTATAGAATGAGTTAGATTAGCCTACAGTTAACGGATAGAGGTACATCTTAATCCATCGTATAAATCATTCAATTCTCTGAGTCACACTGAGAACTTTCGTGTTAATGATAAAGTAGAAGAGAGCATGTAGGGAAAGCCACAGAGCGCCTCACACTTCACTGAGCTGACAGCAATAAGTAACGGTTGAAAGACACTGGAGATCCGTGTGGGAGAGGAGCTAAAGAGCGAATCGTGGCTGGGCTTGTTGGGAGTATGAGCGTGGGCGTGCACGTGAACACACACCTGTTTCTCTCACTGTGTTCACACCTGTGCGTAGTGTAGGCCCTTGTTAATATTCACCGTTGTACCTTGTTGTTAACTCCCTCCCTGCTCCGTTTGGTACGGTAAAGTCCTTTAGCAGAGCTGGTTTGGAGGGTCAACATTCCTGTGATAAGAGGCTATTGTTTCCTACAGGCTCAATACAAGTTGCACTAGGCCAGTTTCATAACACAGGAAGTTAGGCAATATGTCCATTGAGGCAACTAATCCATTGTAACAATCCCACCTGCTAGTATTCAGACACTTAGTTAGTACAGTATTGCATAAGAGTCAAATTAAAAAGTAAACTCCAGCTCTTTTTTTCCATTATGTACCAGAGAACCCTTAAGTTCATCTTATAATTTAATAAAAAACAGTTTATTTATGACAAAGACATCAAGATTTTTTTTTATACCAGACAGACATTCCTTCATATTTTAGATGCACTCACACACCAGTCGCCTGCCATGCATTATTGATACATGGGTCTACCTGTGTTAACCTCCCAACTTCAATTATTCAGCCCACCAGACGTCCCAACAAGCGAGGACAAGCGTGTATCATTTATGCACCATGGCACAAGCATAGCATTCATTCACCTGAGGTAACATGTACTCAACACTCACTGGGTGGTGCAAAAAAATAAATAATCTAAGGACAGAAAGAGGCCTTCTTGCCAAGTTCGGCCACATACAGCCAGAGCCACCTGTGCTCAATTGTTAGCCTAGCATGCTAGCAGTGCATAACAAGGACTGGACACAGAGGCAACACTCCTGCAAGGTGATGCAATCCACTTCATTTGGGGGTAATAATACTGATACTGTAACGAGTGTGATTCAGTTCTATGGTAATGTTGAAGGATGCCATTTGTTTAATCAAACTTTTTTGTGAACAAAATATTTGGTAAATCACCAAGGAGCTCTGAAGTTATATTTAGACTTTTTTAAGAATATGCTCATTCACCTGATGACAGTAAGATGAGACAACTGATGCCACTTTCATGTGTGTAACATATATAAAGCTACAACCAATAGCTGCTTGACTCAGCTTAGCTTAGCATGAAGATTGGAAATGCCTTTGTCCAAACAGAACAAGATGTGCCACCTTTAAAGTTTACTCATTGAACATGTTAAATCATCTTTTCTTTTTTAATCCTTTTTAATATGCTAAGATAAGTGTTTAAATGGGAATTGTGGTTTGCTGAGGTAGTTCTTGGCCAGGTACAATGACTTCCCGGACTCACGTCATCACTTTAAAGTTGCCAGAGACTCCACCAAATGTAGGTTTTGATCCTCAGGTCCTGTAGCCACATGTTGAAGTGTCCTTGGGCAAGACACTAAGCTGCAAATTGCTTTGCTGGGGTGTTAAATGCGTGTGAATGGAACAGTTAGGCCATTTAGGTAGCAGCCTCTCCCATCACTGTATGAATGTGGTGTGAATGGCTGATTGTAACATCTAGTTAATGAGGGCTTTGAGTGGTCTGAAGACTTGAAAAGCATATTACAAGACCATTTAACATTAAATAAGACAAATTAAGAGGCGCTAGTAAGTTGAATTTTGTTTGCTTTGAGCCAGGCTAGCTGTTTCCCCCTAAGCTAAGCCATCTAGCCAAGTTAACTTAACATTTAGCACAGACATGAAAGTGGTATCACTCTTCGCTCAGGCTAAGCAAACAGCAAATAAACATATTGCCCAAAATGTCAAACTATTTCTACTAATATTACCATAGAACAATTTCAGCAGCTTTGTTAAAGTGTCAACATAGACACAACATTATTCAGTTCATTGTAACAGGAAGTGAGTGCATTACGCTGTACAGTTGTTGCTCTGATTGTGTCCATTGTCTGCATATTGGAAAGCGTCAAGCTTCAAGCTGTGAAAGTCCCACCACCAAACAGATAAAAGACTGAGAAAAAGCAAGAGAGGCTGAACCAACGGACCAGCAGAGGGGCCGACACATTTCACAAAGTTACCTTTTTCGTCTGTATCTGTGATAAACTATAGCGGTTATGAGCCTAGAGAGAGAAAAACATACAGTAACGTGTACTGGCTCATTCTTATGACATTCTTAACATCAATGATGGCAACTATAAGAAGACACTGTAAAAACAAATATTTTTAAGCTTTTATAGTCATATACAAATGATTTTACATTCAGATGTAACAGTCTTGTTCTACTTTCAACTTTGAGGTCTGTTGAAGAAAAAATACTCCTATAAAGACAAAACATCTTAATTTTCAAAAGTGAACATGGACAATTACTGAACTCAAAAAAAGCATGTTCATAATTGAAGTCCTGACTGCTGTGAGACAATGTGTAGCACCTAACTGTAGCGTGTAAGGGCCAATTATGTGGATAACTTAGGTTTCTGTATCAGTGATTTCAGCCCACACTCTCTGCCTACATATAAATCTGCTGGGAGATAATTGGGCGAAAAGAAATCACTTTATAAAAAGAATAAAGGCTTTGAATCAAAATGCCATTTTAAACTGTGAAATTCCAACTCGACTGTCTGCAGCCTGACTCGCATTCAAATGAACTGAAACACATCATAAAAGAGAAAAAAATGGTACATAAAAGGCTTTGATAATTACCCGTAATTAAAGAGCCATAGCTGTGACCATTCTGCAGTTTGACCCCTAACATGACCAATTGATGTTTCAGTTCAAATTTGTAGCCTGAGTCCACTGTCTGCGTGCGCGAGCATGAAACACACACCTCTGCAGACTGACATGTGAACTCCTGGTGAACCAGACCAAAAATCCCCCCCCCCCCCTCCCTTCTCACACTCACACTCCCACCTCAACTCACTCAGCCCTCCATCCTAAATAAAATAAAAAAAATTGAGAGAAGTCAGAGCAAGGTCATCGTTTGGGAGAAATACTTTGCTCTGTCATCGTCACTTAATGCCTCTTTCTCCTCCTTTTTCCTCCTCCTATTTCTCCTCTGCTCTCACAGCTCGCCTCGGGGGCTAACATCACTGCTCTCTACAGAAGCTTACTGACTCCCCATGAATAAAACATAGATAAACATATTCTCCCACTAACAGGCAGGCTGTTGTGAGTGAATAGCCTCACAGAGGCATCAGGCAACCACTTTATCTCATCACAGGCGCCTGTCACATGTTTGGGGCGAGTTTGGAAGTTGCCAAAGTGGACTGGGCAAAAAACAACAACATGATGACATGCAGTAGTGTTTACAAGTGCCTGTGTATGTGAGGCTCACCTGTGTGAGAAGCTTATTGTTATCGTCCTCGAGGATCCGCACTTTCGTCTCCAGCTGCCTGATGTAGTTGGAGGAGGAATCTGAAGAAGAGAAGGAGAGCTGATTAGCATCTCAAAGATCTCAAGCAGAAAAACAGGCGAGCATGGCCATGGGAGTTAAAGGACCACGTAGAACTCAAAAAGTATGCTTGCACTTTTACAGACCTATAAACCCACTCTCAAAAAGAGGGGTTTCACGCCCTTATTTAACCCCCTGACCCTGAACATAAAGATGAAATACAGTATGTGCAATGTTTAGTTTTATTCTTTGAAACTCCCCCTAAATGAAGTCATTATTTTGGAACTCAAAAAGTATCAGCATCAGTTGGAAAACATGAGCCACTGATGATGACTAACAATTACCATGAACTTTATATATTATATCAATTCATCAAAAAGAGGTGAAACCGTCAGAAAAAGAAAAAGCAGGAAAAACAAAATAAAGAGTACAGCCACAGACAAGTCGTCAGCTTTGCAAGTATTATGTCATAAACCAAAGACTCATCCTTTAAATCCATTGAGCCCACTTTCTTTTAGGGAAAACTGCTAAGTCATTATTGTGTATTTCTGTTAAACTGTCTACCATGTGTGGTTCCTTTCACAAAGTCCTCATGTGCTATAAAAACTAGTTGTATCCTGATGTCAAGGGTCAAGCACTCAGCGTTCTCACCCAGATTAGCAGTGCTTGACCTAACTTTCGACCCCATTCTCGACTGGGGCCACCTTTCCAGTTTGGTCCGCATTCCCCCACTTGCTCCCTCACTCACTCAGTTGTTGTAAAAAACAGACATCCGTGATGTATCTGAGAATTTATGCAAAACTGTCTCCATACTGTTTACGCCCGCCAAACAATCTAACTGTGGCCTAATTGCTCCACAGAGATTCCCCCAACTGTTGTTTATCAGCATTCTGCTTTCACATGAATCAACTTTGCTGAGTTCAAACCAGGGACAGAGAGTCGTGCGAAGAGTGGAGGTGCAGTTTGAATCAGTAGGTGGCACAGAGCCTGTTATCTAAAAAGGCATGTTTAATTTACAGCGAGATCAAAGACGAGAGAAGCATAGGAAGCACACTCCGGCAGCTAACGGAGGAGAACGCCACCGAGCACAGATTTATTATATTTTGTTTTCTAAATGGAAAGTACAGACAGACGGAGAGAAGAGAGTGCTGGGGAGTCATAAGAAAGCCGACTGGGAGGTTGCTGATAAATGCACTGGGTTGAGATAAATGGAGATGAGAAGTCAGTGCAGCACACACACATTCTCAACCACACACACACATGATACTGCAGCTTGTTGCATCAGTGAGGCAACTTGACTTAAGTTTGATTATACTTAACTGACCCTAACAAGTCCACACAGCCTGTGTGATTCATGCTAAATATTTGATAGGAATTTTGCAACCAGGGGGCCCTATTCTGCAGAATTACACTATCAAACCAAGCTCAAAAGAGGCATTGATCAAGCAGAGACAGATTATGATTCACATGCACACTGTGCACATGAAGCATGTTTAGAAACACTACAGATTACAGAGTGTGGTAACATTTCAGCAGAACCCTGCTTTGATAAACATTAAGAGTAACAAGAAACCCAGTTTCCACAATCAGGCAAAAAAGACTAGAGAGACCAGGTGAATATGTAGCTAGATTTCTGCCTGAGAATATATTGGACATTTGGTTAACTGGCCTTCTGGGGGGATTTTAAAGGCTCTGTGTCCGAAACAGTTACCATAGATGACAAATTAAAGAGCAGGTATTCTGAACTACTGTAATCTGATTTCTTCTTCTAATAAAACCTTTGTAATGTTCATGTAGATTTAAAAATGTATGGCAAGTACCAAAGTGTAACCAGTGTCAAGTAAGAACTCTCTCATTGGTTCACTCTGCTGCCAAATCCAGCATCTTTTCACCAAAGGTACAAAAGTGATCCATCTCCCAGGACCTGAGGGTGGACAGGAGTGAGTGACAGCAGCACCCAGCAGGTCCTATCTGTGTCCGGCCCTTTGACTTTACAGCACGGCCGGCTGCAGACAGTGCCATCAATCGACTGTTTAGACAAGAGGAGGAGTCTGCAGAGGCCAGAGCTGGTAATCCTCTCTTTCTGCCTTGTGACCCTCTAATCTGGATTCATCTGCTGGCCTGACCTGCAGCCAGATCTCAATCCGATTAGGTTGAAGGTTCCTCGGGCTTCAGTCATCGCCAGCAAACTCAAACAACAAAGAAAGGAGCCTTAGGAAAACAGGGAGGAAGGGAAATCAATGTTCATTGCTTTTTTTTCCTCCTTGGCGATGTGGATATTTAGATTACTTACAGAGATTGAGATCTCGCCATCAGTAATCCAATAAACTCAAAAGTGATTTGAGTCTGTCAGGATTATTTTTTTATCTCCTTAGAACTAATTAAACAAAAAGCCAGAAAAGCAATCAAAGATAAATATTTATCTTTAACTCAAGTGGGCTCTATTGAACTAGAAAAGCTATGTGTGTTGGAATTTCACCGTAAGTCTGAGTCTTCACATACCAGAACACTACGTCTCCCTTCCTCTCCCCATCATTAAGCCTTTGATGTGTTATAGGGGGTTATGTTAAATCTCAGAGCGCATCACTCCAGCATCACACATGACAAGATTAAGTGGTCCTGCTTAAATATGTGCAGATCTTCCGTGGGAACATGCACAAAACGCCCAGACACCTCCCCCCAAACACACACATGCTGCACACACGCAAAGAGCCGGGGGGGGGATCTGCAGGGAGAACCCAGCCGTCACCCTCTCTCTCAAACACCCGGCTCCGGAGAGTCATCCTGATGGGACAGAAGGGTCAGGCAATTAAACTGTTCCTTGTCTCCCCCTGCCACTCCTCCATCCTTTTATCCATCCTCCATCCCTTCGCCTTCACATTCTCTTCTCAGTGAAGCTGCAGGAGAAGCTACAGATGAGACAGAGCATCGCATATCACATAGCCACAGCAAAATAATTACTGTCTACTGCATCTTCCTTTTTAGTTTTAACCATAACAAGCGCCCAAGGAGAAGCCTTTATTTCATATGCATAACCTGAATGCAATCTTAAGGGGTGATAAAGAGAATAAAGGAGAGTCTAACTAAGCAGTAAACAATACAGAAAGAGACGCAGACACACAAGGGGGGAACCTTGTCCTCACAACGCACAAGGAAGCTATTTTTACCCCCTCACAAGTGTTGTTTACCCAATGAATCGGGTGCATGTGAGAGCTCTTAATGTGAAAGCCTGTGTGTGTGTTAGCGTGCACGCAGGACAAAAGGTGACGCAGACGGTGGCGCGAGTCCGTCCCCCCTCCCTGCGCGTCACTTTGTATCACGTCAGTGCGGCTGTGACCCACTTCCAGCGGCCGCTCCCTCCTTCACTGCTCCCTGTTTCCCTTCTCTTTCCGTTTTATCACATCCCTCTGTTTTTACTTTTTCCAGCCTCTGCTTTTCTTTTCTGCTCGTAGTGTGCAGCTATTTTAAAGCTGATCTGTCTGTTGACTCGGCTTTCTTGGAAGTTAGTTCTCATCCCTTTTACAGGAAAAGTTAAGCAGAACGAAATCAAACTCTTGCAAATTTGTTGCACTCCGCAAAAGGTTGTGACCTTAACTGGTCCTTCTTTGTATTCCACTGAGCTCCAAACACCCCTGTCCCCATCTGTCCATTACAGATCACTCAGCCTCTGCAGCACGCCAAAGTTACTCTGACTCACACTGTTTGCACATTTCTCCAGATAGTTTTACCACCGCTTGAAATGAAGCACAAACTCCATCCAAAAACAGCAGAATGAAAAATCCAAAAGAAAGAAGCTTGAAGAAAAATGGTACTTTAAGTTATCCAGTTATTCACAGATCCTTTCCCCTGTATCACACAGTCCTACTATGTGAATGAAGTTTGTCCTGTTGTCATGGGGAGAAAATCCATCTGTGAGGGAAGACTGTGATATGGTTAATAGACCTAAACAAAGCTAGTTAGAGGTCATTGAGTGTGGTCAATTTTGTTTGATTGTCTTCATAGACTTTTCGAGTGAACAGGGAGGTTTGTTTTTGAAGTGTAATCTACAAAACTAAACCCTGTTACTTCTGGTTCTATTGTATTCCCTGTAGCAGTAGACTTCACTAAAAGTCCACAACAAAAACGCATAAGACTTTGCTTTTTAAAAACTTTTACTAAACCCAAAATAAGCCTCATTGTTGCCTTGAGTATTTACAACCCAGTGCATCTAATCAGCACTTGTAAATTGTCCCCAACATGTTTCTCTGTGTATTCCTATGCAGGTAATGTTAACTGAAAACTTAAGTGCTGTTGAGTTACAAGAAATAATATTTTTAATGCAAGGATATATTTTTGGGACATTTTTATAAACTGGGGTCTTCAGTAGGAACGAGCAGGCTTGGGGCTGAGAGCTTCAAAGAGGCTGTGGAAGTTAGGCAGTATCGACTGAGACGCAGAGTCAGACTGTGCTTTTTTTTGGGTTTGGTCTTTTCATTGGATTTGTTTACCGTAACAAAGATACTGAATGCTTCCAGACATATCCTCTGAATGTTATACAGAAGGAATAGAAACCAGTGGCTTTCTAGAATGGTAGAACAAAACATTCACATTTGTTTGGTACAGCTTTGTGATTCTGTTGAGTGTTTAGTGTGTTTATGTGACTTTAAATTGTGCTAAAACCTAACAAACACTACTATGGTCCTTAAAGTGCACGGCTGTCTGAAACCACATACTACATTTTGCCTACTACATACTCAAAATATAAATACTTTGATTCTAACCGGACCATAAGTATGTTATTAGCAACAAGCTAAAATACGGGTCACGCGACGTACTTTCAGTTTGAGCTCCTTACGATGAGTGAGCATCAAGCTAGGGCGACCATTGGTCTGTAAATAAAATTCAACAACAATATGCAAAAGTTGATTACTAATACAACTACGTAGTCATTTTAATATTATTTGGCAACATGTGAAATGCATTTCAGCACAAATCTTTTATTTTAAGCCGCTATAGTTGGCTGGCTGGTGAGCTCTGCTATTGGATAGTCCGAGAGCCGCAGTGCATTGTGGGGCGGTTTAGAATGACCAGTGTGCTCCCATTTCATACTGTAAAATTCTGGCTGATCTAGTATGCGTCCGGGTATTTCTCGCATACACAAAATTGCATACTCTGATTTCGGATCATACTACATGCTCAATGTGACGTCACATTTAGTATTAAAGAATGCGGTTTCAGACACAGCCCATGATTTTTAACAGTGTGTTTAAAATATTCTGCAATGCAGTGTCTTCCTTACAATTCTAGTTTGATTTCCATCTGTTCATTTGTTCCTCCTCTCCGTCCCACCCTCTCTATATATGTGTCAGCTCCCAGTATGGGGCAGTGGGTGGGACTGAGTTTATTGGAGGTCAATGCAGGCCACTGGATTATGGGGCAAACTTGGGGAGGTGCAGGCAGCTCGTGTTGCAGGCTTGCTGGTAAAAAAAGGGGTTTCTGCTAGTTTTAAGATGGCTTGTGTTAAAAATAGACCGCACGTGTAAATTTACACTGTGCATTGAGCTGATACTGCCGGGGAAAGTTACAATTAGAGCAAAGCCCACTTTCAAGCTGTTGACTCCAAGGTTTTTGCTACATCAAAGAAGCTTTGGTAAATGTGTATGGTTAAAAAGGACCAGGCTTCCCTTATGTTTTCAAGTCAGATCCCATGGCCTATGGAAGCCTGCAGTGAATTGAAATCACTCTGCTTTTATTATTCGGCTCTGGCTTTCATCTCCTTTTCACAGCTGTAGCACAGTGTTTAAGCATGGTGTGTGTGTGTGTGTGTGTGTGTGTGTGTGTGTGTGTGTGTGTGTGCTTGGTATGAATAAGTGCTTATATGTGCAGCATTTGTAAGAAAGGGAACGCATGTGGGATGCATGGCTGAATGTATGTGTGTATGAGTGGGAGAGCAAGCAAGAGGGTTTGTGCCAGAAAGGGGATTTTCAAACCCATCTGTGATTACACTGTATATGTGTGTGTGTGTGTGTGTGTGTGTGTGTGTGTGTGTGTGTGTGTGTGTGTGTGTGTGTGTGTGTGTGTGTGTGTGTGTGTGTGTGTGTGTGTAGTTTGTGTGTGTGTAGTTTGAGTGCTCAATGCAGGAGGTTGGGTCAATTACCTCAAGATGTTGAAGAAAGAGCAGAAACAGTCCAAACAGTCTCTCTCTCCTTTTCTTCACCAACACCCAACGCAAAGTACATTGAATTCCACGAAATCTGACCTCACCCTTTCCAGAAAGTCTCATTTATAATACAATAAAAAACTCTCCGCTTACCAGCAACTTAGAAAAATCCTGATAAAAATCTGCAAAAACTGACTTAGGCCCATCTTTAAAATGGGATAAGAAGGGAAACATGAAAAACGAAGGGTTAATGAGGGGAAAAAGAAACAAAGAATGAGAGAGGCAACACTGCCTCCAGACAGTCTTTGGTGAATGTCATGTGATCCGGGTTTGAGGGAAAGGAAAGGATTGTTCAGCAATGTTCAATAGGCCTACAACGTTTAACACAAGTACTCAATAGATGAACCTGGTGATGCCCCATGTTACTTGTTTAGTCTGATTAGTAGTCTGAACCCAAAGGTATTGGATTATTATCCAACAGTGACTTAAAATTGAAAATTAAACCTGTTGGAAGGTCATCAGAGTGGGCAAGCATCCTGTTTTGACCATTCATTAGACTTTGCTGTCAAATTCATGGCTTTGCAACGACAGAAAGACATAGAAAGCCACAGTCTAAACTTATCTGTAAATACCAAGTATCTCTATTACAGCTTCATTAACAAACATTTGGAAGGTGGGGATACAAGAAGAAGCTGTGAAGGTCTCAACTGCTGTTTTGAGGGTTTGAACTGTTTGATTTATCTCTATATTCATTATGTTCCTACAAGAGTAGGCTATGCATGCCAACACACACCAAAGAAGTGCAAAGGATTGATGTGTCTGAACGCATGTAGGTAGGTTAGTGTTACAAATTGCAAGTCTCTATTGATCTGTTGCACTTTTATCTTTAACAGCAACCTTCAGCAATGTGTGCTATCATGTATTTATTTAGCCAATGTGCCTATCGGTGCCTCCTTTGCTTGGGCCGCCCAGCGCTCAGTCATAGCTAAGGGCAGGCTGACCACAGCAACAGAGACGAAAAAGTTAAGTGGGCACCCATGCTGCATTAATGAGGGGGATGGCAGAACCTGGCAACCCAAGCACATAAACCGCGGGCCCCTGGAAGGGCTTCAAAGGCTCGCCCTGGCTCATCAGCTGGCAGGGAGCTAACCCCATCTGACAAGACATGGCACCCACTCTGAGAGAACGCTCCTTACCTCCCCACGCACTCTCTGCTGTGTGTGTGTGTGTGTGTGTTGTGTGAGCGCGTGGGTGAGTGTGCATTTGAGAAAGCAAAACATGTTTTTCATGTGCATGTGAATGTTTCTAAGTGTGTGTGTCTCTAGGTGTGATAACAGCACAGTATTTCTCCTTGCTTGAAGAGAGACGACCCCATGCTGAGCGAACACTTTAAAAGGACAGCTTGTGAGTCCCAACAACTCTTAAACATTGACCAGGTGAATTCAGCTTTATAATCATCTTCTGCCTATCAACATAAGTGCTCAGCAGAGCTCCATAACAACGAGGGACGGCTTTGTGAGATTTGAACTCAGCACTGAATTCATTTTCCATTAAATATGAAGTAACAGGCCGTTTGAGATATCATCTGTGTCACATACAGAACTGCTAGAAGAGATTTTGCCTTGCGGAGGTTTTAGTGGATTAAATATTTATCACCATTTAGTGTATCATGCCAGTACACTAGTTTAGTAAAGCCCTGCTTGGTGCGGCAGTGAAAACAAGACTGCTGATTGGCTGTGACTGGACCTTGGACATTGACCACAAACAGACACGTAGCATACAATGGAAAGTAGGGATGTAACGATTCACTAAACTCACGATACTGGGTTCACGATACGATTTATTTTATAAAATGAGACTGAAGACAAATTATGACTGAAAAAGATTCCTTTAATTTTTTTGATGAAAACACCAATGCACTTTGTAAGCTCTTTGGCTCTTGCACTTGTTTGGGCGAGCGGGGCAACAAACCCACTTGTCAGTGTGGTTTTGGCCTTTTAATGTTTTTTTTTCTCTCAACAAGGGGAGGTGATTGGAGCTTCTCATTGTGGTGTCGATTAAATGCTGCATCATGTTGGTTGTGCTATTTGTGTAGTTCCCTGTCTTGCTGCAATAATTGCACACAGTTTTTGTCTTGTCTGTTTTCTTCTCACCTCTTTCATTTTCTGTCTTGGAGAAGCCAAAATGCTTCCACACCTCCGATTTAAAAGACGGTGGTGCGTCATCGATTTCAAAATCTTGCTCTGCTTCTGCCAACCGCCTCTGCTCTACAGCTGCTGACGCTTACGCGAGTGACGCAGGACGTCAAACAAGAGAAGCATAAATAGCGCCCTCTGCTTTTAAAAAAAAGTATTGCGATGCATTTTTCAGAATACCGATGTGAACCTTGACACCTTTGAATCGATTTTTTGCCTCACGATTTATCTTTGCATCCCTAATGGAAAGTTTTGAAAACTACCTGATATCCTGATGTTGTTGTTGGTATTGGCCTAGAATCCTGATACCAGTGTTTGTATCATCCTTAACGTCCCCATGAAATTACATTTCACAGCGTCCCTGTGTTGAATGTTCATTTACATGCAATTATCGGCCAAACAGTTTTCAATAAAGCATGGTCTGAGTATTTTTACTTCAAAATAACCGTCTTTTCTCTTCCTGTAAAATACTTCCTAACTTTGATGACTCATCCTGTCCTCAGGGGCGTTTACTATTCTTCAACCAATGAAAAACCTTTGTCGCAGCTAACGATCCAATCACATCCATACCAACGTTATGTCCCACCCTCTATTTTCCGATTGGTTCTATCCCGTTTGAGTTGGCAATATGTCACGCTATGGCACATAGATACCCTCCAAGTTCTGCTTCATGGGGACTTTAGGTACTGATACCTGTGTTGGTATCAGCCTCAAACAGAGATAGAAATTTTGAAAACTACTGTATGTCAAATACTGATACCAATACCAGTACTGGTATGGGCCTCAAACGTACTGACAACAGCTTTGGTATTGGGATACAATACTGATAGATTAGGTGATAAACACAGAAAGTGCATAACGCTTTCTCAGCTATTTTGTTTTCTGCCGTTGGAAACATTCTCCATTTGGCCAAATAGGCTCCCACTTGTTTCCTATTTCCTGTACCCAGGCTGAACCTCATTTCCTCTTCTACGCTCCACGTAAATCAATCTGGATTAAACAGTGGGAAGTTGATGTATAATCACTATTGACTTAATCTAATTACACACAATAACCACTGCATGTTTTGTATGTAATTACACCCACATTAGTCTTTTAAAGTAATGCAGAGGTCAGCTGCAGTTCTTTAATGCACCAGAGGCTGTTAAATGTCGATTGAGTGGAAATTGAAGACCAGTGTTCATCTCTGGTGTCTATCTATCGACCAGCCTGGTTGAGGTCTTCAGTGGAGGGAGAGGGACAGAGGGAGAGGAAGCTTATTTATAGGTTCACAGTAGACAGTAACACAGACGTGTGTCTCGCTGCTATCACACATCCTGTCCGGCAAAGTGATGCATCTCTCTCTGCTGTCCCCTCATCTCGTCGTCAACACTCACGCAGGGGTCAGCGGACGCCCTTACGTGCCTGCAGCTGTGTGAGTCACTGAAAATGTGTCCATGTACATGTGATGTTAACGTGCGTCCGTGATTAAGTACATATCAGATAATGTGTCATTGGAATTTATTTACAAGACCACTCATTATTTAAATATTATTGGATGTTTTCATTTTGACAAGGGAAAATGAAATCACATTTGCATGAAGAATTATAAAATAACAATTGAAACACAGTGGCACAGCTCATTTGTTGCCTATGAATTTCCCCTCTGCCCTTAATCTTTTGATTAGGCTAGAAGAATAGCAATCTGGCAACCAGTTGGGTTTAATCCCCGGAAATCAAAGCTGTGGGCTTATGTTTGGTCAACATCCTTAATTACTGTCAGTATATGCGTGCGGTGGTATTCACTGAGAAACCTAAGAGAAAAAAAAAGATTACTGATTATAGTTTATCTTCAGGAAACAAGTCAGATATGTTGTGTTGCAGATAACCTTCATTACGCATGAACACTGGGTCAAGAATTTGTGAATAATGTCAGGACAAACTAAGTTTAAAGCATTTTGGAGATGGATGGCTCATACTTATATGGTTCCCCAGGGTGTCGCAAGAGTCCATTAAAGCCAACTCGGATGGCTTTTTAAGACTTTCTACAGAAATAAATATATTTGGTTCACAATGCTTTTTTTACTTTAATTATAAATGAAAGGCTTTTTGACTATTACACACTCGGTGACACTCATGGCCCTTGACATTTAAAGTCAAAGGTCGTAACTCTTTACTGGTTTAGGGATGGGACGGTACATACCACTGGATCATTCAACCAGTTAAACTTTCTATTCTCTTGTCACACACTGGAATAACTAGGCTTGTGTGTAGCAGTGCAGACAACTGTTTAAACAAAATTCAGTATCAACCGTCACGTAGCTGGGGGTTTTTTGTTGTAGAGATTAAATGCGTTTTAAAAGGACACATTATGAATATTTACTTTTTGGTTAAACTGAAGTTAAATCATGGCCTTTTCTACAAAAACATTAAGAAAATGCCAACCAAAACAGCAATTTAACTTAGCAGTGTGGCCTATAAACATCTGTTTTTCGTCAACATGACACCAATGATAGGCTTTACAGAAGATGCCTATGCTATTGATGGTTGTACCTCGCACAACCCACAAGCCACCACAGTGTGTAAACAAACACCAGAGGGCTTTATGGGTAGGGAAAGTCATCCCCCAGTCCTTGGCCCTCTTTAACCTCATTCCTCTCCCTGTTACCACGGTTTCACAACCATAAACCCCATAGCAACCTCATTTGCATGAATCTGCATACTTCCCCGCTACTTTAAAGGCCTGTCTGAGTGACTGCTGAGCTGGCAAAGGTTGTGTTTATGTAAGCACAGTCTAATAGGGAGTGGTTAAATGGTAAAGACAGAGACTGGTATAACCCTGAAACCCCTTTATTATCGGACTCTGAAAATCCCATGTGCCATGTGGGTTCTGATGCAAATATGCAGAGGGGGTTTCTTCCAATTCAGGGAAAATAACCTTTTCTTTCCACTGACATCATCTAGTGGTTTCATTACTGTTCACATGAATAATGACCGCCTCTGACTTTATTCTAATGCAAATCAGAAAGAAAGGCAGAGCAGGCCAGATTCAACTTGTGGTTCTGCTATTAATTCAAGTGCTGACAAATTCCATGTTGTTTCGGTTAATTTTTTGTCTCAACAAAGAATTACCTGTGACAACAGAAACAAAACATCCAAATTACTGTAAAAAGTACATGTGAGACTGATTCTTTACCGCCATTTCAATGAAATGTGTGATAACTAGAGTAGTTAAAGCTCTTAAATAGAACGACTCGGAGGTCATCCAGAGCTTTAGCAACTATTAACGCCGCACTGCCAGATAAAAGGGATCTCAGAAGAGCTATTAGCGCAGTAATTGCCACAAAGAGAAAGACATCTTACGTAAGAGCTGTCCAGATAGACAGTTATCTCATCCCTTCCACAGCTAAAATTGGATTGAAGTTGGACCACAGTCCCATAGCCTTTGACTCGGCCCGACAGCAGCGTTTTGAGATGTGGTGAAACTAAGTGAAGGCGACAGCGCAGTGGTTGGGAAAAGAGGCCATAAGAAAGGAAACAGGAGAGTGAGAGCGAGAGGCGATACAGTGAGAGTAAGGAGACAAGAGATACTGTGCAGACAGGACAGAAACAGGCATAATAACCGAGGGAATTCTATTACATCCCATTATGAGTGCTTAGCACTGGCTTAGGGCTAGACTGCGTAGCTTCATCCAGGTCTCCACTACAATCGAGAACAAGGCTAGCCAGGAGTCATTATCCACGTCACCGGATTTATCCCTTGAGAGTTTTTCCGACTCCAAAACCCACTGGCGAAAAGTGACCAATGCATCTAGCTTTGAGTGGCAAACTTCCTCATCCTCTTCCCCAGGGCAGAACAGTCTGAAACATATCCAAACAGGCACATGGTGCTAACACGGACTATTTTTAACCCCCTTAACATGAAATCTTCTTGTAAGACGCTGCAGCGGCAAAGTAACATTTTAATCTTCTGTGCCGAAGTCAAGCAGCTTCAGGCAGAGAAAGAGAGTAAGCACATGTGCCTCCATCTATGTTTTTGACTTCTTCAAGATGCAGTGGAAGAGTCAAGTGAGCGTTGATTTTGGCGACCTTTCAGAGTTAGAGTTAGTGAGCCCTGACAAGCAAACTTCAGGTCTGGGCTGAGAGAGGGTCTGCACAGAGAACATGTTTTTTTAAACTCTTCTTCTGTTTGATCAGAGTTGCCAAGCATTCCAACGCTGTCTGATCTTGTCTAATTGTTTCTCATTTAAATGGACCTGGAGCACAGTGTGCCCTCTAAAATTACATTTGTCTCTTTAACATTCTGTATCCAAGCAACCTTTACTCTAACACCTGGGCAGAGCACTGGGGGGGTGAGTTGATTTATAAGTTGTCAGAAAAAAAAGCACAACAATCTAAACCACTGGTTAAGAGTTATTTGCTGAAATGTGCCAAGAATAGGTTACGCTTTTTTAAATGTCCTAATCCCCCTTGTTACATTTTTCTATGCACATACTGGATAAGTGATTCTTTCTCCACAAGTCACACTTATAATACTTCCTAATTCTATGGCAGTTTTGAGGAGAAAAGTAGACTCAGAATAGCTGAAAAAGGTCTAGTAGGCATGCTGGAGAAAAGTTTCTGAAAAGAGTTTTTAAACACTTTATTCCACATTGTTGCTCCTGTCTTTGCTGTTGTCGTAGTAGTTTTGTTCATTGGTCATCATCCCTCTGCCATGTTTTATTAATTGTTCCTGTATAGCACTATTTTTGCAGAATAAAAAAAAAAGGGGGGGAGAGACTCACTATTTCCCACAATGCAACACTGATGGTTGCAAAACAATTACTTTGCAGATCATCTTGAACTCAGCCTTTAAAAAGCCATTTTATGTGATGTTTCAGAGTTGCAGTTTTTTCTTTTTCAAAGTTCAAGTTTCAAGTGGCATCCACCACAGCATGTATAATACGTAATAACAGTGCAGTATGTTCATTCTCAGTGTGCCAATTGAACATTGATTTTATTTCATTTATAATACTAACATGTAGTATGGAATTAGGTCACAGCTGGGGACAGAGTTTAGGAGGATTTAAGAGGTTCAAAAACTTAAGGGAATACATGAAGACATGTTGACTGATTACACACACACACACACACACACACACACACACACACACACACACACACACACACACACACACACACACACACACACACACACACACACACACACACACACACACACACACACACACACACACACACACACACACACACACACACACACACACACACACACACACACACACACACACACACACACACACACACACACACACACACACACACACACACACACACACACACACACACATAAACTGTGTACATGCAGCAAATGTGAGAGCACTCTACAAAGTAAAAAAAAAACAAGCCGTGACTCAACCTAATATAGCTCCAATTACTAGATTGTGACTAATCTAACCACTTAACATTTAATTGCAGATAATGAATGGCATCATCCATCAGTTGTTCTACATCTAATATTTCATTTTTCCGACCAAAGGGTCATAACTGCTGCTGCTGCTGCTGCTGCCCATGTCAAACTAGTTTAAAATTTAGGGCATCACATTTATCGGATGATGGAGTGGATTATGGCATTATATATGTCCTGTAGTCCAGTGCATAGGGAGGGCTTTAAATGTCATTATACACTGGACTGAGTATATCATGAAGGCCCTGACCCAATATCTGCTGCTACAGCACAGAGACGCTCCATCCCTTAATAGGCCTAAAGCCCACCTCTGACTTTATAGCCATTTGCTTTATTAGTGTAGCTTGTAGGAGGCAAAACAACACACACACATAAACAGAGGGGACAATCACAGGAACAAAATCCATTAGGAGACTATCAGTTTATAGCCAGATGGTTAACCTGCCCTGAATCAATCTGACGAAGACCATGGTACAGCGGGACTCAATTTCACACATACACATACACACACGTATAAAAAACCTCATAAAGCCTAATGGAAACTCATCAACCAGTAATTTTATTATTCAGGACCTCCCTGACACCCCATCGTCATGTCGTCAAGCCACGCGTACTTCTCACTTTATGATGTATGGCTATAATTTACACCGCAGGGTGGTTACAGAGGCCGTTTGGTTTGATACATCCTCTGACGGAGCAGAATCATATGCAACCTCATCACTCAAACAGATGAACTCTTTGAACATTTTTGGGCGTCTGGTTACCATAAACGAAATACAAAACAGCAAAATGTGTTCCCGAACTATAAAATAAAACTGTTTGTGACAGGAAAATTACAGCTGTGGCTGAAGCTGAAATGCTGCCACTGGGATTCAAAAAACCACTGAACTGTCGGAGAGTGTTGAATCAAGTATCAGGCTACTGGGTAAATACTTTAAAAGAAGGGAACATATGATGAATCTCTCAAAACTGGTCCTGAAAGGAGTAATTCGAGAAGCAACATTCAGCCCAATTTGTGAACTAAATCGAGATAACTGGGTTGCTTACATAAAGCCCTGATTATGAACTTTTGAGCAAATTTTGTGAAATTTGCACATTTTTCCTTATAAAGAGCGAGATAAGAGGACTGGGCCCACTCTCGCCCATGCATGCTAAATCAAGGTCTAAAGTTATATCCAACAGCTTGTTAGTTTAGCTTAGCAAAGCTTAGCAAAAGGTAAAAAGCAGAGGGAAGAGCAAGCTTGACTCTGTTCATGGGTTTAAAAGTATAGCTTGTTGTCTGGTAATGATCCCTAGCTCTCTACCAAAGTAACAAACACACCCAATGCACACCTACCCCTCTAAAAATTGTGTCTGCGATTCAGTTTTTGTACAAATGTAATAAACTACAGCTAACATGTAGGTACAAGTGTTCGTGAAAGGGCTAGGGATGATAAGTGTGGTCAAAGCCAGGCTAGCTGTTTACCTGCTGTTTCAAGTGTCCCTGCTGACCAAAGCTGAGCTAGCCATATAGACAACAAACAGGCTGGTTAATATGCAACATACCATGCAAGTCCATAGACATTTAACGAGGTATAATATTACAACTTAAATGCGACCCATATGACTAATGCTCCAAATTTAAAAATGTTCTTTTTACAGCTCATTTTTGTCAGGTGAACAGCCAGGGCTTCTTTCCCCTGAGGCTGTTGTCTTCCTAAAGTCAGCAAGCAGACCTCCATTCCCCAAGAAACCTCTGCCTCAACAGTGAAAAGGCAGCAGATATGAGTCTCCGACCCAAGCAGGACTACCTTTCCCTTAGACAGAACAGGTGGGTCAGACGCTGCTTGGCCTCCATTGTCTATTGAAGAGCCAGCTGTCCTTTGGGAGCCGCTGTGTGTCAGCTCACATTAACCGTGAGTGACACAGATCAGAAGAAGCCAGCTGTGACCAGGTGCTCCCTCTGAATCAATGGATGTTACTTACAGAGCGATGGAGAAAAGGTCAAGAGTAAAACCAGGACAGAAACTGGTTGGGAAGCAGCGGTGGATGAAGAGAAAGTGTTACCTGGGAAGAATGGTGAAAAATCTAGACTTTGGAAGACAAATACAGAAACTAAAGTGATTCTGAATTTGTAATGGAGGAAGGTTTAAGAGTGGCCAAGGAGTTCTTCTATTAAGAGTTTTACTGTTTTTCCTCATGTGTGAATATACTTCATGCTTAGTTGTACTCCCCGGTGATAGTTAATTGCCCTGAAGTGTGAATGTGTTATTCTGTGTGTGTCAGCAGCATTGTGGTAGACTGTGGATCCAGTTTCCTGCAACTCAGTGCAAGATAAAAAGCAGGTATAAATAGGAATGGATGGATTATTGATTATGCAACATCTGGTGTCAGCTGGGATGAAAACAAAGATTCAAGCCTGACTTTGTGATGATTAAATAGGGGCTTATAAAAATGTAAATTCTTGCAGGCTTAAGGATTGTGTTGGCATACTACCATGTGTTGCAATGGCTTCATTTACATTTGTAGACAACATCATGTGTCCTTTGTCTGAACTTGTATAGAAATGTATAAATAATGGAAACACAACACTCTCCCACATCTCTCTGAAATATAAACTCCTGACCCTTCTCTTACATGTTTCCTTCCACATCTGGAATCCTACAAAGCAGTTCATCAACGGGGGAATGTTCACAGATAACGACGTCTGACTTACATAACCAAACTCGCTGTTTTTTATAACAACGTAATGACAATATGCCGGACTCTCTTTACCTTTTATCCAAGTTCCTGTCAGCACGCTCTTCCCGTTTGACATTTCCCCGCAAATATAAAGGCAGGGCAAGTTCCCACCCAAGAGCTCTGAACATCTGCATCGTTGCAATAATCACAATTTCACAATCAGGATTCGCAAATTGAAGACCATAACTCATAGCAAAACTGTAAATACTTCAACCTCAGACCACCAATGAAACATGTGAGAATAGAAAAGCATTTAAGCACCTGGAAATGTGCCAACTTGGATCAGTTGTGAAAAAAACACTCAGGGTAAATAAGCAGGTCTATAGTGTTTTGAATAGAGTTGGGCCTGTTGGATTAAGCTGCTGGAATGTGAAGAGGGAGTGTACACTTTGTTTACCTTTGTGTTTGTACTTCTAACCAAGAAATGCACGATTTATTCCTCAGTTTCAAAGTAGACCCAAATAGTCAGTAACAACATTCATAGATCCTTTCAGGTTAAGGAATCTACTTTTTTTTTTAGTAGAAAACTTACAGATTTCGTACATAAATTATTGGTGTTCCTTTCTACCTCAATAGTGTATCAGTCAAAGTTGAAAGCACAGTGATAGCAGCTCTGTGAGTCAAGATAAAATGGATTTCCCTGTTGAAATATTAACTTCTCCGAAAAGAAACGTATGAAAAGATAAGTACTCAGTGGTGTATTATCTGGCCTTTCAGTCCTATAGGTTTTTTTTAACCCCCTACCTCTTGACCGTAGCAGCTGACGTTTCAGGAAAGCCAATTTCCAGCTGTGCTATCCATAAAAAGACATCCTACTTTTCTTTTCTTTTAATTAGCTCGCTTTCTTCCCTCCCATCTGCTTTGCCTTCTCCATTCACTTTCTTAACAAACGGTGTTTTCAGTTTTTATGCTGAGCTGCCCGTGTGAACGCAAATGACTGAAGTTTTCACCCAGACTTTTCCCCCTGGTAAAATGTTCTGCGTGAAGTCTGGGTGAGCAGCAGCGATGTGTGATGCAGCCTTAGTTTCCTTTCTGTTCTCTCTTTTTTCTTCCCACCTTTACCCTCCATAACCCCAACCATCATTCCATTTCTCCTTATCTCACCTCTCCCTGTACCACATTTGGACTCTATACGCTCCTCATTTCTCAGATTCCACTTCTCCTCAGCGCTCCGTCAGCTTGGGGCCACTGATGTGGGCTCCTCTTAAACCTCCTCCGTCAGCCTTTCCACCCGTTTGGTGAACCGCACTGCCATGACTGTGGTAAATACAACATCAATACAAAGGGAATCGGTTCCATGCTTCTGCTTTCATTCTACTTGGCGGGCTTTTTATGATACTTTTCCTTCATCCACAGGTCAATTATTAACTACTGCATGGAAAATTCAAACTGGACCTTTCTTCTTCTTCTGTGCTGCTTTATTATTACTGCAGCATGTGCAGTACGAGCTTGGAGAATCACTAAGCCATTGCACATGGCAGCAATCTCCCTCTTCATCCTTTTTTACTTAATGCCTACTGTTTTTGTTTGTTGTACATGTGCAGGGTACAAGACGGCCCTGCAGGTCCACAATTTCCTAGACGGAGTACATAAATCCCTGGATCGAGACGCATTCCTCTGCAACAAGAGCCAACTTGTGTAGAAGTCCCCCAAACAAAAAGAGTACAACTTGACAGAGAAAATGTATTAACACGGTAGGAATTCACAGAGCTGAAAGAGGCGCAACAGTGTAGAGAAAGCGCCGTATAGCACACCCCATAATACCGAATAAAAGGGTATCCTAGCAACAAGCAAAGGCTGCTTTCTCCGTGCTGTCCTCAGTTGCTCCTGGATCTTCAATCTTGCATCTTTCTTTATCATCTCCTCCAAGACCTGTCTTTGTTCTTAAACTTCCTGTTGGGACTTCCTGTTGCACCCTAATAAGTGCACTTTCATCAAGTCAACGTTATGTGTCCTAAAGGGTTTAAGAGCAAGCCTTTGTTCATAGAGTGCATATCATACGCAGCGCTACGTGCCATGTATTTAAAAGAGCGGTGGGCCGAAACTGGATTCTGCTCCTCTATCCTTTCAACAGAGAAGCCCTCCCCTCCAAACCGTCAGCCATAGTTCAGAGTGTAATAGCAGCATCGATAGATTAATTCCCTTACATCTTTGGTCCACTGTGAGGAATAAGACAAAGAGAACATACTGTAGATAACAGTTAATCTCCCTAAAGCCCTCTTGGCAGGCTTGTGGTACTCAATAATTTCCAGATTGAGATAAAAAAAAAGTGATGCATAGCTTCTAAGTCTAAGCCACAAGTCTAAGAGAAATAATCAAAGAAATGTGTGATGCAATGTGTAGATGGGTTCATTGAGTTCACTCATCAGTCTAACATCACCCGGACATCATTAAAAAATATCACAGCCAACAGTCTTACTCTTGCTCTGATGTGCTTATGGAGAGACCCCAAGCAAGAGTTAAAAGGTCTTTGTAGCCGTGCAAGCTAACGCCTGATTCAAAATGTGCTGATGTTGAACTGTCCAAAAACAGCAGCGGAGGAGTGGAGCACTGCGAGATCTGAACTAAAGAGGCCACAGTGCTGGAGAGGAGAAACGGCTGTAATTGACTGTCGTCTCCTCTCAGCGTGTGAGTGAGAAGAGTATGAATATGCTGCGTGATGCCCCTCTAAAGATGAATAACTGGCTTCATTTGCCTCATCTGACGCCGAACAACTCTTTACCAAGGTATAACGGCCTTCTTGACAAAAACTGACTGCAATAGAAGCACGGGAGAGTCGCATCTCTTTCCTCCTCTACTTTAAAATACAATTAAATCAAAGTCTCCATATCCACACCACCATTCAATTCTCCACCAATCAGTCTCTCCAACACATCTGCTTTTCAAATCAATCACTGTGGCAAACCAGTGTGTGATCAGGGAATTATGAGCTGAAACTCTCAGGGAGCTAAAGAGGATTTAGGGAAACCCAGGAACAACTCCAGAGTTTTAGATAATCAGGTAGACATCCCTTATGGTTGTTCCAAGAATGTTAATACTAATTCCACCACGAATTTCATATCAGGGCAAATAAATGAGGGGATAAATGCATTTGGGGTTGAACCACCTTCGATCCTTTTATTGAGCCTGCAGTTTGATATGGTCAGCTTTTAACCAATCATTTTCATATGATCTGCTTTCCCCTAAGCGCTTTATGGTTGTGATAGCAACATTGGTGGAATGAATGCTCTGCATTTGGCAGGGTTCAAATAAATTATAATTTTATACAGATCTTATAATCCAATGCCAAGTTAAGTGGGTTTGTCCCAATAGGTTTCTGATGGAATTGTTAACAGCGATCAGAGAGTCTCTGAGGATTCCTACGGTTGAGACACGTGAAAAACAGATCAATCTTTTCTGATTAAATATTTCATGTTTGGGGGAATATTCACAGCGATGACTTTTCAAAGCTGATATTTGACCCGCTGCATGTGATTTGCCTCCTTTTTATCCGCTAGATGCCTTCTATTTCTATTTTAGCTCATAAAGCAAAAGGTACTGAAAAGGTTTTTGACCCAACAGAAGACAGGAATACTTCGAAGGTTAAGTGTAGGGTGTAAGTATAAGTAAAAGAGGCTCTACAGCCAAGCAAGAAGCTACCTGTGGTTGTGCTAGACGCAGCAGTTACTGAAGCAAAACGCTAACATTAACACGCTAACGTGCAAACAAACCAACAGTTGATAACACCTTCATAGGGTTCATGAAAATCCCCTAGAAAAACCTCCTGTGAAATAACAAATGAATGAATTATTAATAAATGACTAGCTGCTTTTCAGATATTTCATTGTTAGCCAAGAGGGGAAATGACTGACCAACAAACCTTCTGACATTGCTACCCAAAAGGCAATTCTACTGAAGTTACTAACAGCAAAGGAAGAGATTGTTTTGTGAAAGGAAGAAGAAAATGTTCCTTTTTCATGAGGAAAGTCATGACACTGGTCTTTCATTCAAGTGTCTTATACTGTGTCTGCTGTTAAGCACTTTGGTTCAACTCCTGTTGTTTTTAAATGTGCTGTAAAAACAAAGGGACTGGACTTAATGAACCGTAGCTACTTTCCAATGTTTGTCAAGTAAGACTCTCATGTAGCCCACCTACCAAGTCTCCTAAAAGTTCAGTGAGACATTACTGACACTAGTTTTTTCCCTCCATCTTTCTAATGTAGCGTGGATAAAAATGTTATACACTAACAGATGGCCATTACTGGATGGGAGGAGGTAGGTTACATTTAACCCTCCAAACTAAGTCACTCCACTGTAACACAACACTCATACCATAGCCATGTTTCCACTTGTATGTCAGTGAATTCTTTACATGTTTCAAAAATCATCAAGCATTCCCCTCTGCATTCATCACACACCAACACAAACTAAATCCCCTTTGATTGATCACTTGTCATACATAACTTTGGAACTATTGCTTCTCACTGGGCTCAAAGTGCCAAGATCAAGTCAAGAGAAATGTCTTTCTTAAGCTCTATCCCAAACCAAATCAGGTACATGTTTTCCCAAGCTACACAGTCTAGTCTTAAAGCCAGCCTGCAAGAGGAAATTAGCCTCCAGACTAGCAGAGTAAGGTTACCTGAAACCATCCAAAAAAACGTCCTGAGGATAGGCCGACAATGTTGAGACTGTACAATTCATTCCAGATGCTTGAGCCGAGCGTCAAAGCGCCACATTATCTCATCCATCTAGAGTTCCACTGCCAGTGGGATGATTTTGTAAACACTCCTGTCATGTCTCAACTACTACTTTGTAGTAATCATCCAAGCAACCAATCAAGTGATTCAATATTTCAGTATTGCAACAGCACAACAGATCTTTCATCATTTTAAACATTTGCAAAAAATTTAAATCTAGGATTTATGTCTCTCAACTTGAAAACTATGATGCCTTTCCATTTGGGACTAACCAAAAGTGGTCCCATGCCTGCAATTCAAGCGGCTCAGCACCAGTAAACAATCTATAACTGTTAAACTACATGCTAAAGTGAGGTGACAGCACAATCTAAATCCAAGCAAGGTGAAGACATCTGCTGACTCCAGTCTCCAATGTCACAGCAACCTGACGCAAAGAGCTGACAGGCAGAAAATCCAGATGAACGCCTTGTTCCTCCCAGGCCTCGAAAGAAGCTGATGAAGAGGTGCTCTGTCGAGGAGTTGCTGACTTTTGGCAACCTGGGACAGTTTTATTGTCGAAGGTCATTGGGTGTGTTGCATAGACAGAAAACAAATTGCTGATTGTGAGTTTTGGTGCAACCCCCAGGTGGGTTTTTGACACTGTGCCACCTGAACTCAGACCCTTTTCAAACTCCACTCATGCAGCTCTAGTTTGCATCTTAATCTGTAGTTAAGTCTGACATATATCACAGATCAATATGGGTCTTTCAAAGGGTGCAGATGTGTCAGCTTAGGACAGGCTAACAATAGTACAAATGACAAGCAAAGGTAACCTTGATAGCAAAAAACTCTGGTAGACAAAGGCTTTGAGAAATGTTTAATACTGAAATGTTCAACTTTGTGACTCTTATTTTGAGTTAAGTTTTCATTTGTGATTGTAAAAAAATGCAAAAACTTTAGTAAAGGTAACTTTTTATATTGTGAGACTTAATTATAACACATTAGCAGGTAGCTTGGACCACGCCCATTTTGTCTCTCATGAATCAGTTATTCAGCTATAGCAGACACACACACAAAACACATACACAACTGACCTCACTCTCTTGCTAGCATCATTCTGCATGGGTCATCCAGCTTGGAGGCCAACAATGCCCAAACCTATCCCCATCCCCCTATCCCTTACTCCCCTTCGCTTCAGTAACTCTGAGGCTAGGCGTGGGCGCCCTCCACTCGCCCCACTGATCATTGCTGTTGCCTAAGCGACTGAGCAACCCAAGCCCCTCCAGCAGCCCAATGCTCAATGATCAGAAAGGAGGGACATAGTTTTAGATCATAAGCTTTGGGTGGACACTGACAGAGGAAGATTGAGATAAGTGGCTGAAATTGACTTCATATTTGTGAGATAACAGTGACATAGATGACACAAATTGTGTAATAACTACATGAACGTTAAATATCACGTTGAAATTACTTCAGGCATGGGCATTACATTTTGCAGTAGGTCCATATTTATGCATGTGATTCTCAGGCTGGCTCTATAACCTGATTCTGTCGGCTGAGTGTTGTAATGATGGGAAAAACGGACAGCAGATCAGACAGCAGGTTCACAGGAACCGAGAGACAGAGAGAGAGAGAGAGAGAGAGAGAGAGAGAGAGAGAGAGAGAGAGATGGGTGCAGATGGAGGAAGAGGAACAGACTGGAGAAGTGTCTCAGATAAGAGAAGACAGTGAGGGTAAAAGTTCAAAAAAGAGACCCAGAGACACACGCTGTAGTTCCATTTCCACCCTCCTCTTTTCCATGCAGTCTAGTTCCTGCTGTGACACTAAGAGGAGAGAGACCCACTTCCTCTTTTGTTTATCCAGGAATGTGGGACGTCCTGACAGGCTGGCTTTCATTGACAGTACACAGCTGAGAGTTCCCCCTGTGGCTCTTTCTCTCAGCCTCTCCAGTGTGTATCTATTGTGTGTGTGTAGTATGTGTGTTTCTATTCCATTATCTGTGTTATCAGTGGACCAGGCCTCATGCAGGCAGACAGGGTGCTGGGAAATACAAGCCAGAGAGCGCCAGACGGGTCAGCGTTCAAGGGAAACTATCGAACAAAATAGATGACACAACTCAGACTCTGTAGAGGATGCATTTTGTCAAACTGAGAATAAAAATATCCGAGTCCAAATCAATATGTCTATGAGTGTCATTTGCAAGTGGTACAACTTTTAAAGAAGTAAGTGGCAGAACATTTTATGGACAGCATTTCTGTTAAAGAATAGATGTGAGAGAAAAAAGGCAATCAATTTATCTACCGTCATCATGTTAATTATCTAAATTATTTTGTTTCCAAGTCCTCCTTTTTGTTGACTTTGCACCTTGAAGGAGTTATGTTGGTGGGGTGGGGCTACAAAAAAAAAAAACAAGTCAGCTTCTTGAAACACATAAACATGAATCCGAGTGGACAAACAGGAAATCCGAGACAGACACTTCCTATTGCTGCTTATACACCCTTTTACAGCCCGCAGACATTCCACACAAAGACTTGAAACCACCGGCAAGAGAAAAACACTATTGTTTTGCTGATGCAAGGATTTCCTTTGAAATGAGAAAGGAGCTCACGCAGAGAAACTCAAAAGCTCACTTTGATAAGCTGGCCGAGATTGATTGATGTTTATTTGAAAAACAAAACAAAACAAACACCAACGATACTGAAAGTCTGACTTATTCTGACAGAAGAAATCCAACTAGCTGTGAAACGATTGTCTTTGATTATCTTAAGCTCAATAGATCTTTTAAATCAACTATCAAAAACAGTGACTTCAATGTGTGATGTAACTTTGAAATCTCCCTTATAATTAACCTCTGAGGAAAATGGCTAAACACTTCCCTCAAACATGAATAGGGAGATCAAGTCACTGACTAATTTGAGTTAGCATGATGACACACAGACATAGACGCACACTGGTGGCCAACTGGGAGGGCTGGTTTTACAGTTTCATTTTGAGCTTTTAGGTCATGTCACTCCCCAAGGGTGAAAGAAAAAGAAACACACAAAAAAAAAAAGAAGAAGAGTGAGACTGAGAGAGAAACGCCTCCAAATCATAGCGGGGATAAAGTTCACAATCACTGAGGCACCTCATATTTTAAAGACACACACATACACACATAGGCAAGGTGCTAATGATCCCAGTTTAAACATGCAATTTTATGACCTCTCAGTGGGTTAATTGGTACTAATTCAGCCTAATTTGAGCCCAAGTGAGAAGGTTTAGCGGGTGACTCAACAGAGTAAAGACAGAGTGAAGGAGCAGCATAATTTACTAGAGTAAAACAAGTAAAGGGCCTGAGTAAGCTGTCTCTTTTATGTAAAAACAAGAAACAAAAACATGAATCATGTTCAACTGAATTCATTGTGTTGAAAGTTTGATGATACTTAATCCCTGGTGAATCACTGACCAACCAATCTGACTGGTTTCTGAAAGCCAATCGAGCTTGAGACAGATTTATGATAGTGAAGTGTTAGGGGCCACACTGACATTCTTCACTGCAGAACATTTGGTTCTAGAGGATTAGTGATGCAGTGGGCACTAACAGAGCAAGGAGCAAAGGAGCTAACAGCTCACAAACAAGCCAGACCAGACGTACTAGTAGCAGTAGCAAGCTTCATCAGCGTCCTTCAATTATGTGTGCAACATGGAAAGAATGCAGGACGCTGCAGAATCAATTTTGAATGTCTTAAGGTGTAATGATGGCGGCGCTAAATTATAGCACTGTTGCGGAATTGCACTATGAAAAGGACTAGTGACTCAGAGAACAGCTCAAGAATAAAATTAGAAGCAAGCAGTCAGCTACAAACTCTCAGCCGATAAGAAAAAGAGCCTAATAGAAATCAGAGCAATATTCAAAGTTCTACTTAGGGTTAGGAAAACTAAATGATAAAAAAAAAGTATGTTACTATAAGTTATTTTATCAACTTTTGAATCTCTGTCTTTGATGAAGAACAGTGCAACGTCTTCGCTCAATGACTCTAGAGCTTTTACACGTTACAATAGCTCGTTCCATTTTGGAAACTACAGCTTTCTTTACTTCAATCGTAAGCACTGTCAGCATAGCATGCTGGAGGTCGACATGAATTTGTGGCTCAGAATTTAGACATTTTTAATGCTATACACTTTAACTCTTACAGAAGGGAGGGGAGGAAAAGTCCACTGTTATCTTTTCATTAATGACGGTCCTCTGTTTTGGTGTGCCGTCTCCATCAGTCAACAGAAGTTGTGTTGAACTAACATCTCACTGGCCTGAGGCACACACGTGGAAAAGCAAACACACCAGTTAGTGTGAAAGTGAAAGATAGGCCCACCAGGGCTGCTTCCATGAGCTAGAACTATAGCCTCAGTTTTCCCTGCATAGCTGGACTGAAATCCATTTTCTGAATCAATGTTTTATTTAATGCATGTTTTATTTTCCATGCATTAGTATAGGCTACATGTGTCTCCCCATGTGTATGCAATGACCTAACTCAAATCAACAATGGTAACAAAGCTGTCAGCCTCCATTGGTTGTTGCATGGACAACTTTCTGAAGCGTCTAAAAGAAAAATAAATCCCCCTGCTACTCTTTCAACTGTGGTAAAACTAGCATAACATATTGGAGTTAGCCACAGTTGGATAACCTCTCTCTCCCTCTCTCTGTTCAAGCATAACAAACCTCGTTCTCTGGCTTCTTTAGAGTCACTTTACCTGCTGAGTAAGGAACACTCTTCCTATAAAGCCATTTGGCAGCTACAAGGCCAGGAGCATGAATGAGGGTCCGCTAAAGGTCAACAAGCATTATTGCAAAGAGGATCTTTATCAGTTTATCTGGACAGTGTCAAGGCAGCACTTTAGGGTCTCGCTTGGCCACTTTGTCTTAATCTCATAAAGCTATACTGAGTCACTGAAGCTCTGTAGGGGATCCTAATGCAAGCTCTCTGTGACAGCATCATGTTTCAGGTGGTCTTTGACTGGAATTGGGTTCCAGACCACCTAAAGAGAAGGCAGACGTGGAGAAGTCCGGAAATAGAAGTCAACACTAAAGGTTATGAAACCGTGCTATTTAATGTAGCCCCTGCTGTTCTCTCCGTTTTATTTATTTTTGAACAGAAGCCTTCAGTCTCCTCACAAACACACACACGCACACACACTGTCCAAGTTAATATGCACACACACAGCTTGTGTCCCCAAAGGAAGAGGATTGGGGGAGGTTGTCAGCCGTGTCAACGCACAAGAAATTCAATTAAGCAGACAGCAGGATGTCTCTGAAACCCAGCCTCCTTGGAGCGCAATATGCTCTGCAACAGTCCCCCACTGCTCCTCCCCCAGGCGTCCCAGCCAACCCCTTACCACTGCTCAGCCACTCCCCCAACACCATCAAAACCTATTGAAAGACCTTTGCTGGGCCCCCCTTTCATACCCTGTTCCCCCAGTGCCTCTTTTCCCCCTTAAGAGACTCACTTCTAGATTTACTTTCACAAACAATATGAAAAACTAAAAAAAATTGGCATATTATTGAATTGAAAAACCTGGAGCCTCTACTGGTTGGTTTTACTCCTAGGACAACGGCATTTCATCCTCTTCCTCATCCTCCCATCTGTGTGCGTCTAGCAACCTGACAGATGCTGTTCATTTAGCACTTGTGCGGCGATCCTCAAGCTTGTCTCCTAAATGCCCAGGGGAGCCACTGGCATTTACACAGCATCAAACAAAATGAGTCTGCAGACCTCACACCGCGAGCACATCTGACCTCACAACATGGTCACCCCACTCGAGTTTCAAGCAGCCAAATGAATGAACCTATGCTGGTAAAAAAAAAAAAGAAGAAAGCCTATAAGTCAAGCCTGTAGAAGCTCTAGTCAAACTTCAGGAAAGGAAATTGTAAATCTAAAAATGTTTTGAAGGTGTATTGATTAAAAGAAGGGATTAAATACTACCTCTGGGTGCATCCATCCAACGTGTGTAATAGTGGATTTGAATCAATATAGTAATTGCTTTGTTGTTGTGTTTATCGATCACCATCTTGGGTTATTTCACAACACCATGTAAACAGTAGCTCTGTTTTTCTTCATGCATGAAGTTGCTTCCAATTATTTAAATCCAGAAAGATGTGTGATGCTCATCTATGTTTGGGACAAGACAGCATCAACCTCATCAACAATGCATTGGTTTTAACAATGAAATAATTTAGACTGGGGTTTTCCCATGCTAGCTGTGTCATGTGTGTATCTTTATGTGTATCTGCACATCATTGACAATGATGAACACACTGAGCCAGGGCCTCAGGGGCACACAATGTCACACACATCCAGCATAACAGCAGTTTAGAGAGGTGCTGGCCGCTGCAGACACAATATTGTTACGTAATGACAGCCACACGCAGCCTAAGAGTGTCCGTGTGTGCGCGTGTGTATGTGTGTGTGTTTCTGGATTCTCTAAGCTATCCCTCAATGCATCCTTGAGCATCTGTTACCTTCACGTTTTTAAATCCACAACTTCAGGAATGTCCTGTGAAAAATAAGTGACCTGTGTAATCTGATTTGTAGCAGCTCCTCTATGCAGCTCCTGCTCCTGACATAAATCGGGGTATAATAAAATAATATAAAGTGTCAATGGGATGGGACATGGGAGATTTTTTTTCCCCCATATGAAACAGAATTTATTTTCCATGCCAAACAGATCATGGCAAGTTTTCAGCCAGTGTCCTGGCTAAACAAGGCTTAGTGTCCTCCTGTTCCATCAGGACTTTTTCATCCGGCTTGGAGCTTTCAGCCGTGTATTTAGGTCTTAAAACAGGGACATTGATTTCTGGTCCCACGCCATGCATTTCAAACGGGCCTCCAGCAGACATGAGAGCTCTTCCACAAACCAAGGACGACAATGATTATCAGCCACCGACCCCAAAAAAATCAATTTGCTAGAGTCCCCTCCTTTAAAAGCTATTTAGATAAGTCCTCTTTCTTAAGGACCACAAGTGCAGTGACCTAGATCAGTGCAGATTGAAATGATGGGGTTGCGTGGGACTGAAAAGGCCACTTAAGGATGCAGTGTGTGCATGTGTCTGTGTTATAATCACCCCAATCAAGACTTACAGTGGGGTTAAGCCCAGACCCCCCATGATAATCCTTCACAGCATATTTGATCAGCATATGTTGTCGGTGCAACCACATGCACATGGTAACCATGCAACACATGCTAACTGTATTATCTATTAACACTGAAACCAAGAAGAAGGGTACAGGTGTACAAGGTCAGTGGCAGTTGTGTATCTTTAAAGCTCAACTACATAGAAATATATATTTTTTGAAACTATAATTTCAAGGAGTCAAAAGAACAATAACCTGGTTTCCTCTCAAACTGGGGTAAAAATTTCTTTTACATTTATGTTTTTGCTTTTATTGCTTTTATTGAGATAGGAAAGCGCCACAGGTCAGACTTGAACCCGGGCCGACCCTTTGAGGGAAACATCCTCTGTACATGGAGTTTGCAAACTAACCGCTAGCCCACTAATACCCCAAAATGGGGTAACATTTAGTCAGTCATCTAAGCTCCCAAGAGTATTCTGGACCCAAACTTTAAAATATAAACTAAATTAACCAATCTTTACTGTAAGGGAACAAGGCAAAACAACTTTTATTTTCAAACTAATCCCTTTCCTGATTGGTTGGACTCTAGGAGAGGCATCTAGATGGGCCTGTGTTAAGTCTGAATGCACATAGCGTCAAACAGGTGTGTTTCTACAGGTGGAGAGTGTGTCTACTCACCATTAAGTCCATTGGGGATGCTCCTATGGTGGTGAGGTGCTGACAGGTCATCCATGGACCTCCTCATGGTGGGGCCTATCTTACTGTTCTCTGTGCTGGGCTTGTGTATGTGGTTGTGGTTGTGGTGGTCAGGGCTACCAGCACTACCTGTGCTGGACGTGCTACTACCATCTCCAACATCCCGGACCGTGCCGGTGCCGCCGTTCAGGTTGGTTAAACTGGACTGACTGTCTATGGAGCTTCTGGACCCTGCTCCGTTCCTCTCCTCATCCAGCATGAGGATAATCTCCTTCAGCTCAGAGTTCTCCTTCAACACGGTGTCCTGGTTGGCCTCCAACTCCTTCAGCTTCATCATGTAGGTACCCACCTCCTTCCACATGGCACTGGCAGTGTACCGGCCGAAGCGCTGCCACTCCCGGGACAGCTTCTTGCCCTTTTGTCGGTCGTCATCCAGGAAGCAGCAAAGCTCGCGGAGCTCGTGGTTGTCGTCCTGAAGCTTCTGGTTGATCTCCTTCAGGCTTCGGATTTCGTGCAGGTGCACCTGCAGCCGCCGGTTGATGTCTTTCATCATGTTGCCATGCTCGATCATCAAGTTCATTTTCTCGCCGTCAACCCTCCTTAATCTCCGGACCAGCTCCTCTTTGCTGCACCGCAGCAGCTCCTCGTCCGTCAGCTGGCTCAGCTCATCCTTCTGTCCCTCGGATGGATTTTTAGCCATGACTGTCTTGGCTTTAAGTCTCAGATCTTTAAACGGTGGCTCGAAAAATGACCGTCAAAGCTAACCAAGCCTTAGTTGCGGAATTGTGTGAAAACACATTGTCCAAAATTATGAAAGTATCTCTTTGCCCTCCGCTTCAACAGGCCGTAAAGAAAATGAAAATAATGTGATGCTATGGCAGCCCGTGCATGAACTGAATGCCCTCGCCAGTCTTTAAAGAAAAATCCTATGTGAATCTCGGTAAAAAAATGCAAATATTTACATTCCGTCAAACCAGAAAACACATGATTTTAAATCGATTACCAGAGATTCTCAATCAGGTCCTGTCTGTTAGTCCTGTCAGCACAACAAACCGCGTCCCATTGCAATGTGCACCGACTCCGCTGGACATCGCTCCATTCAAATTATGGTAGGCTACACAGAAACACCGATAAGAACAAGTTTAAAAAAAAAAAAAAAAAAAGCGTAAACAAGACACCTTAAAAAGCCCACTGTCCTACCGGCGATGCTCTCCTGTACGCGTTTCCCCAAGCCTTTCAACAACCCTGCTCGGATAAGCCTCTTTACTGAGGTGCTGTTGTTGGTGGACGGAGGATTCAAAGCGCTTCCAGCCAGCCAGCTCGGAATTAGCAGCCGCCCCCCCTCCTCCTGCCCGTCCAAACACTCGGGTTTGAAATCATTCAAGAGGATTTCGGCCAAGGCAGCCAATCAAGACTCGGGAGCGGAGTGGGCAGCAGGTAGATGAAAAGTGTGGAGAAGTCTCAGCAGGCACGAGCTCAGCCCTCTTAAAGAAACAGTAACACAAATTCAGCGCTTAACACAAACATTAATTATTCGTATTAAAAAAAACTGAGCAATGCCGATATTTTTAACAAGCGTACAATTTAGTTTAAGTTTCATTGGAAATTTCGACTTTGATAGTCATAAAGGTAGGCTATATTTCCCTGTTTGGCCTCAGACTCAAACTAACATTTGATTAACTGCTTATAACTTGAATTGAACTGAGATTAATAAATAAAAGAAATAAACAAACAAAAAAACTTCTGAAGTGAAGTTTAAATGAATAACAATTTGCTAGTTTTAAGCCAATGAGAACTGCAGTTTAACAGGTGCTTTTGAGAATTATTGGCAATGTCATAGCGCCCCCATGTGTACACAGTCAGCAATAGCACAAAACTCTCACAGTTTGAATTATCACTAAACAATGACCTGTATGCAATAAAACCAGTTAGCCTGACATTCAATCATTAAAAGGTTTATTGAGTGTAAAATAATATAGACAAAAAAATACTTTCTGTTACAAAACAATGTATATTAAAGTGTTCAAAATAAACCATTAATCATTTTGTAAAAAAATGTGGGCATTTTTATAATAGAATTCAAGATACAAAACAAGATGATAAGTAGATATGAAAAGGCAATAACACATTGCTAAAGGTTCACTTAAACATGACCATGACCATGCCTAATGATACTGTTACTTAAAATAAAAGTATTCTGCAATCCTTGTGAAAATCATCACACAAAAAAATCAAATATCCCTTAGCCTAAATATTTTTTTTTTTTTAAAGGTCTCACAAATTTAAATTAAATTGATTGAAAACATTGGAGCATTAAAAAAGCTTATAGTGCACAGCAATCATTTGTAATCTATAGTCTGAGCAAACCAACAACCTAACTTTTCTTTTCTTTATTACTTTGTATCCCTTTGTCTGATAGAGCACACCACTCCTCTTATAGGTCTGAGCGGCCGAAGTCCAGTATGTCAAAGGACTGTCGCGGCAAAAGGGAGATAAACCTCTGGAGTAACTTGGCACTCACAACTTTAGCCTCCATCTGTTATCACCCATATCACACACTTATCTCCATGTGTTTTAATGATTTTTAAAATTAATTATTTATAGGTGTCAACACTCACTTGGGCAAATTAATTTTCCATGCAGGCATGAGTGTGGACCAAGGGAAGTGGGCTAGTACCAGTAATAAGGCCTTGGAAAAATGAAGATTGCAGACAGCCACATTAAATACAAACAACATCCTCTATTCATGTGGCCCGATGAACATTCTGAAGTAGAGGGATGTCAATACTGCAGCTCCACCAGCTGATCCCTGCTGCTCACACTCTCTCAGGAAGATCTCAGCACCTGTAGAGGGGGTGCTAAAATGGGCCATCGCCAATTCACTGGGTGTTAAAAAGTACCAATAATTACAGCGTTTCCTTAAACTTGAAGAGAAAAAAGTCACAAGGCCGAGGAAAGGAATGAAAGGGAATTTCAGAAGGAGATAGGGAAAGACAATAATGTTTAGAGAATCCAACTAAATGGCAAAGCCAAACAGTAATGGCAATGAGTGTCAAAGGACATCGGGAAGACGTGATGTATATAGTAAAAGCTGATGAGGGAAATGAAAACAAGTGAGCTGGTGGGCTGGGGAGGGCAGGCGATGACAAAGATTTGAACTCTGTTGTTCTAAATGATAAAGTACGTATGAGATTCCTAGTATTAAGTAGTCCTGGGAATAGTAAGTGCTGAGTAGATTATGAAATAGCCCTTGAAAGGTCGAGATGCTATGCGCAACCATTCTTACTCTCAAGTGGTATGTATAAGAAAGCCCCGTTAATGACAACACTGCTAGCTTATAGTCCTGGCGTACATGTGTCCCCATGGTGTATCCGAAGCAATCATTCACTCAAAGGCCGTTTTAAGGTTTAAAAGCACAAACAACTTTGAATAACACGTAATCCAATAATAAACTATATTGTATTTTCCAGTACAATTTCTTTCATTTTGAAATCTTTGAAGACAGTGCTTTGGATCTAATTTCAATTTACTGCACAGTGGTGTAGAAATGTGAAATTTAAAGGAGTAATCCTTCTTTTCAGTATATCTCCCCCCTGTATATACACAAAGATGCTTGTGTAACAGACTGATACTGCACTGTGAGCATGGTACCTTTACTCAAGGCTGATGTGGGTCTTCTGTGCTAACAGGGTTAAGGTGGATCTGTTGCAGTCGCTCAGGGATGTGGTGGGCCTGCTTTTTTTTGTCCAACTCAGAGTGGGCTGGACCAGGAATCAGGTGCTTGTGGTTCGTCCACAGAGGGATAGTTTCCATTGATATGTTGGATGCTGGTTCACAACAGTGACAGAAGCAGTGAAAATGTGTTGTTGTGCTGCATTAATGCATGCACTTCAAAATGATTAAGTCTAAATAAAAGGGAATATAAATGTCCATCCATCCATCTTCCGCTTATCCTGGGTCCGGGTCAGGCTGATCACCTTTTTACTTCAATACCTGCAGCTGGACATGGTCAAACATTTTTCCTGTTACAACACAAGGCTTAGGCTACAAGAGATAAGGGGATTATCAAAATGAATTATTAAGTGAATCATTAAAGGAATTCCCTTCAACTTGAACATAGACATGACTGTATTTTAATCAAGAGTCTGACTTCAAATGTTTTTTTAACTTCATATTATTTCTAATGGGGAAGTTGTACAGAAGAGGCAGCTAGTGGACGTTACAAGTACTGCTCACACAGACACCTTGTAGTAGCCAAGGAAGACAAGAAAGAAAGAAAAGTACATAAAGAGATTTACCTTCATTAGTAGCTAAACTTTGTGTCACTAGTTGCACTTGAGCCAGACCCAGTGTTTCAACTGGCTCTTATTGGAGCTTAAATGAGTGATAACCTTGAAGTGGGAATTGTCTAATATTGTAGTGTAACAGGTAGGCCTACTTTTAAGATTTATTTGCGCCCCCCCCTGTACACTGTCAGTAATGTTCAAAATAACAACAGATTGAGTCAAAAAAATCACTGCAACCTAAACTGAGTTTAGAATAAATCCAGTTTTATTTAAGCATTTCTTAAAGTGCACCACAAGCATTTTTTTTCTAAATTTGTACAAATCATTTTTACTTGTTGATAATTTGATAAAATGATATTTGGTAGTTTTTATTATACATATACATCAGTATTACAGGTAAATAAAGTGGTTTGGACCCTCAGTGGTTATAAAATTGTGATCACTCAGTGCTAAAAAGTTTGCTGTTATAAGAAATAAGGGCTAATTATATTGTTACAGTAAAAAAAGTTTCCCATATTGTCATCTTTGCATAGAAAATAATCATCATAAAAGTTAATAACCTGTTTTATTCCTTTTTAAAAAAGCATCTCAGATTCTATTTCATTTGCATAAAGAAGTAATAAGTAGTAGAAGAATGTTTCAACACTAAGCAGCATTAAGGGCTTTTGTCACAGAGCAGCAATCGGGACATTCGTAAAAGCAAACCAACAACCCAGTTTTCACCACATAGACTATTAGGATTTATCTTCATGTTAAACTATTGTTTGCCCATTTAGTAATTGTAATCCCTGTGTTTAATGGAGCACACCACTCCACTTTTTGGCTTGAGCGTGCCAGAGTCCAGGATGTCAAAGGTCTGCCCCGGTTTCAGGGTGAAGTCAAACCTCTGGAGTAGCTTGGCCATCACCACTTTAGCCTCCATCTGCAATCAACAACCCATCAAATAAATACATCACGTTTTCGAGTATGTTTGTGTTGCTTACTTATGACTGCCAATTCCCACCTGAGCAAAGTTCTGTCCCAAGCAGGAGCGTGGGCCGAGGGCAAATGGGTAGTAGCAGTAATATGGCCTTAAAAGATAGATAAGAGACAGCCCAGTTTTATATAAACTATTAACTGTATCTATGTGGATCAACGTCCATACAGGTTGACCCCAAAAAAATAAAACTGAATTTTCTTAAAGTGTGTGTTACTTACTTTGGAGAATCTGAGTGAAATCTGTCTGGGTCAAATTTCAGCGGGTCCTTGAAGAATTGATCCATTCTCCCACAGGTGTAGGAGTTGAACTGTAATTCATTGTACATTTCAATAAATGATAACTGTTTATGTTTATCCAAACATTTTGGTCATGTGTTTTCAAGTGATAGGTGTCCTTTACGAATAAAGGGGAAATCACACATTACAACATTTTTTCTGCTCCGCTAACATGTCCTGTTTTAGGAAGACAAGCCCACTCTTGAGTGGATGACTCACAAACAATGTGACTCCTGGGGGTACGTGTACACCGTCAATGACCATATCCTCCAGTAAATCACGTGATGTGCCTGGGGCTGTTGGGTAAAGCCTCAGAGTCTCTTTGAGAATCTGGGGAAAGGTTATAGTGTGAGGTTCAAATGTAATGTTTTACTTCAAAAACAAAACATATTAAACAGAATTAAAAAGAAAAGGCAAGTGAATAACCCTGGTTTAACATCTATAGATGGGATTGCCCCTAACATTGAGTTTGTAGAGGCTGCACAAAGAATTCACAAAATCATGATGCAGTCCTACAAAGAGCTGAGTCATGATGACCCTTCATTATATGCACCTGGGAGAGGTAAACCAGTTTTCCAAGATCGTCGTAACTAACTTCTTGTTTCATCCCGATGACATCATCCACCTCTTTCTTCACTCTGAGGGGGAAAAAACCACAACTGAAGAAGCCACTGTTCAGTTGGACATTATCATACTGTCTTTCCACTGCATTAATAGGTCTTACTTCTCCAGGATATCGGGGTGTCTTCCAAGTTCCATGATGCAAAAAGCGAGTTGATTGGCCGTCGTTTCTTGCCCTTAAAAGTACAAGATGGCAAATGACAGAATCTAAGCAGTGAACAGCTTTACAAAAAAAAACATGTTCTACTGAAAACAAACCAACATGTTTCCCTTTGTAGAGCACATTTCAAACAAGCTAATACCAAAGCATGCCCTGTGGTTGTTTCAATCACAGTGAGAACTGTCAATATATGAGTCTTTAGGGGCACCGGTACCTTAGTGGTTAGTGCAAGTGCCCCATGTACAGAGGATATAGTCCTCCAAGAGGGGTTGGAATCCGACCTGTGGCTCCTGTCCCGTATGTCGTGCCCTAGTCTCTCGCTCCCTGATTTCTGACTCTATCCACTGTTCTATCTCTAATTAAGGCATGAAAAAAAGCTCAAAACCTTTTAAAATACATGAGTCTTTAAATCTTTAAGTATAGTACTTAACTTCATCATACAATGAATTACAAATATCACCATTCTATGACTGAATAGGTTTTCATGAAATTACAGATGGATTTTAAATACTTAGCCGTATTTGGTTCAATAAAGGAAGTCACAAGCTTAATTTAATACACTACACACATCAAGGAATAAAAAAACTCACCAGCAATGAAAAATGTCACAAAGTTGTCCAACATGAGCTCTTCATCTTCTTTCGTCATGCTTTCCTCTGTATTATTCAGAAAATACAATTATACAAGTATTCTATACCTTAATATAAAATCAATAATAAAAAGATAATCATTAACATCCATGTTGGACTAGAAGTCAAACATGCATAGTTACTGACCTGCTTTCCCTAGTTACATAATGTTTACTGCAAATGACTCTGAACAGGTAGAGGCTTACTGTTCCATATCTGGACTGCAAATCTAACGATAATGAAAATAAATAGTGATGTCGAGATAGCGACACTTGCATTTGACCTCTTTCCTGCTATGGCCCTGTTACCTAACATTGGGTCAAAAATGTCCTCCTATCTGACGCAATTGAATCTGAACTTTAGAGATCGTAACCTTTGCCAGCAGATTTGATGATTTGCGTGAGGATGTCCTTGGGAACGTCATCGCCATTTTTCATGGCAGTCTTTCTCTCATTGATCCACTTAGCTCCAGTAGATCGCAGCAGGTGGCAAGCTTCCCTCACTTCATTGATGAATGGGCGGTTCTTTGGCTTGTACTAGAATTTCAAGGTTTTAAGAGAGTACATTTTTTTCTTAACAGTTTTCATATTTGCCATTATTCTCCATCAAACTCTTCATACCTGAAATAAGGAGTCCCTTATGGAATATACCATCCCTTTAAGGCATACCCCAATGGCTTTGGGGAAAGGAGAACTATTCTCCTGCAGGTCTAACTCCACACCGAAAGCAACCTAAGAATTAACAAGAAAACAAACATTTGTTCACATATACTAATAGCGTTAGAGCTTGACTTTTAAGTCTTTCAAAACTTCCAGATACGGTTGTGTGTTTCCAAATAAAGAAGAATTAGGGCTACTGATTTGTAAGCTGTGACAGAGAATTTGGAACAATACCTTAGCAATAACATCAAGAGTAACAATGTTGACTAGTTGTAGCATGTTGGCCTCTGTTTTCTTTTCAGCATAATCCGTAAGTGTAGTCATAAGTTTCTCTGCCCTCTCATTGAAGGTGCCCATAAGACCTCTCAGATACCTGGAAATAATAGTACCTTTAGAAAGTGCACTAGAATATCCAGGACATATCTGCAAAGCTGCACAGATTTGATCTTAGTGTACAATGTTAAACAAAGGGAAAAAAAATACAAGCATTCTGAACAGAATCAACAATGTCATTTCAAAGGTCAAGCAAATAGTCAATTATGTCTTTGTGTGATTATTAAAAGCTCACAAGCTGCTGAATGCAGGGTCCATGATCCGCCGCTGTTTATACCACATTTCATGGTCCTGTGCTGTTATCAGGCCATTACCTAGAAACCTTTAAGAGAGACAGCGAACACAACACAAATTGAAATAACAAAAAAAAGGTAAGCGAACCAACAAAGTGATTGTAGTGGATTCATGAGTTTACTGAAACTACTAAAGGGTGCTAAGACTACTCTCGTTATATGACGCTGTATCTGACTCTGGAAGTTGAAAACTAAACAAATTGCCACTATTACAAGCACTATTTAAGTATTGCTCACTTGTTCCTTTGCCACTTTGACATAAATGTTGTAAATGATACAGTATCTGTACATGTTTTATATGAACACAGTATTCAGAGTTAATCTAGTCTGACTGTGATACCTTCGACCAAACAGGTTAAAGAGTCTCTTGTGGAGGAATTTGTCCTTGGGGTACTTTGGGGACATCAGGACTTCCTGAAACAAATCCAATGAAATAGACAGTAGGGAGACAGTTGTTTTTATGCAAATATTTCAGAGCATTTGCTTATAACAAAAACAAATATAGAGGGCTTTGTACTGCCTTTTTTTTTCTTCATTTTTACAGGATACAAAAGCAGATCTATTGAACTTTCACACTGTTTATTGCACAATGGGTTAGACAAATAGCCCACAAGGTGTGGTGTTTCAATACAGTATCACGGAAGCTCATGAAATTGTGATCAAAATATTATCTACAGATTTAATCTATCCTAGATCGTTTTGACATAGTATATTTTTACAAACACATTTATATACTGTAATGAGGGTTTACCTTTGTTGTCTCTGGACAGGTCACAAGGATTAGAACATAATGCAGAGCATTTATCCTGCAAACAGGCCCATATGTCTCGGACCTATAATAACATCTGTATTAAAAGTCTGAACCGAAATAACATGTTTGACATACAAACGATGGATAGTTATTGTGTAAACGTCATCTTCAACACATAAGAACTGTCAACATACCAGAAGAGCACACACTTTGAAGCTAAAGTAGGTATAACCTCAACTTAGTATACAGTATTACGTAATATGTTAATATGAAGGCTATATGTGTGTGTCGGTGTGCATGAAAGTATGCACATGTATGTCGGTACGAGCTTTACGACTTGTTGTGATGGTTTCTTTCCACAGGCATATTGTAACAGGAACGCGAGCAGTACAAAGGAGAAATCCTTCCTGCATATTATCCCATTATGCTCTTTTGTTAAGCGTCTCGAGATAAGACGTGTTATTAATTGGCGCTATACAAATAATGATTGACTGATTTTGTTGCCTTGTGTATGAAATGTGCTATAGAAATAAAGTGTGACTAGACCCGTCTCAAAACCCACTGTAGCTGTAGCATAGAACAACCTGTAGGGGGTCCCACTTCGTTGGCAGTGTTAAGTTTCTGTGGCAAAGGTTGTCACGAAATCAATGTTGTTTGGTAAATACTTTAGTTGCCGCTTAAACATGAAACATCGTCTTTGCTTACCATTTCAAAAATGTGTCGTGTAGGTTTCCGCCAGCATTCATGACTTTCAAAAACGATGGGGAATGTCCAAGAAGGAAACTGTGAGGAGACAAAATAGTGTTAGGTAACACTTTATACTTTGTTTAAGCTAACTCTTACTGAGGTGAGTAAAGTTAGCGTAGCCTACGCGTCAAGTGGAAACAACCAATTTCACTTACTTGTCTCGCGGTGGCCCAGGTATGTGGTCATATTTGTCATGAATGTGTTTTATATACAAACAGAAGCCAAGAAACGCAATTAAAACCAGAACGAGCAGGAGCACAAACAATTGGGCAGTCCAGCCCAGAATTAGGTGTAAAATCGCCATTTCGGGACGCGACCTCCCAAAGACCGTAACGCTGAACTGTCGGTTTGCGAGTCCAAAGTGAAGTGAGTCAGACAGAGAGACAGACAGACAGACAGACGGTCGTTAACGAGCTCTTAAATGCTCCTGTACAGTAACTTTGTCAACACTCGTTTGAAATACAAGCTGTAAATGTATGTACAAGTTGTCATTGTACTGCATGGGTGCTGTAACAGGCTCCATAGCTCAGTGGTTAGAGCACTGGTCTTGTAAACCAGGGGTCGCGAGTTCGATCCTCGCTGGGGCCTGCGTGTGAATCGTTTTCGGAATTTATGTTTACCGTCACAATTAAGCTGTAAGGTTTTTTTTTCATATTTTCGATTTCAGCCAATGGAGTTATTTGTTATCTACATTAGCGTGAAAGCCTTTCCAACCGAATCTTCAAAGCACAACATTTTGGATACAGATTTTTCTTTTAATTTTATCTCCTGTTTATGAATCATGCCAGTCCCACCAGGTCCATAACCAGGGTTTAGAAAATAGTGAGGTCCGTATTTTTTTCTTCTATTGTATGGTATTTAAGGCATTTCAGGCATGCAAAAGTCATGACTGAAAATGGTGTCTTTAAATGCAACGACATAAACTCATACCATTACTTCTTATCTGTAACTGTAACATTTTAAGCACCAAACATTTCTTTTCCTGCATTCTGATCAATGTTATGCACCAATTCCTGCTTTTACTGTACAACATTTTGTTTATAATCTTTTCATCATTTTTGCTGTCTTTTTCAAATCTCCTTTAGTGTTCATCAGACACACGTTCACACAAAGATGAATGCACTCATATGAACGCTTTAATATGGACTGGAGAGTTGTAGTGTTTTTGCACCATTCTAGTTCTGCAGAGTTTCTTAAGCTGTGTCTTTAAAAAGTTGCTGTTGTGTCTCCGTTGTCATAACAGGTGAGTGTTGTGTGAGCAGGCTTGTTTTCAAGAGAGAGCAGAATCACATTGCAGCAAGCAGCTGCTAAAAAAAAAAAGAACATTATTTGAAGTTTTGTGTTTTGAACTCAAATACACTTAACAGCGGACACCTCTCTCTTTTTTCTCTGTTTCTTTCTCTCTCTCTCTGGTCACCTGCTGAGTACAGTCCTGCAATATGTAGGGCTACAGACTGAGGGAGATCGGTCCATTGGTCTTAAATGCGGATCGTATGGATGGGAAATTTACAATCATTCATACCAATTTTTTCTGTCTTGTTTTAAAAAAAAAAAATTAATTACCGAGGTTCAGACTTTGGTGACCTGAGCTGGTTACGGCCATGAGTCCAACCCCAAAAAAATGTTGTACAAAGTATTGAAATATAATTGGAAGTGTTTGTTATGGCAAGACACTTTTTGGGTTAAAAAATTAATGCATACTAGGGATGTAACGATTAATTCAACTCACGATACGATACAATTCACGATACTGGGTTCACGATACGATTCTCTGACGATTTATTTTTCAAAATGAGACTGTGGACAAATTATGACTTAAAAAGATTCCTTTAGGGGCTGCAAACTCACTTGTCAGTTTGGTTTGAACTTTTAATGTTTTTTTTCTCTCAACAAGGGGAGGTGATTGGAGCTTCTCATTGTGGTGTCGATTAAATGCTGCATCATGTTGGTTGTGCTATTTGTGTAGCTCCCTGTCTTCTTGCAATATTTGCTCACAGTTTTTGTCTCGTCTGTTTTCTTCTCACCTCTTTCATTTTCTGTCTTGGAGAAGCCAAAATGCTTCCACACTTTAAATTTAAAAGATGGTGGTGCGTCCTTAATTTTAAAATCTTGCTCTACAGCTGCTGATGCTCACGATTTTATTGCAATTCATTTGTCAGAATACCGATGTGAACCTTGACACCTTTGAATCGATTTTTCACGATTTTGATTAATCTTTACATCCCTACTGCATCCTGTATGATAGGCCTAGCTACAACACAGTATAATGTTATACTGTTTTTTTATAAACTTTTTACACTTGGTGTTTTTTTGCACTCCACAGAGAAATAAACTCAGATCTGTAATCCAAAAGTATTTTGGAAATTATATACTTATCAAAAAATTAATAAAATTGAATTGGTCAAAATTTTGCAATTACCACAGGATCTTAAATCAGAGGTCGAGTCCCAGTAAGTTTGTTATTACTTTTTAATGACCCTGTGATGTGTTTCACGTTCATTTTCCCCTGAATCTTACCAGAATGTGTCACGTTAACTATATGAGGAAGGAAGACAAAAGATGCTGCTGTGCATTCTCTAAAAAGTAAGTAATTGTCAGCCTGGATGAACACACGTTACAAAGCTCTGATTTGGGATTAGTACTGTAAACAAATAGCTCTGTAATGGGCTCGGAGATGGGAAATGTTCTCATTTCATCTTTTAATTCTAAGTGCTTAAACTCTTTTGTCATTTCAGTTTCAAATGATGTATTTATTTATGTTTTCAAACCATGCAGAGTTGTACATCATGTTGGTTGTGTATTGTGTCAGGTCCTTTGTAAATTGACTGTTTTGTCTTTTAAATAAAGTAAATCTACTGTATGAGATATGTTCCTGGTGCATTTTGCAAACACGACTTTAAACCAAATTGTACTGCCTCCCAGTTTAGTTTTTTCTAAACTGTGGTCCAGTTGGCAGAGTCGGTCGTCTCTCTGAACCGGAAGGTTTGGGGTTCGATTCCCCAGCTCCTGCAGCTACATGTCCGATGTGTCCTTGGGCAAACACTTCGTCGGCAGCATAATAATGTGTATGAATGGGATTAGTTACTTCTGATGGTCACTTTCCATAGAAGCCTCTGCCATCAGTGTGTAAATGGACGTGACTTGCGGTGTAAAAGCGCTTTGAGTAGTCAGAAGACGCGAAAAGCGCTTTATAAGATCAAATCCATTTACCATTGACTAATCCCCCACTTATCAGTTTCAGCACGGAGGAACAAGGGAATTCCTCCACAATTGAAAGAAGGATTGATTTGCCAATCAGAGCATATAAGTACGTAAGTAAATCTACTTCACACATCAGATACTCCCTACATTCACTTCAGCTGATGAAGCAGCAAACAATCACTGGGTAGATACAATTACACTCATCTCCAGGAGCAATGAAATAACCATGATTTTTTGAGGCAACACAGAATCTCGCAAAAGTTTAATGAGGAAATGCATACAGAAGTGATCAGGCTAAGTCATGCAGATAGACATTGTGAATCAGAGTTTTGCTCATGTTAATATATTGGGTCAAACATTGCTAAACACAAAACAGCTCAACATGTCCTCTTCTCAAACTCACCTAACAGGCTGAGCAATAAGCAACACAGTCATGTGAGCATCATCGTAATCTATGTGTAGTGATGTAAACACACTATAGAAAGATTTCAACATGGTAAATCAAACTGTAAAGAGCTTTTCAGTCATATTGTGGGGCAGAATTAACAACATGAACAAAGAACGTACCGCACTCTATGCATGTAATCCTTTTTGTTTTTTTACGTCACTTAACCCGCTGCTGAATTCAGCTGAAGAATAAGACTATATTCTATAGCAATACAAACAAATATATTTGTTTATGTGGATGATGAATATGTTGTTGATTGTCCTTTCTTGCTTGAATTCTTACACCATGTCCATATGCACTGCCTCTGTGCCCTGTCTGTTAGCACCTGCGTCTTATCCAACTTGAACCTGTTTGTCTGCAACTACTGGCGTTCTACATCTAGATGAGACCCTGTCTTGTGTTGTACTGAATGTTAGATGAACATCGGTGTACAGCGATGTTGTAAATTAATTTCAGAATTCCCCCTCTAGTGATCAATAAAGGATTATATGACTTCATCCTCAACTTAACTTAACTTTATTTTATAGCACTTTACACACAGCACAGTTGATCCAAAGTGCTGAACATCGCACATAGAAGAAAAAAACAAAGCATTAGAAAGTAAAAGACAAGAACATCCAACAATACAAATGAAAGAACAGGTGACAATTATGTACAGTGTAACACAAAACGTACAGAGCTATGGATCCTTGAGTTTGAGAAGTTATTGAAAATTGAAGGCAATTGCGTATAGCCTAAATGTGTTTTAAAGGTTAGTCTTAAAAATACCATTAGCGACTGAGAGACGGATGTTTGGAGGTGAAGACTTCAACAATTTTGGTCCAGCAATAGAAAAAGTCTGATCATCTAGGCATGGACAGAAGGTTTTGTTTAGATCACCTTAGATCTCTATACTAGCTGATATGGGGACACAAGTTCTGAAAGATCCTCCTCAACTGTTAAGGTTAACTTTTTATAGTTCCACTTTCTAAAGCGGACTGTATGGTCAAATGATTTGTTAGGCTAATTATTTATCGACAAGTCGAAGTAATTTCAGAATGTAGAAGTCACGTCAACTTTATTTAAATAGCACATTTAAAACAACCGATGTTGACCAAAGTGCTTTACTGAGTAAAAAGGTAAAACATGGGACGCGGTTATGAGGTGCGCCCCATGTACGAAGTGTGGTTCTCATCGCAGCCGCTATGGGCGAATTCGGCCTCAGCCCTTTGCTGCACGTCATCCCGCCCTCAGTCCTCCCAACATTTCCTGTCACTCTTCAGCTGTCCTATCTAATAATGGCAAAAATTGCCCAAAAATTTGACTTGGAAAAAGTTAATCATATATCACGTAATAATATTAAAATAGTAATAAAACATATTGGTATAAAAACATGATAAAAATAATACTAAAAGTAATGTTGGGGTAAAACATAGTCATTGTGAAGGGAAAGCCAGAGAGAAGAGCTGGGTCTTCAACATGGATTTAAAACATTCAAACTAAGGAACAGATTCATTTGTAGTGGAAACCTGTTCCACAGGTTTCGGTGCAGCTACCGAGAACTGTAAGCTATGTTAGGCACATCCAGGAGCAGCTGGTTGGTGGACCTTAGTGCCTTGCAGCTGGAGTACGAACACGGAGCAGTTCACACTAATAAAGCGGTGCCAGGCCATGCACCGCCTTAAAGCTCAATAACAACAAAAAGAAGGCTAAGAGGATTTTTATGAGCAAACATTAAACTTTAAAAAATACACTGTTGCTGAAGTTTTAGGACGAATAATATTGAGTGAACGCCAAAATAAGACTTTTATAATTAGTCTCAGTGACCACCAGGGGGGCCCATTGTCAGTCTCCTTAAAGGTCCGTTTCTCCATCTTTGCTCTCTCCTTGAGACCATGAGCTGCAGACTCACTGGGAAAACAACACACATTTAGGTCTTTTCTGATGTCAAAATATGACCAGGAATTGCCTGATTAAATGCTAAATCCTAAAAGACAAGTTCTCTCATTCTGATCTAAGGCATCCAGAAGGCCTCATCTGACCTAAAGTACATCTTCCATCTCCTTTTTTTCCTTCAATCTATCCACTTCTATCACTATGGCCACTTCATACCTGTATATATTGTTCGCAATAACCTTCAAGCTTGTCTGCATTCTTATCTTACAAAGAACGAGCAATCATATTTTTGGTCCAGGGTCTTGGCTCTGGGTAAACGCTGGAGGCTATGGGGCTGTTTGATGTTGTTATGGCTGGCCGGCTGCCGCCTCAGTACTACTGGCTCTGCAGGCCCCTCTCATGTCCAAAGGTATTGTGTTGGCTGCTCTTTTGATTATATTATCAACAGAGAGGGAGAGATGGAGAAAATTAAGTCTTCTACTGGACATAAGTAAACAAACAAAAGTTTGTAGAGTCTGGTTCATCCAAAGAATGTCGGTTATTCAGACTTCTCTGAGGATATTGACGTCCAGTGTGGGATTATTGTGCTGAATATTGCTCTTACTTGATAGAACAATTTGCCTCTACTTGGTGTGCAAGATTTAGGAGCATGAAAAATATCAAAGCGGAAAGATTATTTTGACACAAGCCATGAAACCAATTCCCCTTTTCCATTGAAAAGTACAAGTACAGTAAGACAATAGTGTTCACACAGTCAGTTTTGAAAGATCATGAGCCATGCTAACGTTTCTACATATTTACGTTTTCCTCCAATGTCATACGAGTAAAGAAGCTCAAAGGGCTGTAATCCAGGTTTGCAAATCATATAAGCATGTGGAATCTGATAAATCTTTTTCATTACACAACTTCTTGATTGATCCCGTACTGAAAAGCCAAAAGACAGTTCAGCTCTGAGGGGAGCGCTGGCCATACTTCAAATAAAATAACACACTGAAAACACATTAGGTAAAAACATTTGAATCTCAACATTAATGTTAGCATAACTCCATGCTAGGCATTATTTTGTATGTTGTTTTACACTATCAAACAGTGATGTTAGCTAGGAAGGAGTTGAAAGCTAATGTTAGCTGATGTCTTATATCTAAGAGGTTGATGATTTTTTTTAAACTATGACATCTGGCCGTGAGGTTCCTTAGGATTTTTACTTCAGACTGCTTATAAAGTTGTTGGAGTAATTAAAAAGTAGTAAAATGATAATGGTTGATACATTTTTTTTGCAAACCTGGAACACAGAACGGCATCATAACAGCATTGAGCCTCCCAAGCTAAGCATGGCATGGTATGGTAGGTGGCCACAGAGAAAATGAGCTGCCATAGCTTTTTTTTTTCTTTACAGATATTCATGCCCCACACAGGATGAGTCTTACTAACTTGTTTTTAATGTAATGTTTTCCTCAGAAAATTAGCTAATCTAACCATTCCAAGTGGCTAAACTTAGTTGGTGAACCTAAATGTTTTACCTGCTAAACATCAGCACATTAGAGTTCCTATAAGACAAGGAAGAATGCACAATATTACTGTTTTATTAAATATGTTATATAATATGCATTCTGTATATTTACCTGTTCTTCTTTTCTTTTCTTTTTTGTGATTTGTCACACATATTGATTGGCTTGTACTTAAGCCTTAAAAATGAATAAACATTTACAACCTAAAATGTCACAACATATAGCTGCTGGAGACTTCGTAAGTCTTGTGTTTGATGAGAGTAGGGGCAAAATAACGGAGAAAGCGTTTCCTTGGATGCAAATTTCAAATACAAATCCCCACCCCTGCAAAGGATATATAATTGAGCTGAATGATTCAAGTTTTTCATTTTATTTCCCCACAAAACAGTGTCTTTGCTCAATGTTGGGCCTGATACAAGCAACCCAGTGACGAACAGAGAAAGATATATAAGTGCAACTTTTTCTGATACTTTTTTTTTAAATTCACGGACCTTGAATAATAGGGCTTTCACACTTGCAGAAAACTCCTGAAAAACTTTGCCGGAGGAGCTGTATGTGTGAACGCAAATAGCTCTGACTTCACCCGGAGTTTCTCCTGCCAGACCCCTAGTATTTTCTCTGCCACAAGTCCGAGTGAGCTGATGTGAGAATGCAGCAGGATATGATCAGGAGAATTCACCTCCAGCTATACTACACATAGCATTGACATAAAGGCATATATTGTCAATAAAGCATCGAATAGCGCACAATGTTGCTTCGTCCGCTTCTTCTGCGTCGTTTTTTTCACATCTCATCTTATCTCGGGAGACCCCCCGCCCTTTCTGAATGATTATGTGTGCTCTACAGCTCTTGCGTTTCAGGCTTCTTATGAATGGAAGGTCCATTTTAAGATTAGTTGGGTTATTCAACACAGAACAAGGCCCTCCTCTGTGAAGTTGGTCAAGGAATGGGATAACCCCAGATAATCCATGAAATCCGGCGGTCCCCTGGCATTTTTATAAGTCGTGCAGGTAGAGCAGTCACTTTATGTATATTATGTTAGTGTGTTTGAATAAGTATATTTGCCAGCATTAATGCAGAAAATCGGCTGGTTTTCATGACTTCAATGAGACCTTGTCTGTCTCGGTGTGAGTGTGTGTTTGTTTGCGTGGGGTTAGCCTCAGCACAAGTGCTCCGCTGCCTGTAACGGGAGCAGCGAGGGACTTGAAGGGCTGTGCTGTTTTCAGGTCGACCAGCCGCAGTGCACCCAGAGGAAATCTCGTGTTCCTGCCAGCATACAAAAGTAAACAGATCTGCAACTACCGAGTGCTGGCACCTTGCCCGGGCCACCAGCGCTTAAACCAAAGGAATGAATCAAATCACACACACTGCGCTCTGAAATGCAGTTGCATGATAAAGCGTGCATTGAGAATTTTGGATGGCGAATTCATATTTGTAAATTTTTGTATATAAATTAAAACATACGCTTATAAATACAAATTATTTCTTTTGCAAAACCACATAGTACTTATTTTAGCGACATAACACATAATGCCCTCCTTAAGCTGTGAAGTGCGTTAGTCCATTTTTTTTAATACATCCGCCCTAGACCTCCTGCCTCACTCAATATTTTAGATAACATCTTTCAGCTCCAGAGTTTTTGATCCCTCCCTTCTCTTTAATGTTGCAGTCTCCCCTTTCTCTCTTGCTCTTTTCTGTTTTTCCTCCCTTTTCTTTCTCCTCCGTCTTCACATCTGTGGTTATTTATCTGTTATTCTGCAGCGGCAATGTGGTCAACATGTGTCTGGCTTCCCTCCACGCAGCACTCATCTGTAGTCAACGTAGGAATCACTGAGCGACCACAGTAGACCTACCAAGCTTCTTAACGTTGCACACACAAATGGACGGATAGATTGATTTCTAAGTATGTGCTTGGTTATTCACATATCACCAGAACATCCTCTGCTAATTGTTTTCCACTTTTGCCCTAATGTTCTGTTGTAAATACATAACCAGGCTTTCTCTTGGGTCAATGAGAGCAAGTGAAGGATAGACATTGTGATCTACAGGAATTAGAGTATCTAAGAAGACTATTTGGATTGCCTAAGCCTATGGATTTGCATTACCCTGACCTTTGGACTTTAAATCTCAATGTAATGTAATCCTCTGGAAAGAGTATAGTTTCAGACAGCAGGATGGGAGGAATATCTACCAAGATACCACAGTGGAGATGGAAGACAGTGATGGTGGTTGTTAGGCATGTGTGGGTTTCAGATGTTAAACTTGTGTATCAGCAGAGCTGTTTTGTCTGAGTGGTTGAGGGGAACCTTCTGTATAATGTTGATATCCACCTCCCCCCTGAAACTGTAATCAAAAGAATCTATTCAGTACCGCTGCTTTCACTTGTCCCAACCACAACTGAGTATATTCATGAATGATGTGTCACTCTTGTGATTCACCAGAAAAATGCCAAGTCTCATTTGTAAATCCTGAAGCACACTTAAGGAGGTTGTGGTGTTTGTTTAGAAGTGTGACCGAAATTGTTAGTATAACTTTTGACTTTTAGAACTGAGTCATCTTCTAAAGAACACCAAAGTTGGATTGAGAACACAGATGATTAAATCAAGTAAGCTGAAGAAATGTTTGATGGTGTCATTTAAAACAGCAACTGCACATATTTCTGACATGCTGGAGAACTCTTACCTTATTTAATCCTCTTATCGGTGTGTTGAAGATCTGTTGGATGAGCATAATGAAGATGAACAATTAGAGTCATAAAATGAAACTTCATCAAGCATGACAATACACAAACTCAGAAATCATAGTAAAAAATGATTTAGCATAAGTACACATTTTTTGTTGTTGTTAGCACTGAAAATCTTGAATTCAATTAAAAATCCTAAACTCTACAAGACATGGAAGTTCTTTAACCTTTATAGTTTGCTGAAGGGCTTTCAATGAGTTTGGGCCATCAAAATTAAATGCAGTTTAACCAGTGCAGTAAGAGCTTGAGGGACTAGTCAATCAGTAGATCGGGTAGTTGTCAGAATTCCACTCCAACAGGTCTGTTGTGTAAGGTTAAAGGTTTTCTGATGAGGGCCTTGAAAATATATAAAAAATAATGTTTGTTGCGCCTCTCTTCAAGAGAAGGCCAACTGATCTCCCCATACAGGTAACAATGGTGAGTGTCCAATCTATCACCAGTTAAAAATCTGAGGGCAGAGTGATACACAGTGTCCATAAGCTTTAGAGTTGAAGCTGCAGCATGTCTATAAATGACATTACCATAATCCATTACTGACAAGAACAAAGCTTCAACAATTATTTTTCTACAGGACAAAGGAAAACTTGATTTATTTCTGAACAGAAAGCCAACTTGCTGTCGCAACTTGGAGACATGAGTGTTCACATGGAAGTTAAGTGTAAATTCCTCACCCAGCTACATGCCAAGATATTTATACTCAATTTCTGAGCTATTTGTGGTAGATATGTGCACGCTCTCATAATCAATATTTATGGCTCTGGAGAGCAGCATCAATTTTGTTTTATTGCATTAAATTGCAGTTTATGGTTAAAAATACATTTTTGGAGAGAATAAAAAGCAAGTTGCAAGTTTTTGATGGCTAATTGACCAGAATCAGCAATACAATACAAAATAGTTTCAACAGCATAGAGATGGGCACAACAACACTCAAAGATGAAACAATGTCATTGATACAAACAGTGAAGAGCATTGGGCCCAAAACTGAACCTTGTGGCACACCTCTATTAATTAACAAAACAAAGACCTAATTTAACACTTATGCCTGTCAAACAAGTAATCCTGAAGCCAGGCACATGCAATTTCCTCAAACCCGATAGCAAATGTTTTTTTCCACAAGAAGGTGCAGAATAATTACCATACATGGTATTACAAAGTATGTCTTTTTTTTTTGTATCTAAAGGAGATGCCTGTATCATTTATTTTCTGGCTGGTCTTGAACACGTGTTCCCATTTGCTGTCTCAAGATTTAGCAGCTTGTTGCTGTAAGTAAGGACGTGACATGTTTGCACTCTACAGGAATGTTTGCTGCACTGTACCTGTCTTGTTGGAGAGGAAAGCTGCAGAAAGTTTGGTATGTCGGTCAGTAAATAGTATAACTACTCAGTTGTGCTTAAGAAATTGTGATGTACAGTACTATGCTATGTTTGGCTCTGCTGCAAATATCAAAAGTGTGGAAGAAGAAATGACACGTTAGAAAGTCAGATGATGAATGCAAGGTCTTTATATATTTCTTCAGTATAATTGCAACAACATATTCATAGAGCACTGCAGTACGAAGTAGAACAAATCACACACACTTGATGCTGCTGTATGAAGTAATATGAGGCGAGTGGTTTCCCTTTTGATAACGGATGCCTTCATTTTTTCAGTCCCATTAGTGCACCATGTTGAGTATAGAGACATTTCAAAGCTTCAGCAAACTTACAAAAAAAGAAAATAGACAAATAAATACTGTACAACACAATATGTAATACTAGATTCAGAAATCACAAGTTCATGCTTTCCTCAACAGAACATTTGACATAAGCACTTTCATAGAACAATGCAGCATATCTGACGAGTTTCCCTTCATAATAACACCATCATCATCAATTGGCAAACAAGAATACATATCGATATATCTTTTGTATATTTTTATATATACCTTAAATAAAGTGCCTTCCATTAAAAATCGGTGATTCCAACATGTAAATGCTTGTTTGCATAAAAATATCTGGAAGCAGAATTCCTGAAAAAAGATTTGGAGCGAACATTCATAGAACTAGACCGGATAGAAAAAGCATTCCTGGAACCTATGGTATTTCCAATCACAATAAACCTAAAGGCCACTGCTTTGAGTGAAATGCTGAACACAACTACTGCTATAATACCAATGACTGTTCTGATTATGGATAAACAGTAGCATTTACAATGTCTTCCACTGTACATTTGGTTGAAATACTGACACTTTTTTCAAGGTGAAAACTAGCATATCGCCATTATTTGTATTCTATCATATCCATGTAAGGGCTGCAACTGCACAATCTACAGTATTGGGAATATTTGTTGAGCAGAAAGGTTCTTTCTATCCAATCTAGTTCTGTACATAAACCCAGGGCAACAGCTTAAACAGCAATGACATCTTCCTACAACCACAATCAACAGCAACTATTCAGTTTTAAGGGTCTCAACTGCTTTTAGAAATCATTATCTTCTCATAAATTCCAATCTGGACAACACATCCTGTACTCTGTTATCTTACCCCAATCTTGTTCTAGTTTCTATAGGGCTCCACTGTTGAGGTAAATGAATGAATATATTTATAAAGGTAAGTTAGACCCCCTGAGAACATTATAGAGGCACATCTAAATGCACAATCTACTCAACTTGGAGTTATTTTTTTCCTTTTTAACCACATTTGAACAGTAGAGACTAAGGAGACTGGATTTACAGAGGCACCAACAGTCCAATTTTAACTCTTTGGCACCCAGATAATACATCTTCCTGACTGTGAAAGTGAGGAAATACATGAAATCAATCTGTGAGACGAAACATTTGACATCAGATGTGATGATCCTTTACTACCACTGCTTTAGGGATTTTCTAATCATTCTAACTCATTAAGCGTAATAACAATAGCAGCTTACCTCTGGCGAAGAGCCCAAATAATTCTAAAATGACTAGATGTAGTGACTGAAATGTTCATTACTGTTACTGCATGAAGCGTCTTTTGGGTTTATTTATGTCCTGTTGTCTTGTTCCCCATAATACCTTCTTAAAACCTGAAGGATTTTATATTGTAGCAGCATAGTTGGCATAATCATCTGTTGGACTCTTCCCATGCATGTGTTTGTTTCATCAATACAACCAGCCTACATTCATACAAATATAAAACCTACAAGAAGCGCAATCAGGATGTTTACCATATGTTGTTATTGTCAATCACAAACGCTCCAGGACACCATGAAGAAAGCCAGTAGGTAGACATCCTGCTTACACGCACCCAGAAGAGTGAACCAAATACAAAGGAAGAGAGCTTGATGTCATGCCAGATGTGAAACAGGTTGGCAAGCGATGGGAAAGCCCTGCATTTATTTTTCAATCTTGCAATGCATTTCAGTTCAGTCGAGCCTGATCTCAGGACACTGTGCCAAATCCTAACCTGGGACAACCACACTTCACCATCTGTACCCAAAGCCCATGAATCTCCAAAAAAAAAAAAAAAAAATGCATTTCCTCTTAGTCAATGCATGGTGCATGGATTATATTTCATGACTTTTAAGGTTGGCAGTCCCTGCTAAAATTAGGAATGGGCCCTTTGACTCTTGGAGTGAAGTGGTAGTTTTGGCTGTTGTCTCTCAATACTCTCTGGCCTCTTCCAATTCATTCATGAACACGTCTTCATGCGGATTTTCTGGGCAGCTGAGTCCATTATTGGGTGGCCGCACTGCATGGAAGCGGCTCCAGTCTCCCTTGCACAGGATCCAAGGGAGCACATCCACTTTGAAGTGCAGCTCAGGTGAGAACTCTGTGCTGATCAGGTTTGGCGTGCCTGCGCCTTTCCCCCGAGTGATCAGCCGCCCGCCAACGCCATAACAACAATGCTGTGCTGCGAGAGTAGATGAGTCACTGGAAAGGGTCGATCGTATGCAGCTACGTGCTGATGGCTTGTAGATGTCCAAGCGCTCCTTGGGGCCACTGGCATCACGCCAGCGGAACTGTCGGCCATGAGTCTCATCATAGATGCTGACCACAGTGTACGCTACCTCAGAGGGGAAGGAGCAGGGGCAGCTCGGCAGCTCAGACAAGACTTGGTGGAGGTACCTCTGCAGGAACTCGCTCTTACAGTTGAGCCACTTCTCACAGCTGTCCACATCTGTTGGAGAGAGAAATGTTATTCCAAATGAAGTTGTGTGTTACAGTTTTAAGCACTACTGGTAGCATGAACAGATTTCATTTTGGAGGTAAATCTGAATACTATTCCTGGCATGTATAAACATTAAAATATAAACAGTGACTTGAAACAGTTAAGTTTCAACATCACCTTGTGACAGCATATCAGTTGCTCCTCACAATAATCCATTAGCTGAGGTGGTTGTATCATAACTTTACAACTTAAATATATACTAAGGGTTAGGTCTGTCTGTTAAACTTTAAATGCAGCTTGTAGTAAAGAGAGTAAAATGTACTTGTAGTAATAAAAGGAGAACTTTCCACAAAGAAAACTCACCTGTCCCAAATGGCTCTGTACCATTCTCCATCTCAAAGGGATAAGGCTCAGCCACAGTGTTGACTTCACCTATAAAGAGGAGAGTGGTTCATCATTTGTAGGTTAAAAACAGCTAGAAAACAAAGTAAAAATACCTCAGTTATAATCTTACCAGGACAAGGCTCTAAGTCACACTTGGAGGCTTCTGTCAGAGTGCAGGAGTAGCCACAGGACTTTGTCCTCTTCTTCTCACCGTGGCCACATGTCACTGAACAGGGAGACCAGGGTGTCCACTCATCTGTCTCTTTTTCTGTGGAAACACAATTACAACTTTGTCACTGTCGCAAAATAAAGTATGCGCTATTTAGAAAAGTCGCACGTTTTAAATTCCATTATTTCACATTTAGAAATAAAAAATTGTGAGGCTTTTATTTTGAATTTTTTTACTGTGTTAAGCTGAGAGTGCTTTACTTGCTTTTATATTGAAATAAAGTAAAGATCTTCTGGTAGATCCAAGGTTAAAACGGAAAACTCGTTCAGGATCAAAAACGAAATGAAAACAGCTAGCAGGAAAGGTAAAAAAGTGAAATGTTTGATGTCATGATATTTAATAAATAGACATGTTTTAAATTAGTAGAAGTAAGCGGTTCCAAATAGTTGATCCTGATCGTAAAGCAGCACCCTGCAGAATCGAATTACACAGTTTGTGCTTAGATCAACTCAACTTGTACGTCAATAGTCACATTTGTGGACAGTCTTGGTCCATATTAATGGCAATTTTCTCCTGGTTGAACCTTTCCCATGCAAGCCCATATTCTTTTTAAGATGACTTCAGTTAAATTAGAGAGAGGGAAGCTGTGCTGTGGCTGTCCGCCCCTGCACTATGCTTCCTTGTGGTGTTAATAATACTGAAAACAAGTCCTTCTTGATTAAAGGCGAGGTGGGTGCAGAAATACCAGCTTGGGTGTAGCGAGCACCCAATTTGACTTTGTGGGCACTGCCAACTCGCCATGTGGCCATAAGGGAATGAGGTGTCAGGAGAGCCCTAATTACAGAAGAAGCTAAGGCATACATCCTTGATTTATGTTGAGCGAGTCTTTAGATGTGACCACTTTATAGGCACTTTTGCCCTTTGCTGGCTAAACACACAACAGACAGTCTATGTAGTGAAATAACTGACAAAAGAAGGGTTAAAGAGTTCAAATCTGCCAAGTCATTAGACACCTGTTAGCACATTTTATGATACGTAAGTGAGTACACACTTCACCAACCCTTAAAACATCAGAAAAACAAACAGATCAATCATGTACAGATTAGTGTCTTTGAGAAATGTCTAAAGAATGAGAGCTTTACTTTGTGGTAAACCAATGACAGCACTCTGATCTACAGTAGGCCTCACACACACTAGCCTAACCACTGCCAAGCCCATAAAACTTTCTTTTTCTTCTTCTGTCCCTCATTTCCATCTTCACTCTTTCATTCATGATGTACACCTCTCTTTCTTTTATTATGTACTATTTTTTACCACAGAATAAAGGGTTTGCAAAAGCTGAGACACAACATTTTTTCCCACTGCAGGAAGACAGATTCAAGAGGGGGAAAAGGGCTGGAAAAGTTATGCAGAGCCCTGAAAGCCCCACGAAATTCTTGAACTGGCTCAAAAAGGCTGAGCCGCAGAGGGCAGTGAGGGCCGCCTGGGTCTGGGGGGGCCCACGGGGTCCTGGGGAAGGATGAAAGGGCTGGCCGAATGGCCCCTGTCATTCTGTGTTCCCAATCTGCCCTCTAATTGTCCACAAGCAGAGGGATGTTTTGTCCCAGTATACAGTGCCGGCCTCACGCTGCCATTAGCGAGCGCATCGGACCCATCTTCAAAAGGCAGGCCTCTGCGACCAGCACGACCAGTGTCGACTTCAAAGTGCACACAACCCGCAATGTCCTGATGGTCGAGTGCTCATGCTGCCTTGCATGCTGGCACTGTTTGGCTGTCTCTGACTGTGGAGACAGTTATCATGCAGCCCTCTCTCCCGCTGTCTCTCATTCCAGACCTTCCTGTCAACTCAATAACTATTTTGGTAAGATGAATTCTGTGATTGTATGTAAAGACTGTTTGCCTTTTGCATTGGTTCTTTTGTATAACCCACAACATCATTGTTGGTAATAATTTGAAAGTCATATCTTAAGAGCAGTGCAGCTGAAGCAGCAGACAGCAGTTGTACTACGTGGCAATTCTTACCATAGTAGCTCTGCACTGGATCCCAGCCTTCGTTCCAGTGCGTATCCCAGTCTGCGCCCACTCCGCTGGGTAAGGGCTCCTCGCTGCCGTAATCCAGGGAGTAATCTTCCTCCTCCTCTTCCTCGCCTATTTCTTCTGCGCCTGAGCGACTGTTGCTGTCTTCGCTTGAATCTGTGTAACTCCAGAAAAGGGGCCAGAAAAGCTTCTTGCCGCCGAGCCAATCTACTGTGGAGGAGGGGGAGGAGGATGAGGAGGGTAGCCACTCTTTGTCATTGGCCAGGTCCATCTCTACTTCCATCTGGGGGTCATCCACCACCTCGATGGTTACCTATGTAGAAAAAGAAAGCATCCATGTCAGACTGATGTAACAAATTCTGGAATGATACACCAAAAACATTGACATACAACAGTTGATTTAACTGTGTTTGCCTTGACTTGTCATCAAAAACGGAAAGTAGTCCTGATACTTCTACACTCAATACTTTCATATCAGGAAATTGACTCTTTTAAAAGGTTTAAACGTGCTGAAAAGCTTCTTTAGGCAAGCAGAACTTCTCACCGGATGTACTGTAAGTCAGCCATCCAGATGTAAGCATGAGCATTCAGCCGACTAAACGAACTTCTCAGCGAGAGAATGTGAGCATTTATTCTGGATAAGTACCTCTCATTACCTCAATATGACTCATCCATGATTCTACAATACTTCTAAGTACCCGCTTCAGCTGAGGTGAAAAAAAGGCAAGAAGAGAACTACTCTTTTTGAAGCCGTTGTTAAATTAATTATAGTTAGGAAAGATGTATTATTTGACATACTTATATGTGTCTTTGTTGAATATACTCAGTGTAGTCTTTTCACTGATTATTGTACATCTGGTCTACAGGCTACATGAAAACTCATCAGAAATGTCATTGGCTTCTGAACTTCATGTAGACATAGGCAGGCATCATTATGTCCCTCTAACCACATCCTGATTACACTGACCAGAGCTGGAGAGCATAACTGCCATGAGATAAGTTAAACAGAACAACTTTTTGATCTTTTGGGCCAATTTAGAATGAAATGATGAGGCCTTAATGGCTAACACATATGATTACAGAGTCTGTTTTTCCTTATTACACTTTAATTAAATAGTAGCATGAAAACACACAGCCATGTCTCTAAGATTAGACAGAGAGACTTGATTTCGTGAAACATTTAGGAAACAAATCATTTCACCAAATGAAAGAGAAAATGCCCGGGCCCTGGTTACATGGATGGTTTTAATTTAACGCACAATTTACCATCTTTAGTTACTGTTTGGACACAACAGACAAGCTCCATGAACTTATCTCAGGGCTATTTAAGCTGAAATTGATGTTTAATTATCTGTTTAATAACGTTAACGTTGTATAAATATCTTACAGGCTGTCTTGGAAGCTGAAAGACAACATGGACAAAAAATTCAGACAGTTTGGAGACGGCTGCCATCTTCAAAACCCACCTGTATGTTGGGGTTTTGAGAGTTGATATCACCATTGGCGAGGTCTGGAAAGTTCTTGAGATCCAAGATGAAGGGTTTGGTCTCCTCCTCAGGCTCCGGCTGTGGAAGAACACCAACTGAGCGATGCTGAGGATGGGACCACCTCCTCTGGTGGCTGTGGGGATCAGGCAGAAGACTCTGGACCTGGTTCTGCTGCTCCAAAGCCTCAGGTACATACTGGGCCCCAACGCCTTGGACATGGTGGCCATGAGCCTGTAACGACAGGTAAAATGTGAGATAAAGAGTTTATATGGAGCAGAAACAACAATCTAGAGCTATTATGAAGAGGTAAAACTACAGATATATGTATAACGTTTTTTTCCCAACACCTAGACGAGATTACTGGCCAATAACCAGTTGCCATCCAACAGCATAGTGATAAAGAATACATTATTATAAAACATATAACATTGATGCTGAATTTGTGCTCGCTTTGATGTTGTCATTCACTGGCATACTAACGATGACACTGCATTTTGTCCATACCAGATACATTACCAATACTGGCATTGGTATCAAAACAACTTTATAAATAATTCAAGAAAAAAAGAAGGGAAATGCCTAAAAGCCTGTCTGTGCCGACTCCAACTTTATGATATAATGTAAAGAACAAGTGAAACATTTGGAATATATTCAAATCCAGTAGCTACTGGCTAATGGTAGAAAAAACGGGGTATCACTAATGGCTCCTTGATGAGTATATAAACAATCAGTACTCTGTTTCGAGGAAGAAACCTTGAAACCATGTAGAACTTTGTAGCTTGGTCAGCAATTCCAAAAAGCCCCTGAGGCATCCGACTAACCAGCCAAGTGACCAACCAGCCTCGTTCATTTCATTCTTTTTTTTCCCACAACAGTCATGGCATCCAGGCCGTGGACAAAGAGGGGCCTGTGCCAGAGAGATCCGCTTTTAGCTTTAATGAGAGGGCCTGGGAGGCGTGGGACCCCTGGGCTGGTGCAAGCATGTCTGAACCTGCTGTGCTGCCGCCACTACGTCCACCACTTAATTTGACCTTTCGGGTTTTACAGTACTGAGAAGAACAGGAGGATATGTTGTTATCTAAGAATAATGACGACATTATAATGGTAGGGAATTGTAGATGAAAGTACCGTTAAAAGAATTTAGACACTGAAAAGTGATTTTAAGTTGGTATGATTCATTTTTACGTCCAGGAAGACATATCTTTCATGCACATTGGAAAAAAAAACGAATTAACCTTTGTCTACCATTCACTCCTTTCTGTATCATCCTGAATAAGCTTAATTGGCGCCATTGTACGATTAGGTGGAACCTTGAGAATTGACCTGAGCTATTTTGTGGTCTGCTAAGAGCAAAGCACTTGCTGTTAGAGGGCTAAAGAGGAGAAGAAATGTCTGGAATAATGACCAGACGGTTGATGATTTATAGTTGTGGCCTCTAGAACGAGGCGTACTTTTCACTGACTGCCTGTGATTGTCCCATAAAGAAGTTATGTGGTCGGTCAAATTCAAGCATGTGAACACATTATTGCTGTTTAGAGGAGAAGCCAGTCAAGCATGATGAATGATAGATGAAGAGAAGTTGGCCCCATCCCCAGATATCTGTAAACTGGTGGTGACAAGTAGATAACCTATTAGGGACATTTTAGCTTTCTCTTTGTAACAACATCCAATGCAAATATTAGACATATTCATATCGGAGCAAATCTGCTGAAAACACTCAGGCATGATATAACTCACTTGCTAGCAGAATTTAGAGCATGTAATGCAGTATATAGTGACTTAAAAGACTTGTCGATGTTGGTGTGAATAGTTTCAAGGGCAACATGCAAGCATACGAGGAGTTTAGATTTTATAGACAAAACAAACTAAAAAAAGATGCCATATAACATCACACTATTAACTGTTAAATTGCACAACAGATAGGCTAATGAGTGCCATCGCTGATAAGGCCTCTACATTTGGATTTGATATTTGCTTCTGTTTTTCTTGGTGCAGTATCATTGTATACTGAGTGTCTTTGACTTTCCCTGACCTATTGCGTAACACTACCAAACGGTTATCTTAGCATTCAGTTCCTCCCTTTCAGAAAAACAGCGACGTTAGCTAAGAAGTGGCTAAAGCTAACAGCTAACATTAGCTTAATGGTAGCTGAAGGGTTATTGATGGGTTTTTTTTACTTGTAATATGGCCACTCTTTCCTCTATTACACAGTTTTTTTTCTCTTTTTTGGTTGGATCTGGTGGTGGCGAAAATTATAACAGTTCTTGTATTGTCCACATTTCAATGATTTACCTCGAAGACAGCTGTATGGCATTATAAAAGCATTTGAGCTCCCTACTTCAGAGTGATGTCAGGCAAAAATGGTCTCTGTTCGGATATGATCAATTGGTTGACTTTAACAAAAAGTAAACAAAATAAATAATCAATACTTTAATAAAGTAAGCAGCAGATTAATCTACAATGAGAATAATTATTAAAAGTTAATAGCGTGTTGCAATGGATGGTAGCATGCTTTGTTGGTTTATCATGATGCTTCATTTTACCCAGCCCTGACCCTGGACTGTCTCACTGTTAAATCTGTAGGGACAATATACACTCATACAAGCCCTAACATACTGACACAGACAAAGAAGGTCCAGAGTCAATGACGCACACAAAGAAGGTCCGGAGTCACAAGAAAGGCCACATACTTTCACACCCTTCTCATCTCGTCCTGTTACACATCTGGATCCTGTATTCTTTCGCCTTGTATATCACTCTCCTCTCCTTTCTTCCTCCCCTCGTCTTCTCTGATCCTGCTCTCCTCCTCTCTGTAGAGGGGCTCTTCTGATCAAAGGCTCCAAGGATGATGGCATGCGGTGTGCTTAACGGTGAGGCTATCTGGATGCAGTGGGGGACCTCAGCCTGTTCTGGAAACAGCTTCTCTCTTCTTAGAAAAACATTAAATCAAACCTTTTGGCAACACGTTGAGTCTTCCTTTCATTAGATGGAAAAAGTGGATCTATTTGGGATACTGTCATAGTTACTGCTGACGGTGACACACTGTCAGGTTATGGATTGGGGTTCGGGAGTCTGGATGTAGGCAGCAGGGGCTGAGGTGAGGGGCAGGGATGGGATCTGATGGCATTGTGGGGGGGGGGGGGCAGGATGGGAAGGCAGGCGGTGTGGCAGCCCTGATTTATGCGCCCGCAGATATCAAAGGCCTTTGCACTTGGCTGTTTCCAAACCATTACAGAAGAACAATAAACTATGGACGCTCTTTGATCACTGTCTTTTGCAAAAGGAAACAGGAACAAATGCATGCCTGGTGGAATCAGGGTGAGGTTATGAAGGTTGAAGGTAGGAGGTACAAAACAGTTAGGGCAAACAGGTCATGATATCGGGAAAGGAGGCCACTTCAACACAACTTCTCCTCCCCCTCTTCTTTGCTGAGAGATGGGGGTTAACCAAAAACAGGAAATTCCACATTAACACAAAAAAAGAGCCAATGTAAACAATCAGATGAATGACACTTGACCCCTCTCCGTGTGAGAGATGCCGATGGCTCGCCTTATTCTGGTTACATAAGCATCTCGTTACTGGGCACACACTTTACTGAGCTTCCCCTCCTCCTTCCCTTTTTCCTCTGCTAATCTCTTCTCTTCATCCAGCATTTACGGACACACAGGTCACAGGCGAAAGTACTGAGTCTACAACTGCAGCCTTTTTGATGAATGAAATGAACAATCGCACAACCACAGTGAGATTATTTTCTGTCTTCTTCTCACTAATCACTCCCTTCTTCTCTCCTTTCCCTCCCTCTTTTTTGCCTTGACATCAATCAGGCCGATGATGAGAGAGAGAGAGAGAGAGAGGGAGTCCCAACAGGGCATCCATGGGAGGCCACACAAGGAGAGTTCAAAGGCAAAAACTGAACCCTGACACAAACACACACAAACAGACTTTGATATCCAAATATGTCTGTGTGCAACACAAACACTGGAGAACACACTGCACAGCCTGTGTGTGTGTGTGTGTGTGTGTGTGTGTGTGTGTGTGTGTGTGTGTGTGTGTGTGTGTGTGTGTGTGTGTGTGTGTGTGTGTGTGTAAAGAGAGGATCTATTATAGCAGGGAGCATGCCCAGTTATGGCAACCCTTTACTATAGCCTACATGGAGAGAGAAGTGCAAAAAAAGAGAGCAACTGTACTTAGGAAGACTTTAATCACTTTTATCATTATTTGTCATCATGCAATTTCAAATCTTTATGAATAAATTGAATCTTTTAATGGAAAATGTGACTTTTTAAGCCATTTTTTAAAACATTTCCTTATGACATACTAATGGTTTTGTATGTGCACTGAGGTGAACACCTAGATGTAGAATAGGTTATTTGAATAATAAGGGTTACGTTATTTGTTTAGTGATTTATCGCACAGAATTTAGAATTGTATACATAGCAGCAGTTAGCACAGATGCATAACGATGCTAGCAAAAATAAAATAATCTCATAATAAAGTAGGTTTTGTCAACAGGTGTAATTTAAAGACTTCACGGCTAAATAAACGTTTTGCTAAACTAAAAAAAAAAGCTCAATGTGAAGAAAACTTACCTTGTGGCCAATATGTTTGTGTCTGGTTGGAAACCCTGTCCCCAAACTAACGACAAGCGTTGACCAAATCACCAGCAGCATCTGAATTCTCCACGCGACCTCTTGACGCATCTTCAATACTTCCTGTGGAGATTTGTAAAAGTACTTTGGAGACTTTACTCAAAATGTCTTCCTAAATACGCTTCTTGGTCTGAAAGAAGTGTCGTTGTTCGGCTCGTCCCCGGTTTGTCAGCCACTTTGATTTGGGACAGATACAGATTATAATAGGCCTCGTCAGTCTCGAAGTTTCGCACTTTATGAAGATGCGCACCAGTGTCCTGAGGTATCCCGCGCGCTATCCATATCTGGCACCAGTGCCTCGCGCAGCAACTGTCAGTCCGTATGGCGGCTCGAGCTCAACGCCTCTCTTCCCCATAAAAAACACAGTTAAAGGAGCTTTAAGTACCAGAAAGAAGTCGAGTACCCCACGCAGAATCTCCCCGTCCGCACCGGCGCCCGCTTATTCAACTACTTTAAACTGTGAGTCATCCCGTCGTGGGTGGGTGGGTGGGTGTTTTCTTCCAATACATTGACATCTGGAGCTCATAGTATGCGGTGCGTCTTTGCTATCTGTCTGATGCGTTAATCCATTATCCGCATGAAGTTCATCCACCGGTTCATGCATTTGTGTGCGTACAGCCCAGCCAACCGGTTTCGGTAAACTCGTCTTTTACGCACGCATTCAGGAGGTTGGTGCTGCAGGAGTTGGGGGTGGGAGGCTTATTGCTCACAGCTGTGACGAGGGGGGGGCGCGTGGGGCCACTGGGGTTCTTGATAAGGTACAGGGTTTAGTTTACATAGAAACTACAAAGGTCTAAAATCGCAGGACATGACGTGGACGTTGTTCTCAGTCACTGGGAAAGAACATTCAATATACCTGAATACAAAAGTGAAATACCCCGCCAGTACATTGTGTCATTATTTCCCTTGTTTCTACAATCCTCATTTTCCTTTGGCCCTTTAATAAACTGGTAGGATAAATAAGTATCTCGTGCCACTGGTGAACACTTTAATAACTGTACAACTTTAAGACAGTAGTGAATGACTGGCCAGTGAGGAATGCTGAGTAATGGCAGCATGTGAGTGACCCTTTAGTATTTCAAACATGTTAGTAATGAGCTTTTAAATGTGATAACAGTCTGTGTGTGAGCCTGCTGTAAATAAACACAAAGCCATCCCAGGACTTGATACAAATAAAATGATTTAATCAGCACAATTCCCAACAGCATGGTCAACAAACATCATGGTTTTACAAACTCCTGGTTTATCGCTAACCCAAACACAACTCCAAGGGCAAAAACAAGTGATAGGCAAGTTTGCCAATGGTCACTGCAGGTCATTCTACAGGCGAGTTGTAGGTTGGCTAGAAAATGTCACAATACATCAAAGAGCTACGGGCGCCTCAGACATTTGAGTGATCTTTTGACTTTAATTCCTCAGTTTCAGCGAGGGAAACCTGGCCGAGAGAAGCAGGCATGTTGCTGTTTGCAATTACATTTCTGCCTCCATAGACAGAAATGTAGAAGCTAAACTTACTGCACCATGCTGCAGACGGCTTGGGAGGAAACTTTGACCAAAAGAAAAATGTTTCATGTCAGAGCGTGTTTCTGAGGAGTGCAATTCCAGATCATAGTCATGTGTTCCATTTTTTTTACATTGTATTTATTAAAAGCAAATGCATTGTAGAGTTGTTCAAGCCATTTTCTGCATAACAAAAGAAACGATATTGGAATGACTCACTAAAAGACAAAATTATAATGGTCTAACAAATGTACAGTTAAAAGGAGACCCCCTAAAGTTGTGCTGTGCTAAAATGCCAAAAACATAAATAAAAAACATCTCTAGACTGGCGTTGAATCACTCTGACGAACATTAATAGGAATGGTCACAATGCCAAACAATGGCCAGCTTTTTTGGCTGACTCAGGACATTGACACGGTCTCCAATTCACATGAAATAAGTGACAGAACATAAACACAAACGTGACTAGGATGTTTGAACGTGGCATGTCGGCCTTGTTTGGGGTAACATCACATAGAAAAGTCAAGACGAAAACAGCAAAACAAAACACTTAATGAAAACAGTTTGATATGGAATGTCATTCCAGACCACAGATTATAAATTAAGAAAAAAACAACAACAACAACGACATTTACGCATACCCAAACAAATCTTTGCAAATTTATTTCAGTGACTACGTCATATGTGCATTTAAGATGCCTGTCAGTAGTGTGGGCACTGAAGATAAGATGTGTTAAAGTAGTCAGATAAAATGCACACCTTTCATTCGGAGCTGCCCAAGAAAATACAAAAAGAACAAAGCCGAGAGTTGACAAAGAAGTTCTGGATAGATAAAGCTGTCTGTATATCAGAGAAGCATGGGAGCACCATCGTCATACATACAGATGTAAGGTACAGCGTGTCGTTGTGCTCAGAGATCGTGCAGTCACTGATTCACATTAAAGCACTTGAGTGAGAGCGATTTAGCGTGTAGGGGAAAAACAACATTACACATGGAGCTCATTAGCTTATAGAAATGTTAAAGACACTGGACTCAAGTTTTTTTTAGTTCAGCTGTAAACAGTAAATAAGGCTGAAAAATATTTATAGAAAATAAGCAGTAAAAAAGATTCCTTAAGTCTTGCTCCCTGGGATTCTTTCCCCATTAAAGGTTTTCAGATTCAACATCTGCTTTGCATTTTAAGAGAACAGGTAGAAAACGTATCTATACACATACAGTATATCCTTTGGTTAGGGAAAGAACCCATTATTCTCTACCTTCTATTCAAGTAAAAGTGATTAGGAAAGAAAAGCCATCAGATAAATACTCGTGGAGTGAACATGCTGATGTTACTCTTCTCTTTGAGGTTTGGTATGCCACCCTAAGGCTGTATTACAAACTTCGGGATAAATATTATTTACATAAATAGTTTCTTCCTCTTGTGTTTGTCATAGCTATGATCAGATTTCTCTGGCAAGAATCTGTCTACTTTGCTCTAGGTTGTTTTGAAAAACAAAGAAACTTCACGTTGTTGTTATTATTGCACAAATAAGATACACATTCAATGTGCTCACAGGATTAAGACGTAGACAGATGCAGTCACAATAAGTTAGGACACACTGGAAGGCTCTGAACGCACTGTAACATCAGACACATACAGAGAAGATGAGGGTGTTTCTGGTCAGGTCCCATAATGCACTGAGGCTAATGAGTGATGCAGGTTTCAAAAACAAGGGTAACCTGTGAAGAATTAGGGTCCACTTGGGTCTAACAAGAAGAGATATGGTGGAGAGAGTGGCTCAGAGGGAAATAAGGGACAAAAAGGGGATTTTCAGACAAAAAAAAGGGGGGAAGAAGTGAGGAAGGGGCTAAATGATCAGGTTCAGTCCTGAAGAAGACTCTCCTCAGACATCCAGCCCAGAGAGGGAAGAGGCTGCTCACGTCTGGAGTACTTCAGCTGCAGCAGGTCGCCCACTTCGCTGATGGCTGCCAGTGCCTAGCAAGAGAACAGGAAGAAGGCTATTAATGTGAAGCAAAAAACTATTTACGTCAATCAAAATAATGAAGACAGCCCCTGAAAATACGCAGATCACACAACACAGAGCTTGAATACAGATTGCTTGTGAAGGTGACAAATGAAGTGATAAGCTTTTATCGCACATGGATTTTCAAGCTCTAAACATGACAGCGGGCTCCGTGCATGAACCACAACTATACACACACACACACTCCCTCCACTTCTTTTCACCAGAGACTGTATCAGCATTGCAACACTGCAGAACACCTGGAAACAATTTACCTTCCTCCTGACTTTTTTTTTTCTCCTTTTTTCAAATTCCATGCTTAGAGAAATAGCGAGGGCTGGCTTTTCCAAAGACGGAAAAAGCGGCTCCTCGAAGTGCTCTACAAAGGCGGGCCGATGCCCTTTAAATAGACTATTACAAACGGTGTTGACGTGCTCCTCAGTAAGATGAATGAGGTGTCTTTGGAGAGACGGAGCAGCTCAAATAAAAGTCTCTGTCTGAGCCACGCTGTAATACTTCCAGACAGCTTGGCTTTCCAAGTTGTTGTATAATAAAGGACATATTAGGAGCTTGATTATTCAGCAGGCACACTAGCACTGCGACGCCGATGACAGACGCACACAAAAAGGCCTACCAATCACCATTAATGTAACATCTTATATCAAGTTGACTATGAACTTAAGTCTTCAACAGTACACCTCCGTCCTGTAACAACGTCCCTCAAGATGGATCAGCAAGTCTTTCTCTTTATACTTAACACTAAATAATGACAAGTTTGTCACTCAAAGAAGCATCATGAGCCTACACTGGTCTTGTTTAACTCATCACACACACAGTGCAGAAATAGCTGATCATCTTGCTGATTCATAGAACCATTTTTAAATGTTTTTTAGGCAGATTTTTAGGATTTTCCCTCCCTGTAACGTAAAACTGAAACACACTAAAGAGGGTCCTTTCATTTGATGTTAATGAGTGAAGAGGAAATGGTTAGCAGGTATGAAGGAGCTGATCACTGTGTCGTCTGTCAGTCAGAATTATAAACCTTATTTATTGTTTTAGAATAAATACAGAAATATTCACGTGTATGTTTCAGACAGTGACTGGGATGACTTACTGTGTCGAGCATCTCTCTCGTATGGGCGGCTGAAACGCAGAAACGTGCCCTCGACTCGATGATGGGTGTTGCTGGGAAGCCGACGACCACTGTTCCAATGTTCCTCTTTAACATCTCCCGACCAAATGCCCTGAAAAGCAACAGCAACATGAGACGGAGGGCAATGCATGGAAAGTCCAACTTCTCCACCAACACCACAGCCACATCTTAGCTGTTTTTTTTCTTTAATGTGTGAACCTAAAATCATAAATAGCTTTTCCACACATTAAGTCAGATGCTATTTGGAGAAGGGACCGGAGTACAGAAAATGGCTCAAATTAAAAGTGTAAGCCTTTATGTCTTTTCCAAATGGGAAATCATTCGGAGATTCTTCCAAATACCCGTACTAATTATCCTCGATCTCTAAAGCATTTATAATGAATTCAATTAGCTCAAATGGAGGAGTCACACACCCAATTTTGGCTGGCATGTAGAGCATCATGGGTACTACAGGCGAGTCATCGTTGCCATAGATGATGACGCCCATGTCGCGGAGTTTCCTGCGGAAGTAGTTGGTGTTCTCTGACAGCTGTTTGAGACGATCAGCACCTGGAGGAGACAGAAAAAAACACATGCATAGGTCACAATGTGAGCAAAGGCCTGTAAGCTTCTGTCTGTTTGTAAACATAGCATGGAAATGAATACGAGTGTCCTCCCTTGTTTCACCTTTTCCTATCAGCTGTGTGCAAGTGCAACCTTTTCTTGTTGCCACATACAAGACCTGTTGATGTACAACACATCCACCTGCATGATTCCCATTAGCAATAATTAGTTTTGGTGACAACACACAGTTAGGCAAAGTGAAGACGTGTGCAGGGGTGTGCAGGATCTACTGCCCTTCTTTAGTTATTATTGAAGCTTGTAACCCTCATGAAACGGTCAATCACCAAAACAACCAATATGAATAAGCATAGAACAGCCATGTTGTGTATATAATGTCCTGCACTCTTCCTTCCCTTGAAGACAACTGAGTGGAGATAAAGGAGCTGACATCAAACAGGCATCAATCCTCACATGCCAGTCTGATGCACAGAGTGGATTCACTCCCTGAATCCTAAGCCTGAACCTCCTCAGATAGCATCTTGATCAAACAAATCGCCATATGGCTAAAAAAAACGCCAACAGGAACACACATCTGCCTGTCTGTGTTGAAAACCAGTTCAGAAAACAGCAGGACTTCAAAGCATCCAGAGACACAACACAGTTTGACTTTATATTTATCCAGACGTATTTTTCCACAGTCGGAGAATCCAAAGCTATTCTCAGCACTGATGTGAAACATTCAAAAAAACAGCATATACTATTCAGACTTTTTTTTTTTTCAGGCAGGTTGGAGTTCTTTTCATGTTGAAGAAAGCTTTGCCCACCTTCTGCTTTTATTTCCCATCCACAGATTTGATTGATGCGAGTTTCAAACAATAAATGTCACATTTCAATGCAGACCTATGCCGGGAACAATGAACAGACGTCCTCAGCGACTCGAATGAAGCAACAAACTGTTAGCAGGCAGCTCTGACTGTCACTTCTGAATCTTCAAAGGCCTGGATTTCAAAGAGTGACGGGCCTGGAACCAATCAGACTGTCATTGTTAGTCCTCTAAACTGGGATATGTTAAAAGGTCAGACAGTTGGGCCTTCTTTGCTTAGAAATATGGAAAAGAAGCTGATGACATTGTGGAACAGCCGTATAATAAAGGTTGCCTTAGGTGTTTACTCCTGTACCTAATGATTCAATGACTGGAGAGCAACGTAACCTGATCTTAAATCAGCCTTTTACAAAAGGAGCCAGCATCAATCAAGCCGTTTAAAAGAGTAAAGGGGTGCCGCCCTGTAAGAAAAACAATACCTAGTGATGTGTTTGTGTGTGTAGAGGATGATTCCAACAGAGCTTGATCTGCACTGATCTCTGGCCCTCAGCAACATGCTGCTTTGTACCCAGCATGAAGGCAGAGAAACACACATCTGAAAGCCATAAAGGAGAGGCTAGAAGAGTCAGTATACCAACACTTCAAGAAGACCTTCTATCAGCCTGGGCTGAATCGGGCAAGACTACAGTCCACCCAGTGGCTTTAAAAATGCATATCCTGGAATAAAGCCGCTGTAGAGGTCTTCTTGAAGACCTTCAAATGTACAAGCTGAAGACACGTTAACATCCACAGATGGATATTTGTTAAGCGATAATGCCAAAAGCAACTCTTCAGCTCACAAAAACTGCTCTGGAAAGCTTAATTCATTCAAAATATGAGATCACAGAAAGATTTTCAACGACTAGTTTTATATGAAAGGACTTTACTCATCCTGAAATTTCCGATCATACGACATAAAATACGAAACTACTATTACCTAAAAAGTTAATCCAATTATGTCGTTGTATGTGAGCTGATGAACATCAAACATATGAAGGGCAAACACGTCCTCATGTGGCATCAACATTATACCTCGAAAGAGTTTACACATTCCTTTGGGTTTGTTAGGGCTGCTTAACACACCTTTATTTACTGGTAAATAATTACCAGTTGGCCATAGATAGTGGCCTTTATCTCCGGCCTGGGAAGGAAAACATTGCAAGACAAACAAGCTCAGTCTGCATGGAGCCAAAGTACAAAAGGTGGCTGAGCTGGTGTTAGTCTGAACCATTGCTCACAGGTTTGCAGGACTAAATCGAGTCTGAGACCAAGGTTATACTGCCACCTTGTGGTCTCTCGAGGTAAAGTCATGACAACTGGCAAAACTCGAGCCACACTGACAAATCAAAAGTGAAGAAATCTGGGATATAATTGCAGCTGTAATAGCAAGAAGGTTCAATTTGTAGTTGTTCGAGATGTTTCCTGTCTAACCCAAAACATGCCAACATATTCACTCCATCCACTGTCTTTGAGTGTGATATAAGTGGTGATAAAACGCGCCCTCTAAACACTTTCTTCTCAATGTTCAATGCTGCTGGAAGTGATGTTGATGTTAATGTTCAAAGTGATTTTCTGCCACCTACCTAGTGAGGTCCCATCCTCTCCCATGATGATCTTCATAGAGGTGATGATCTGCTGGGCCACAGGAGGGGAAATGGACGTAGCGTACAGTGCGCTGTGAGAGTGGCGCCGAAGGTAGTCGATGAGCTCCTGAAAGAGAAATTAAAACAAAGTTGCTTTTGTTGTCTTTTAGTAATGGGGATAAAAACATTTATTTTTGGTTCATGTGCAAAAATACAAGACACAAGAATTGTAAAGAGACCCAGCAGTTCCAATGTAGCAGCACTCATGGAGAAAATGAAGACATTTAAATGACATTTGTGATTAAATAAGATTTTGCAGTAGACTATGGTTCTTTTAAACCGTATTATTTCCTTCAAGAATCGAAAACAAAGACAAAGTGGAATTAAATCTGCCCACACCGGAGGAAAACAACTGACTGCATGATGTTATTGAGCCTCCTGGTCACTTTTGATGCGAGCCAACAACAGCATAACACCCGTATAAGCAGCTGTGTGTTCAGATTAGCTACAAACAATAGAAATAACTCAGGACTTTGCTTTATATGCGTTGGAATTGAAAACATAAGGATAAAAGACAAAAGTGGATACAGGGCGTAATATGCGAGGAATGAGCGAGGAGAATGTGAAAACCGCGGTAGCTGATTTTGTTATTTTATCTTTATCTTTGTTCAAAAGTGTAATTAAGGGTTTGAGTTTTTCCTTTGCTTCTCTAATGTTTAAGTATTACTAACATGTAACTGCAAACGTGTATGTTATCCGTATATCTTTCTTAACAAGAGCTAGACGTGGTGATTGCAGCCCTGCTGAAAATGAAAGCTTACACTGACTGGAAATCCTTTTTCAGAAATAAAGGGAGTTAACTTCCCCTATGCCGCTACGCATTGTGACCAATACTGAAAGTGAATGACACAACATGCTGGGCCTCATAAATCAGGAAATTGCTAGATTCCCTTTAGAGTACGACTAAGTGCTCCAGCTTCGGAAATCAGTATTCTTCCTATTTCCATCACAGCATAGAAGGTTTCATATTACATTGTCTGAACTCACAGCATTTGGTTTTTTTTTTCACCTACCTTTTTGCCTCCGATGTATCCTCCAGCAGCACCGAAGCTTTTGGTGAATGTTCCCATCATGATGTCTACGTCTTTAGGATCCAGGCCAAAGTAGTCTACCACTCCTTTGCCGTTGGGCCCCATGGCTCCGATACTGTGGGCCTCGTCGAGGTACAGATAGGCCTTGTAGCGCTTCTTTAGAGCTATGACCTCTGGCAGGCGCACCACAGACCCCTCCATACTACAGGACATAACATGGAGGCAAAATGAACACATTTAGAATCACAACTCATCCAAACTAAAGACAAGCTTAGACCTCATAAAGAAACAGTACCTTTCTCTCATGTTATGGAAATTCATGTAAGACTTACCAATACCAGCTCTCTAACCCTAAAGCTGCATTATAATACAGAGAGCATGGGAGGAGTTAACCCCTTAAAAACTGTCTGAGCATTTGCTTTACAAATCCCAGTGGACATAAAGCTCCATTAACTCTGCATTAGTAAAGGGCATTGATTATGTCAGGCAGTTTCTATGGCAACAGTATTGATCAACAGGATTGATCGTCTTTACAGAAAGCACACAAAGAACACTAAAGGAGGATGGGCACACTTTCAAAGTGTCGTTCTTTTTCTTTATTTGTATCTGTGTTTCTGTCACGGTTACGAAACTGAACTAAAACATGTGTTACTGTTATTCACACTTTGTTCAAGCAGTAAATGTCTTTGTTAGAAGTATCTGATACAGAGTCAGCATCAAGTGAAATCAATGCAGAAAATGTTTGTATATTGAACTCTGAATGTTGCACATCAGTATGCTTCTACAGTGAAGATGGGGAGGTTCATATCATAGAAACAGTCTTAAAGCAGGCTTAGTAAATCAATACTTTTGCATTGTGACACCATGTCGTAAACGAGAAGCAGTTCTCCTTGTAAAAAAAAAAACCTGTAGCTCAGTACTCTTCCTAACCATCTGAAAGTGTTCACATGTATTTTCCAAGATGTTACACATAAAAGCATAAATGGTCCCAGAATAGCAGAATGATGAACCAGTCCTCACCAAGAACGCTGACAGTGTCAAGTACTTACAGTGGTGTTATAAAATACTCAGGTGATACAGCAATAAAACAGAAGTACAACTTCATTAGTGTTTTAGCTTAATTATCAAGCTAAGTGCATTTTAACAAGTCAGTGTGTTTGTTTGTTCTGGTTTACTCTAAGAGAAAGGTTATAGTGTGTACAGTACCTGTATATTCCCTCCACCACTATGAGGATCTTCTTCCAGGGTCGGTGGGTTCTCGGCTGCCCGTGAACGATAGCGTCTCTCAGCAGCTTCTCCAGGCTTTGCATGTCTACAACGCAGAGAGAATGTTTAAATAGTCTGAGGATACATTTTTATTCCCTCTCAAAAAACACAAGCGGTTTCTTTTACTATCCGCTGAGAGCAATTTATTCATGAGTGCGACCTTTTGAAGATTTGCTTCAAAGTGTTTTCTTAGCAGACAGCCTGCCTGGTAACTGGCTGACGAGTGTGAACTTGGATAACTTTAAGGGATGATGTTGAGGATATCTGGTGTCTGTTTGTGTATATGTGTCTGTAAAAGTCTAATTACACCACACCGACTGATGTGTGATCCAATCCAGTAAATAAGAGAAAGACATGGTGGAAGAAAAGTAAATGTAGGGCTGCAGAAATAAAGTAAGTGACCAAGACTACGTGTTGAAACTGCTGTAACTCACTCGTGTTGAGTGCCTCCTATTGGAAAAGCAGATTATAACTAATTCCTCCCTCATGGTGTTGAAAGGTCCATTTAACCCTGTGTGCGCTGGGTTACTGCATTCCTTGGATGTTCACAAAGACACATTTCTAACTAATTGTACTAGAGGAAAGCGCTCATTATTAAAAGGTCACTCACTGTTGTGTTTGAAGACCCGGATTGTGGAGCCAGACAGTCGAGCACCCAGCACCAGTGATGCATGATTCAGCTCGTCACTCAGAATAAGACAACCCTAAAGAGAAAAAAAAAAAAAATTCTTGAACAGATGGTCCGAAACCAAACAGTGAGAAAATTCAGGTTCAACCGTCGTTTGAGCTTTGTGTGCATCATTGTGATACCACAGGTTGTCACATGCTGGAGATTTTTGGTGTTAAGCAACGGCCTTCTGGCCCAGACTGGTCATTCCTGTTTGAGGAACATATTTGTGTGTCAGCTCTCCACCTTTAATACCCTGTGACTACCTCTTGCCATGAATACATAAATGTAAACACAATAATGTCCGTAGATGGGTTTTTTGTCCACAGAAAAGTAGAACCAGATTGTTTTTTTGCTTGGAAAAAAGTGGATCGATTTCCTTTTTGTTATTAAAAGGGAAAACAACTTTGTTAACCGTAAACACGACTAAAGAACATTTTATCATATTTAGTTTTATATTCACATGAACTGATCATAACCAGGCAGCTATTTCAATAACAATACAGTATTTCTTGATATGTCACACCTTCTCCACCTCTTAAAGTCAACACACTGAAACCTTCACACTGGACCACACCATTTCCTCTGGTGAATGAATAAATGGACGTGTTACACAACACACATTTATGCTGTAACGTAACGATGTGAGCTAGCAGAAAAGTCACAGGCATGGTTATGAATTTGCTAACCCCATATGACAAGGGCAGTGACTCTAATCTTAACTGTCGGCTGCAGGTTTTTCTCTCTCACTTCATTTATCTGTTTCTCACTCACACGCCTGTGTGAAATGTGCTCTTTGACTCACATGGTACACACGCTTGTCAGCTCAGATATCTACTTCCTGTTCCAGACACTTTTGCGAAGGAAGAAAAGAGCTAGTAAGAATGAAAGTGCAGAGTAGTGTGTGTGATTTGTTAGGGTAAGAACAACAGAGACTGGTACCTGTCAAATATTAATCTCCAGGCTGCTGCCCTCAGAATGTTTTGAAAGCTTTGGGTGGAAAATAGTGTGTTGTGGAACAGTGTGAACTCTCCAAGCTTTGGCCATACATCGGAAAAGTAGCTTGTTTTTACTTTACACAGGAAACAGTGTTTTTACCCAACAGCTAATCTAATAATGAGGCTCAATACAATAACAGGATGGGAACTGGGGCAAACATAACCTCAAAAACACATCAAGAAGATCATGGTGTGCTAGGGAGAGAGAAAAAACAACATATAAAGGAAGTAAATGAAATTCTTTACCTTCCCGGTGAGAGCAGGAATGTTCATTGAGTTTGTCGCGAAGCCCATACCAAAAGCCATCGATGACTCGACACCTAGGAACCTGGCGACTAACTGCTCCAGCTCCTCATGGATGTCCAAGTTTCCTGGAAACGACACAATCTCAGTTTTTTTCCTTCTAGTAGCCCTATGCAGATCCTTTTCTGAAAGTGTGTTCCTGCTTTGTTTGGAAAAATACGAGGACACACAAGCATGCAAGAAAGTGAATTACATCCTACATAGTCCTGTCACACTATTCCACTGATAAACAGGCGGAGGTAACATGCAAAGACATACAGCGGTGTGCTCGGGATGCAAAATGGAAACAAGGAGCTAAATATTCACGATCCGGTTTATTCCTGAAGAAAGACAGAAAATGTTGGGAGGAGAGAGTGGAGGGGGGAAGACATGCAGCAAGTTCAGACCCGAACCCACGACCACTGCAATGAGGATTATAGCAAAACTGTTTGTTTTTCTGTGCAATCCAGAAGTGTCATTACTCTGCTGTCTGTCTGAATCCATGTGAAATCTGATATTCAATCTTTAAATCACCATTTTTTGGTCAAATGCCTGTTAACATAAACTCTGCTTCCTCAGTACAAGTGAAATCTGCTCTTCTCTGTGCAGTGACTAAAGTTTACAGTGGTAGCAGGCAGCTGTTGTCAATCTCATTTAATTTATCACACACTTAAAAACAAAAAATCTGTAACATCAACAACTGCAGCAAAGCTACATTGCTCCATCAAAGGCCAGTTGAAAGAAGACTGCAAGCTAAAACATATTGACGGAGAAAATGCTGGATTTAAAATACTACTAGAAAATCGGCTTTGTAAATGTTTTATGAGAAAGGAGATGCACTCTAGCGTCCCAGGTTAGAAAGAGGCTTTAGCAAACTATGGGCTGAAAGGACACAAACTTCAAAGCTTCCGCAATTTGTGATCGTCCACTCATGCCTGTGGCCTCTGCTGTCGGCTGACAGAGCAACAGACAGAAGAGGGAGCAGTCGCTCGTTCACCAGCTGAGGTTTAAAGACCACGTCATCATAATATGACTCGAAAGCACTCTTAGAGGATTACAAATCATTGAAGCTTTTATAAAACCAGCTCTTAAGTTTGACCCTTACCCATCTCGCAGCGCGTGCTGCCCACTCCAACTCCATACTTCTGTGTGGATTCAATAGCAGCATCGGCACAAGCCCCGACGTTCTCAGCAAATCCGAGGTAATTGTAAGAGCCCATGTTGATGACGCCCTTCGACACTTTCCCTGTGTGCCTGAGAGAGAGACAGAGGATTGATACCCTGATTTCCATCAACATCACGGCCTGCATAATGATCCTAGTTGCATGCGCTCGGACTGCCACGATTATGGCATTCTTTAATTTCCTTGTGGCAATACAGTAGACGAAATCTAGCAAAATCAGAATAGTTATTAGCCATTTATTTCAGTGTGATACTTTTATCATTGTTTTGATACCAGACTGTGCTTATACGACCTCTGGCCAAGTAATAAGACTGTTTTTTGTCAGTGCCATGTGACAGATCCTGGTGCCTTTAACATACTTTCTGAATCACTGCTGATGTCATTCTTACTATCAGACATACAAGGTCAGTGACTGAACGTGCAAATCAATGAACTTCCTGTTGAGATGGGAGGGAGTAATGACCGTCAAAGACAACGCCTCGATACTGTATCTATCCTGCGCACGTACAGAATCTGATCAACAAACACTCACAGCAAAAAACACAACACAGCATCTTACTCAAAGGTCCAGTTGTAGTCGTTGGAAACTCTCTCCACCAGGTCCATCTTAGCACCAGGGACGCTACAGATGGGCCGGTTCCAGTTGTCTCGAATCCTCATGTACAAGTTCCTGGTGTAAAAGTTCTCAAAGTCCTGATAGAGGGGGACAAAGTCCTGCGGGAGTTGGGGGGGGGGAAAGTGAATAAAATCTGTTAAGTTCATGACTTCTAAAGGCCATCTTTATTCTGTTGAAGACAATGAAAACAGTCAACAGATGAGTTTTGAACCACATTTGAAAAGGGTAAGGTGTGAGAGGCATTCGGCGCTGTGACAGCTAATGTGGCAGGTGCTGACTTCTTGATCTCCACTAGGATATCTAAACATTTAAATATGAAACCCTCGGTGATGTGTGCTTTCATCTATGACTATTTCATCTTGCAACTTCTGCCTGCAACTGAAATACGTTTTGAGGAAAGATTTAGATTAGATAACATGCTAAGCTTTTTCAAGAAAGTCTTGTTGTGATTGGTCTGCTCGATGATTCTAATTTGAAACTGTATTAGCTTTAAGTGACTTCACATTCACTTTGTCTTAAGTCAGCCTTTACATTCTAAATAACTAATTATACGACTTTACCTTCTGCTCCTGTCTCTCCCGAGCCACATTGCATTTCTCGATGCTCCAGTGGCGAAGGAAGTCTCGGAGATAACCAAAGACGGTGAGGATGCCGTAGCCCATGTAAGTGAGCACAGCCACCAGAAGAGGCGTCTCCTCGAATGATTCCAAGAAGGGCTTCTGGTACAGGCTGGAGTTGTGTGTGACATTTTGGTTCTGAGGGCAAAATGAAGTAAAATAGTGTGTCATACAAGTCTATAAAAGTTAGTATGAAATGAAATATTTGATTACAGCTATAATCAAGCTCAAACCAAAGACTCTTTCTGTAAATATATAAATCGTAGCCTGAGACACAGATTCAGGGGTAATAGTAATGTTGAAAACACCCATCCCTGCAGTTGGTTTCTCCTTACAGGGTTATAGTTTATCTATGCATCAACTCTGTTTACACACCGAGTCTGCCTCACTAAGTAGTCCAATAAATTGTGATAGAAACCAGCCAAACTAATCCGGTATAAGCTGGGCACACACGTGACGACAGCAGGGCAAACTTGTTAAAATTGTGTTTTTCTTGGGAAAGAAAACCAATAAATGCCACAATAAGCACATTAACTCACAGAGACCTGGCCGTGCACCAGTGAGCAAAAAAATGGCCATCAGATCAGGCTTCTAATTCATTGACTTTTATGAATAGCAATATTGATCGTGGATTAAGGGGACCATATGTGGTGGTCACACATCAGAGGTCCACCCAAAAAATAAATAGAAAAATAATATCATCATTATAAGCTAGACTTTAAACTCACTCCTGTCTACAAAACAAACATTAAACAAATGAGGGCAGTCACTCATTATAGACTCCGGCCTGCAGACTAGCAGCCATAGCTCATGTGACTAGTCATGCTTCTCCAAGAAATACCTCTTATCCAGGGAACAAGAGGGCACTGCAGTGTGTGTGTGTGTGTGTGTGTGTGTGTGTGTGTGTGTGTGTGTGTGTGTGTGTGTGTGTGTGTGTGTGTGTGTAAAGCAAGTCAAACAGGTCCCTGTCTCTGGCTCTGTCTCAACTGTGAGCACAAAAACACATTCACATCCAGGTACACAACTCAAAGAGGAGCAAACCACAGCAGCTAAACGCAGGTCAACAGACGTCATATTTGTTCAATCTTTTATACCTGTGGACAAACGGGGAGTGCAAACACGCAGACCTGTGCCATTCATTTTTCGCTACACAGCAACTCTCTTACCAACGTACTGTGAGGAAATCTACTTTCTCACATGCTTGCTCTGCAGCTCCTGAGACGATGATTGTAATGAAAAAGACAAGGCATGTGGTGCCGTTATCACTCTAAATCTTACGGAGAGTAAATGAGTGAGTCCTCTCCCTTGTTAATTGCCCATTCACATCTTATTTGTACTCAGCGATAACCGACACTCCCCTCTCTGCTGAAAGCTGTTAGTGAGTTCATTATTCCTGCTTGCTCATCAACATCCCACCTATGAGCCTTTCCCTTTACTTTCCATAAGGGATTTAAGTTAACTTAATATGAAAGATGCATGTTTAGCTGCAGATCATAACCCAGGTGGACATGAATCACTTGTCCTAGACGGAGATGCAGACTCAGTAGAAAATGTTCTACATTCTGTACTTGTGCTGTAAGAGTCAACAGGTGAGTCCCTTGACATGGACAAGCAACAAGACAGACAGAGATCGTGTGTGAGCATCTAGCTGCAACTTCAGGCCGTTTTATCAACAAACAGCAGAGCTCCTGTCAGACAGGAGGATGCCTCTTTTCAGTGCTGATAGCAGTCCTGACATTAGACATTACTAACTTAAGTGTAGGTAGATACTGGTCATAGTATCATAGGTGTCTACACTTCACACTGTTTACATAAAAAGGATTCAAAACACTGGCCTCGTTCAATGGTAAATGTTTCAAAACATTACATGTTATACCACAAGTGGCTCAAAATAACTAACTTTGTTAACGAATGCACATTCTTCAGTTCAACTTGAATAACATTTCTGATTTCAGGTATTTATATGCAGTTGTGCACTTCAAGGTTGATGGAGACATTATGTGCAATGGATGTAATTGGTATGACATCAATAACATCTGGACCTCATTGTGTAAACCCACTGTATGTTGAAATAAGCAGTCTGAGGCTTTAAGCTGTCGCGAGCTTGGAATGTGAGGTTTCCAAAAACGAGAGGTCGTGCATTTCATTCAGCTTAAACAGTAGTAGGTGTGCCTTTTAGATTGATCTTCAGGGTTACATCGTAACTAATCAAAACAAAAAAAACAACAGCATGTGTGTGTGTCTGCATACCCCACCTCCACCAATCCACATACACTGTTTTCTGTGTTTCTACCCTCGGAGGGACCACACCCTTCACAGCCAGGAGACATTCCTCTCCCCCTGAAGTGTCATCAGGAGGCAGAGCTGCCCTCCTCTCTCCAGAGAAACACTGACAAGAGGGCTACTCTGGTAATAACACAACAGAGCACTTCCCTTCATCATGCTACAGTCAATGTAAACAGATACCGGTCTAACTTCACCAGCAATTCACAGTTCACAGCTCTCACACAACCTCTCACACACACACACACACACACACACACACACACACACACACACACACACACACACACACAACAGGGTGTAGAGTTACAAACAAGTCACCACTACAATCCTCCCTGATCAGGTAGCAGGTAACCACCAAACAAGAGGTGTTAAAACTCGTAAGTGTAACTAACATGGCACATAATACTATTTACAAGCTAACATTTCGTTCAGAAAATCTTGAAGTTCTTAAATGCCAATTATTTTGAAAGCCTTGTGGTTGTGAATGAAGTAGTAGACATTAAATTGCCAGTATTGGCAGCAGCTGGTTTAAAAATGTTGCATTGGGACAAAGCGCTTGGCTAGCACACAACGCTGGGCATTATATAAACTGAATGTTTACTTCTTACATCAACACTAATGTTTTACAGTTTACTTGTGAGGCTGCCGCCATTCAGCCACAGCTCACACTTTTCATGGGCATTTATTAACCAAATAAAGTGTACAACAAACTCAGTATATGTAGCCGCAATATGACCACCGAATGAGAGAGCTAACATTATTTTCTTAATTCAAGCTACGGTACAAAACACCCCAGTCCCCTCCGGTATCGAGCAGTTGACGGTCGGGCCTTGCTTACCTTGTCTCGGGGCCGACGATACTTCTGTGGTTGCTGAAACAGACAGTGGTTCTTCACGAAGCCATTTTTACTCGATTTTTTACCATTTGAGGTCCGGTGACAGGCGTCTCCGTTTAGCAGCTTGTTCGCGGAGCTTTCCGTCATCTTTGTCGGACCCCTGTGAGTGGATAGTTGACGATTTGAAGTTGCCCAACTTGTGTAAGGTTTGTCGTGAAGTCATGTATGAGCTGGGGGAGAAGACGGATTAAACGCCCACTCTGCTGCACTGTGGTCGCACAAGCCTACCGGAAATACACGCCCACGAGTAATTTCATTGGGCGATGCTGAGACTCCACTACAAAGATCGTCTATACAAATACAATTCATTACACTGACCAGGGTCAGAAATACGAGATAATATGTCCATTGTATTTAGCCTCCCAGAGTTTAGGGGACTTTATCAGCAATTCGGGGCAGTTTATTTTTAATAAGAACGGCTGGTTATTGGTTGATAAAAGATTATCTGAAAAGCTGTTGATTAATTTCTTTGATTAGACCACATTCTGAGTTTTTAGCTTTGGCCACAGGTTACAATAAGGCTATGCTTGTAACTCATTTAAACTTTATTTCACTGGATAATGTTTATTGTAAATTATTGTGTTTATTTACAGGTACACCTGTTTTTACAGCCTACCTACAAATCAATATAGGCTTTCTTTTTCTTTATAGTCTATATGTTGTTAAACTTTTCGACAGATACTTTAATTTTTGGATCCATCTTTAGTGTCAAATCAGAATTGTCAAGTTAAGATTGAAAAATAATTCATTCATTCATTAGTACTCAATGGTAAAATGATGATTTCAACTTGGATCACTACTTCTACTATGTTTCAGGTACATTAATGGTAAAAAAGTGTGAGACATCTTCTTTCAATTCTTACTCTTTGTTAGGCGTCAACCTCTCTCCAGCGTGGGACGTCCTAACGCCTAGCCCATGGAAATAACCCATAATAACCTTTGCTCAGGAGTCAGCTGAACCCTCCCCTCCACTCCTTCCAGTGACGCTATTTCTTACCTGGGCTGGGAAGATGCTGAACATGGGTCAAGGCCAACTCCCACCGGAAAGAAGTAAAGGACTAAGCTACACTAAGCCACGCTATTTCAGAGTGGGACAATTTACTTCACAGCCTAGAAAAGTCTCCCACCTCTTTGCGCAAGTCTTGTGTTTTTCCATTAAATAATAATCGAGTGGATTGCGTGACTAAAAATTAACATAAACAAACACAACATTTACCTGATGAGCCTTTTATTGCCCTGGTGAAACCTATAAACTGGGACCTTTTATCTGAATCACACCAGGCTATGTCAACATAATCTCCAGTCTCACCACACCTCAAAGTGGGGCTTCCTCTCTGACAAAACAACTGCATTGCTTTATAAAATAAATCCACTGCTTTGTGACCATGGTGTTCTACAGGGCAGAGGACTGCCAGCATAAATATTTCAGGTACATTGAGAAGGGGAGAAGACCTCTGGTGTAAGAGACTACAGCAACAATAGGCGGGTTTCCTGGAGTCACAGTGGACCTCTAGGTTGTACTTTTCTCTTCCTGTTTGGGGCACATGGACCAGTGGAACGTGTCTGTCAGCATGGCCCCCGCTATTTTTGTGTATGTATGAGATAAGATTTGATTGTTTGTATAACACTCCACCGTGAGGCAGAATTACCATGTCTCTCCCTTCCTCCTCTTTTTGCATGTGATTTGTTTGTGTGTATTCATGTACAGTTGCAAATGCAACATCAGCTCTATAGTTTCATAAACCTTCTCCTACTTCCACTCACCTAGATGGCACTGTTGGACCACGCAAAGGTTGAGCCCAGCCTATGAAGAGACCTTGAATCACAGTAGTGCTGATGTTGTGGGTTGTAGTTCAGGGTTTGGTTACATGGGTGTTCAGCTCACAGTTCCTATAAGGTGTGACATCCATGAGTAAGACATAAGAGATAACATCTGATGACATGATTCTGGAATCAATTTTCAAACGTTTCCCTCTTGTTGCGGCTCAAGGTTGTAACCTTGAGTGTGGAATAATAAAAGATTGGTCCGGCCAGCTCTTGCCAATGTGCCAAAAGGCCGTAAAGCTCCCATCCATTCCAAACCTGATATAGGTGATAAGGATCCAGCTTTAATAGGATCAAAGGCAGGGTTAAAAGGAAAGAGGATCTTCCCTCATTGATACAGACACAGCAAGGAGCTTAGAATGATTGGAATTTGTTACGATTAAACACTGGATGTCAAACAGACCTTTAATAGATAAGCATTGTGTATGTCGCTGTTATGATCCATAAAACTGGCTGGCAAATGTTATGTTTTTTTTTGCAGCAGACCCATATGTAACATCAATCCCAAATCTAACAGGGATAATTGGGATGCTGGACCATGAACTGTTAAAAAGAAGTTGATGTTAATTCTGGTTTAAAAAGTGAAGCCAATGCGGAAGTTGCTCAAAACGGCATTCATTTTTATGGTCAGCAGGTGGGGACTCTACAGGGTGGGAAAAGATATCAGATTGTATAAAGACAGATGGTAAATGTTTTATAAAACTGGAATGGTCTCCATAGTTTTAAGCGTTTTTCAATGCAGAATAAGTATTTTAATGTAAATTATGGTCATATTTAAAGAAGAAAAAAAGCAATAAAGCATGATAAGATTCAGGGCTTGGTGACAGCAAACACGCCAAACTTGAGGCCTGCAAAACCAATGGTGGCTACATCCTCTTCTTTTATGCAGTCTTTATAGTGGGCTCAACAAGTACAGTGAAAAGTCATTTTACCAATTTTCAACCATCTTTGAGATTGTATTTATCTGTTGCAACAAATAGCTTACAGCTAATGTTTGCACGGTGGCCAGGTAGCATCCTTACTGGGCCCTGCACAGAAACTGAGTTAGTGATCTACAGCATTTGCTGAGATATACCATGACTCCAAAAATGACTTGTTTTTCTGTATTACTCATTTTTACTGGATCTATAACTGTTTTCTCTATTGCATCATAAACACAATATTTGATATTTTATGTATGTGGCTATAAAGACTTTTGTAATGGACCAACATATAATCACCATAGAGAATATAAAACATTATAATTGCTGTGTCTCCACTGACAAGGTCACATGTCGATCCTGATGTTGTTACAGTAGCCTTCAGACGACAGACGATTTCTTATTCACTGAAGATGTATTCCCACTCTCTGTTGCAATTTCCCTGCTTTGATGTTATCTAATGAAATCATCAGGAGAATCAATCTCTCCTCCTATTCCCCCGACAACCTATTAAGACCCCAACACTGCCAGTGAGGAAATCTAGGCAAGCAGCCATTTTTCATACTCCAGTGGCATCCAAATGTGGCTGATAACAAATGATGAAATCACAATAGGACACAAGTAACCATGTAAATGAGTATGAAGGAGTGTCTTCAATGGTAGGATTTATAGGATTTACACTTCTGCACGAACAAAGCAAGTCTAAGTCACATGCAAATGTGTGATACATTCAAGAGCTGACTGATAATTGCTGCAGTCAGTGTGTCTATAACCTGAAATACAGTGTCATTGACTATTTGAATAGAAATTTAAAGGTGTACACAAGAGATATATTTTATGACTCTAGAGGCAACATACATCCATCATCAACACACGTGCAATACATTTGACTTTTCTACCACAAGTTTCCATTCAGAAGCTCTTCCGTCCGATAAAGACATTGGCTTAGGCGTCAATCACTTCCTGTCCCCGCAAATCCCAGAGCAGACGGCGTGCATTCCCACCACGGTTGGTTGGGCCCCGCTGCCAAAGTATATGTGGTAGGCTGCTTTCTGACTGACACACCCATTAGAGATTGTTACGCCTGTCTTAGTCTTCCCAACATAATAGATTATCCACAGAGGGAGCCACTGAGGAGACGGTGGAGTCTGCTCTCTAGGATCCAGGTGAGTTAGACGGGACAGACAGATTGACATCATGGCAGACCATTTTCCAGTGAGCAGTAGACTTTGTCCGACTCTAGGCTGCTGCTATAATGATGAGTAAAATCCGGCCCAAATAACTAACTGAACTAATGACTAGAAAGTGAGTGAGTGACAGTGGACAGACAGGTAACTCAGGTGTGTGATGCTAGACGTGAACATTAGTTTGACAGATTAGGTTTACACACTCTGTGGCTTTGTCCATTGTATTCAAACTACATATTCCCAACATGAATTAAAGCGACAGTCTATTTATAATAAACAATATGCAGTTATGACAAGGCCCAAAGGGAAGCTTTAGATTAAAATATGGAAGCAATATTTGAAGTAACATTCGAAGACGGGAACATATTTCAGTTAGGGCTGAATAGAGATTGACAACATGGCCGCTCCCCAAAAAGTGAAGCCAAAACTTTATAAACCCCCTAACAAGGTATGCAATGCTTTAAATTAGTCAATTTTGAGTGAAAATTCAGCGTATACATATTTTTCCTTTGGCATGTTTGCAAGCAGCATAAAATAACTAGTCTTTGTTGTAAGCACTTTAAAGTCAGTAGATCAGAGACTTGAGTTGGGATCTTGAGGGTGGCCGGCTCAAGTCCTGGTACGGACTAAAGGCGCGGTCACACTGGCAATCCGTACCACGCCTAAGCACGCTTCACCCCTAAAGTCAAGTTCGTTTGACCAGTGTGACCGCTTCATACCGGACTGCGCGTCCCTTTAAAAAAAAAAGAAATCTCGAGTCCGCCTGTTTGTGAACTGAGCACGCTTCATAACATAAAGCTATGTATGGGCTGTATTACGACGCTATATACAAGAGGTAATCGTGCTTAGGCACGGTTAGTCCTGGAGCAGTGTGACCGCAGGCCGTGCTGGCAGGGGGGAAGGGGGGGCAATCGTCCTTGAGTACGGCACAGTTCGGATTGCCAGTGTGACCGCGCCCTCAGTATGGAAATTGTGACTGGTTGCTGGAGAGGTGCCAGTTTAGGGCGATGTGCAGGGCATTAAATCCCCAACTGTTCAGTGTGCCCGTCCACCCCTTTGGGCTGCCTCATCAGCCTGACATCTCTTCATTAATGCATGTGTTTATTTTGGGTCTGTGTGTGTGTGTGTGTGTGTGTGTGTGTGTGTGTGTGTGTGTGTGAGTGCGTGCGTGCGTGCGTGCGCGCGCGTGCGTGTGTGTGTGTGTGTAGCATGTCTTTCTTTAACAGAGTGAAACGTTGAATTTCTCAGGGATTTATAAAGCATATTAAAATAATGATTTTTTGTAAAATTGAATTGAATTAAAAAGTTAGTGGCTAACAAGAGGCAGTATCAGAAGTATAGAGTCATGTATCTGGCTACTTGACAAATCTTAGTCTGGAATCGTCTCTTCTTTGGTTCTGTGTGTTCATTCCCAGACAAAAGTTTACTGCTCTGTAGTTGACAAATTACCAGCCAGGTGTTACATCTGCCATGTAGTGGTGGAGATATAGCCTACACAGGATTTACAATTCACTTAACAGACGCTTTTATCCAAAGTGACGTACATCAGAGAGTAAGTACAACACAAGCAAGGATCTAGAAAAGAGGAAACAATGTCAGTAAGTGCAAACAAACAGCTTTATTTTAGCGAAGTTTTTGCTACAACTTCGTTAAGAAAGGGTTTATAAGAAAAGTGAGCCTAAATCCAAACAGAGGGGTCGATCGTTAATATAAAAAAAGACAAATAAGTCAAAGGAGGACTCCAAAAAAAGCTTTCCAAGCTACCTCACATTGAAAGAAAGAAAGTCCACAAAAAAAGTCTAACTTCAACATGGCATGATTTCACTTTGAGAAGCATTTTTTACCAGTTTTGTTTTGCTTCTTAAAATGACTCATCTGTCCAAGCGGATGAAGAACAGTGATGCTGTCAGAGAGGGAATAGGAGCATTGTCTTCCATGGATGTGGGTGTGCTTCTTGAACAGAACAAAAAAGGCTTCTTCTGTCACAGTTGCAGCCTTCAATACTGCAAGAGAGGAGCAAATCTCATGGAGTGAGATAAGATCGCCATCTGGCCAGCGTCTTCGACAGGTCAACATTGGCAGTGGGGACATTTATCACCCAACTTATTGCTTTGCTGCCACTGAGGGGAGGAAGGTTGTAGAAATATCACAAAAGGCATCACAAAACAAACTTAAGCGCTCCTCTTGCAGGTCCAAAGAGCGGTAAGATCAGTGCAACAACTCAATATTGTTTATTATTTCTGGGTTTGTTTCCTTGCGGAGAAGAGATAAGGAGTTATCCATCACAGCCTCTCTGTCTGCAACCTGAGGATTCCATTATGGTCGAACACAATATGTGCACCGTTTACATCAAGCAGCGCACAAAAGCAATGCCAAGGAACCAATTTCCTCTTACCTTCATGAATAAGAATCTCATTCATCTTCCTCTGTGTGCATTCATAAAGGGAGACAAGAGCTGAGTGGAGACCTTTTATCAAGCTGTCCCTTACATTTCCACAATGGTCTGAGGACAAATGCAGGCTGAGAGAGAGCAAATCTTTCCTGTTGTTTTGAGAAAAGAACCAGGCAGGATTAAAAAGCTTGACTCGAGTGTTTACGTTCAAATACCTTTTTTTATTTCTCTGTTGCAAGGACTTTAATAACACTCATAAATGTTGCTACAAAACCACAAACAACAATCACTATTCCCACCATGAGTCCGTCATGCTAAGATGGTACATGTCAGATCGATTTCCTCACACTGACATTCACACCAGGCCCTCACAATAACCCCCTGCTGTCCTTAAATCACCCCACACTGGTAGCAGAGTGACTTCCCATCCATCCATTCATTTAACATTTATACACACACACACAAGTAAGGATGCACACCCCTGATCATGTGCCTCTGTTGTTACACAGCAGGTAACATTGCAGCAAGGATTTATTCTTAATTACTGTTAGGATACTGATAAACACAGGAAGAATCCAAAGGGAGTGGGGAAATATATAAATAAAGGGAAATAAAGGTCAGTGTTGTGGTTTTTCTTGTTGTTTTCTCAGGTGGAGAGGGGAGACGGGGACAAACCACCGCCTTTCCTCCTCAAGCTTGTGAGTCTGTCTGCTCTCCACAGGAGTAAAGGTCAATGATAAATCACATCAGAGCCACTTTGCTGTAATTGAGTGAGGGTTTTAATGTGCCTGGTTCCTCAGTTGTCCTCAAGACGAGAGGCAGAGGGAAGCTGGAGAGCCTCACAGTGACCTAACAGGTGGTGAGAGCTGAGATCTCAAACAGTGAGGAGGACGTTATAACAGGTAGCATTTTTAGCCCTCCAGTTTTTGACACTATTTCTGTTCTGCCATAGTCATGAAATCTCTTTAAAATCCGGAGTTTGCATTGTAAAGTCTGCCATGTCGTTAATGGATTTGAATGGCGTTAAAAAGGTGAGCCCCATGATCTCGAGGAGGAAACATGTTTGCATAAGTACAGTCCCAGCTTGTTTTTTTTCTCTTGTACGATAGTTCTTAGTCATTTTAAAAAAATAAATAATTTGGGATTGTATCACAAAGATGCTCTTGGCTTGCCCCAGTAAGTGTGACAGGGTGGGAGCTGTAAAGGGCTTTCAGTGGTAGGTACATTACAAAGGAGCCATTCAGGTGCAGTGCATTTACCATTCACAGCCACAATGCTGAACCTGGGCCGGCAATACAGGTCAAAAAAGAATGGGGGAAGTCACAGTAGCTACATCCACTACATTTATGGAGTCAATGGTTTATACCCTCCAAAACATTTTATCTTAGCAGAGCCTCTGAATCCATAAAGATCTTCGTCAGTCATATCGAGTGCTCTCTTTTAAAACTTTTATCAATCGGATCGGCGAAGGACCCGCTCTACCTCAGAGCCACAACTGCTGTCAACATCTTGGCTTTTTTTGGTAGGGCATGAAGCGACCACATTTGGACAACAAGTTGGATTTGCATGCGTACATTTTAATGATCTGTCATAGTAGTATAGATATCAATAAAAGGCAGTGACACCCTTAAGCTTACCCTGATTAATACTTGATTTCACTCTTAATGGCACCATCATTTACTAAGTTAACATCGTACTGGATCGAAGAAAACTGGATACTGGCAATTGGGACAATACATTCTTTACCAAGGTAATTAATCAACTGATAAAAGGAGTAATTTCGTCACTGCTTCCAGACTTTTAATGTTCTTATTACAACTGTTGTTATTTGCGCATTAAACCATGCACAGCTTCTCCACTGCACTGTTTGTGTTCTTTATATTCTATCATGTGTTTATATGATTTTTTATATTTTCATCTTATTCTATAAGTTCCCTGTCAGCAGCATCACTGTTAATTTGTAACGCTTTTGACTATTTTTGCCTGTATTTCTTTGCTAATTGTTCAGCACCATAATAACCCCATGTCAAATTCCTTGTAAATGTACTTGGCAATAAGTGGCGATTCTGATTATATTCGCCCCCTGCTGGCCATTTGAGATAATGCAGGTTTAAGGCATCTCTGCTTTTTCTTCACTTTTAAAATCAAGAAGCAACAGCCACTTCTTCAATAAAGTCTATGATTTGAAAATGTGGAGATAATCTTCACAGTTATACACTCTCCATTAAATCCACATTGATATCCTGGAAAACAAAAGTGGCTTTAAGTTTGTCAACTGTGAAGAGCAGGAGCAACTGAAGCTCAGGCAGAACATTTGCCTGGCCCTGCTCATTTTGAATCCCCCAAAGTAATCCAATCATCACTTGGCTTGGGTGCTCTCTAGTTTGGAGCTTCTCATGGAGTTTATCCAAAGTTTTAAGACAATATTTTTTCTGATGCTGCTAAAAGGCGAGCCATAAAACACAGCATAAAGTCTTGAGCTGTGAACAATACAGGAAGCCATAACTACAAACACTCCCCATTGAAAGAACATCAATTATGTGCACATAAAAAATGTCTGAGTCCTATTCACGCATGAGTGAAATATGGCACTGTGCGAAGATTTGTGAGTCTGCTGGGCGGCGTAATGCTGGGATGATTATTTTCTGACGGCAGGGAAAATAAAACTGTCAGCCTGCATAAGTCATAATTAATTGAAATTAATGGAACCAGTTTGGGTCTAATCATCGCATAAATTGCAGCGCCCATTTCTGGATAAAAAATGTCAGTACTCACACTTTGAAATAGATGGCTTCTGTAAATACATATTGGCCATTTAATCATCTTTGTAAATGGGATGCATTACTCGGAAGTGATTAAAAATAGGGAAATCTAATACGGGAAAACTATAATAATTAGACCGTTTATGGACTTTCTACTCGGCCACTATGTTGTAAAAGTTTAAATTTCTTAGCTCCAAACTTGACTGAACGAAGTTGAACGGAGGAGACATCGTTTCAGTTACAATAAAAACGTAACACATGGCACACACTATATGAAATTTATTCCATTGGAAGTAATGTACAAGAATTATAAAGATGGTTTGCTTTACATCTTACACTCAAGTTTATACTGCTGTACATATCTGCCATCACACACAGGCCTTAACTGTGCTCACTAACACACCAGGGGCTTAAATTAAAACCAGCTGACAAGGTGAGGGACAAATGAGAAACAGTTATGTGAACAGCACCTGCTGGGTTTAAACTGTATACACGTAAAAAAAAAAAAGAGGGAAAAAAGGTACAATAATTAAAATCTAAGAGTATCAATGGTCAGAATATTGTGAAATATAACGTTCAACAGCTAAAATGGCCTCGGCTTTACTGTGCAGTGACACTTTTTCAGAGGCAGAGGCTGACATCACACATACGACAGTTATCAGTTTAGCTTCACTTGCTTTATATTTACGTTGTTCCACTCGAGTCAAATTTAACATGACACTGAATGATGTTAACATAAAGCAGAGCAGACAACAAATGTGACAAAAAAAGAGAAATCATGAGCCTCTTTCGCAATCTTCCACCGTCTGACACTAAAACAAAAAACCTGACAGAGGATTCCTGATAGAGACTTGGGTATATTAAAAAACTTCTCAGTCACTGTGTGGGTGCAGACTACCTCTTCGTCCTCTAATATGCTAGCAGCAGCCAAACATGGCCTCCGTGCCCAGCCCCTCTCACTCCTTTCTGCGTTTCTTGTCGTGGTAGTCGTCTTTTGAGCGGCTGCTTGTGGAAGGCCTCTTGGAGCCGCCGTGCTGCTTGGCCTCCTCCAAGAACTTGTCGAGACCGAAGGGATCCTCCTCGAACTGCACCGGACCTTCTCGCCTCTGTGCAATGTCGGCACCGGAGAACTCTTTGTCTGGTACAAATCTGATGGTGGACAGGGGGGAAAAAAGTGTTACACAAGTCCATATATTTTTCTCTTAGTATAAAATCATTAAACTCTCCTTAATATGAATTTTATTTAATTGTATGCTGTGGATATTTTTGTCATTCTCATGTTTCCTTAAAGCAGGAAAGAGGCAAACTTTTTGGAGGTGGGGTTTTTCTTGTTGTACAAATGTGATAAGGGAAGTCGTCTAGATCCAAAGTATCCGACTTTTCCACGCAACATCCGTTTTTAGGTCTCAGAAAATTTACTCAAGTCAAACATTTTCTTCCGTTGTTTTGCAGTGCGATGTAATATCCTGCAGCCACACAACATTCCTGGAGGACAATGACAAGCTGGTGACTAAACATATGGGACAGGCCATGCTCGACTAGTAGAGTGTGGCACCGCTGCCCCAAGGACAAGGGCTCCTGCTGGGGCGTCATGTGCACTCTTATCTAGTGCTTCAACATGGAGCAGAAATGACCTCAAAATAATTCAGGATATTGTTATTTATTTGGTAATTATAATTAATAAGGTTAAAACTTCAGCTGCCCTGTAGTCTGATAAATATTGCCCCTTGATTTGATTAAAAGATGAAATAATTCATGAAGCATAATTGTATTGGGGGGGGATTAAAGCACAGACTCAGGTTCAGGTTACTTTATTTGTTCCCGTAGGTAGACTGTTTATTCATGAGTCGCTATGGCTTTAAAAAAAATAGATAGATAACACAAACATGACCCAAACTAATCATAATTCAGTGTAAAATGAACCTAGTCCGACCCTTGTGTTTACATCATATACGCGAACCATTCAGATATTCTGACACCAATAAATGTCCCCGCTCTTTGGTGTTTTGTTAGTGTTAGTCTACGAGAATTTTACGGGTCTCGGAAAACAATAACGGTTTGTACATTTGTTTGTCAAAGAATCCAGGCATGTTACAATGTAAACTTATGGATAGCCATAACAGAACAATAAGTGTATGTTATTGAGAATTAAAAAACAGCAACAGATTCCATTGTACCTGTTGTTTTGCATGAGTGTGTCAAAGTCATCTGTGTAGGCGTCCTTGTCGATATTCTTGCTGGGTCTGTAGATGTTTGAAGCCATGTCTCTGCCACCGCGGAACGGCTGGTCATACACGTTGTATGTGTCGTCCTCACCACCTGCAAAACCACTATCCATACCCTAGGAAGGGAGAGAGAGAAGGAGAGGAAGACTTAGTGTTACAAAATGTATAAGTCCAAAAGATAAATACACAAATGTTTGTCAGGGGGTTTGTGAAAATATGTTCATGAAATAGATGTTGTGACTGGTTTATTTCCTTTTTCAACAAATAAAACCCTTTGTGTTGTGATTCCAACGAGAACAGATGTTTGAAGGAACCTGAATTCAACATGCTTTTCACACCACATTTGTACTGATGGAGCATGGTCCCTATGATTTATTCAAACCTTGCTCTGGTTGAAGAGTCTCTGGTCGTATTGGGCCTCACTGGCAGAGCGAGGGTTGGGCATGCCCAGAGCGATGAGCTCACTGATGTCCCTGTCCTGATCTCTCTGCAGCTTCGACCTGAGAAAAAGAACGACGACTGAAATTGAGCAAGGATTCACGCTAATAACAACAACAATGTGAAAACATAAAAATCTGCTTCAAAGTCTTTCTATTAACAATATTACATTCCCTTGAAAATCCGTCTTAGTGCAGCTGCATTATAGAAGAAAAAAACTAGTCATAAGAGAACTACAATTTGAGGGTGTTGTGTTACATAATAAACAACATCATTTTGTATTTGAAATTGTATGCATGCCTATGGGTAAATCAAAAGGTATCAATGATTTTGCAATTGAAGCTTTTGTCTTAAATGAAATGTGTGTGTACCAGACAAACTTTCTGGATTAAGTTCTCAGTGACTTTCACATCTTGACTGTCCTTCAGCAAACACCGTCTCAAAGTTAAAAGAAAGGTAATTTGAAAATAACAAGGTTTGTGCTTTCTGACAGCTGGAATGGTGATTGTAATGAGCTCTCCTCTGAATTTCAATTCCTCCTCTCCTCCAGGGACCCACATTTCTATCAAATGACAACCTGACAGTGCACATACAGATCACACACACACCGATCACTCATCTCTAATGCACAGTATGTGGATCACTGTGGACAAGGACTAGTGCCCGAGTACTCTTCTGAATCCTGCTGTGTTTGTTCATATAACTGCTGGTCCCATGAATGATTCAGCAGTGCGTCTGTGTGTGTATATATGAAGAGGTGATGGGTGGGTGAGTTCACATGCGGTGTGTTTAAAGTGCGTGTCCAGCACCTCTTATCAGGAGCAGCCCTGGAAATGTTCCTGTCGTGCTGTCTCTCTTTCCTTCTGTCATGGCGGATCTCGTCACGCTCTCTGGCCTCGCCGTCCTCGCCACCTGCTGCTTGAGACGGAGAGATGGGCGGACGGAAAGAGGGAAAAGGTGGTGATGACACACAAAAACAAAGATTTAAAATAAATAAAACAAAATGAGGAGGGGAGTGGGAGTCGGATGATGGGATATGTTGTAGTTGACATGCAGAGGTGAAAACAAACAAGGCGATAAAGAGCAGGACAGATGGAGAGAGAAATGGATGTTAAGTGATGTTAGGGATAATGAAAAAAACAGATGGTGTAGGCATGGAAGAGATGTGAGGCAGGTGGTTGAGACACAGTAGAAAGAGGGAAGATTAAGCAAAGAGAAACCCTTAGAGCTCAGTAAAGTTAAAAGACAAACACACAGCTGACAGATGTTGAAATATATAGTAAATATCATATTTGGATTTTGAATTATTTTTCTGTCATGTTTCTAAATGGTCATTTCAAAGTATGCACTAAACCAGGACATGTAACACTCATTTTTCTGTATCAAAATCTGTATGAATTATCAGCAGGGTAGCAGAAAAGTTTCACAGCTTGCTGCTCCTGTCATCTCTGGCAGGGTGAAAAATGCTGTCATCACTTATGCCACACATGTTCCAGATTTAGAAGTGGCAACAGCGACAAAGTCCGCTCCAGTTACTCAGAAACACACAAATGAGAAACAACCTTTTTGCCCTTTATCTACAGGACTCACCTTTGTCCCCATGGCTTTTGATCCCTGCCCTGCGATCTCGAGCCATCTGGGCCAGTTCCCTCAGTTTTTCCTCCTTCTTCTCCTTCTCCTTTTGGGCCATCTTCTTCTCAACCTGAGCTCTCATCTCCACTGCCTCTCTGGCCTATTGAAACATGCCAATATGATGTAAATACGTGTAAATAGGCAAACATTCTGTAATCCGAGACAATTAGGATTGATGGTGTAGTACCTTTCTATCAGCAATGTAGAGCGCCTCAGCCAGCTTGGCAAAGTTTTCATTAATGTGAACTGTTTGCAGCCCCCTGCCATCAGCAGCCAGACGTTTGTCAAGAGGAATAGTGTAACCCTGAAACATAAGAAATAGGTTTAGAAGAAAAAAAAAAAGGCAAGGGTAATCAAACTAGAATTACCATAAGAACTGGTGTCCTTCAAATCCATTATTTATCAAAAATAACCCTCATGATCCACTCAACGTGTTTGACGTCCACTGACTCTGGTGTCACATTACCTTTGCGTTCTTCCAGTTGGAGATGCATGGAGGAATCTTCCACTCCTGCTGCTCTTTGACTGTCATCTATGACAAAAAGAGAAACTCTGTTAAACTATTTATTTGAAACCATGCAAATATGTTTGTTTTTTTTCAATACAGCATAAAAGTACCAAAATAAGAAAACATTTCAGCTGTACCTTTCTGCTTGGGGAATGCATAACAGGGGCAGGCGGAGAAGGAGGTCCTCGAGGAATCTTTTTATTGATCCTGAAACACACAATTATATCAATTTAACATCATTTATGTCTAGTCGGGGGGAAAGAAAATGCACTAATTTTAAAGGAGTAGTTACACACTACCCTGTTTGCACTTGGGATGTTCCTAGTGAATAATTTCAGAGCAGGTTATACACAAATTTAAATTCAGACTAATCGACTACTCTCAAAATACTAAAATACTAATACCAAATTGAGCACAATTCACTTAACACAGCTAAACACAGAATCAAAATGTCAGCTGGTTAAATTGGTTAGCTGAGTGTGGCTAAAGTCAGCAGTGCTAGCACTGCCAGTCGTTGGTCCTCCTTGCAGGTTAACGTCCTCATGCCTTACTGGTTATACATTGCTCTGGTCAATATTCCAGTTTAGCATGAAACAGCCTTCATCTGTTTCACTGTGCTTTCCAACATCCAGGTAGTAGAGCATTATAGCAGTATGGTAGCAGCCATTAACTGGAGCTACTGCCCTGGCTACAAACGGGTGGCAGTGTTACAGTTTATACATGGCATTTCACCGGCAATAAAGGCCTGAATTGAAAAAATACTAATAATTAGTTTAACCGACAAGCAGGGTCCGAAATTAACACCCGCCAAGCGCCAAATGTAGGTAGATTTTCCGTTTGGCGAGTACATTTCAGAGGGCTATCCGCCACAGGGCGGGTAAATGTTTTACCAAAATGTCATAAAAACTATGCTGAGTATTCAGCGCGTTTTATATATCTGCAGCTACTTTTCCCTGCTCCTCTCTATGCTGTCATGACTGAGCATCGCGGAGCACGCTGAGAACGCACACACATACAGTACTGGAGCGCCAGCCATCATGCGCGGCGCGCCCCTTTGAACTTTTAGTGCATCAGCACACAGTTGATCCGTGATCCGTACAGACCGAGTCGGGAACACACGTGATCCGGTCAAACGGTCGGTTCGACTTTTCTCCGTTCACTCTCACCGTGTCTGCAGCTAACATAAATTTAGCAACGTCATCTCACAGTCGCTGTAGTCCCAGTCTGTGAACTTCCCCACTCTGACTCTGTGAAACAGCGCTGCGTTATAAACACTGCAGATATAGTGCGCGCTAAATGCACGCGCAGCAGGAGCAGTCAGAGATAGGCTACACACACGTCTAATAATGAGCAGGCTGATTATATTAAGTGTCTAATATTGTCAAAGCTTAATCAAGAGAAAACTTGTTTTGTGGAATAATAATTTATTATTCTCTGATGGAATTTGTTTTTACTCTATAATGTTGGGTGGCGGTTCAGAGGGGAGCAGGGGGGGTCTGGGAACTACTGCCTATTTAAAAAGTAAAGGCCAGCAAATACATTTTTTACATTTCTCAATTTCCTGATCTGATAAAATTATCGAATCTGTGACTTAAATCTGTGATTGATTCAACAGAAAATAAAGCCTTCTAAATTAAATGTACTGTAACAGATGTGTATGCGACACAAAAACACAAACTGTTATTTAGGCCGGTAAAAAATATATTTGGCCGGCGAATTTTTTCATCTACCCGCCACCTTGGCCGGTGAGTCAAAAAGTTAATTTCGGACCCTGCCGACAAGTAAAAAAAAAACAGCTGCCGTGCCGAGTTTAACTCTTCGTGGTTTAAGGTTAATCAGGCACATCCTAGTTTGCACAGGAGAATGTCAAAATGATGGTCACAACAAACCATGACCTATTAAGTGTCAAGCTTAATTTGACATTTTGGTCAAAAACTATTCTTTTTCAGAGGAAAAGCTTAATAAAATGGATCTTACTTCATATTGAAAGAGGAAATGTGCAATCATTAATGAAATTACATATAAAGACTGTGAAGACTTACTCCAGAGAAACTTTATGTGAACAAGAAATGAAGCATAACCTTCTAAATGAGTCTTCATTTAAATATTTACTTTAAATTATTCTGCTTCGCAGTAATTTATTCTCAATCAGCTGTCCCTCAGCCATTTCCTGCTTTTCAATTCAGATGGAAATGTAATAAAAGTAAACTATGAGAGGGCGCTCTTCAGGCTTGATTCAGCTAACTAGAACCCTTTTCCTGTATAATCATCATCTAAACAGTCAACACATGCAGGCTACATGTTAATGTATTCGACATCTTTTACTTACTTGAAACGTGGAGGTTCCATTGGATCTTTCTGCATTTCTACCATACGAATTACCCTCTGCTTTGCCCCCGAGTTAAATGCTACTCCCTGTTGGGACGGTGTGTATCTAAAGAGACAAAAAGGAATAAATGTGTCAAGATGCAAAAAAGGTTTGACTAACCACACATAAACAATACAAGTAAATAGATGACAAATTGGAATAAGTCCCATCACTACCTTCATCCCCAAACGATGTCAACATGAGCAGAACAATATTACTGTACCTTTTTACACTATGTGGTGACAAATGGCACTGAAATGGATTTCTCATTGATAAATACCTGATGTACTGTGCTGGAGCTTGTTTGTCTGCTGCTCTTACAGGCATAGCAGCAGCAATCTTTTGAGACACTTGCTTATCCAGAGCAGCCCGAGTCTTTTCTGTGAGCTACAAAGAACACACAACAAAGAAATGATGAACTGATTATATTTATATGATTCTAAACAATACATGTTCAAATAAAAAGGGAACAAAGAGATTATCACTTTTTGATTTTCATATAGTGAAAAGTTGATTTGACACATACACTTCCAGTTTACAAAATGAAATTGGTTCTACAGATTACAAAAATATTTTTCATCACACACGAACGCATTGACCAACACTGAATGTTTTCTCATATGATAAAAATAATGATACGACCTATATGAAATCAAAGCTATAGTCATGTAAACAGCTTAAACCAGCCTACTTCCTCCTCCCCCACACGCACATTACAGAATGGCTTACCTCTTTGACAGCCTCCTCATCGGGCCGCTGAAGTTCTGGAGTGTCTTCATTCAAAACTTCCTTTGGTAGAAGGTCTGTGTACTTGCTGAAGATCACCTGCAAAAATGAAATATATGATTGAGGTCATGACTTGTATCAGTGCAGTTGTTTTGATGTTGCTTGTGTAGACTTTACATTAACATAACATAATTGACATAAAAAAAGAGTTGATCAACCTTTATTTTTGTCATAACATATTGTCAGTGTAGGTACGGTTAATATTAAGACGGCAACTGACTGAGCATTAAAACAAGCTGGATTTTGTCTTGCCTAGCCTCAAAGGCAAGTATTGTTGGAAGCTAACTAAAACCTGTAGGAGGCCTTAAGGCATGTCTACTGGTTGTGCTTTTGACCTATTTTAGCATCTTTGGACAAAAGGGGATCAGTCTCTGAACTTGACTTACAGTTCAGTATCTCATGTAATGAATGTAAACTTTGTAAAGTGATAGTGGAGAGCATCCTTGCTGACTGCCTAGCCAGTCATGCATTCCTTTACCTTATCCTTGCCCTGTCCTTGTCTGGCAATGGAGTCATATTTGATCTTTCCTTCTGCATCCACCTGAACCGCAAGGGCATTTGATGTCTTCTTCTTCCTACCCATCTCCAGAGGAAACTGGGCCACATGGATCTCTGGGAAAGCACCTCCATCTCCAAAGTCCTGCAAACATAGAGATTTTAAATATATAAAACATATTTTGTGTTGATTAGTCTTTAATTGCTCACTAGCAGTGACACTTCCACATTTAATAAGCCATCTTTGACAAGGGACAATAATTATCTTCAAGCCCCACCAAATCAATGACACAAGCATTCGCAATAAAACAGTAGGCTATGTTTGAGATGAATATCCAATTCCAAAATAATTCACCTCAAATGTACGAGGCACCCAGCCTTTTCTGTGTCCGTAAGGAGGGGGCTCTCTACGGGACGAAACCAGGGCGGTGGAGTAGGACTTTTGAGCTCGGAGCCTCTCTTCTGCCTCCAGCTGGTCCTGGGACAGCTGGGTCGGCGCCGGTAAAAAGCTGGAGATTAAATAAAACAAGTCAAACTCTCATCGGTTTGTGTATGAGCTGCTGTAAGTCCTAGCTAGCGTTAGCCGAAAGCTCCACCGACTTTACCTCAACACAGCAGCGTTGTTTTTGAAGTGTTTGAACTGCCAGACAACAGGTGAAGAACGGAGTTCAAACATTTACGCTTTTATAGAACAAAAATGAAGAATGTAGCCAGTGCGGCACTTGCAAGTAGTTATTAAACTCTTGTTTTGTCACCATGGCAGCATGTTGCTACGCTAGCTAGCTAATAGCTACCGTTTAGCTTACCACACGCAATTTTAGCTGGCTAGCATTAGCTGATGCCGTTAGCTAAGATTAAAGACAAGGGAACGATGACGGACGGAGCTAAAACATCATTTTTATTTATTAAAAGTGGTCTTCAAGCTGCATAACATAATGTGGAGCCTAATATTTGAAAATATCAAGTATTAAAAGCACAAAAGGCCTCGTCGTAGTACTTACGTGGTCAGAGACATTTTCCTCTTTCTTCCTTAGCAAGGGACTGGGCATGCGCACTGCTTGAGGGGGCTAGACTAGATTTTGCCACATCCCTTTTGTGTATTTTGTGTTTCGTCATTAATATTATCTCAGGATAAACCTTTTCATCGTCGAGTTGGGTTCGTTGTTTTAACATAAATTATTTTTTATTTAGAGAAAAATAAAATCCATAATATAGAGACACTGCAAGACACTCACATATTTTTGCTAACACAGTCTCTTTATTATTATTTTAGAATCCATAAGTTACTTGTAGCCTGAAATTGTAATATAAAACTTGAAAAGTGCAATTGTTTCTTGAGTTATCCTTACATAGAATCTCTTTTACAGAATGAATATACACAACATTAGAGGTGAGTATTTTCTTTAAGAAGAGGTATTTATCAGAGTGTTGACATGACAAGAATTGGAAGGTCAACATGATATGTTGCTTTCGTGCTGTAAACTGAAAGAGTCAAAATCATTATAAGTATTAATTATGGATAATTTTCAGTATGAGAAACATCATCTCAGTTATGAGAGCATAGTAGGCTACGTAGATGTCTGCTCAGAACCCTGGATGGGTGCATCGTCAGTAGATAGTTATTGAATTGTACTAACAGTTGCGTATATAAAGTTTTTGCACACACTTATCACATCCAGCATAGTGTTATATGTAAATGCTACAGTGTCTAAATTCACAAGTAACATGATATTTCATTTTTAAGGGATTTTTTTTTCTCTGCTTGGGTCCTTCTGTTCCTTTAAACTTAAAGAGGACATATTATACCCCTTATCCCCCTTTTATAACAGTCCCCTGTGGTCTAAATGAAACAGTTGTGCTGTGCTTTGGTCAAAATATATCAAGCACCAGAGGAAGTTTGTGACCCTGTATAAACCAGATCAGTTTTGGTGTGTATGTCTCTTGACATACATAGTCTTCCCCTGAGTTTTCCTGGTAAGGCAAGGCAACTTTATTTATATAGCACATTTCAACAACAAGGCAATTCAAAGTGCTTCACACAAGACATCAAAAGCATCATGACAGAGGAAAAAAGAAACATTTAAATAGAACATTTAAAAATCAATAAAACAAACAATTCACAATCACAGAGAAGAACCATTCGGATATTCCTTGGCATTTTTTTTACTACCATTAGATCCCAGATTTGAAGGACTCACGTGAGATTTTCCCAGAATCCTGAAAATGTCTTGACAGGATGCATATTTTTTTGGTTGTACGCAGAACCTTCACTGTTGTATAATTATCCAATACTTAGGATTTCAATCCAATACTTAGGATTTAAATCCAATACTTAGGATTTGTGTAAGATTAAGGCTTAAATCTTACTTCAGAACAAGAGGTATCACAGAAAATGTCAAGTTCAGTCACAAATGTAAAACATGTAACTTCCAAATCGTTCACCCTAACTTTCTTTTTCTTCCTTACCCATGTGTCATAACACAACACCCATTTATCACCATGTTTTCCCCACATTGTTCGACATCATGAACCATTCGGAAATTCCTTGGCATTTTTACTACCTTCAGACCCCAGGTTTGAAGGACTCACGTGAGATTTTCCCAGAATCCTGATAACGTCGTGTTACGAAAATCGGTCCTGTGCCTATAGATCTTTGCATTTTGCATAACTTATATGAATCTAACAAAACAAAAACCAACAGATTAAATATTTATACATAGGAAACACATACACTTTGAATAATCCTGGTTAGCCTGGTTTCATTTACTGAAGTTTTTATTTAATGTAAGCTAGCCAAGGCCAACATGTTACTATAAATGTAGAGTGTTTGTATGTTTTAGTGTTGCAATGTAAGAATATTTGTAGTTGCATACCTTCAGAAAGTTTGACACTGAGCTATTATGAGATTCCAGCAATATATGCTATTAGGTACTACATAGACCCTTGAAATCGTTGGTGGTTTTCTACACCTGGGATCTTAGCAACTTTGAATTCCCTTTCTTTGTAGATTTTAATTTGAACGACATAAGAGAATGGCCATGGGCATGGCCATGCCTATTTTGGGGTTACTGAAAAGGTAACTTCTGTAGTGACAAAAACACCTGCTCAGCGCAATAAAGAAGCATAAGCACCAAAGCCAGACAACATTATCTTGTGTAAAATGGAAAGAAGAAAACCTTCAAGCTGTTGCAGGGATGGCAGAGATGCCATAAAGCACTTGTTTATAACCAAGAGAATTTAACAGAAGGAGAATAAAATAGCGTGATTTGTTTTTCTACCACATTGGAGGATTATGTAATGTCACATTTATAGACCTTTCAGTAATGATGAAAGTGATGAATATGGTGACTCACACTCTCCTGTCTTTATGATGCAGCAATAAAAGTGACCTCCCTGCTGTGAATGATTGGTAACTTGTTGGTCTTCTGTCTTTCTTTCTGTCTTTCAACACTAATAATTTTATCTCTGTGCATCATTTCCATCTCCCCATCACCTCTGTCTCTGTTCTCCCTCTGTCTTTTTTCCTTCCTCTCCCTCTCTGTTTCTCGGAGGAGGAGGCAATCTGTCAGTCGGTCAGCAGAGACGCAGTGTATTAATGTGACACAGGGTAAAAGGACACATCAAAGGAGATCAATCACCAGGCTGTGGCATGGGACACGAAAGCTTTTAATATACCCAATCATCAGGGTGCATCTCTTTGTGACCGTGCCTGGCATTTGGCATTGAGGAGCTTTATACTGTTCTGTCTGGCTGTCCCTGGACTTCCTGCATGCAGTTTGACTGATAAAGTGGTCATCCTTTCACCACTCAGCTAAAATCACCCTCCAGGGAGTTTGTAAGCAGTGCTTTAGAATTTTGATTGATTTCTTAGGGAAGGTAGGAAACATTGTTTTTTAAATGTCAGTTATTCTATGTCTTCAAAAAGGAGCTTTATTGACAAATGGATTTTATTTCTGAATGGGATCCCCTAAATTAAAAATACATCTAAAAAAATCCCTTGAGTGGGACTTGTATACCAAAGACCAGGGCTTAATGCAAGTCTCTCTTTTGAGTAAGACACAGCATTGGGGTAATATACTCATCATCTAGTCAATTTGATAATAGGTCAAACATTTTTCTGATGATAAGGCCATGCTATATATGTGGGGGCATCCACAGGCCAAGAGGGTTTTTTGATAGGAGCTGAGGTGGCAGGGCTACAGGCTAACGCTCCCAGCATTTAAAGTGTGTGGGTCCGAACCAAAACATGCGTACCTCATCTTCATCACACGTCTATAGTGTTATTGTCATAGATTGATTAAAAGATGGATGTTGTCTCAGTGACATAACCCATTGGTTTCTGAAGCACATTTTTGAAGCCCAGCGATTGCAGTTGTCATGTTGGAAATGCTGTCTCAACCAAACTTTCAGTTAACCTAGTAACAGGCAAAGAGGTGCAGCTGAGGTGGGCCTTAAGCCTCCTGACAAACAGCTACAGCATACCCGCTTGCAGTCAGATCAGTCAAGCCCCTAGTTATACATAACTTTCTCTCATAATATTAGAATGGATGACCCCCTGTACAGCGTGCGCTGATAAAGACATGACACATTTTGTTTTTGTACCAGGCCATAAACATGTTTATTTCAATAATGGGATGTGTGTGGGACTGCCAGGGCCAGCCTCAATTTGACACTTGAGGAACTGAAGTTTTTTGCACGTGTGCATTGGCTTCATTTTCCACAAGTGAGAATGTCGATTGATAACAGAGGAGTCAGGGCAAGGAGAGAGGATTGAATGTGCAGCTATAGTCATACGCCTATAACTAATCTTTAGGACACAATCCTTCCTAAGGTGCTAATTAGAGCAACCAACTTACAAAATGTTTAATACATCTGTTTGTGCTATTAAAATGTAATCACTGTCGTATAGATAGTTCAGACAGATACTGCAAACAACTCATTGTATGACATTACCTATTTTATGGTAAAAATGTAAAAATATAAGTTTCCATTTCAGCTTGAGTATGATTTCTTTGAACGAAATATCCTTAACGCTAGAGCTAATGTTAATATTGGGATATGAATGGAGGAATGATGCATTATTTTGAGTAATTTAAATATATGATGATCTTTTTTTTTAAATAAAAGCTTAGGCTACTTCCCTTTTTCCTAACTCTGAGCAGGTTGCAAATCAACACACTAACATCAGCTCTGTCAGCTAGCAATGCAACTTTTATGCAGATACCAGGTGTAAACCTTTAGGAACAATAACTTTCAAGTCAGAATCACTTTGTGTGGTGCCATTTTAATTTACGGATGTGTAAATCTCTACTTAGTGAACATGTTGTAATATTACTTCTACACATAATGTAAATGCATATATACGAGAAGCCACTCAACGTCAACTTTCAACTTTATTGTCCCCAAGGGGAAATTTGTTTCACAGCCAGGTGAAAACAATATGAAAAAAACATATAAAACACAGGCACATAGACTCAGAAAATAGAAACAACAAACACCGTGAACGGCATTAAATACATGAATACTAGAGTTCATCAGGTAACAACAGGAAACTGAGAATGTATAAAAACGTCTATAAAACCATCATCAAAACCAGAATAATAACCCACTGAGGCCACACTTCCTGTAAAGGTGTTTAGTTCACTCTCTTTAGGGTCGTTTTCCCATTACTCTAATTGGAATGGATTGGAGGGCTAAGCCGCCCAACAAAAGCCAATGTGGCCTTAAGGAAGACTTTACATGCATGTCATGTAGAGCAGATCCTCAGCCCCAGCCTTCCTACATCATAACACATGTTTGCCTTTGTAAATCCCATGTGCCATGAAGTAACAAGTGAACTTAAATTCTATCAATTTTCTCAACCTGACAGTAGATAAAAGCAAGTGCTGTGTTTGCACCTTCTTTAAGAGCTATGGGGAATACCAGGCTGAATTCATTACAATTGCATTCATGGCAATCCTCTAAATGCAAAATGAGAAGCCTACTTCAGTAGAAGAGGGAACAAACCTTTTAGTCTTGAGCATGGCTGGGGGATGACTTTAACAGTTTCTTATAGTGTGGCATTGTGTGAAATTACCCTTACGAATGGAATTAAACACAGTGAAGTGAACACAAAAAACCCACTCATGCTGTTTGTTGTCACTTTATTCTGCCATGCCAGCTAAACACCAGGTCACACCTTTTAGGGTTTTGCATCCAGCTGCAGTGTGGATGAAAGTGCTCAAATGTCTTGTTCATCCTTGCAGACATTAAGAAAGCTCCTCCAGCCTCTCTTGATCCCCTCGGACCTTTGAACGATGAATGTCAACTTCTCTCTAAACCTATGAACTGAAGATTGTGTCTTGTACTCCCTCTTCTTCTATAAAAAAAACAACCCTGGCTTTGGCCATGTTGGGTATTCTCTTCCACTAGAGCGGGCTGATATTATCACGAGAATTGTGCTTCTTTCAGCCAATAAAATCACAGCATTGTATCAGAGATAGAAGTGCCAAAGAACATGTCCAGGGAGAGCAAATGCAGGAGGATCCCTGTATCGCATCAGTGTCTGTAAAGCCCACTGGCATTGTATGATAGGCGTGATGAATGGAGGGGTAAATGGGTAAAATTTAAAGTAAGCCCTGTATGGTTGAATATGCTCCACTTATTCAATGCAATACATTAATACATGAAAGTTTTCTTTCATTATGTAAAATGAAAAAATAAATATTGAAGTTCTTTTAAGTTTGGGTAAAATCAAGAACTTGTAATAAAAGTTTACAGCCATTACTTAAAAAATTAAGATATTGAGTTGACCAAAAATATGGCAATACTTGCTTTCACACACCACTAAGATTACATCTGATCACTGAATAATTTGAAAACTTTATGTACAAACCAATATCCAGGGCATTTATCAGATACCTCCAGACCATGTTGAATGCACTGGCTGGATAAAAAAGAACTGATCTTGTGACTGTGTGCTGTGTGCTCATCAGTTGCTTGAGCTTTAAGAATCAAAAGAAAGTTTATTATTCTCTCTATTATTCTTTGTTCTCAAAACTGAGCTCCTCCCTGTCGGAAACGATTCATGTCACAATTATAACCAGGTAAATACTGGGAGGAGAACAGGAAGACGCAGGAAAAGAAAAGAAAAGAAAAGAGGGAAAGCAAAAGCCTTGTGGCTGCACAGGAGGATTGAATGAAAAATGAAAACAACTCCAAGTGGGTCAGCAGTCTCCCAGTTTTAGTCTGGTGAATGCACATGCACACGCATATTCCCATGTATGTGTAAAATCCATGCATACACACACACACACACACACACACACACACACACACACACACACGCACACACACACGCACACACACACACACGCACACGCACGCACACACACACACACACACACACACACACACACACACACACACACACACACACACACACACACACACAAACAAACAAACAAACACACACAAGATACTGGAGAGGATGTTTACTGCATAGGGCTGCAGCATGTTTGACAAATTGAAGCAATGCTATGGTGGCACTCTGCTTATTCATTGTTGGACTGCAGCCTTACACCTGATCTCACAAAGCTGCCTAACTGTGTGTCACCTTAGATTACAGATGGCAGGATGATGGTCTTACATTAGTTTAGGTCCATTCACTCCTCACCTGTCAGATATGGTTACACAGTGAATGTCATTGCTGCTCCCCTCTGCAGCTGTTTTGATGAGGGGAATCAGTTTGAATTTCATGGATGTGTGTTCCTGTACATTGGGCAAAACATCATTTGTAAATCCAGGAGACAGGTATGGAGAGTGCCTGTGTGTGCTACTAGATCCTCCCTGTTCACAGCCATTCATCTCTACTACCTTGGATTTTCATGGTCATACTCATAGACAGTATTAAGGTGTGAAATATTTTGGTTGTGTAAGTGAATGGAATACATAAGTACTTTAAACCTGCATTCATGGGGTGCTGGTGGCCTTGTGGTTAGTTTGGCGCCCCATGTACATGTGAGACCACAGTTCTCAAAGTGGGCAGCCCAGGTTCGAGTCCGACCTGTGGCTCCTTTGCCCCGTGTCATTCCCCACTCTCTCTCCCTGATTTCTTATTCTTTCCACTGTCCTATCTATCTAATAAAGGCATAAAAAGCACCACAATAAATCCTAAATAACAAAAACCTGCATTCCCTCTAATGGCCAGCAGAGGGGGGGTTCACTGGTTACATAATGAAGTCTGATTGTACGAAATCAGATGTTTACAGTTGTATTTTCTTAATAGTTAAATTCTACAAGGGTTGGTAGATAACCAGATGTGTTTATTTGTAAGACTGAAGAAGATAAGAAGCGAGTGGTGCACTCATTCTTATCGAAGATCGGCATTTAATTGGTAACTACCTAGTCTCCTTTTTACTACTGATGATTCAAAGTGGGGTTGCCAGGGGACGCTATGGACGCTTAATTATTGTTAAGACAGAAGTTATAAAAGACTGTTTACAAAAAAGAGCATGAACGAATAACATGATTATTGATTGCTAATAAAATATAAAGAGGTTGTATGTTTAATTTTTGTTAAATATTTTCCATCGTAATGTTCAAGGTATTTAGGAAATTTTGCAAGAGGGGGGTCCCCCTCAGAGGCCAATGATATTGGGGGTCCTTTGCATGGCAAAGTTTGGGAACCCCTGCCATAGACCGAACAGCAAGCCATATTATTTGTCTGTAAAGTGCATTAAAAAGGCATCAACATCACAAACATGGCCAAGAGGTTAAGTTAAGAGAAGGAATGGCTGATGTGGCATCTTGCAGCATCCACCTGTCGCTAAGGCAACCAAACCTCTATACATGACTTTCAGCCTTAACATGACTCAATAGGTTGAGTTATATAAACAATTCTCAGTTGTGCATTTAGTTCTGTTAACTACATTGCCATGCATAGAGAAAATCAAAAGTGTATTTTACACCCATCATGCCTCATTGCAGTAGGGGACCTGAATAGAAATGATTGGGTTTTTTTTTGTTAGTGTCATAAGAGTCAAAAAACAAAGAGGACCCATGTGCAGAAAACCAAATGTTCGTATTTATTTCAATAAAAAGAATAAATAAGGATTACTTTTTAAAATCCAACAAAAATCCAAAAGAAGAAAACCAAGAGGAAATTTGATCATAGGAACACCTGACAATGAACTGACACAGAAGGGAAGAAAGGCAAAGACTAAATACAGGGGGCAATCGAACATAGGTGAGATTAACAGGACACAGGTGAAAACAATCAGGGCAATCAAAAATAGAGGGAAACCAGACAAAGGGAGGAAGTAAGATAAGACAAAACAAGAAACACTGGCTACAAGAACTCCAAAATAAAAGAGGAACACTAAAGACAACGCTAAGGAGATGCACACACAGGGAAAAGAGAATCACGAGGATACAAATTACAAAAAATAAAACAGAGAACACTAAAAGTTTAACCAAGGCATATGAACAGTAAGACACACAAAGGGATTAAAGCAACACAAGGGAACATGCCAAAATATACAAGAACACAAGGATTGATGTCAAAATAAAACATGAAATTAAGAACACTGAAATAAACAACCAGCCAAAACTAAACCAGGGGTGCATTCGAATTGTCTTTTTTGCTTAGGAAGGTTCAAAACTGAGTAAAATGACCCGGAAGCATCTAAGTGGAGGCCATGATAAGAGCCGTTTGAATTCTCTAAAAGCTAAGGAAAGGTGCTTCAATGCTTTATCTATAACCTCCTTTAGCATAGGAAACACTGGACCATCCTTACGAAAGGAGATGAGATAATGCTGTCCCACAATTCCTTGCGGCCGCAACATTTAAAGCGACTTGCGCATCCGACCGTTCACGAAAAATAACAATGTAAAAATGTAACAATTAATTTCATAATCACACTTATTTTTTGCCTGTGCCTGAGGCACAGGCGAAAGTTTGTAATTTCACCACGGCAGACCCACGTCATTAACCCCCGCCGTTGCATAATTACGTAGCATAGTGGAAATGCGGTCCGATTCTCAGAGCAACGCGGTAGCCTTTCCCTTAGTCCTTTATGAATTCTCCTAACATCTTTCCTTAACCTCATGACGTTTTCCCCGGGGTTATGGTAAAGAGGATAGTGAAAGGGGATAGGAGGGACAATCCGAATCCACCCCAGAAACTCATGACAGTCAGCCTAAGTGGTCAACCAACCGAAGTTCGTGGCACAAGTACACATTGGTAACAGAAGAGGGTTTCGCTTTAGAGAATGATGATAAAGCAGGATATACTTAAGGATTTTGCTACTTGTTATTAAAAAGTCGCTAGTAGTGTTGGAGTACTCAAAATAGGTCTTGGTCTCAAGACCGGTCTCGAGACCACTTTTTGAAGTTCTTGGTTTTCAAGATTTTCTATTGATATATATGGTGTTGGTCTTGTCTCGGTCTTGCCTGCCTTGGTCTTGGTCCTGACTCAGTTTCAATCCCTTAATGTCTTGGTCTTGTCTCAGTCTCGGAGCACTCTGGTCTCGGGTATGTCTTGGTCTCGGTTAGTGTGGTCTTGACTAGTGGTCTGTCAACTATAAATGTCATCCTAATATTGTCACTTCTGCCTTAAAAAAAACAAGATGGTGACGGCCAAAATGCTGAACTCGATGCTTCAAGGGATTCATAGACAAATAAATGACATCCTCTTGTTTTCAGTGTTCGCTTACTATATTGTTTTGATTGCGTCCATGTATTACAATCCTTGGTCGGTGAAAAAGAGGGAAGACATAACAAGATGGACACAAAAATAACAAACAGAAATTAGAAAAGCCTAAGCAGACAGAGAGAGATTGTGAGTTGTTTAAATTGCTGCTAAAGTCTCCATAACCTTTACCGCTGACCTTAACCCTGCAGTGTTGTTGAAGCTGGCGGCTGTACTATCTGGCTTTCCCAGAAATGGAGTCACTTGTGCATAGTGCTCCTATGTGCCAGGAAAGGGATAGAGTCCAGCAAAAGAAGGGACCAAGCAAGGTCACCAGTGGGCTAAATGAACTTAAGGCACTGCCTTTGGAGCATTGAATCTTAAAAGGAGGCAGCTATGGGAGGAGGAGAAGGGGGCAGGGAGGGTGGGGGATGATTTTACATGACACACCGTAAAAAACGTCACACTTTCTCTATGTGTACACGTATTTTGAACGTCTGATTTGGTTTCCATGAGCTACTTCGTAAGGGAAAGTGGGTCTGCATTTGTCTTATGGACATAATTAGGTCAGTGGAATGGATGATTAAGTCTGCAGCAGAACGGATGATTCAGTGTTTATGACCATGTAGTTTATGCAGTGATGCAAACAGCAGAAACACATTTATGCACTACATACTCTTTGCTGCCTGCTTGAGGTTGTGAATCATGTATTAAACACTCTCTTTCATCAAAATGTAATGGCTAGACTGAACAATCTATTACACAGATTGTATATAATGCAGAGATATGCAGAACAGAATGTAATGCAGAAATATTACCTCAATTGCAGAGCTGTTTAATTGTATGTTGCCCTTTCACATTAATCAAAGGACGAGTATGTGATATAGCAATGTGTTTATTCACCCATCGGCTTATTCTGTGATGAATGAACCATGTCCTACACATTAGATGCAATCCAATCCCCAGTTCATATATCCACCACTAGATGGCACCACCACTCAAAGGTGCATTGTCATTCTTCTACACACACATTCACACACAAATCCAAGCGACCGCACTGTCAGAAGTAACAACAGAGATGCCTGCAGGTGTTTCCACGACTCTGAGCTTCTCTGAAACTGCATGAAAAAGAGACAGACATTAAAATGGCAGGATGATGCTGCAGCTTTGTTGGTGACTGTATGTGTTTTTATTTGAGTGTGCTTGTGTGCAGGTCTGTGTGAATGCAAGAGAAAGCATTAGCAGAGGGTGAGAGAGATGGAGGGAGAGAGCCGCAGCGAGTCAGGGTCTCTTTAAACCAGCAGGAGGGCTGTGTGAGATAATCCCCCCCTTATGTGTTTGGACTTTATCCAACTTGTGCAGTTTGCTTCCCATTCAGGATGCTAAGAAGCAGTTGGATTCCCATCACCAGTCCCATCATTGGCCTCCCAATTTGGAGAAGAAGTCATTAATTTTCAAAAAGTCGCAAAATTGCTTCGTCACTCAGACAGAGCTTGTCGTTGAGTAGACAAACGGGCTAATTAAAATGCTCTTGCACACATCAACAGCCTTTTTACTCAACCTTCTGTGTGTATTCTGATAAATGAGTATGCAGACCTGCTCTTTGATAGACTACATTACATGCTGCGTTCATGCCTTCACACGCGTGGTGCTGGTGCTCTGAGCCTCGACGTGGATGTGACCTTGAGAAGGGGAAGAAGAGATACAGGCAGTACTAGTAGCAGCAGCGCAAGGGGCTAATCTCCAGAGCATGTCGCTCGATGTAGGGAGCTGATAGTGAGCAGCAGCAGAAGCCTCTCCAGCATTGGAGATATGTATCGCTCCAGATTTGAGACAGAGCCCCTCAAAGTGAAGCAAAGGATTTGGAAGGCGAGTTTAAGCAGCCGCAGTTCAGCCTCATTTTCTGCTCCATTTTTTGTCAGTAAAGGTAATCCAGTTTGAGAAAAGGGCATTGAAATAAGGTTATACAGCAGCTGGGACATTTGAAGAAAACATTGTACCTGGAGCTCAGTGTGTGTCAAACTGAAATGAGTAAGGCTAAGTTTCTACATGTATTATACTTTGTAGAATCTAGTATTCAGTGCGTGTTTTGATGGTTTGTGGGATTTTTCTATGTATGTCAGAGGAAACAGTTGCTCACATGTCTGTTCCCAAATTCACAGTCACCCACACACAACTGTATTTGGGACATATTCCTGTCACAGTTGGGAACTTCGAGGACAGCTGCGCCCTTAAACCACTGTCTGATTGATTTGTTGGAGCAAAGATGGCCCCTGTGCTTTCATCTTTATGCATTGAGGTTCCCCAAGGTGACCCACCCCCCAATTTTCAACACTTCTCTTCCATCTTCATTTCTTCCATTCACCCCCACTTTACCCCCGACCCTTAACTACCCCACCACAGGCAGCCTGTTTCCTGAAATGGACCTCATTACAAGTAAAAAGGGGCCAGCAAGGTTCACCTAGGGATGGTTTCATCCTCCACAGCAACCAGGCGATATGTTTTGGTAGCGGGTGGTGCGATGGGGCTACTCTGCCTTAACAGCTTTCGACAGGTGAAGGAGATGGGAGGTAACGTGCAGCTGTGCCCCACACGTACCTGGTAGCAGTTCAGCTGGCGTCATCTCCCGAGGAAGAAGGGACACAGCTGCAATATTCAAGATTTGTTCCACCGTGTTGAGCTGTGTTTAATGATGGCACATGTAACTCCAGCCAATAATCATATTATTAGTCTAAAACCTTTATGATGACTGATTTTTTGTTTATTTGTTTGACATATTTGGAAAAAAGGTGCTCCACTTTTTTGTTAAGAGATAGATGAGAGGATCAATAACACCCTCCAGTCTGTATGATAAATAAGGTGCTGCCACAAGCAGATTAGTTTATTTGCTTACATAATCTCTGGATCAAACTAAAGTAAACAACATTTCACTGCCAGCACCTTTACAGCTCAATAAATAGCCAAACAGGGTATTAATTTGTTATACTTGACAGTAATAGGACTCTTTTTTACACATGGTGTAGGAGCCAATTTGTGATCAAATAATTACAATACAGTTATTAATCCCAGTTACAATTACATCTACATTTCAGAGGTTGGAGTTCCTTAAAGGGATAGTTGTCTGACAGGAAGTCAGACAAGGAAACGCACAGAGCGTCCAGTCAATTTCAAAATAAAACTCAATAAACGTACTCAAGATCCTACTTTCCATCACTTTATCAACATTACCTCAAAACATGCACCGTATGAACAACAAATCAACCTCAGAAAGACAAAGCAACAAGTTGTTTGCACATTTTTTTCTGTATTCCCGTGTGATCTTGTAGTCCTGTTGTGATGTGCGTACAACTGTTCATGGCTGCGCTTACGTGCAAGAAATAGATCCAGTGGGGCAGGGCGCTACAGACTTTGTAGAAATTGGGTGTAAATGTTCCCTGCTTCCATTTGAGATTGGAGAAGAAGTTAAACTAGCTGTGGTTCAAAATCTATCAATAGTAGACTTGCTTTTTCTTTCAACAAAATACAATCCATCTATCCATTATCTATACCACTTTTCCAGTTCGGGGTCGCGGGGGGCTGTAGCCGATCCCAGCTGTCATTGGGCGAGAGGGGATGTACACCCTGGACTGTTTGCCAGTCAATCACAGTGACATATTGAGATAGACAACCACCTACACTCACCAGTTTACCTAAAGAGCAGGGTCTCATTTCTAACCCTTACGTACGCACAAAATGGGACCTGAAACAGGCGTACATCAATTCCCACACAAAGTTTGTGATATAAAAAGAAAGAAGCAAACTCTGACCCAGGCGTGTGTACACTTTAGAGGCAGGGGAAATTGACCACACAGATAGTGTGGTGGTGAATTGAAACCAGAATGTACATTGATGTTTCTAATGCGTTTTATTTAAGTAAATATCAACTTTTACTGACAGATCCATGTCATCATAATAATTAAAATTGGCAGTTTTATTTATAATCATATCATATTGAATATATATCATAGATACATGTATACCATACCAAAGGAGAATTTGTTCCAATATCGTGCAATAAACAATCAAGAGTGATTTTTAGTTTTAATGAAGATGACCGTGCTGTAAGAAGCACAGAGCGCACAGAGAGATGGCGGTGGCTGTTTTACACATTTTGCCTTTTCGTTACTCAGCACATCTTCCTCGCATGGCATATCTTCATTAAATTCACCTATTTATTGTGTAAATGAATAAAGTGTGGAAATTAAGTCGGGCGCACGTACACTTTTAGTATGGATTCTACGCACTGTTTTATAAATGAGACCCCTGGTCTTTGGACTGTAGGAAGAAGCTCGGAGAGAACCCACGCATGCACAGGAAGAACATGCAAACTCCACACAGAGAGGCCCTGTCTGACGGGGATTCAAACCAGGAGGAAGGAGGCTTTTTGTGCTCTCATACATGCACAAAACTCCTGAAAACTTCCTGAAATTCTCAAGGTGGATTTTGGGGTGAGCTGATGTGTGAGTGTGAGCAGATTGGAGATCACAGCAGGAAATATTAAGGAAAGTTAAGCATGAGAGAGTGGGAGGGTCTTTATGTCCTGCGTCCAGCGCACAACTATAGACTGTATGCAGTGCGAGCTCCACGCACGTAATGAAATTGCTTCATTATGTTTTCTGTTCACAAGTATGCATGAATCTGGTTGTATTCATCAGTGTTTTAGGGAAAACATGATTACTGAGGATACAAATGTCTCAAAAAATTGCCAACTATGATTGGGATCAAATAAAAAAAGTCGGTCATTCCTTTAAAAAATCACATTTTTTCAGCAGGATGGAGGATTTTTTCAATATAACTTTCAACCTCCTGGTGCATTCCGTTAAAGGTATTAAATTACAAATGGAGCGTGGACGGGGCACATTGGACGGTGGGGGGTGGATAGTCATTTACATCTCAGAGCCAGTCAAGGGTAGCGAACCTAAATGGAACTGTCACTACTGTCTCCCTCTTGGTTTTTATTAGTCTCTCAGAATTAGCATTGTATGAAAATAAAAACCATGATATGGATTTGCCAGGCTTCCCCTCATAAAGATAGCTCAGGCTCCACCACTCGAGACCAGAGTTGGGGTGGGGGTTTGAAGATCACAGGGCGCGCATTTCATAGTGCCGGTCTGAACCGTGAATTAGCCATGCATGACAGGAAAATACAAGGCATGAAATTAGCTACAGCTCCCCTCCTCTGTGATCTGTCTCTCTCTAGACATCAGTTATTGCCTGCTGTGTTATTTGCCATACTTTCCACTGCAAATAAACCGGCAGAAAAATGCAGATTAGATTTATTACTGGGGATCAGCACTGCAGAGTGGTGTGAACAGCCAGACTCAATGCAAAACTGTAACATAATTTGCAACTATACAAAATAAGAAATTTGAGTATGTGTAATGCATTTCAAACGAGTACACATGTATTTTTTAACTGGCAGCAGCCAAGCGGTTTCTTTTAATTATTCAAAGACTTAAAAAAGGATGTTTTAAGTTTGAGATCCATATGGGAGGAGAAAAAATTGTGAAATGGTGCCTTGAAATGTCTAGGTTTTCCATCCCAACAGAATTATTCCTTCAAACAACTGCTTCAAGAAGGGAAATTACACTAACAGTAAACTCAGAGGGAAAAAGGCATATTCATCCACATATACCATGTTGTATGACTTCTTTTAATTCCTTTTCATTTATATTTCCCACCTATGATGATTTCCCCCAGCTTATTGGTTTTGTAGACTTTAAGAAAAAAAAGTTCTCTCCCCACAAAAGGATCACAACAAGGTATGGAAATTGAGGAAAGTCTTTGTTAAACCAAAGCCACTTAAAAATTGAGTTCTTCCCTTTGTTTTTTCTCTTGCTGTTGATGGATACTGACAATCCACAATACATGCAACAAAGGACATCCATTATGTAAGTCTTCAAGGGCATTGTCTCTGTGGGATCCTTGGCCAAGCACCATTATCATTTGGGGTTTATTTCCCCTCTGCTGGCTTCCCTGAGATCAACATACATGAGCGCTTTATGTTCCCATGTGATATACCTATATTTGTCCTTGTAACCCCGCCACCCCCAACCCCCCAAAAAACATGTCAATTGCTGTGCCTTTGGGAGAAAGGAGTCTCTCGACATTGACTCAATTGACCCGGCTCTCCCGCTGGATTGAAGTGTTTTTGGCTGAACGAACAGTGTTTCAAGGTTATACAGAGGGATGCAGCCAAACGTAATGGCAGCCTGTAATGAGTGTTTTCCTGTGGGATGGACGCTGACTTTGTGGATGGCAGGTGATTTGAGGCCTAAGGGGGGGACTGATGAGAGACACTTCCATCTTTGCGTTCAGACTAATTCAAACAGATAAATGACACACTTCATTTCTCTCTCTTACTCTCTCTTAACCTGTTTTGTGTGTCCAAACCCATTTCTTTTCTTTTTACTTTTGTCTTATTTATTCACTCCTTGTTGTTAATGTGTCTGTCAGATTCCCATAACATTCAACTTGTCTTGTTTTTCTTTCAGTCCACCATCTTTACCCTCGGCTCTTCTGGTAAAACACTATTTCTGTGATATCTTATATATTGTCTAACACATTTTGCACTCTTATATAAAAATGTCCAATCATATGGCGTCTCCTTCTGTGATTGCTCATCCAAAAGTCAACAAATATCGTCACTGGCTCTATATGAAGTGACTTGTTGGCTTTAAACTCTTAATAAAAAACCCAAGCCTGTAAAAGTTGGCTCACAGTCTTAGAAAAGCATTTGCCTTGATTTTTTTCCTGGCAAAGACCAACCTCAACTGGACTGTATGCACATGCTTATCGGCCACAGCACTTTCACTTACACATGATGGATATGTGTCCAGATTGTTAAAAAGCCCACTGGTGCACAATGTTGCCTTCCATATAACCATTCTGTATAATGTGTCCTGTGCAACACACCATTTGAACAGTTATGTAAGCTTTTCTTTGAGCTCAGATCCTTACATTTTTAGAGGTCATTCTGCACACACTCAACCTGCATCAATAGAAATAACACAGTTACCTCTCTGCGTGTGAGACATGTTGCAACAGTAAATGGTGTAGAATGAGAGTTATCGGCCTGAGCATTGTGGCAGAAATAAGTGATAAATCATAGCACAGTGCTATGTGGACACTTCATCAGGCTGTGCGTTTGCTGAAAATGCCCGCTGTAATGCTGGAACGATAAGTGCCATCACTTGTGGACCTCTAGTAATTAGTGTCAGTGCAGGGAAGGCAGAGTGCGAGAGAGAGATAAAAGGAGAGAGGCAGATGTATGGAAGGACAGAAAGTAGAAATGAGAGACTAGTGCTTCATCTTAGCTACCTTTGAGAATGAGCCGCCTCCCCTGAGAGAACGAGCAACCTTTAACAGAACGAGATACCTAGCCTGACAGAACGAGTGACTTTTATAATAATGAGCTTCCCTAATCTGACATGATGAGCAACCTCATTGACAGCATGAGCTACCTCACCTGAAATAATGTGCAACCTTTGAAAGAATGAGCTATCTTTAAAAATTTACAAGGTACCTCATCTCGCAGAACGAGCTACCTTTGAAAGAATGAGCTACCTCACCTGGAAGAATGAGCTACCTTTAAAAATAAATTAGGTACCTCACCAGGAAGAATGAGCTACCACTGAAATTAAATGAGCTACCTCACCTGACAGAACAAGCTCATTTGAAAGAATGAGCTACCTCACCTGGAAGAAGTAGCTAGCTTTGAAATAATTAGCTACCTTTGATTACAGAATGGGGCTACATTTAAAAAGAATGAGCTTCCTCACCTGACAAAAAGCCACCCACCATGCCATGGGTTGTCGGTAGGCTGGTTAGTGTGTGCGCCCCATGTATAGAGGCTGATGCCCTCCAAGCGGGAGGCCCGGGTTCAAATCTGACCTGTGGCTCTTTTCCCATATGTTGTTTTCCACTCTCTCTTTACCAAATTATTGACTCTTTCCACTGTCCTGTCTCTAAATAAAGGCATAAAAAGCCCCAAAATAAACCTTACCAAAAACAAGCCACCTTACCTGAGAGAATGAGCTACCTCCCCGTTTCAATAACCATTAGTCAGCTGATCACTGTTAAGTGATCAGTCGACTTTAACAGCTGTTTATTTCTGCACAAATAAGCACTGCATTTATTCTAATAAAATAAAAGCAGTGTTTTGTCTCACCTGTATATAAAAAACAACCTACAGTCTGCCAAAAAACATAGGGTCCATTTGTACTGGCACAATGCTTTATTAGGCTTTATATTATTTATTCATTATTTGATTTGTATTTAACCTCCTAATAATCTGATAGTGAACTCTGTATTTATTAACACAGATACTTTATGTCTCAGGAACACTGGAAATGATCCATGCGGTTCATAATGTCAGGGAAAAAGAACACATATATAACACTTTTCAAATATGTCATGATGTGGTTCTGAAATATTTGTTTTTTTGGTGCACTGTTTGTTTTTCCCCTGTGCTGCTGTTGTGGTTTCTCCCCTGTGTTTTCAGAGGCTGGGCGTGGCTTCCTGCTGCTGGAGCTCCCAGTACACACACACACCTGCTCCTCATTTCACCCTCATCAGTGACTGTTTAAGAACCCTGGTTGAACTCCCCCATGCTCCAGATTGTTTCTGCTCTTCATGTTTGCCTTCAACCTCCAAGCTCCAGCACGTCAGCCACACCACCCAACCTTTCTCCACCTGAGCTGTTAAGCCACACTGCTCAGCATTCCCCTCCAACACTGTATCCACACGGCTTTCCTCGTCTGCCTCAGTGCCAACAGCCACAGCTGTACCTCTGCCATTCTCCGCCAGCCTCTCATACCTACACTGTTTGACTCATATTGCATAAAATTTTACTCTAAAAAATACAGCATTTGGTCCCAGTCTACATAGATTAAAATTAACTCTGGCAGCATAGTTCGTTTCAGAGTTATTTCTACTCTACATAGTGTTTATAATACCGTTTTCACACTAGCAGAAATCTCCTGAAAAACTCTGGATATTTCCTGGAGGAGCTGTATATGTGAATTGTAACTTGCTCTTGGTAAATCTTTCAATAAAAAAGTCAAAAATCATATTTCCCAAAGCACACTTTATTCTCAAAATTTTATAAAATGTGCAATAATTCAAAACACTTATTTTCAGCCATTTTTTTTAGGTCAACAGTATATAGACACAAATTTAGGCCAGTCCCTAAATAAATGTAATGTAAATAAAAAGACAATGCTGCAATCCAGTAAACCTAACTACTCTTACATTTGTTGATCACAGTATTCTGTGCAAACTTGAATCGTCAGAACTGTATGACGTTCCACTGACTTTAAAAGCATAAGGTATCTGTAGCGTATTTAATCTACTAAAATATGAATTTGACTTAATATAACCTCGTATCTAATTAGGGCACCACTCCCGGTTAACGGAAGAAAATAAACTTACATTTTATTAGTTTATTAATTATCGATCTCATATCAGAATTGTGAACTCTGAAGTAGCTTAAATCAGGAAAGACACGGGCAAATAGTTCTGAATTTTATGTTAAAATGTAATATATAAAAGGTAAACAATTTATATAAATGAAACAGATGTAAGGAATATGGTTCTTATGACAGTGATGATGCAATTATGATGTATTTGACAATTAAATGTTATATTGAATTGCCCCCCGGGGATAAATAAAGTTTTTTGAATTGAATTGAATATCTCAGACTCTATAACTTAACTCGTATGGTGAAATTATATGTTTAGTAACGAGATAAAACGCAGTGTTGTTTGAATGATTTAACCAGCAAACGAATACAGGAGAAAAGGTGATTAACGAATCTTGGGATAAAATTTGGACTCGGGTTCTGAAGGAGACACGACCAATCTTGATCTCAACACCCGCTCAGAGCAGACAGCCTTACTTTTTGACGTCTTCTCAAACTTCCCCAAGTGGTCTAGCATCGGTACGCTCTGTCTCTTTGGGTCAACCAGCACTCTACACTAGCCAGAAGCTGAAAATATTAAAAAGTCTTTTGAGGCTTCAATTTCCTCTTAGATTACCCTTATGGCCATCTCTATTTATCTAAATTAGGAAATTGGCGTTCAAAATGTGATGAGCCAAAACTTTGACTAAGAAAGAGTTAAAAAGGCCTTGCTTGAGCAAGAAAGAATTAAAGTTTTCAAAATGTGCGTGTAAAGTTACAGGACGAAGAAAGTTCAGCAGGAATCGTTCCTACGGTGCGAAGGCTTAAAGATGTCTTGAAGAAGTTAAGAAAAAGACTGCAGTGAAAAAGAAGCAATGAGAAGAGTTGTTTTCTACTCTTATCAGCTTCTTGCAGGCAAGGGGGGGTCAAATGGTTAACTCCCCCTGTCACAGGGCATCGTTTTAATCTCGGAGTTTACTCAATAAGATTACGAATAAGAACTTAACCAAACAAATATATATGTCACCATACATCCATTTCGACATGTATTACTATCAGGTTCATGTGGAGAGGATCAGTAAATTCCAGCCTGTATTTGAACAAACAATGTTATACAGTTGACATTCTTAATAAGACACATTAATAAAGTATGAAAAGAAGTTGGTGTCTTTAAATAACACCTTCTATAGCTAATAACACATCATACGATTATAATACAGATATAGTGAACATGTGATTATAAAGCTTACGTATTCCTCGATGTCCTGGCCACAAGGTGGCAGGGCACTCCACGTAAAATTCCTATTGAGAATGGAATTAATCCCATTCTTTCTTTAGACACCGGATTTTCAGCAGAAAAAGATCGTTACAACACATTCAATGTGGCAATTACAAATATATAGACTCAGAAAGACATAAATGTTCATTTGATGAAGAATTAAACTTTGTGGTTTAAACCAGAGTTCTTGAGCAGTGATTTAAATGATTGTCTTTCTGAGAAGCTCCAGAGCTGTAGAAGGTTCTTTTTTATGACACAATGGAATTTCTAGCTGGCCACAGTTCACGGTCTGAGGTTAGTTCGTAGATAACAGAGCGTTCTGTTTCCTGCTTGGTTGTTTATCCAAGGTTTTAAAAGTTAATAATATCCTCTCTCCCAAAGCTTGTCTAAGAGAGAGAGAGGCTTTCAAATCGTCAATCAGTTCCTTTGATCTTGGTAGAAAGTAAACAAGATGTTAATCAACAGTCTGTGGGTCCGGCAGGAAAGGTAGTAAAGGAAGGGGGCTGCGAATATCACTACATATCACAGTAAACAGTATGGGACAATGAACAAACTTGTATCATCACAAATTTATGATGTCTGTGCTTTGTGACACATAAGCTCTTTGACATCAACCACACATGGTTTCTCCATTGTAAACACAACTTTAAATGCATAGAAATGTTCATGAAGACATATTGTTTGTAGTGGTAAAGTCACTAACAGTAACCCCTCATCTTTTACTAAAACATGTTCAATTTTGTGAAAAACTGGCATCTCACAAATGACTTTCACTAGGACCTTCCTATCAAAAGTTATTCGACAAACAATCCGAAAAAGGGGTGGAGTCAAGCGTCTGGGGATTCAAACCCACATAACTCCTTAATGGAACATCGTACTGACTCCAAACCAAGCTGCATCAGATATTATTCAGCCACACTGAAAACGCTGGTCTTGTCCCCGAGTCTCTAGGTCCTTCCATTCGAAAGTTAGCTTTTGCAAATTTGCCAGATCCTACTCTCGTCGCCATGGTAACAACCTATTCAGAGAACTTGAAAACATTCTTATCAACTCTGAAAACCAACTTTGAGGGGGCAAGGGAGGGCTGTAACGTGCTGGGCGACTGTCGGCTGATCTCCGCCTACTGCAGAAGCAAGAACATAAAAGACCTTCTTGTGCACACTAATTTAAATAAAGATGCCAAGAATGAGGAGGCGCCTCGAGGCTCAGACATTGGTTTTATCCGTCTCCCCTACATTTTTAACCCATTTGCTAGAGTCGGAGTAAACCCGTGGCAGGCCTTGAAACCTACTACAAAGAATGCAGTTTATGCTATACGATGTAAGGCCTGCCACAGACAGTTCTGTGCACGTAGTAATAAGATCTTAATTTTATCTATCTATATTTTGTTTCCAACTTCTTTTACAACAATGAAGGTCATCTTAGCAGCGCTCCTCAGGTGTTTTTATCAGAGGCCCTGGGACACCGGAGGATTTTAATTAACAATACAGCTCCGCCTGCCTCTCCTGCACAGTGGTCTGGCCACCTTTTTATCCAAATTTTAAGATTGTCTTAGAGGGCTTTTATGAAACACCACTGTGTGTTTTTAAGGAGGTTTTTAAATATCTTTTAATACCCATCGTCCCCCGAGTGCCAGTGCCCCTCGTAGCGTCCCCCAGAGGACACTGCGCCCCCTACTTAATCTAACCCTAACCCCTTACCCTTAACCCTGGTACCCCTACCGACATCCTGTTTTTAGCCCATTACCTAACCCTTACCCTTACCCTATCATCTCCTTAACCTCTCCAACACCCTTTTACTAAACCTAACCACTCGGGATGTGTTGCAAGTCTCAGGAAGTAGACATACTACCTACTTTCTTGTGTCATTTCACAAAAATGACACAAGAAAGTAGGTAACTTTACAACACAGTATAAATACAGATGCATTTTATTAAGGAACACATAACTTTACAACACAATATAAATAGACGCATTTCATTTAGGAACACATAACTTTACAACACAGTATAAATAGATGCATTTCATTTAGGAACACATAACTTTACAACACAGTATAAATACAGACGCATTTCATTTAGGAACACATAACTTTACAACACAATATAAATACAGACGCATTTCATTCAGGGACATTCACAACAGCACTACATCACACACAGACTGAGAATGAGTTCATGACAGTTGCTGAGGACAACAATGACCTCCTTGTCACTGCTTCTGCTGTGCACCCAACTGTTGAGGACTTCATGCAGGCAGACATTGTGATCCCAATGCATGCCGCTGAAGTTGAATCACAAGAGGAGGTGTTCGACTTCACATATGACCTTGATGGGATTGTTGTCCAGCTGGACAACCTCAGGGGGGTTGTTCCACAGATAAACTATCTGCGGCTCCCAGAATTCAGGCTAGCCAACGTCAAGCCCACGTGGTTTCGGCTGAAAAAACATTTCCACTTACAGGGCATGCCGCAAAAGAGGTTGGCTTGCCTTAAACTTGTTCATGGCACTACCTTGGCCCTTGCAGATTGGGGCTATTTCTTAGATGTTGGGCTTTTCCCAAGGTCTTCAATGGACCCCCGCATGCTGCTGCATAGAATGGAACAAAGGGCAGTGTCCTACATCAACCATATGGATAACCTGACACTGAAGATGGCCTGCCAGCTGGTGTGTCAGATAGAGCAGGTGGGACTTTTTAACCGGGACACGGAAATGCGCCAGATCATAAGTGCCAGGCCATTCTTCAGCCAGTGTTCTTTGTGTTTGCTGATGAAGACCTACCCAGTTATCCTCCCTTTTTCAAGCACCCCAGGAAGTGACAGCCTGCTTACCATGCACCCTGAAGGAGTGCCTCACCTCCTTTAGGGACACTCTGAAGGATGAGAGGGCGAGGAAGGCTGGTTAGGGGGGCTTCATTGCCTCGTGGCGTTCATTCCAGGCCGAGCTGGCCTTTGAGTCGATGTTTTTTGGTCATCCGCTCTCCAGCAGCGACCAACAGCTCTCAGTCAGCCTGGGAACATGCCCCACCAGCGAAAACAGCACCACTTTCCAACGGGGCTTCATTGGGCTTGCCCCATACAATAGTGCTGCAGCAGGGGCCTGTCCACCTCCCCTGCAACACTGGACAAGGGACAGCCTGCAGGTCATGAGAATCGAGTGCCTGTTCCCCCTGACCAAGGCACTCGGATCCTCGACCGCAGTGGTAGGACAGGCCCTGGTACTTGTGCTCTTGAAGGACATTTTCAAGAGAAATGAGAATATCCCTGTGACACAGCTGGCAGGGCAGAAGTGTCATGGCATTCTCAAAGGGTCTGTGTCAGTTGAGAACCTGACAGAGAACCCGGCCACACAGGACTCCTTCCCTGTCCCCTTAACCTTCGCAAGAGCCAGGTTTCTGGTGGCAAAAAGTGGGGAGAAAGTGGACGAGGCCCTGAAAGCTGGATTGGCAAGCTTGGGCTTCAGATTCTTCCCTGATGTGAAGTTCAGGGACATACAGAAAACCAAGCGCATTTACTGGAAGGAGGGCCACTATGTTGAAATTCTGGAGGCAGGTTAGTTACCCTCCCGCCAGATAAAGTCCGCAGCCCTGACAGGAGATGTGTGCAATGAGCTGAAGAGACGGGGGCTCAGTTACGCTCGGAACGTACAAAGGTACAGGGAATGGGGGATGCCATGGATGGATGTGTCCCTCAGCCGTCTCCCCAAGGGCATCTCGTATGCACACGCCTTGAAGGTCTTCACATTCCTGAGCTCAGTGGGGATGTTGATGAATGGGGACTATGTGAGTTTTGAGCAACTCAAGACCCTGCTCCAGGAGCTTCCCTTCCCCCCAGTCCAAGATGCAGACTATGCAGCTCCTCTCAAATTTCAGTCTGCCCAAAATGTTTGGAATGATTGTTTGGAGGCTGCATGAGAGCCTAGACTTCAAAATGGCTCCAAAGGCTCCTGCTCTTCAATCCCAGAAGAGGAAGCAGGAGGAAAAGGAGCAGGACCCACAGGAGGAGGCACAGCAGCCATTTGAAGATGTGCAGGCAGTAGATCCTAAGGAGGTCCACTGCACGTCAGCGAAGGCTCCAACCAGATACAAGTCCTCCAAAGTAGAATGGACTGAAACAGAGGTGAGTCTGATTGATACAGATCCCTCCAAGACCCTCAAACAGGCGTACGCAATGTACACTGTTCTGGCAAGACAGCAAGGTATGACCTTGAGAAACCGGCCAGACTTCCAGAGGAAGAGGCATAGGTTGATGGGGGAGAAGAAGTAGACCGATACTTACTTTGGGGGTAACTAAATAAAATTCAAAAAACTACAAACAAAGACACTAGTGCTGCGGCAATGCTGCGCTCCTATCAAAAGTTAGTCACGAATCAGACATCAGAACTGGGTCATTTCAGAATCTGGTTGGTGACTCAGTGCGGGTACACAAATCGACTGTGTGCAGAGCAGTCGAGCAGCTTCATCCTCAAGCAGTTTAGCCTGTGGAGAGACTTTGAGGCAGGGAGATATCCCGGGAGGCTACTGGGAGACTCAGGATATCCCCTGAAGACGTGGCTCATGACGCCCTACCTAAACCCGACTACCGTCAGTGAACACCGGTATAATTCCACTCACACGAGGACCAGAATTGCTGTGGAGCGGTGCATTGGTGTCCTAAAAAATTGATGGGCCTGTTTGCAAAGAGGTTTTCTATTTTTATTTTATTCAAACAGAAATATCATACCATATATTTAGTATGCCTATATGCCTATTTTTCAATTCAGTGTTAAAAGCTGACTGACATTAGTAGGCCTAGTAGCTTACACGTTGGTCTGGCTTTGTGTTGGAGAAGTTATTATACATAACATATTTATATCTATTATTTTGATGGCTGGTGAAAGTGTCATTGTGCAATAACGTGTTAATGTGTTAATGCATGCTTTGTTTGATCAATTTTAGGCTACTGCGTAATTTATATTGCGTTATAGCTTCTTATCCGTTTACATTCACATAGGCTAGGCCTTCATGTATTTCTGTCTCTAAGAAGAACACCGTACCCTGAAGCAGTCTTTTTAAGCATAATTAGGCTCTAATTTTTCAACAGCGTTTGAAAAACTTAAATAGCGTAATTGTTTTCAGTTTAATTTTTCCATCAAATCAATTAATGCTTCATAATAAGGGTAGGCCTTAAGTAGTCAAACACGCAAAATTCATAAATTAACATAAACGTTTCCATAAATACAAAAGGCAAAATTCAATAGGGCCTATTTATGTCAACAAAGATCTACTGGAAACATAGGCTTTACGATTGTAGGCCTAGGACTTTATGGTTTTGAAGTCTATTCATGAAACTGTTCATAAAAATAGGCCTAACTGTTGTCTCAAGTCAACTCAAAGTGCTCACGTAAGGGTGAACTCCCTCTTGTGGTATAAGGAGGTAACAATGTGACTTATAGCGTACATAGAAAAACGGAAAACAAACACCTTACCATTCTGAGATGTCATGTTCCACCCTAATGAGCTTGCCTCTCTCTGACTGGACCCCAGCTTTCACAATCACCGTTTTCTCCCCCATGCTGTTTTAATGGCGATAGAGGCATTAAGGTGTGTCCTTCAGTAAAAATTTTCTTCTCTCATTTATAGTTACTCATTGTTTCTCAGATCTCTTTCCTCGATCCTCTCTCCTCGTTTGGAACAATCCTTAACATGTCGGGTGCAAAATGACTTCCGGCTCGACAGAGGAGCAGAAAACAGCATTTAAGAAAACTGGGATGCAGGAAAAGACATATTCAGATATCCTAATTCAGCCAGAGTCAAGACATTATGGCCACAGGCTGTCACATAAATTAATGGTTCGTTTGTACACAAAGATTTATTTTGGTTAATACTTGGTACTTGGGAGACTGCCTGGGGAAAAAAATTGTGTGGGGAAGTTTAGAGACTACAGCAGGATGTGGGATAAAATTACGACCAAATGCAGACATGGCGAGATGGAATGGAGAAAAGTCAAAAGGACTGTTTGATCGGATTACATGCGTTCAAAAATACTCAAGCCTAATTTCCACCAGATGTGTGTTCGGTCCGTCTTTAGCTTTTAGTCAATGTGTGCGCTTCCACTGTCTCCGTTGCACTGCGTCTCAGCTCCGGCAGTCCGGAGCCCTCCGCAGCAAATACACACGGCTTCTGTAGCAGTATTCACACCCCAATCCAGGGGGCGGTAATCTGCTCATAGCTGTTTGCTAACTGCTATTTAAACAACAGATGAAGAAGAAGTAGAAAAACAAAACACACGACGAAGAAGAAAAGTTATATACTGTAGCAAAATGACACGGTGGACCAACAAGACCCGACTGCTTCTTTTGATCAGTTGTGTGGGGTCAGTTCGGGTTCACAGTGCGGCCAAACACGCCGGACGTTTCAATGAATAATACGGCAATACCCAGAGGAGTCAATCTTCGGAGATAGGCAATAGATAACGGGTGTCTTACAATCAAGCGGCAACCTCCGGTCTTGAAAAATGAAGCCAATGCGGAAGTGCAAATTCCTGCAGTTTGTCGAGTGTCCTCTTGAGGCTTGCTGCAGGAACACCGGAAGTCACATACACGTGACTGGCATAAAAGCCGTTTTTTCAGCATAAATAAACATTTTTACAGCCTGTTAGAAAAAACGAAAAAGGTCTGAATAGTTATTGTCATCATGGGCACACAATGCACGGGGCTTGTATTAAAAAAAAAATTACGCGTAGCTGACATGATTGACAGGTGGGCGCGATGTAACGGTTCGTCAAGAGGCTTAAAACCCTCCTCAGCTCCTGCTCTAACCCCCAATCCCCACATTCTCCTTGCATGCCACGATGAGCCCAGGAGGAGGGGCCCAGTTTGAATGTTGTGCTTACAATCTGCAACCAACATTGCCACTGACTCTACCTTTAAGGCATTTTTTGTTTTGAAAGTTATCTATTGCAGTACCCTAATGCATTTTATTTAATGGTTTTACAATGTGTTGTATTAAAATGTTTGTGCATTATCAAATGGTCACACACGGGTACCAGTCAAAGAACCCTTCTGTTCTGACATCTCTCCCTCACATGGTGTGTTTCTGACTACTCCGTCAGCCTTGAACATGGACAGGAAGCTGAGAGGCTTTATAAATTACAGAAGGTAAGTGAGCAGTGAGAAATAGGAAGCACATTACCAACAAGGATAGCTGTCTGACCTTGCATGGTAAGACACAAGAACAGGATCATATTAATCTAATCAGACCAATCAGACCTGGAGTTTTCATAATGAATATCAACACATGGGAATTAATGCTCTGTCAGACAAATAGGGCTCTTGTTACATAGCTGAATTATTACATTTCCATGAATTCATTTCTGTATATTTGCAGCTCTTGCATGCTTTCTTAATTGTGTGATAGTTGATTTATCACATATGATGCGTATTCGTGTCAAGTGTGCAAACTGATGGATGTCTTATTTGAAGTGAGAGTACACACAGCTGATTAAAAGTCAAGCGTCTACTTATGAGATTTTCCACACAAAAAACCCCCACATATGCCCATATTATATAACAATGTTATTACTTTTAAACTTTACCTCTGCACTGTAACTTTAAACTCTTTTTATATTTTTACTTTATTAATTTCAATTAATTTCATTTTAATGATTTTTATTTGAACATATTTTCAGGTTTAATAATTTCAGTGATTTTTAAATTGTCTATTTTAATGTTTCGTTTTTCCTCTGTCATGATGCTTTTGATGTCTTGTGTGAAGCACTTTGAATTGCCTTGTTGTTGAAATGTGCTATACAGTATAAATATACTTGCCTTGCCTTGCCTTATATTGTTCCTGCACAAACATATGGGTGAAATATATAATAAAGGGTTTAGTGATCATAGCTCTTTGTTGGTAAAGGGTGGAGACACTAAAGGCCCTGACACACCAAGGAGATCGTTAGTTGGACCGTCGGTGAGCGATCGTCACCCTAGTTTTTGCGATGTGTCCGGCCCCGTCGCTACCCGTCTGCCTTTTTTTGACTGATTCGAAATGTTGGATCAGCGTCGGTCGGCGTTGGTGAGAAGAATCACTCTGATTGGCTGTTCGGAGGTTTCATTTAACTCCAGCTCTCAACAAAGATTCGGGAAAGCCCCTTAAGCCTGCCGCTGTAGAATCCATGCTTTCACTCATTTAGTGCTGTTTCTCCTTATTTGTCGCCTCCACCTCTTCTTTTCTTTTTCCACAAAAAGACCAAGGGCTGACAACACCAGTGCCATTTTCAACTTTTTATCAGACATTATTCTCAATTAGAAGTACCTACTGTATATTACGAGTGGTGTACGACAGCGATGTGAAAATTGTCTTCTCGTATCATAACAAGGAATTACCACTGCCTGCTGGCATGGAGAGTTATTTCCTCTCACGCATGCGCAGGACGTACATGGTCGATTGGCTGTAATCTTTGCAATGTGTTCAAGTGCAACTTTTTGGCCAAGACAAAGGTGACGTGAGGCGACGCCACAGTCGGCCTTAGTTGCCACTAGTTCTTTGCCGTCTGCTTGGTGTGACAGGGCCTTAAGAGCAAAGTGACCGCTGGTCAGAGATGCAGTGTAAATCTGAGGTCCCTCAACATCTCAATCCACATTCAGTATTTCACACTGATTACACAAGAAAAACTAGATGCATGTAAAAGCTCAAACAGGCTTACAGATGCATTTCTGTTATGTTAAAAAAAAAAAAAACACCTGCAGCAATGCTTTCACAGAGCGACCCAAAGCTCAGCGGTATTTAAAATCCAGCACACCTCTGATCGACATGCATGATGCATTTTTCCACCCCCTCTGAACTGATAGCAACAATGCATACTTAAACCTCTGGGAAAGGCAACAAATTAAAGATTGAGTTTGAGAAAAACAACAACACAGGCTCAGTTCCCATATTAATCTCACGTCTCCCCCTCTTGTTGCCTCTTTCAGTCTCTGTTTGCTTTATACATAGATTTCCCACCAGGATCTCAAACAGCCTTACACTGTAGCAATAACAGGCCTGTTTATCAATGGCAACTTAATTCGAGAGCATGGATTATAATAGAGGCATTAGCGCCTATTGATTAGAGCTCAAGTGAGAGGGCCAGTTGCAGTATGAATGGAGAGTCGATAGAAACATCACTTGCAAAGACAAAGACCTGCAGACCCTTCTGAGCCATCGGGGGATTGAAATGTCAAGAACTCTGTGTGGGCAAGAAAAATCATATTTGAAGTTCATAAAACATGACCAGCTTAACACAAAGCAAATACCAAATTTGCAAATTCCCCACAGCTGCCTTTTTTTTTTAACCGAGAGTCTACATTTTTTTGAGCATGACCTCCATTGTTCCCTCACCAAGCTGTGATTATTGTATTCAAAAACAACATATCATGCAGTTTTGTCACACCCTAGTTCAAGATTAAGGATTGAACCCCTTGACTATCATACAAGCCTACAAGAAAGCTAGTCTTGCAACCTCTGTTCTGATTATATCCATGAAAAAAAACAAGGGCACAAATAAATATACAGACCTATTTTTTGTTAATATTAACAGTAGTTACTCTCTTCAGGCATAAAGGCTGTGCTGGTAAAGAATGAGCCTCTTGCTGGGATTTGATTTTAACTATTTCAAGGAGAGATAGGACAGGTGTGAGTGGGAGGGATGACATGCAGCAAATGACATAATGATATTGCTATCCATATCAAGTAACTGCATTAAGGACTCAGCCTCAGTTTTTATGGTTTGCATGCAATCTTGGAACCCATCTGTTTCAGTCTGCCAACTTTTGGGAGCTTCTAATGTAGCCATAGAGGACTTCCAGCCAATGCATCATTTTCTATGTGTTGCGTGACCACTGAATGGAGCTAGAATTGCTCTGAAACACTGGTGGATGATACTCCCAAACTACAAACAAAAAACAGAATGTTTCAACGCGAAAAATCATGCAACATGCATTCTGTGGTTTACATGCAACCAGGTGGGCTCAGTCTGCCTTGTGGAAACCTTGTGAAACTCCCAAAAAAAACCTGCTGTTTTACAATTCTAAATATATTTTTTTACCTTATTTTGTAAAATTGTATGTTATGCATGCAAATTTGAAACACATGTACTGTATGTGCAATTACCATCGCCCAAGCAAGATGACATGCATCTCTTTCATGTAATGTCCTGTATCCACACTCAGATAACAGACAGTTTGGCGAGTAATCGGATTAATGAAACAATCAGGCAATCAGCAATCATTAACAGACCCAGCCCAAGTTTTTTTTTTTCGGGGGGGGGGGGGGGGGGGGCTGAGGAAACAACAATAAACTGAGCCAATCGTCTTTATCGCCAAGAAGCACATTGCTCATCCACACCCTCTGCAGCCAGTCATCCAAACTCTAATTAACTCTCTGGAATTGGGTGTTTTTTTTTCACTTTCCTTTTTTTTTGGCCTCAATGTTTATCCCCAGAATTCACACTGCTGGAGATTATCTTTATCGGGGTTTTTTTGGTAATGATAACCAGGGTGTACTGCAGGGCTTGGAATAGCATGCCTGGGGCAATAATATTTCCACTCTGCTTGCACTTCAATTGACTGTGCTGTGGCTGCCAAAATTTGTCTTACAGTCAATCACTAAGAGGCATGTTTCCACACACTGGGTGAAAGAGAGGATCCGCTGCCATCAAACCAGACCTACTTTTTTAGTGTAATAGAAGTCCAGGTTTCTCACATGGGCAAACAAGACAAGACCATAGACAGTAAAAAAAAAAATGGACATAGCCACTGTGACATCCCCCTTTGGTTTGTCTGTCTTTTTTAGCCTAAAGTTTGGCATCTTGGTCAATGTACTACATTTTTTTTTGGAGCCAGAAGTAACCATATACATGGAGAAGAGGGTTGTGCTAGAGATGAGCAAGAGGTTGACAAATGGCAAATTATCAATGCTAAACATCTCACACCTGTTCAATAGCTGATGTATGAGTTTTTTTCAGTGATGGCTAAAATAACCTTATCGCTACGGCCAGCCATCTGCTCTGCAGGACAAAGCGTTCATGTAAATCATTGTATGATTACAGAGATTAGAACAATTACTTGGAATTACAGGGACTGCTTTAAGCTGGTTTAAATCCTATTTATCAGACCGATCTCAGTTTGTACATGTTCATGATGAGTCCTCTATGCACACCAAAGTTAGCCATGGAGTGCCACAAGGATCAGTGCTTGGACCGATTCTCTTTACATTATATATGCTTCCTCTGGGTAATATTATGAGGAAACATTCCATACATTTTCATTGTTATGCAGATGATACTCAGCTATACGTATCAATGAAGCCAGATGACACCAATCAGTTATGTAAACTAGAAGCATGCCTTGAGGACATTAGGACTTGGATGACCAGAAACTTTTTGCTGCTCAACTCAGACAAGACTGAAGTTATTGTGCTTGGACCTAAGAATCTCAGAGAGACTTTTTCTAATGATATAACTGCCCTTAATGGCATCAGCGTGGCATCTAGCACCACTGTTAGGAATTTAGGAGTTTTATTCGATCAAGATATGTCCTTTAACTCTCACATAAAACAAATTTCAAGGACAGCTTATTTTCACCTTCGTAATATACTGTATCTAAGATCAGGCAGATCCTGTCGCAAAACGATGCAGAAAAACTAGTTCATGCATTTGTTACCTCCAGGTTGGATTACTGTAATTCTCTTTTATCAGGGTGCTCTGGTAAGTCTCTAAAGACTCTTCAACTAGTCCAAAATGCTGCAGCTTGTGTACTGACTAGAACTAGGAAAAGGGACCACATTACTCCTGTATTGGCTTATTTGCACTGGCTCCCTATAAAATCTAGAATAGAATTTAAAATCCTTCTCCTCACCTCCGTGAAGTACAAGTGTCACAAGAGCCCAAAACTTGCAGTTTCTTACAATATATACGTTTTTCTGTAGTTGTCAGGTGATGTAAATATGTCTTGTTTTGAAGAGATGGAAAAAGTCAAGCCCGTGCTGCAGCATCACAGAGTGTTAAATGGTGGTCACCACTTTCCTCAGCTTTTGCATTCCAGGCGCTCAGGCCAGTTACGAGACAGAAAACTTTTAATCACAAACAACATTTAATAAAAAGACTCATTGGACAGCCTGTTTGTGCATAAGCAACACCGTTAATATACAGTAAATCAGTTAATTTTAAATTATTGTACGGTGGCCCTGAAGGTCAACTGTCTAAATATTTCACCTGCTGCAAAATATATTTCACAAACCGGAAAGGGTATGCCCATACTAAAACTGTCTTCCCACCCTAAAACTCTCCTGTCAGCGGTCATCACCCGAAGCCGGTCTAAGAAACTAGCACCGCAGACGACACACCGGAAACAGTACAGCAGAAGAGAGTCACATGTTTGTACTGACGTGACTTCGGTCCAATCACAAACAAGTAGTATGGGCATACCCTTTCCGGTTTGTGAAATATATTTTACAGCAGGTGAAATATATTTGCAACAGGTGAAATATATTTCGCAGCAGGTGAAATATTTAAACAGTTGACCTTCAGGGCCACCGTATTATTATCTAATTTTTTGCATTAATTTTTCCCATAAAAGCAACAAAAACACAAACTATGCTAAGATGTTAAGTATTGTGACTGAATTAACTGAGGTGACGTCTAGAAAACAATTAGCAGCACCCACCTTGCACTCAAAGCAACCATGTCTGCAGTTATGCATAGCTTGGAGGGTTAATGTAATTTAAATTGAAGAGTAAAAAAAAGAACTGAATAGAAAGGAGCTATAGAGACCAAAACATATATTTTGTACCAGGTTCTAAACATTAAATTCTGCAATATAGTTTTAAATGTTAACATGGAGCCAAATGGGGGCTTGACTTGTTATGTGAGCCAGCCTCAAGCGGACACTCGAGGATCTGCATATTTTGGCTCTTCAGCATAAGTTTCATTTCTCAACCCAGTAAGACATGGCAGAATATGTGACTAAAATGTGGCCTACTGGCTGTGCGAGTCTCTGCACAGGCTGATCTACAGTACTGTTGTGCTTTCCATTTCTCCAAAGGCACTATATATTACTACTTCTCCATCCTCCTCTCGTCAAGCGTGAAGTAATGATAGCGCTGTGAAACTGCTATGTTTGCTCTTTCATCCCCCCGTGGAGCATCTGGTCGGTTTGAGCGTGTAGCTGAGAGAACACACTCTCAGAGCCCCCAGTGTGAAATGTCACCCACTAATACACAACGATGGCATCTTCCAGTCGAGCGTTTTCATTTTCCTAAGCTTATGCTAAATATGGCTCTATCGTGCAGCTGGGGGTAGCTGCTGGAGACGGAAAGAGAGACGGAGCAATGGGGGAGAGAGGTGGAGGGCAGTGTTGGTAAAGGTGTAGCAGGGACACTTAGAGCTTTTGGGGGAATGAGGAGTATGACAGAGAAGTGGGCTGAGGGCAGGTGAAGGGGTGAATTGTGTTGTCATGTTTCGCAGCAGCTTCAGGGTAAAAGGCTAATTTGACGTCCAAAGGGGAAAGAAGGAAGAGAGAGGAAATGCATTGAGGCTAATGTGGAGCAATACACGTAGAGGGGAAGTGTAGACTCACTCAAACAGTCAGGTTCACTCATTCAGTTTATTCCCACAGAGGGCTAATGTACGAGAGAGGCAGAGTGGGTGGGATGGAGTGAGATATGTAAAAGAGGAAAGGGAAGCAGAAAGAAATACGAGCTTAGGGCATAAGTAGGAGTGTTACATCATGGAATTGTAAAAAGAATGGGTCATGTGGGAGTTTGTCTCCTCCAGGACTATATTTAAAAGTCTACCAAAAAAATCCCACCTGATAACTCAGAGAGCTTATTTTCCCACAATCCTCTGCTGGCAGGTTAAGCAATAGTCAGCACCTCGGGGCCCCCCGGATGGAGCTCTACACCGCGGGGGACTTCCTCCTCCTACTAGTGGAACAAACCGCACAGACACCCAGAGGCACAGCTCACTATGAGTGCTTTTAATAAACATGCCTCTAGAGCTTTTGTTTTTTTAAGGAAGACATTTTAATGTCAATTAGTAAGTCCTGCCCCTTATTTACTTTTAATGTGTATCTCTTTAATGGTTTACCTCCTTGCAGGGTACTAGCGTACAGCCTGGCCTACACTGAAAGATAATAAAATCTGAGAGATCCCACACACAAAAACAAATAATAGTAGTTAACACAGTTTTGTTCCAATAGTGCAGTAGTTCTCAAACTTGTTCTGTCATATACGTTGGAGGAACATCACACTTTTAAAAGTAACACAACAGAGTGGCAACATGAAATCTTCTACACTTATTTCTTTGTGGACTCAAAGAGAAGATGTTTGTGCAAAGTCGTGATGTAAAGTTCTGACAAAAGGAAATGTGCCACTTTGAAATACAAAGAAAGCTACTATCCGCCTCTTGTAACACAGCTCAAATAGTTGATTTTGACATAAATCCCGCCTCTGAAAAAAGAAAATAGCCAATAGGTTCAGATTTGGGAATTTATTATTTATTTAGATTTAAATGCATCATTATTAATCAAGCTACCTGTTGTCTGTTAGTTCATGTTTTTCAAACATGTTCTCCCCATGAGGGAGCAGCCTTTAAAAAATTTGGATGAGCTGCAAACATGCAAAGTCAAATACTTAATTTACATCAGCGCAGACAAAAGGTTACTGTGATTCATTGTCTCTGTTCAGCTCTTTTCTCTCTCACTCTGCCTGACTTCCTCCCTCCGTCTTTATCTCTTGCTCTCTTCCTCTCTCTGTCTTGTTTCTGTATCTCAGGAGAGCTCATTCTTTCAGGCTTATTTCCCATGAGCCACCACTGATTGTGCGATTGCAATCACCCCACGCAGCTGCCATGGTGACAGGTAGAGTGTATTCTTGCTCCGAGCGCAAATTTAACGCCACATTTGATGACATAAGCAGAAAGAGGTGTATGAGGATGTGTCCCTCTATGAGTGTGTAGTGACTTTGTGTGTGTGCGAAGGTGCCTAATTTATCTAACTGACTTACAGCCATCACAAAAGGCCACTGGTGTCAGAAACAGACTGTTATCTGTGCTGTCTGGCAGTGTGTACTGTTTGAGGGTTTATTGCATCAGAAAATGAGAAATACCGACAGATACAGTAAAGTTATATGTCAATTTGTCAGCATCTTCTCCTCTGGGGTATTGAGTTTGTCAGTGAATGCAGGTTTTATGAGCACTGCCTGTCTCCTCGTTTCTGTATCTTCTCCCAAAAACCTCTCTAAGGAGTCGAGGGATGCCCTTGCTTGTGTCAAACCAGTATGTCACAGCAATCTGTTTTGACAGGCTCAGAGAGATACTTGATAGCGAGGTGCCTTTCCCCGTCCAAAAAGGAAATTGGATGGCATTTTTGCTCTGTGTCACACATGCCTGACTAACCAGCAGAGTCACTGTAAGCAAAGAAACAAAAACATATTCATACAGTCAAGTATATTGTGCCATCCTTGGCTGAGTTTTCCCAATTATGAGCCTGACATCTGGTTTGCGCTGTGTGAGAGTCCTTGAGTAAATGATGGTGACTGCAGGGTGAAATAACACCTGAAAAACCCAATTTCACAGCACATGAAACTGTACATCATGCAGCTAATAGCCATCTTGAATGTATTCTCCAGCATTTACCATCACATGCAGTCAAGCCAAGGCAATATCGTAGACACCTTTTCACAAGCTTTAAAGCTATAATGTCACCTTTTCTGTCTAGTCCAAACCTCTGCAGGTATCTACAGTACAAAGCTTTTACTGAACATGTCCACTACACTCTTCTGACTGTATAATGAAGCTACTAATTTAGCCCTACATCTTTGTCTGTCCCCCTCTCAGCCATTATCCTGACCCCTTTCTCAGATTCCGTCTCCCTCAGAATACAACATCATTTTCATTTCTTCATCTCTTTCTTACTTTCACTTTATCCTGCTTTCATTTCAATTCCTTTCCTGTCACGACCCTGCTGGTTGCTCATTTTGCTGATTGGTTGTTGTTGTGGTGTTTCAGGTTGCCAGATGTTCCCGATCCATAAGAGCAGGCCCCTCTTCCTAATTGTGGGAGATGGGAGTAGGAGAGACAGAGAGAGACTGCTCCCCAATTTAGCCATGCCACTCTTTCCTGTTGTTTTGATTTTTCAAACACCAAGTGCTGTGTGTATTTCTTGGCTCAAGTTTTGTTGGATTGTTGTCATTATTGTTATTGTTATGTTGTTATTGTGTATTGACAGTAATCTTAATGACAGTTACAATTTGTATCTATTTTTACAATTATAAGGTGCTGCACAGTTTTGTGTGTGTAACTCATTGATATATTACTCACCTTGGAATATATTTCACCATCTCAGTGGTACTCCAAACACTTCCTCACTGAAAAAAATCACATTTGAATTTTTCTAAGAAGAATTTACAAGCATTGTATATAACATCCTTGCTTTGTGCATAGTTGAATGTCAGCTTTTGATGTTTAAAGTCCAGTAAGGCTCGAGCCAAAAGTGTATTAAACCCTGCTTTCTTATCGTTAATGCAGTGCACACATTCAGGAGTAAATCCAAAGCCAAAGGCTTATCTGTGAGTTATTCCCAGTGTCTGGCACAGGCCTTGGTCCAAACATTTACCTGTTTTGATGCTTGAGCACTGGACTCAGATAAAGCAACATCTTGCTCAGACATTCGTTGGATAATTGCTCTAAAAGTCTTGGCAGTATTAGCTTTGGCAAGCATCAGTTATATCCACCTGTTCTTTTTTCACAAGAGGTCATCAAAGACTCACTGTTGAATCTCCTTTGAAATATTTGGTTTTCCTGTAAAGTAAGTTTATTTTTCATGATTTGAGAGTGGCACACATTTTGACATGAAATAAATCTCTATCTCTGGTCTCTGACCACTTAAAGGGAACTGAAGGGACTACCTGGCATTCATGAAGTGTTTACTCTAAATTACAGAAAGAGGTAGTCTAGTGAGGAAAAAGAGGCATACAGGTGAAATACATCCCTTAAGGTTAGATAAAATACTGAGATTTCTTGGTGGAGACTTTGAAATATTTGACATTTTCTTCCTTAGGCACAATAACAGTAAAAACTCACTGAAATCAGCATGAGGCAACCACATATTTGCCAATGCTCTTTTTTGATAGGAAATGTGAAAGTTTTTCTCAAGGCATGGAGAGATTTCAGATGACACAAGGCTGACATGGTTCAAAGTTTTTTGCGGTTTGGGCAGAATCAATATCAGGGCTGAATGGTAACCCAAAAAATAGACCAGAATGAATGCAGGATGAAGGCGGAAAGTTTAGAGGATACATTTGTTGTGGTTTCTGGATCTCTTGCCTCTTAGAGTGCAGGTTCATACATAGACAAAGGCAGTAAAATGCTTGAGGAATACTGTAGGGGTGTTTCACACATGCAATAAACTCCTAAGATTTTCAGGGTGTCCTGAATGTGTGAATGCAAACAGCCGTATTTTTCATCCTGACTTTACTCTGAATTTTTCGTTCAAGTCCCCTAAATTATGAATGTGTTGTGTCAGGGTGAGCTGATGTGAGAACTCAGCAGGTAATGTTCAGGAAAAGTCAATGGAGCGAGCGAGTGATGTTGACGTTTATATCCTGCTAACGTTGAAAAATCGGCTCAATCTTTGTGAACATTTACTCGAGCTGCTTCATACTCTTTCCTCGTCAGTTTTTACCACTTATTCGTTTCAAGTTTCAAGGGTGCATGTTTGAAAAAGGCTTAGGTTGCATGTTTACTCAATGTTTGATTACTACAGTAGCAGGCAACTTGCAAGCCAGAGTTTTGCCCCCAGCGACCAGTGAGAAGCTGCCAGAATCTTCACTACAAGACTTCTTCACACACCTCTATAACTCTGGTATAAAATTGGAAGTGAACCTCCCTGACCTCAGTGTCTCAAAAGACTATTGAAGTTTAGAGAGCAGAAGACTTGAGACACACAAGTACTTGAGACACACAATATCCCAAAATGGGAAGAGTTCTCTGTTTGACCTCCATGTCAAGTCAGTCGATGATAACACAGACAGCAGACTGGGAGATTAAGTCTTGGAGTTGCATCCACAGAAGTTATCTGACACATTAGGTGAATCATATAAAGCCGCTAGACAGATCTGCAAATGATGGCTGGACCTAGATCATAGCTGGCAGCCACACTGGTGCTTTTGTTTCACCTTTCACCCCACAAGCTCAACCAAACTGTCCATTATGACCCAAATTACCCTACCTGGCATTGGTTTTGTTTACTAGCATCCCTATATCTGCAGTTTACGAGGCAGGCTGCATCTTTTCATTAATCAAACACTTCTCTTTTCCCTTAAACCTGTGGGGACATTTTCCTCCTTACTAAAGCAAAACTGGCTATCTCCATTGCAGACAACGCTGAGCAAGGAGGGATTTTTTGTGACCTTTTGACCTTGGTTAAAACCTTGAAAACATCTAATGTTTCTCCTGGCTTTCCGTGTAAACAAAATAAAAGCGATATCTTGTTGTTTAATAGTCTACTGTGTTTTATGCTGCATGTTCTGTGGACCATATTTATTAGAAGTGTTTTTTTCAGCCTGCAGCATGGACCTTAAATGACTCAATAAAGACATATTAAATGTCTAATTTTCTTATTTGCTTTCACTTATCCTGTTTTTTTTTTAAATTCTAATACAACTTTGGACCATTCATTTTCTCCATTCTTTTCCTGGTGTTCTCTCTCCCATCTTGTCCCGTCTTTCTCTCTCTTCCAATTGTCCCCGCAGCCATGGGCACAGAGTCAAACAGGGAGACGATTACACAGAATTTGCTGTTATGTAATTCATTATCTCTCTACGTCTTGATTGGCTAACTTGGAGAGGGGAGAGTTTTGGATGGGCGGACAGGGAATGAAAGACCCTTTACACACAGTACACGGAGTAAAAGGAAAGCCAATGAGCGTGGTGGCTGGCACTGTGTTCTTACATGGATCATTGGTTACAATGTATATATATATAAAGAGGGTAAGAGACGGGAGCCAGTGCCCCTCCTCCTCCTCTTTCCTTACTTTACCACTCAACAGTCCTCTGTTGAAGGTCGTGTAACAAATTAAAACATTAAAAGAACATATATAAATGCAGAGAACAAAGCATCTTTTGAAAGTTTTAATTATTACACTGAAGGACACATTCAAGGTTGGCACACATAATTCCTACCCAAAGAACACAATGATGGGGTTAAAAAGTAGGAATGTATATGAACATTTCTGCCCACAGATGATGCATGAGTTCACAAAGCCTCTATTTCTAGCCTGTGACAGATTGTTCTATAAGACTTTTTTTGTGCTTGCATCATAAATTAAATCAAACAACATTCTTGGATACTTTAAGAAACACCTTGGCATCAGCTTGGTCATACAGGTTTCATTGTGACTGTATAGGAGACAAGATGATGAGACAAAAAGTTTCATTTCATTAAGAAGATCAAAAGACCTCCTGGTATTTGAAGTTTTGGTCAAATAAATGAGTCAGCAGGTTATAGCAGAAGTGCACCTATTCAAATGAACCGAGATTTGCAAGATCAGATACTGCATGATGCTATCTATAAGGAAGCATAAAAGGTGGAAATTAAGTGACAAGAGTGATGGCAGAAAGAAAAAGGAAGGGTCAAAAGGGCAGACATTGTGCAGGAGAAAGAAAAAGAGCAAGTGGTAAGCAGTAACAAAGAAGAAGAGTTGAAGATGGAGTCAGCTTAAAGCAGAACCGCTGTCCCTGTAAGTATGTGTATGTCATCAACTCCCTGATTCACCGCTGGGTTACATAATGACGAGCAGAAGGCCTTGACTTTATATAATAACCACTCACTGCAGGATATGTCACACTGAGATGTCCATCTCAGTGTGCCATTTAGAGTTGTATTGTGACTTGAGAAGAGGTGAGCCTTAGTGCCAGAGCAGAACATGACCTCAAGTAAGGAGACCTTCTCTCTGCAGCCCCTACCAATACTTAACAAGAAAACAGCCTCTCACGGCCGATGACCTCCCTAAAACTCCAGCCCCTGCTACATCCTTAAGGAATTGGACTGTGTTGTATTCTATAATTCATTTTCCACAACCATACTCAGTGACCTACTGACCATTGACATGCTTGGTTGTTGGTATATGTGTAGGTGGGAAGGTTCATGGGACTTGCAGAAGCCCAGTCGTACTCAAAGCTAGGTTAAGAACAGTGTGTTAAAGGTAACAGTAACAGTGTAGCTAAGTAAGCAAATACAAGTTTTGACAATAAGTTGTCTGAAAGTAGGAAAAAAATGAATGTGTTTTTGTCAAGGCTGTTGCTAGCCTATGAGTATTAGTCAACCGACCCTTTCTGACAGAACCTGTCAATGTGCTAGCAGTAAGATGTCAAACTGAAGAGGAAGTGTTTCTTTTTTCTAAAGAGCTCCTGGAGGCTAACTCCTTCCTTTGTTAAATAATTCTGCAGTCATGGCAGCTCTGGTGTGTCTAGAGTTGTGCACGCAAAAAAACAACAACTGCAATCATGTGAAACACACCTTTATTACAAGAATTGGTTATACATCTATGTAGACAAGAATCTGACAGTCTCAGGTTTTGTTTTGTTTTTAAATGTTTGTTCTTCTAAATTTGATATTGCAAATTTGGTCAGAAATTACCTATTTGCTTAATTAGCAATTTCTAAAAGAACGTTTTTGCTTTCAAATGAATTTGTATCAACTTTCATGGCTGGAAAATGTCAACACCTTCCAATTTTTTCAATAATCCCCAAGAGATAATATAACTTGGTTCATAATACACATGCAAATAAAGTAACTTTAGTAAAGTTATCTTGTGCTATCAGAAATCTGTCAACACAGCACCACAGGAGACATCCAGAGGACTCCTGTTTACACTAAGTATGTGTTGTTTTTTAATTGGCAGTCTATTATACCACCGATATGACTCAATGTTTTTTTTCAGTGTAAACTGAAAACTGTCAGTGGGCTTTGCCAAAATGAGTCTCCTGACACCTTATGTTTATCTCTTTCAGTGAATAACAAGTAGTTACAGCAGATAATGAAATTTGAATTTGAGGGGGTGATTAGGCAAATCATATTTATCAGTTTTTTTATGAACAGCAGCACACACAAACACATCCACTGCACTCCAACACAAACATTTATGCTTGACCTTCTGAATTGCACCATCGTAAGGTTCACAGTTCACTTCCATCGTGTCTACAGGCGGACATTTTTAAATCTAACAAGCTTCCCTCAGACTGAGCCCCTGTCTCCTCTGAGGCTGTGTGAGACATGAGGAACCTAATCCTCCCTCACACAGATCACTGACTTACAGCGATCAGCTAATAACTCTGCCAGCTCTCTCATTAACCGCTCTCAGTAACTCTGGTCGTGCGCCTGTGAACTTCACACACTGCGCAGACCTGACACACACACACCAAAATTCCATAACTTCATGGACTACATGAAAGCAGTGAGCTTTAATTTCAAGTGCAAACACGCACACACATTCATTCACAGTACAAGCACATTTTTATTTCAACTCTTGTTAGGACTTTTTATCAACAACACAAATTCCCTAACTGCTCAGTTTTACCTCTCACCACTCTATATAAAGAAGAAATACATTATAACCCCATTCTAACATTAAAATGTAGCATAGTAACACACAGCAATCAGCTATACCATTATTACCACTGACAGGTGAGAGGAATAATTCTGACTGTCTCTTTGCAATGGCACCTGGCAGTGGCTGGGAAGTGTAATGCAGTTAATGTGTTGGAAGCAGAAAAAATGGGAAAGGGTAAGGATGTGAACAGCTTTGACAAGGGCCAAATTGTGATGGTAAGATGTCATTTTTGTTTCCCTATCAATCCCCAAGGGAAAATTCAGGTCTACACTGTGTTTCTGAGAGACACGCTATTCACACATATAGGCCTGAAACTAGGGTTGCAAAGGGGTGGAACATATCCGGTAAATTTCCATTGGAAGTTAAGCTGGGGAATTTTGGAAATATTCCAAATCGGAAACTTTCCATGGGAGTTTATGGGAATGAATGGGAATTAACTGGAAATTGAGGATAATTTAATCGAACTGTATCTTATCCAAGCATTAATATAAACATTTTGTTTTGTCATAGATAGCCTCATAGATGGTAAATGAAGTGATGCTAGCTATAGCTTATTTAGCATCTAACTTATCAGCATCTAACTTATCAGCTAGCTATCTACTGTATGAATACATTTTTATGCAAGTTAAACAATACCATACATACAATTTTTAAAATATATTACCCCATAATATCAGCAAAACTTACTTCACTTTATATAGTCCACAGGTTTATTTAGTTACAGAGACACAAAGGGAGGCAAAGTACAATTTACAAAACACTAAAAAGAGAACCATCTTTGAGTCAAGCAGACGAGCTAAAAACATCAACATCATACAGAATCAGCTTCCATGTCTTCCATTTTAGGTTTAAAGACATTTAAGGACACCATCTCCTTAAGTTTCATGTCATTCTGTAACAGATTCCTGGCTGAGGGTGCAGAATACCCAAAAATCATTTTCCCAATTTCTGTTAGAGCGTTTGGGACAGAGAGCATAAAGCGCCAAGAATACACTCCGGTACTTTCTACCTGATAAAACATATAGATAGCCTCGGAGGGTAAGGACAAAAAAGGCGATATTTGGCAAGAATTTGAGTTAAATGCTTAAATCAGCATGCTAATATTTTATCATATTGATGGAAAGCAGGTTCATCATCTTGACTGTTGGCATACTAGCATTACATTTTATGATTTAAATAAAGTCATGCTTTGTTTAAATCCTGCAGGTATAAAGCCACACATCAAGGCCCTGTTGGATAAAGTAAGAGTTTGCCCTAAAGGTGGTACAACATGAAAGGTAATGTGATCTTCAAATAATCATCTTGGAGATAACATTGCACCAAAATATGATGACCAAATATGTTGGCAACCTCTCCTTCAATGTGTTTGATACAATAAATTCAAACCAAAAGAGGCTGCACAGAATAATCAAGATTATTATGATACATTTTTTGGAAGTGTGATGTTGAAATAATAAATAATCAAGTCAGATGGTAGTCGTCTTCTGGCTCCTATGTGTGTCTTAATGAAATATAATGGCAATCCAGTAGTTGTTCAGATAGTTAAGTGTTGAACAAAGTACTAGACTCTCTGACAAACAGACCAAATGCCATCTGGAAATCCACTGTGCAAGCAGCAAAAATCTTCAACTACTTCAAAAATGGAAACTCCCACTACTTCATGGAGCTCGGCAGTATGTTGGGAATACGTCTTGTTTTTTTTTATTCTTTGCACCTAAATCCACACGGCGGCTAATAATTGTTATTACAAGATTGAAAAGCTATAAATAAAAGTTCTTGCTGATCATGTAAAATCTGAGTCATTATAAATTTAAGTCTAGTTCTCTATAACCTTTGTGCAAAGCGTGCTTCTAGATGGCATAATAAGCTGGAAGACTAACCTTTAACGCTGGATTTTGAATTGGTGACCTCATGTTGGCACTCAGACAAGTTTCTAAAGTGTTCTTGAGAAAATCTCCAAATCTCTCCCAGAGCTGACTTTCTGGTATGTTAGATGCATATCGATTGATCTTACATGTACAGTGAATCATAGCACACTGGAAGATACACAGAAATGTTGAAATACAGGCATATCGGAGGTTCTGGTGATCATGGGCCCTGTGGATGCTTTCCAAAAAGTCACAAATTATTCAGGAGTCTGTGGTGGAAAAGCTGCCTGAACTGTGAATATGTAAACGAGGCACACTGATGGAAACCAAGTTAACTTGGAGCAACTTTGGTTTGTTATTGATTTTGAGTGTGTGTTTGTGTGCATGTTTGTGTGTCTCTGTATATTATTTAAGGCCTCTGGGAATTTGACTTGAAATGTTGAAAGTTGATTTATGATATTAAAGTTGCGAGTCTCATCTAGCCTCAACACAAATCTATGTGAAATAAACAGTCATAACTGTGAGGGAGATTAGTTTAACGCCCCTGAGGTCTGAGGCATTTTCTCCTATAATATTTGTAATGCCTGGTCTCCTTCTGTAAATAGACATGTTGAATCTCATGAGAGTAATGCACAACCATTTAATAAACATTTTTATTTTTCAGGACAACCTGGGGAATCAGAATACCTATCAGATGAAGTCACAAGTGGGGGGGGCTTTTGTGGATCAGTTTAAACTGTAGCCTAATTTTTTGTCCAAGTGCTTATTGAGAATACATTTTCAACATCACTGTGGTTAATAAATGATCAAGCCCAGTGATTCCTTTTAAGATGATTTCCTTGTCACCCGCCTCTGTGGGTGCAAGCAAGAGAACATAACCTTGTTAATGCTCTAGTGATATCATCATTGAGCGTAGTGAACTAATTTGTCACGTGAATGTTTCTCCTATCTGCCAATCTTCTTTCATCAGGTGAGCTGTTCGGTAGGTGGGCATGTTGGTAATCTTTATAGCAATTTTAATAGCTTCCATTATTCCCCCGTTCCACTGCTTTTCACAGTGATTCAAAACCTGCTGACAGCAGCAGCCGGCTGCCAAGAAGCAACCAGCGTACTCATTATTTCACAATCAGGGGTCTTTTATTTACCTCCATCGCCACTCACAGTCTCCACAGGAGCTAATGGAGACATTTTTCTCATTAAAATGAGAAAACAGAGTACGAGCTGCCCATCAGTGGAGTGCATAAAACTCCTTAAATTTTGTGCCCAATCCTGCAATGGTTGTATTGTAAATCTGAGAAGAGCGCTGTCCAAACGTTGTGGGAGTTCATTGATGTATTCAGTTCTTGCTTTTCTTTCCCAAAAAGTTAGGTAAAAGCTCGTAGAAACTCAGTGCCGAGTTTGGAGAGCTGTAGAAGTGGATTCAGTGAAAGTTTAGGGCTATCTAGACAAAACATGCCTTCGAAAAAGATAATTACTTTCATTATTGCCTGGACCACTAAAGGATATGCTGAGAGTCACACAAAAACCTCCAAACATGCACAAACTCACAGTTGTACAGTTATAGTTATTTAAAGATGATCTTGAATGTAGTCATTTCTCTTTTGTATCTGCTTACCAGTTAACTTCACTGTATCTGTTCTCTTTGCTCGTTAGGTATTTTTCCCTGAGTTCCTTTTCAAAGTAAGTCTTTGCAATTCACATACTGTACAAATAGGTTGTCATCTTTGAGCTGCAGTTGTCTGGTCATCGATGAGTTTGGTTCTGCTTGAGTTTTTCTTTCCACTGTTAACAAGTGTCTGTTAGGGGTCGATGAATGTTGGGTGTCTAAATAAAAACACAAAGAGCACAGTGGAGTTGCTCTTTTTGGAAAAGGATTAGTGATAACTTTTGTTATTTTTTGTGGCTATGAAAATAAAAATTGACCTCATTACTCCCTGCATATTGGTCTTACATTTGTTAATAACTTAACCCTCTTAGCCATAGCCTGCAGGTGGATGCGAGGGTGATGGTGTTGTTTATTGCTTCACAAAAAATGTGTTTATTCTAACTAGATTCTAATTGCTCTGATGGTTTAACTTTTGGTTATTATAACATTTTGGAAAAAAAAGTGCATTCATGTGTTGCTTCTATTTTCAGGTACTGTTGCTGGTGAAGGTGATTGAGTGTGGATGCAGCGTGAACTCAGAGACTGTCAGCTTGGTTAAAGTTGTCATTTTGTAAGGGAAATCAGGAATTAGTGGACCAGAAATAAGTTGCGCCCTCAGTTTCTTTTCGGGCTTAAACTCTACTTCATCTAAAATGCTGGCAAGAATGAACACTACGCAGGGTGCCAGTAGCCTAGTGGTTGGGGTATGCGCCCCATGTAGGCAGGCTGTGGTACTTCAAGCGGGCGGCCTGGGTTCAGGTCCCACCTGTGGCTGCTTTTCCGCATGTTGTTTCCAACTCTCTCTCTCTCTCCCTGATATCTGGCTCTATCCACTGTCCCATCTCTCATATAGAGGCATAAAAAGTCCAAAAAGAAAACCTTAAAAAAGAAAAAGAATGTACACTGTATGTTTCAAAGACATTTACAAAAGACACTTTTTAAAAGACTGACACTGTGCGCATTGTTTTAAAGTAGATGAATGGGCCTCTGTGATTTCACAAAAGTTAAAACATATCAACCTCCTTTCATGTTGGATAGAATCACAGTGTTGTATTTCTAAACACTTCCCTACACCATGCAATTATATAATGGAAACATAACTCATGCACTCACATTGCAGTACATAATAGTTCACATTTGTTAAAGGGATAATTTGCAGCCTATTTTCCTCTAACAAACCAGTCCCAGAAGAATAAAAGACGTCTTCTTTGCTGAATAATTATGCAGCCTAAAAAAAAATCCATACAATCCTGGCAGGAAAAATGGGTCCTTGTAACATTTAATTATTAGAAATTGCTGAGTAGAAAAGTTTTGTAATAAAAGCCTGTCAGAGGAATACATAAGCATTTATCCTATAAGGGAGAAGGCCTGTGGTTGTTTGCTTTGTAATTAAGGACGCTACAGCTCCTGCAGCAACTCTCCTCCTCCCCCTCCTCCTCGTTTCCTCTCTTCTTGTCGGCAGCAGTGCTCAGTTTAATATCTGCTCCTAATAAACACATGCAGAAACATGCATGCACGCACACTCTGTGACACACACATTTGCAGTGTGAAATCCCTTTAGCTGGAAGAGCATGCCGTCTTAGCGGCGCAGGCCTTCACCACGCGCTGCAGCGGCTATATATAGAAGTCATCATAGTCGGCTTTCAGGCCCCCTCATCTATTTCCCCTCTCTTCTTCTTTTCTGTATTAACCGCACCAGTGGTTTTCTTTTCCTAAAGTGCTTTCTAGCCGGACAGCCCATCCTCGCTGCTGTCCTTGAAAAGGTTACGCACATGTTTCATTCTTCTCCATTTTGTCTGTCTCCTGCTGAGACAAAGAGGGGGAAAGAGAGAGAAGCTGAAAGAGACGAAGTGAGAGAGAGAGAGAGAGAGAGAGAGAGAGAGAGAGACAGTCCCCTCTGATTGAGAATGATTAAAAGCAGCGGGTACCCTGCTGGTACTGATGACACGACAAAATTACAGCGTGTTAAAGACAGTAGGGGGAGGAGGAAGGAGAACGAAGGAGAAAACAACTGAGAGAAATTGCAATCCAAAACCTGTTTTGACAAATTGATGTCGAAATCCCTCGTGTCTCGCTGCCCCCCCTCTCCCCCCACATCAGTTGCCTCATTATACACCGAATGACCTCATTACTTCCTAGAGAAACAGGCGTTTCCCTATACGACCCCCAGCCTTGATGTGTAGGGCCCCTAGGATCCCATTAAAACGGCACTCTGCTTGAAGACCACTCAGAGACCGACACTGTTACACTTGATTCACGGCTGTTAATGCACCAACTGTTGTAGCGCAGTCGCTCTTAGCTGCTTGCGGTGATGTTGTTAAACTTAATGTTTTATTATTGGGGTCTCTGATTTGCCATCTGGACAGCATGGCAGAGCAGAAATTAGTATGGTTACCGCAGTGCTCCGTTCTGTGCCGATCAACTGCTCTGGTGTGGAAGATAATTTGAGGCGTCTTTCCCTGCCAGGTGGGAAAAGACAAATTGATTTTCACTTTGATACAGACGTAAAGATCTGAGACAATTTGTTTCACTTTTCAATTTAAATAGAGAGACAAGAACAGTTTTCACCTCAGACGTTTAACAGAAGAAACATTAGCAAGTTAAAGAGGGCAGCCTGAAATGTCTGCAAACCACAAGTTGCTTAAAATGTAATTTCAAAATACAAATAAAACATTCAAATGTGCTCAATGGATCTTTGTTGTACAAAGACTGAAAAATCATCAGATAAAAATGATCTTCAATGTTATGGAGAAAAGATTCTTGTGTCTTCATTTCATATGTAATCTCTTTTTACAGACCAGAAGACAAATACAGAATCTGTAACTAAGTGACATCTATAGTTATAGTTGTTGGAAGTGTTCAGAGGCCTGAACTACGAAGCGACTTCAACATACCCAGGGTAACTTTAGGTGACTTCACTAACCCTAACAATCGCACTGAGTGGTCACATAAAGGTGGTTATCAGCTTGATAGGTCGACGTCACCCAGAGTGTCTATGAGCACGTTTTCATGAAAGGAGCGGAGTTCTCTGTGTATGACAAAGCAAAAACATGAACAAGTTTGCCACCATAGATTGTCATATTTAACAAACTCAGAGCGAACTATGATATTAGAAATCTATAAAAAAGTATAACACATTATCCAGACTAAAGGCACTAAAGCTGTAGCCGCATTTGTAGGATAGCAGTAAAGCACAATGAATATCTTTACTGAATATATCGTAGTAAAAATGTTTTACTTTAAAGCCGGTGTGTTTTGTCAATCCCTCTCCTCCTCCCCTCTCATGATTGGCTCACAGAGCTCAATGATCAGGGGCCCTGATTGGTCAGTAGGTTTTTTTTTTCTACATGTTGTTCCATGTTGTTACTTATTTTAAACATAAGAAAAAAAAGTTGCTGAATAATAATTAAGATATTCCCCTGCACAGTGTGAACACTGATAATAAGTATCAAATGATTTATTTATAACTTTGATGCAGATAAAGCTTTAACATATGTTTTAGACAAATGTTTATGTATAAATGATACTCAGAAAGATTAAGTAAAAATGTATGTATATGTGTGTGTGTGTGTGTGTGTGTGTGTGTGTGTGTGTGTGTGTGTGTGTGTGTGTGTGTGTGTGTGTGTGTGTGTGTGTGTGTGAAGTCAGTGTGTTCAGATTTAGCTGAGACATAAAGGGTAGGAGTAGGAGGAGAAAATGAAAATGAACAGGATAATAATGAAAGACAAACCCTTCTGAAAAAAGACGAGGACTCACTGTCTTTTATGTCTCCATTATTTTCTGCCAACAAAAACTTTAAGCGAAACCGTTCCAAAGTGAGATTCTGCTCTGATGTCCCTCGTGTAATTAAATTTGGAGGTCACTGATTTTAAGCACTTCCAACGCTTTCACACAGTTCATCTCAGAGTACATCAGTCTTAAAGTGATGAAGCAGCTGTGTGCTGAAGTTCCTTCTTGTGGAACTTTTTTTCCCCCCTTCATGAACGTTTACCTATGAGCAGTTCATCAGCCAATACTGAACATGCATCTGGTAACAGAGAATGGTGTGTGTTCACTTTTACAACACATCACAGTTTTCATACAGGCCAGTTACCTAAGCAATAGAGCACAATTGGGTGTAGGAGGTAAAAAAAAAAGGTAAGTGTGGTCAGTGGTCAGAAGGTATATCTGGATCTAGTGAATGAAACTGAAGCTTGATATCAAGGATATCTAATAAATGCTCAAACGGCTTTCCATATTTGCTTTAAATACTTCATACTTAGGCTTTTTTTTAAATTATAACAGTTTTCTTACAATAACAATTATTCAAATACAGACTTAGAAATGCCACCAAAGTGATGTCATCAGTCACTAAAACAGCGTTCTGAGCAGGGGTAACTGGCTCTCTTGTAAAATATACATCATTTTCCCTAAAATGCTGCTGACAAGGTTTATTTCTCTTTGTTCATGGATCAATGCAATCTCTCTGATTTGGATTATTTTCCAAGAATGGTGCATGGATGTCCCTGCTAATAAAACAGCAAAGGACTTTATTTGATTTAAGGACTTTCAAGCTAAATATAGGGTTTTTGCTTCTCACTGCACAATGGTTTATTTCACTGTTTACTTCCACTTTTTTGTACACTGTTATTGCCGCACTTAGTGTAATTTTGGGCCACAAAGCTAACAGTTTACAACAAAAAGTCATACAAAACCAATAAGCTACCTGTTCCAGCATCACATGTCAAACAGACAAAGCTAGCAAAAGCTAGCGGATGAACACTGCAGAGCATTTGTCAGTTAAAAGTCAGATATTTTTTCAGCATAAATAATAAAATGAGAATGAATATGGATCTACATTCATCAGGTGGACACAGGTACGAGTCTAAACTTATGCTGATGTATGAACACACCTCTATTACATGTTTTCCCTATCAAATGATATTCTGTCAGTCTAGTCAAAAAAGTGTTGGTTCCCACCAGAGCAGAAATGTTTTTTCTTGCATATTCAAAACTTAACAGTTGTTGTCAACTCAAAGCAATCTTTTTATTTTAATGTATCCATAAAAGTAATAGAAGAACAAGATATTTTTACTAAATTTCATCAGTGGTAGATGTAACAAAGGAGTCGTGGTCACATGATCATGTGATTGTTATTGAGATTATACATTTTGAAATCACTATAAGCATTCACCAGCAGTTGCTCCTTCTTGATATACAGTAGGAGTATTACATAAAGCCCACTGGGAGGATTGGGTCTTTTTGTCTAACAGATGCCATGTCTACTTTTCTTATCCTGCCAGTGCTACACGTTCCATGTTAACATTTAAATTGCTACCCCGCTGCAGGCCCAGAGATGAGCAGAAATATCATTGTGTGATGACAAACAAACAATGCCTCTGCGCTATCTTGATTCCTGTCTTTATTGGACTAAAAGCGGAAAGGTCCATTTGCATTTTAGAGAAACGTGGGCCAGAAAACCTCAGGCGCATACAAAGAACTGCCGGTGTGACGCTTGGAAATGTGACATCGTGCCACAAATAAAAGTCAATCCCTCAAAGGCTACACGCTTTTTTTCTCTCCCGCTCTCTGTGAACAGTCTCTCGCACGCACACACACACAACAAGCCCAGCGGCCATTCGTTGTTTGAGCAGCATGTACCCATCAAATCCTGCCTCCCTCTCGCATCTCTGCAGCCTCTTTCTCGGAGCGTATATCACAGGGATGACAGACAGCACAGGGGCCGAATGGCTCCCTCAGCGGTGGAGGTCTGCTCTGGTGAGCAATACTGATCTGTGTGCCATCAGCCTCCAATGGCTTCACTTACACACCGCCTCGTAGGGAGCCAGTTTTACCTCAAAGGTCAGAAACAATTTATTTTCTACCATTTGTAACACCAAAGCTAGCAGGTTATTAAGCTGGCTGACCCAATGGTACACATCCCTGATACTCTTTGATATAGCACTACAAGATTGTTTTTTCAAGGAACCAAAAGGCACACACTCTGCAGTGGTTGCATTTTGCTGCTTAAATTGCCTTCTAAGAGAGGCAGACAAATCCAGCAGACTCACGATTGCAATAAAGGAAAGTAAACAGCATCTCACGTAACTTAATTTTCGCTAAATAGCATTTAAGAGCTACAATGCCTGCAAGCTTATACTTTGTGATTCGATTTCTTACACAAAGTACAAGTGATCAGAAGTATAACTGCAAGGCACATGTTGGAAAAGCTGATCCAGGGAGGTTTATTAGCTAAGCAATGTAGCTTTATGAGCCTTCAACAGCACAGAGAATTTAGTCCGTCACAGCCGGGCTGCTCAACACAGGACTCATCCTAAAAGTCTGAATTGCAGTGATTCATTTAACGTGCCGTAGAAGATAATGTTTAATCTGTAAAAGAAAAAAGATGTTAATCTGTTATTTATGTCCATGACCTGCAGTCCCCGCTGGATCTGCTTTGCTATTCATAGAGTTGAGACTGAGCCTCCTCGCCTAACACTCTTCCACAGGCCATTAAGGGCGTGATTTACATGCACAAACCACTGCCCTGCTCACATACTGTGAGTGTGTGTGTGTGTGTGTGTGTGTGTGTGTGTGTGTGTGTGTGTGTGTGTGTGTGTGTGTGTGTGTGTGTGTGTGTGTGTGTGTGTGTGTGTGTGTGTGTATGTGTGTGTGCGTGAGCGAGATAGAGGTTGTGTGTTTGACCTAGCAGCTCTGGGAGTGTTGAGAGTGGAGTGGGCTTTCAGCACTGAGGTGTATGTTTACTACACACATCATTCTGCCTCTGTGTTGCAGCCTCATTGCTGATTCATCGCTTTTATTTGAAATACAAATAATCTTACCACTTTCACTCTCTAATCTACCAGGAATTTAAAATATGAGGTGACAGTATGTTTAATGCTTAAGCTCAAGACCTTGCACTGTGAAACTGGCAGAGCTTTCTTCAGTACAGCAATCTAAAAAGGAGGTGAGCTCTATTGAATTATCCTGCGCAGTTTCCTGCAAAATCAGCCCCACTCTACAAGAAATGTTGTATAGAAATATTGGCCATAAGATATGCTCTTTATTGGAAATACAAGGTCTTGGTAAACTACAATGTAGTCCCTTGCTAACATGCAGGCAGACAATATCACCAGACTCAATTGTCTTCCAAAGGGAGGCCATATAGGGTTAGCTTTTTGTACATAACAATGATGCAAGCTTTCCTCCCACTTTACTTGGAAACTGTGTCCCTATTGGACCATGATGGAAGATTTCCAGCTATTTCACCAGGTCATGCACTACCAAGATATGTGTTGCATTACATTTCGGGGGGGGGGGGGGGGGTGAGCACTGCCTGGATATTATCAGAATAAATTGATTGTGAGAAAGTTGCTTATGCTTCCCAGGTGAGATGCTAACTCTCTAACCTGATCTCAGCTGATATCTCAAAATGATGAGAAGAGTTTTTGATAATTTACCCTGCAGCAAAGCACGGGAACACAATAATCGATTATCAATTCACATGAATAATTATTTCACTTTTATAAAGCTTAACATTTTGAGAGATTATATTGATTAGGTGTATTTTCTTACCACATTTCGTGTAGATGTTAATTTAGCATGTATAATAATAAGAGTGTGATGAAATTTCTGTTTCTCTGTAGATGTACAGACATTTAGCCCCTGATGACCGTCACAGCTGATAGGGTTAGCCGTGACTATGTGTCTCCCCTTATATCTGGATTGTTTGGTAGACTTAGTGTCTGCTCTCTATTATCTTAAACGTCCCATTCAAGCTTTACGTAGAGTAGGTAGGGTTACATGCCCCTGACTGTAGCATCATCTTTAGGATAAATACGAAGCCTATGGGACGGTCTGACAGAACTGGCTTGGCAAGCCACTGTATCACATGTGTGCTGTAAATGTCAATTCTCGTCACAAGTCATATATAAACATCTTCAACTTAAGCCATCTGAGTATCCTGAATCTTTTGTGTGTGTGAAGTCAAGTTTCCATAAATTTCCTCAACAAAGAGCATCATGTCCACATCATTTTGTATAATGGTCTCTGATGAGGGCGGCTGTGGCTCAGTTGGTAGAGTCGTAGACTCTCAACCAGAAGGTCGATGGTTCGATCCCCAGCTGAGCAACATGTCCCATGTGTCCTTGGGCAAGACACTTAACCCTGCATTGCTCCCGCTGCTTCGGTGGTGGTGTATGAATGGATTAGTGTTGTACTTACTCTCTGATGTACGTCGCTTTGGATAAAAGCGTCTGCTAAGTGAATTGTAACATTGTAACATTGATGAAGGTAGCCAACCTTGGGGCCAAGAAATGGGAAGAAACACAATGTGTGAAACAGAGGCTTTATTTACCAGGATGTTAATGATCAAAATATCAGCAGGTGCCATTCAAAGACAAAATAACATGCTTGGTAAGGAATATCGAGAATAAAAACCAACAGTAGCAACGTTTACATGGAAAGCAATTGTCTGAATATTGACCTTGTTCTGAATAAAACAATTCTGATTAGGGTGTTTATATCCGTAACTTTTAGAATATTCGATTCATATTCCTGTTTACATGTGAAAGAGCAAAATTTGGATTAATAAGTCACGTCTAGGCTACATGTACCCCGCGCATCATATGTCCAAAGTTATTTTCAAATTCTGCAGGCTACCATCCTACAGAGATAGACCAGAACCAACACAAACTGCACCAACAGTTTGGTGAGAAAGACCATCAGACATGCACATGAAGATGAAGGTAGAAGTGTGGTGTCTATGAACCTTTGAATAACTTTCAGCTCACTTTGTTAGTGTTAATGTAATCTTCAGGAGCTAATCCATTTCATATATTTGATAACCCCAATACAATTCTGTTTGCTATCTACATATTTTGTTTACATGGCCATTAGTTATTTTCTGCAGCATCTTTGAAACTGTAACGGTCATGTGCTTAATCTACCTCTGCATTGTGTTTCCTTATGTTTACCGTAGCCTATAGCTGAAGTCATCCTGGCCTCTGATTGGTAAGAACAGTGATATGTAAAGAGTAGAGGGCGAAGTGTTGCTTTTGTAAAGTTCATGATGTGGGGAACAATGATAGCATGCTAAAGAAAGATATGTATTTCCATCCTACTGTCTGTTTTTCCAACCACCCACATATCCAACCCTCATATTACATTGGCTACAAATCCTGATCCCCTGTTACAGTACAATATTTATATGTTTAAGCAATAGATTGACAGTTATAACATTGTGAGACGCTTTTTCTCTCTACAGTCCTCTTTGATTAGACTAACTTTATCATTTATTGATGTATTAGTTATATATATTTAGACCTGATATTTTTATTACTCCATATTGATACACTCAAAGAAACTGTTTTGATGACTTGAGAGCTGCACTGTTAATACGCTCTCTCTGTATTGATCCTAATGAATGGTAACAATAAACTGTACTTTGTACGTGTTGAATGTTGTTGTGTTCCCATTACTTTAGCCTGTGAGACCACTAAACCGAGTGTGAAAAAACACAGCTGCCCACGTTGCGTTCAATAATCCTACTGTATGTTGATTAATCACCTTAGATTACAATGTTCCAACTGTACACTGAACCATACAATCCCACAGACACACACACACACACACATCCATTAAGTGGTGTGTCGGATATCCAACCGTGAAACTAACCGCTGAATATGGAGTGCTTCCGTTCGGGGAAGGAGAGATGCATTGATCGCTGTCTCCCGACATGAAAGCGAGTATTGATGCCATACCCCACAAGGATTGGTGTTAGACACGCAGACGGAGAGGAATCACACACCACAGCCGAGGAATCTGACCACGCTGACCCCACACAATATATTCCTCCATATTCCTCTTCCTTGGAGTCTACATTTAAAAAGAGGGTAGATTTCACAGTAAACACTCTCTACAGTCACATATACAATATCGTTGCAGGTGCCATTAACCAACCCACCTATCCAGTCCCTCTACCATTTCTTTGGATTTTTTCTGTGATTGTTGTGGCCTAATATTCCTAGTTTTGCTGCAGCTTTTGAAAAAACAATTGTAAAATTTTCTTTACACATATGCGACCTGGACCAATGGTCAAATAAAGCCATGTTTTGGCTTAGCGAGCTGTCACTTCTGGTCAATGCCTGTGTCAAGATACTAAATAAAATGGGTAAAACATGAATGAAACTTCAAGTTCAGGTTAATTGCAATGAAATTCTTGTTTTTCAGACTGTGCATGCACATTTCATATGTGCAAAGGAAAATATACACATCATTTATTAGAATTGAAAGTAGTAGAAAGTTTGGAACACAGTTTTCGATTGGTCAATACAATCAACACATGGCACCAGGAAATGGCCAAGTGGACAGCTATTCTGTTGTTAATACTGAACTAAGGGGAGAATCCCAAAGCAAGACTCAAAGAAAGGATGCAAAATCAAGGTCTGTTTCAGACAAAACTGGGTTTGCTTCATAGGAGGTCAGATAAACAGGCAGGGGTTTCCAAATCAACATGCAGAAGCCAAAGAATCATAAAAACATTAGATCAAAAAGCTTAACTAACACAAGGGAATGCTGGAACGCTGTCACAAGGGAACAAGAGCACTGGCACTAAAGGAGGGGAACACAGAGACTATGGGGTCCTTTTCAATTCACTAATGTGTCTCCTCGTGTCCCATGCTTGCTTCATTTCCTCGCGACTCAGCTCCTCCCAGTGAGGGATTAAAACAGGGAACCAAGGAAGAGAGACAAGGAAAAGAAGATATGAATTGATATGGTATTGATGTCATGCTGCAAAGCGGTCTCATCTGTCAAAACCATTGTATGAAAAACCTTAATTTAAAATGACGTCAAAATGTTTTTTATTAATTTGACATATGAATAGCTATAAAAGACAATATTAAGTAAGTCTTTAGCATGCATCCCTCCAGAGATATTACAAGGGAAAATAGTCCCTCCAATGATTTTACAACATAGCACAACTAAGGGGATCAATAGGATGAAAGTTAAAGTGATTGGCAAAAAAAAGCATTGATTGGTCAAATTTGCGTTAATTTCTCGCAGCTTCCTGGAGGGACTGCCCATGATTCCCTCCACTGGAAAATGATGCTCTGTAAGTACTCTACTTCTTCCTCCTCTCTCCGCTGAGGGACAAGGCCAAGAAACCTGAACTGGATGAACCAAGTTAGTGATAATGAGCAGTATGATAATGGCCATGCTACACTCTGACCCGTAGCTCCTTATTCAAATTCAGTGTTATAATAAGAGTGAATTTCCTGCAGCCTGGCCCCTGAAAACGACTGAATACCCGCGGTCATTAACACTGCCTGATCCTGTGGGTACCCAGGGGAAAAACGACCTATTTGAGTCAAAAGTAATAGCTTCACAAGGACGACAGAATCAAATTATCACGCTTTAAGATCAAAATATTTCATCTATCAGACACTGTAATAATAAAAACTGCAGAATTCTTTAAAAACACATACTTTTCCTAACTCTTGAAAATAGTTCTATATGTAATATAGCTGCAATGTGGGCTTCACCTCATATCAACTAAATTTATGAGTGTTGAATCAGAAAAAAATGACTTGCTAAATATGGTGCCCACAAGCAAAGGATGTGACTCAGTTTTCATGTTGTGTTCCCAGAGGAATGTTGGCTTATAACGTGTTCTCCCATAAAATGTCTGCTGTTCTGGCAGCCTCCAGGCAAAAACTGTTGAGGCAGTTTGATCTCCTCAAGCATTAATTTTTCACTGTGCAAGACAGGAAAACATCCGAGTAAATATGCGCTCAAATAAGACATGAATCCTGTACACAATCTGTTGTTTTTGACTTAGGGTTGCTGGTTTAAGTAACACATTTATGGTCTTTGATTCTATTTCAACATATTCTCCCTTTAAGAAAGCAGTTTGTTTAGGGGCATGCTTTGGTGAACAGGTGGTGTTTATGTAGATTTTTGAAAGTGTCCAGAGATGCAGCAGTGCAGATTTCGGCAGGGAGAGGTCCAGAGGGTGGGGGGCTGAGGCACTGAAGGCTCTGTCACCAAAGGATCGCAGTTTGGTGTGGGGGGTGGAGAGCAGGCCTGAAGCTGAGGACCGCAGCTGTCAGGATGGGGAAATAACTTTATACATTGTATAAAGATGGATATTGAGTATATTAATGCATATTAGCATGCTGGGAGATAGTTTAATGAGTTTTCTAAATGTGAAAGAAGATAATTAAAGAGCAAAAATAAGTAATAATAAAAGCAAAATGCAAAAAACATATGCACGCACTAATGCGTACACCAGTGATTATACTGTACATACACTCACATATGCCTTGGGCAAATGGGGCAGCACATATAATAATAAAGCATCTGTTCATTTGTCAATTCAAAGACGTGTGCTTGTGGCTGACGTGCATATGAAACCTATCTTGACCATAACTGAGTTAATCTATCCATTTATAACAGTCAAAGTGTGGTCACATTTAGGCTCAGAAACTACAGAGCGATATCCAAGTTTTGTGGTCTTGTTTGTGGAAAAGATCATGGTTTGGATTTAAATAAGAACTTGTATTTATGCTGCTTAAGTAACATTCTTTACATACCTGAAGCAGCATGTTTTTGATTACAAATGAACTTGTATATGATCAATTACACAACGTGAAAAAGTTATTTTTTACGTCACTTTTTCATGTTTGGACTTGAAAACAGGTCTTCTTCTTAAAAGGGGAATCAAAATAGAAAAATACTTTGCACATCTATTTGATAAGAAAGATGCGTAGAAGAATAATGTGTCCATCAAAGCTGTCAAGTTAGCTCCTGCACACTGTCTAACTTGCAAACATTTATTGGCAACAAGACCTTCATCAGTTAAACATTCACAGCTCCTAACTTGAAAAGAGGTCCTCTTTTTAAAAGTCAACCTTTATTTTTGTTACCAAGGGAATCCGACCCTTGTGTTCTGCATAAAGGTCCCTTGTTTGTCTTACACATTGGTTGCCCCAACCTCTTACCAGGCTGTCTACTGCCAGCTTAAAAGGACATCACCTGACTTCAACGCCACAACAAAACCAAAAGCTAGAGGCAAGCTTTCAGAAAATATGCCAAACGGGTGACATATTTAGAAGTATTGGGCAAATGACCAAACTGGCCTGATTTACAACATGGCGGTGGCCGTCCATATTAGATGTACGAGTGAGATATTTACTCCAACAACTATCCAGTCTTCAATTACCCCCCTACACATGTAAAAGAAAAAAAACACTCTGACAGCCTGAATCAGACAGGCTGTGATAACACAAGATGTTCTGTCACTTTTCAAACAATTTATTCATTTCAAGTAGCAGTAGGTTTTTTTCTTGACATTTTACAAAATACAGGCGTGTGCAGCAAAACACCCGTAGAGCACTTGTGTTGTTACTCCCCATGCAGTGGGGGCTCGATAGCTGTCTGTCTGCCTGTCGGTTGTGTGAACACACATCAAAGCCTCCTGTCAAAAAACTTCTGATGGAGTTGGAACAGTGACATATTTCAGAGCTATAATCAGTCACAATATGACAGAGAAATTACCACCTTCACTCAAGAGCAATCAGTCAGTTCCAGCTCCAATCAGCTCATCTGACGCTCACACAAACAGACAAGTCAGAAAACTCTACCTCACTGTTGCACAACAGTTGTTGGAGTTGTACAAAAAAATTGAGGAAGCTTTTCACCCCTGTAACATTAAATCCTTCAGCGAAACATCTGTTCTTGTTTCATTTAAACAAATATTTGGTTCTCAAAAATTATGCTAAAAGTCTTTAGTAGTGCTATTAACTTCTCCAATTTAAACCCATATCATTCTATGAATATTTCTAAGTCTACACAGATGCATCTTCTCCGTTTGTCTTGCTGTGCACAGCAGGCTAGCGCTCTCAGCCAGAGTTAAATGATCATGTTTCAGTGTGATGGTCTGACCAAGCTCTGCCCTGAAACTAAGACGCCCCCAAGTGACAAAGCTACATTTAAGGTGCAAAGATAAGACAGCCTCTCTACTGGTCTGCCATCGCTTGGGGAGCGCGGCAGGGGTGAGAGAGGTTGAGGGTGGGGGTGGAGGGATGGAGTGAGGAGGAGGGGGAGCGGGATGTTTACTGACGCTTCCTGTGTAATCTGACCAAAGCAAAGACGAGGGAATGGAGGGTGAGGCGAGGTGACTAGTTGTAAAGTGAAAGTGTCACACTGGCAGGCCCCTGGGAGGACCCTGTAAACACTGCTCAGTCACAGCTCTGATTACATGGGACGAGAGAGGGAGGCAGGGAGGGATACAGGAGGAGGGACAGAAACACTGGGAGGAGGAGGGCGTGACAACAAGGGAAAAAGGAGAGATGAAAACAAGACGACAGGAAAGGACATGGAAAGGAGAGGAGGGAGGGAGGGGAGAGAGGCAGAGTGGAAGGAACATGATCTAGGGGTGGCGGATGAAAGAGCAGAAGAAATAGACTCACAAACAAGAAGTGGTGGGAAAAAGAAGCGTGAGAGAATGAAAAATCAAACCTTTCTAAGTCCTATATGTGTTTCACCAAGATTGTTTTCCCACCAAAGACTGAAGATTTTGATTTTTATAGGAAATCATCCAGCAGAGTCGACAAGCGCTGCGCTGCAGCGTATAACTCAATCAGAAAGTCAAGACATGAATTTGCCTCCTAGAGTCAATACTGGAGCTACACTGAATTCAATTCAATTTGCATTGCACTAACGCCACACTGTGTGCTCCCCTCTGTGCTATTGATCTATGAAGCCCATTTGCACATGAGGAATTTGAATGGCAGAGAAGAAATGTTTGATATAATATTCATTTAGGCAGTGACAACTAATTATGTGGCACGAGCAGGGAAGCTGACGAAAACGTAGGAAATTATCTTTGCTTTATTGCGCTGGGATTAATCACTGTTCTTTGATACCTAGCTATGAAATTGATGATGCTAATTATTTTTAATACTACAGATTATTACAGCCACCGATAAGCCCAAAGAATGAGCCCTAAGAATGAGAATCAACCAATAAAGGGAAGAGAAACAAATTGGGCCAATCAGACACACTCAGAGTGAAGCCAAAGAGACACAGAAGAAGAGAAGGAGAGAAGGAGACTGAGTAATGGGAGTCAGTGTTCATCTGTCTTTGGGCTCAAGGTTGTTCCTGCTCCTGATAGCCATCTGCATTCAATGACGTGGGCCAGACGGATTAGTTTAATATTGAATTAGAGCCGTCTTTTTAGAATGCCTCTCCATGTTCACAGTTAGCTTGTATAATGTCTCATGTCATTCATCTGGAGTGGCTTTCAACTTGGTTTCATCCAGGCAGGAATCTGAATGACAAGGAGATTGGAAAGGGAAGTTAGGGCAGAGCAGGCTGTTCTTTTTCTTTCTTTTTATAGACCAGTAATACACTGAAGTATGGAAGCCCATTGCTGCCAGTATTAGAATTTTTCAATAAAATTTTACATGCAATATTCATGATAACAATAACTTTAACTCTAAATAAAGAGGTCAAAATTTGCTAAATAAAGTTTCCATTGTTGCCCCGGTCAGACAGAAAAGTGGAATGGGATCTTTTGATTGGTTGCAAGTCAAGGTAGCTGCTCTTGCAAAGTGGATTTGATTTTTGACATGACAAAGATCGTAACATAGACCCAGGAGAATCTTGGAGAATGAAACAAAAGGGACTGGAGACCACAGCCAAAAAGGAAGGCGCCGCACCAACCTCTAAATGGGCTGTCTCTCCACTCCATCATCTACGTCTTGAAGATGGCACCCTCACTCTCACCAACAGCGACTTAAAAAGGGTGATCAAATACAAGCAAGCTGACACAGGGCCATGACTCACTATGGCTTTTACACAGCGAAACGCACAGTGACACCTTTCAGACCGATCAAAATGTTTCTTTGGACTCAGCAAGTCGGTAAACGGAGCAAAAGCAGAGAAGTTCTTCCAGAAACTCCTATAATACCCTTCCATTCCCAAAAAAACGGCACAACTCACGTCGAGAAACAGGAGCAGGGAATGTCAGGGAAGCCTCTACTTTAGAGTGCATAGGCTTGCCCCCTACCCACAATTTTGTGACTGTGGCCTGACCAAACTAACTACCATTTTGCCAAATTTAGAGTGAGACTGGTATCACGCAACCGGTCAAACATCACCCGCAGCTGCTGTACATGATCGTCCCAAAAACTCGAGTAAACCACATTATCATCAAGGTAAGCCTCACACCCCGAGAGACCTGACAACACCGTATTAACAAGATGATGAAACGTAGCAGGTGCGTTACACACACAGAACGGCATAACCATATACTGCAGAAACACGTCAGGGGTCACAAACGACCATATTTATTTCGCTCGAGGAGTCAGCTGCACCTACCAATAGCCTTTTAATAGATTGAGTTTTATCACATAATTGGCACTACCAACATGGTCGACACAATTCTCAACCCAAGAAAGAGGAAAACAATCAGGTTTTGTGACTCCATTCACTTTACAGAAATCGGGGTAGAAACGGTCAGAGCTATCAGACTCACCTGCGAGGAGACATGGAGAGCTCCACGAACTGCAGCTGGGTTCGGCAATACGGTTCTCCAGCATAAAGTCAACCCGCTTCTGTAGACTGAGACATTTGTCAGGATTTACTTGATAGGCATGTTGTTTTGTCGGGGGTGAGTCTCCTACGTCAATATCATGCTCGGGCACATGCGTTTGACTCGGCACATCTGAAAACAAAGAAACATGAGAATTAATTAAACTAACCACATCCTCACATTGAACCTGAGTTAGATGCTAAAAACCGTCATCAAGTTTGGACAACATTTCGAATGTTTTAACCGTCCAAGCACAGCAGCAATGGAAGAACCTACAACATTTTCATCATGACTGAATCAGCCAGTGGCTTAAGGATTTCAGCACTGGACAGCTCCATGGCTGCCTGGGCCTTTTTAATAGGTTCAGCACTGGACAGCGCCAAAACAGTTTTCTTTTCCTCACTAACAGAAGGCAAAGGAACAGAATCTCTCTCAAGGTAGGGCTTCAACATGTCACCTACGTTCCGGGCTGGCTTCTATGTAATCTCTGTCATTTAGTTTTTCTTTACTTACGTAGGGGCTGCTGTAACAAGTCTGCAGAGCAGAACTGGGAATAGGCAGCGACATCAGGACCTTGTCACATGGGGTGAACCTTCTGCTTTTTGCATCTTTATCAAATCACTATTTCATTTTTGCCTAAATAAGAGATCTCTATTTATTTTAATTAAATGTACTTTTTTCACTGGAATTTAAAGTCCAGATTTTGTTTGTTTTCAAGTTTAGGTTACACACTGTCTGCCAAATTCATAAATAAAATGATAACAGTTCAGGTCATAAGGATCAGTTCAGGTCATAAGGATTAGTGTAGCATACAGCGGAACTAAATGCTCAGGTTGCAAACTTCCTTCTTAATTCGTAGGAAAAATCTACGGTGACTAAAACACATGTTGCTGCAAAATGGCGTACTTCATGGAATTGGACCTTGCATTTTATTGGTGAAAAACTTGACAGACAAGACAAATAATAATGAAAACAATACATTGAGACAGTTTACAAAATACACACAATTAGATTAGCAGCATGATTTGCAATTGATAAAAAAAGGTGGTGGGGGCATAAATAAACAGGCTGAAGGCAGCGCCGTCCTGTCAGTGTGAACACACAGCTGAAACAACAAACTCAAAGGGAGTTTGACTTCATTCATTACTCCAATTATTTTTGCATTAGGTAAACTTGATTTTTGTCATATCATAATTCACACTGTTGTATATTTAATCTTTAAAGGAGGTTGGCCATTGTATGTGTTTAAGTGTCTGCCCATTGTGGTCTTAAGTTGAGTCTAGACCTCATCTAGATGTAAAGTGTCATTAATAATGTGTTTTGATTTAGTAAAGGCATGTTGAATGATTTATTTTCATGCAAATCATTTGACATGAATGAAAACATATTCAGATAAATTATGTTTAATTTCTATCGAACGATCCCTCAAACTCAAAAGGTCAGTGATGATTTCATCTTGTAATTTTACTTCACCAAAATAAAAGTAATCAACACATGACACCCCTTTTCAAGCAAAACCTTTTCAAAATATTTATTATTTGTATTCATTTTGGCATCACTAGGTTTCTGTATAAATGTTCTTTATTTTCGTGATTTCTCATTTTTGAGTTATGAGCTTTTATCTTAGTCCATTGATTGAAGAATCTGTTTACCAAAGTACTTTGATGATGATCTCTTTTGGTAATTTCTTCTCGGGATGGTGAACCTCATAGGTGAACGGGCCTATCTTGCAGGTGATGGTATGTGGGCCTTGCCATTTTGCCAGGAGCTTGCTATTGGAGGAAGGAAGAAGCAGCAGAACTCTCTGCCCAGGCGGAAACTCCCGATTTCAAGCCTCTTGGTCGTACCAAGTCTTCTGACTCCTCTGGGCCTCTCGCAGGTTGACCTCTGCCTCCTTCTGGTACATGACGAGCTGAGGATGCAGTGATGTTGTAAATTATTTTAATCGGCCTCCCAAAGTATAGTGAAAGATATTTACGAAAGAGGCAAAATGCATAAACAGGAAAAATACTATTTACAAACAACAAACAAAGCAAAGACTGCCATAAAGTTCCACATGAACAAACAAAAAACTTCATAAGTCTTCAAGCAGCTGTTATCTTCTCTGTAACCAGAACTAGACTGATGTGGACAAACAAGGCAGCCATCTTTTAAATCAGAAGTCCCTCCCACTGGGCGTTATGAATAACATAACTTAACAAAAACACATTTTCTTTTGAATTAAAGGATTTTAACCTTGTAGGCCTATACAAATTTACCTTAAACACAAACACTTTAAGCATGTTACTCACCATTTTTTATTAACACCACAACAACGTTTATGTAGAGATAATGTCAAAACAAACATTTCATCCAATTCTTCAAGTCATGTGACCACTATTGCGCGCCACACCCGCCTATAAATTATGCGGAAATAAGCCGCCTCCGCTTGGCACAAACACGAGACACAGCGCGAATGCAGCGCACCACACGGTAAGAGCGCTATGAAGTCATATAAATGTATGCAAGATAAAATTGAGCTCTCAAGTGTGCTACCATGGTCGCAGTTTGAAACGGAGAGAGGAAGGAGGATGACTTCGTGCTTTACTAAGTTATTAGGAGCTCTGGAAGAGAGGGAAAGGTTTGGCGTGTGTGTGTGTCGGCGTGTGCCAGCGTGTGTGTCGGTGTGTGCGCTGCCGGCAGTCAGTGACGGAGCCCCTCAGTCACACATATTGATTGACGACTTCAGTCTGTTTCCCAATGTGCTTTGATGCCATAATACCATGTTTTTACCAAAAGGCATGCCAATAAAGCTCCAGTGAAATAAACTGAAATAGAGGGCAAACAAGCTCTCTCCCTCAGAATAAAACAGACTGCCACACATCTGTCCAACAAAAGAACAGGTGAACAGCACTAAAATAGAGCGTTTAAAAATAAAACAAGATTTGAAAGAGTGAGAGGGCACCTCTGCAGACCATCAACACCAAACAAACATCCTGTCTCTGAAAATTAAACTTGATATCCCATGCAGCAATTTAAATAACAAAGACTTAAACATTGCCCTGCTGATCTCCACACTTTTTTATAGCTTTTCAAAAAACTTGCAACTTGTAATAATCTGTGTGACTACTAAAGCCACTAGAAACTTAAATCCACAATGGACTTTATGCTATGTAAATTAGGGTCTTGTGTACATGAGAGTGCACACTGAACATTTTGTTACATTTTCTATACTGATTACTGGGTTTGCAGAACCTACACATAACATTACATAACATAACATTTGCACACATTTCTTCCTCTGCTTACACCAATATGTCCGCTTACAATTATACAGCATTGCATTCATACAAATATGGGAATCACTGACGTATGGAAAATGTGGCTTGTGTATGCTGCTGATTATAATATGGAAAGCAGAGCATTAGGTAGCTTAGAATTCAGTAATCATTTGAAATGAATAATTTTCACTTTCACCAAGGTTTTTTTACAAATTAGTGTCAATGCTTATTGAGATCCTTAAACGTACAGTATGTAAAATCTGCCGCAAGGGGGCTCTCAATCAATACAATAACAAAAGAGATGACGTCGCTCCTCGCAGGGTCCCCCCCCCCCCGTGAAAACGAACAAACTCCGTGTTGAATCAATACGAACGGGCAAAACTGACTTGCGAAAGACAATATGTGTACTGACGATGTATCCAAATATAATTTACATGAAGTTTTTTATCACAGCAACACATACAGCGACAGAACGGCAGCTGTCAGTAGTAGCTAGCGCTTAGCTAATACAGCGGTCTTTGACGTAACATCCAGTGTTTCCTTGACAACGATCAACATTTCTTGTCTATCATGGCGGCTCATCATGGCAGCTGCCTACAAGACACGTACCGTTACAACTATAAAATTACGGATTTCTCTGGCTTTGATAACTTTTGGAAATATTTGAGGTGATGTAAGTACTGAACTAAAAAATATATATAACATGGGTTTAGTCAATTTTTAATTGAAGTTAGATATTTTAATGTAAACATTAGCATGCAATCTTACATACTGTACCTTTAACTTTCATGACATAATGAGCATTTTTATCATTTCAAGGTAACTTTCCGTAGGCTTTATCAAATATCTGCATTGCAGCAGATCTATCCAGTTTGGAAAAGCAGCTGCATTATGGCCCAAATAAGTCAGCCAATGAAAAAAGATTTGATGCAGTAAAAGATGTTTGAAAAAAGACTGAATGACAACAAAGACCATCTCTGTCTCTCTACTTCTCAGGAACTCCCCCTACAGTCGTAACACTCCAACTCTATATGCCCTCACACATGCTCACACTTACACGCACCTTTTGCATTCCCTTCATTTCCCGTACCCTGAGCTGACTCCCCCAGACTGACAGTGTGGATGATTCCTCTTGTCAGTTTGCATTAAGTGGGCACTGTCACACCATAGCGGCTTCTTTCTCTCTCCAGCACAGCAGAACTCCCACTGTCTGATCCCGCCCTCGACTTTTCTGTGGCTTCCTCCTCTTCCTCTTTTCCTTTAAATAGTCATCTATCCATCCTGTAGACTCATTTAGTCTCGAATTGCTGCATAAGTTTTTCTTTATCCTCCCAACAAAACCTCTTACTTTCCATGTGGGCGGAGAAGATGGAAATAGGAGTATCATAATTGGCTTTCAGGGGAAGCTCCTACTCTGATGGATGATTTACTGGGTTGTTGTTGTGAATTTGCAAGTTTGGTCAGGTCAGCAGTGGCCTCAGGTAGTTGTCTGATAATCAGAGGCCTTAAAGGGATACTTCACCCATTTGCATTAAGCTTTGTATCAGTAGTAAACTTGTGGTTTTATCGAATGGTCTTGCATCCAGCCCTCATTTCCCCCTAAGATGAGAAATATCTGTAATTTCTTTTCTGACAAACAGCCTCCAGTGATGCAAAAATCGTCATATTGCGTCACTGGCAGCTGTTGTGGTTATCAGGGGTGAAACTACATTGCTAGTTCCTCATGTTTTCAACCACTGAAGCTACAGACCTATCACAGATCAGTGGGCGGGACCTCACTCCCAAAAACGAAACTTAACATCCGCCATATTGCTTAGTTGGAAGCTGTGCTAACAGGCTCTGTGGAGAAAGCTGAGTAAAACCGACAATGGCGGAAAGTCAACTACAAACTGATATGGATGAAGGGGATTTTGAAGGTGTTGTGCTCGAATCGGATGTTCGTGGCTCTTTCTACGAGCCGCCCGCAATATCGCTGCCAGACTGTGCCTTCTGCAGACAGACAGCGGCTGTGAGACAGGGAGCCTGAGCCGGCTCAAGCTGGGTGTCTTTATGGATAAAGCTCATCATAAGGACCGATAATGGCGAAAAAAGTATGTTTCAACTTCAAACTGATATGGATGAAGGGGATTTTAAAGGTTTTGTGCTCGAATCGGATGTTCGTAGCTCTTTCTACGAGCTGCAATATCTGCCAGGCGGCTTCTGCAGACAGACAGCGGCTGTACACTGAGCCTGAGCCGGACTCAAGCTGAGTGTCTCTACGGATAAGCTAATATGGACCGAGAATGGCGAAAAACGTATGTTTCAACTTCAAACTGATATGACTGAAGGGGATTTTGAAGGTCTTGTGCTCGAATCGGATGTTTGTGGTTCTTTATACAAGCCGCAATATAGCGGCGAGCTGGCTGCTGGTGCCGACAGGCAGGCTAGCTAGCCTAGCATGCTAGGTCCGCGGCTGTGAGAGGAAGAAGGAGCCGGGGCAGACTTGTGTTGTCGGTGCTGTCACTGTTTGCCTATGGACACAGACATAGAGTCTGTTTTCTGCCAGGAATTTCCATGATGCCAATTCCTTCTGGAAGAAATCTCTGAATCAGTTGTGGAAACGGCTGTATTGTTATTATTAAATGTCCGCGAGTAATGCTGCATTCAGGTGCTGCTCAGGTGATCCAAGTTTACGAGTTGGGAAGTCGTTCTTCCGACTTCCCAACTCGGAGAAATCTTATTGTCAAGTTATATTTAAGCAAAAAGTTGATGTGCAATACGTGCATGAATAAAAAGTATGTTAACAAAACACAAAACCGACTTGAGCAGGTGTTTCATGTGCATTTTACAACTCGGAATCTCATTTTTCCGATACCACATGAATGCACCTCTCCTTCAGCGGGAGTGTCCTGCCGTGCTGTGCATTCTGGGAGTTGTTGTCTTTGCAGAGAAAAGGCAAAAAGACACTTTTTGCCTTTTCTCGGTCAAGAAGGCACCAATTTCAAAATTTATTTCACATTTCTACTACATATATGACCCAATTTCACTACAGATTCATGTTTCAACGGGTGAAGTATCCCTTTAATAGTTCTAACATTAACACTACTTAACAAGGAGAACAAGGCCCATGTTATCACATCATATGTGTCTCTGAGGTTGCACAGTATTTGAATTTACTCTTGCTAAATGTCAGTGTGAGGTGTGGGAATAGCTGAAGTAGGACAAGCAGGTGCTAAATACAGCAACTGTGAGAGACTGTTTGGGCGGATCCAGTTGTGACATTTCCAAGACTGAATACATACCCCAGTTTGACCCCAGTTCTATTTCTAAATGCTAGCAATCTATGTTAAGGTTTGACTTTATTACCTTTTTTACGGTTTTACAAAAGTATGACGTTTTTCTTACCCCTTACCCCAACACACTCAAACACCCTCCATATAACTCCATCTATCAAAAACCAGAATTTAAAGACAATTTTTTAAATGTTTCCCTTTGGATCTGAACAAAAATAAGTGGTGCAGACTTGAAACCATTTCTAAAACTATCACTTCTTTGAAGGCTTCCGTCTCGCAGGTGAGACATTCAGATGTTACGCAATGGGAGATAAAGTGATTGACAGACTTGAGAAAGTAGAACAAGAGAGATGAAGAGGGACCAGGAGCAGAAGAGACAGAGGATGGGACAAATTGCTTTGCAGCAGCGGAGGTGCCTGCATTCATAATAAGGGAGACAGACAGACAGCCGGATAGATGTGTGTGGGAAAAACCACAGCTAGCACTCTAACCGGATTCTGAACCCTTACTGGAAATGTTTGTGAGAAGCACAGCGTTTGTGGCTGCCTGAAACGGAAATGATGATGCTCATTTTTTTAATCTAAAATGTTAGGAACACAGACCAAGACACCAACAACGAGAGAGAATGTACACAAGCTTGACTTTTTCATTTCAGAGACATGACAACAGCCTCACGTCACCATGACAACAGCCTTACGTCACCATTTTTTTTACTGCTTTGACCCCAAAATTTGCACCTCTTAGCTGAAACTCTTTTGAGATGTTTTACCTTTGGTTCAATGTATTTCTTACTTTTTGGCAAAATGTCAAGAATCTCCGAAGTTAGGAACAAAAACAAAGGGACTAACAGAAACAGAGAATTTTCTTATGCATGTTCCTAGCTTCAGTTAAGAGAAATAATGATTTCTACGTATACCAGATTTTTTCTCATTGAGTTAGTTGAGAGGAATGACAACACCCCTATTTTTCACTCGTTTGATCCCACATTGACACCCCTAAAATAAGTGAATTGAGACTTTTGTTCAGTGTTGCACAACCTTTTATGATTTGAAAGGCTAGAAACCCAAAACAAGTTTCCAACAAAGATAATTGACATTATTTTAGTGCGTCTTTTTAGTTGAGAAAAATGACCACACCCCTATTTGTGAGTGTTTTACTTGTTTGTCCCCTGATGGACATTTCTAAGTTTTAATGATGGTAGGATGTTGTTTTTTACAATATTCTATATGGCTGTATAATCTTTAGGTTTGCTTGTCAGGAGGCCAGAAAAGAGGATCCATAGCTATTTATCCTTATCTAAGCCATTTTTGTCAATTTGTCATATTATCGTTCAGATGGGAAGTCGAGGCTCTGCAGCACTCGAGCGGAGGTGAAAGAGAGAAAGAGATGGTACCTCAGGAGTTAGACTGTCGCAGCAGATACGTAGCTCAGGACTGCACTGTTCACCCTCTCAGTGTGTTTGTGTGTATTGGATGTGTATGGTCTAGCACTTCTGTGGTTAGCCCCCCTGATACATCAGATGTATGAGGAGAGATAAATGAGGCACAACAGAACAACATAGCCTCTGACCCCGATACTAATGGATCTGCCCCATCCTTCACTCACTTGGTGCTCATGCACCACTGTATAAAGCCCCAAAAGGATGAATGTTTTTCTTATGTAGTGTGCAAGTGTTAAGCGATGTGTCTGTTTGTGTGCCTGTCAGAGCATTTTCACTCCAGTTGGTTAAACGCTGCAGAAAGTGAGCAGTACCAAAATGACAAATGTTTTCAAGTTGCCTTTTTTTTCCCTTTGTACTTGAACACCCAAAACATTTTTCAGGACCATTGTTTATTCTTCATTCATTGAAACATTTGCATTGCTTTTCACATCACCTAGAGATGTTGGCTTAGTTCGTATTTTCCCCACACCCATTTATGTGTGTGTATTTACAGGCACTCGCAGCGAGACTATGTTTGCCATTATTAAATATTAAAAGTGGGAGTGTTTGCTCTGTCTGATAGAGTAGCTCTTGCTAATGGCGCTGTGTGTGTGTTCATGTTCATGTGCGTGCGTGTGTGCGTGCGTGCGTGCGTGTGTGTGTGTGTGTGTGATAGTCATGAGATGAGGCACTTCATTGCAAGAGCTGCCTCTCAACTTCTTGTTGTAGGGAAACACAGCGCTCTCAGTATTTCAGCGAGGGTGGCTCAGCCCTGAATAATCTCTGTCTTTGCCTCGGCGTGTAGGCTGTCTTGGCTCCTCAGCCATCTGTCTTTGTGCTCAGGTCTCTCTTAAGATTCACCGCCTGCACTGAGGCATCACTGGGAGGGTTTACTGAATGAATTCCCTGAGGTTTTTTTGAGGAGGTATGATGGAATATGAATTTAAGTTTGCACTACGTTACCTGTATGCCCAACGGTAATGTGCTCATAGTCAGCACAGTTTTTGCAAAGGACAAAACCGACAGAAGTGATTTCTCACACGATGCTTCAATAAAGCTTTTGCACTATTCTCTCAACAGAATGGCCTTCTTTTTTTCACCGTCTATGAAGTTGTACTCCAACTGTGCGTTTCCAGTACATTAAGTTTGTCAAATCTACTAATATTTTTGGGAGCCACAGTGTTTCAAGTCTTTTTGCATGTCATCCAGTGGTTTTTACAACTCAGCACCTGAAGAAATGACGTGTGTGCCGACTTTTTTCTATCACATCTAAATCACAGCAATTTCAGAATTAGCCAAAAGCCCAATGGGTTTCACACACATGCCATATACCTCAAATATCATATGACATGAAGGCAGCTGGGACAAAGGAGTTTGTATGTATGATGTTTGGGGATAAGAGGCAGATTCTTTGGCTGAACTGTAATTTGATGCATTATTTGTAGTAGAGGTGGGGGGTCCAAACAGCATAGATTTGCAATACTTTGCATGGCGATATTATACCGTTTTATGGCCACCAAGTATTGACATTTTTATTATAATAGCAAATTTTCAATTTTATTTAATTTTTTTAATTGTTGAAGGGGTTGCACAATTCATTTTGAATAAGTTGCATCGTAAAAATTATTGCAATTGTACAGTTGTCTACACATGTTTGTGTCCAGTTAAGTACCATTAGACTGAAATTAACAGTTCAGATTGTGAGGAGCATGCATCCTTTTACATGTACAGGGTTTTACTTTGATCACAGTGTTGGTCAGTCTGGGGGCTTGACTCATTGTGTAGAATGAAAAAGACTGATGTGAGATGAATAGTCAGAGAATGTTTTCTTATTCAACAAAACAGTTCTTGATTTAGTTTAATTTTGCGAACGTAATATGCAGTAAAAGTTAAATCGCAATATGTTGTATCGCAATTCTCAGCATATTACAAATGTTTAAAATCGTAAGTAAAACTTTAAGACCTTCAGTAGGTGGCATGCCAATTTTTGTCTTTTTATGTTTTTTATTGTCTTTTCTCATGTTTCTTTTAACACACTGTCCAAAAATCCTCTTTTTTCACTTTGCTTCCCTCTCTCCTGCCTCCTTCCTTTCAATCAGCGCCCCACTCTATTTTCATCAGTCTCTTTCATACGTCTCCACCTCAGGAAAAGGTATTAAAGATTTATGAAGGATTAAATCACAACCCTGAGCAGACTTGTGGCAGTCCTCTAAAAATTTAAATGATTGTTTTAATAATAATGTCCAACCTGGTTTGTCTTTCAGAGGAAGAACCAGAGTTGACATGCAGACATTAATACACAGACATGCACAGAATCACTGTATTCATGACATTTTGAGTTTTGTGTGACAGAAAGTGTATTTGATTTTTTGTATATCTTACAGCTACACTGTTCCAGACTCTGGGAACTCTGAGACTTTGTCGATGCCTTGTCAAACCACATGGAAGAATTAGCAGAGGGAAGGACCGCTCATGCTCAACAAAAGACCGCCAAGAGGAACAATCCAGTGGTGACATTTAGCTGAGGAGCACTGCCCTTTAACCAAAGTCAATTTAAGAGTAACGCACAAAGGTCAGTGTGTTTAGGAGGGCCTTCATGATGACTTACAAACTGCTGCACATTGTGGCACACTGGCAACATCCTGTTGTGATCATTTTTCTATCATAAATGTCCTATATTATATTTCCATAACTGGTGTTTTTAACTGCAACAATGGCATACATGTGGTTGGATTTAGTTTGTTTTTTGCAAATTCTGTTACAAGGAGTATAATGTACTGTGTATATGTCATGAGATCACTTTTTTTGTGTTTTGGTGCTTGCTACACTTGGCTCTTACTTGCAGCCAAAGACAAACTCACATAAACAACACATTTAAGGTTTTTTTTTCCCCCTGCAAAAATAACCAAACCGAAGTGCGCTGATAGCCTTGCAGTTATGTCACGCACCCCGTGTACAGGGGCTGTAGTCCTCATCGCAGCAGCCGTGGGTTCAAATGTGACCACTGCCCTTTTGTTGCATGTCATCCCCTGTTTTCTCTCCCCCAAACACTTCCTGTTTCTCCTTAGCTATCCTATCAAATAAAGGCAAAAATACCCCCAGAAAACAATGAAAAAAAGAACAGAGCAAAACATACATAAAAACATGGAAATCTGTATTATCAGTAGTATCAGGAGTGATGAGTTCCCATTGAGAGACGTCCGACTCTACCACTGAGCCAAAGTCATAACAAGGTATTATTCAAAATTGAAAATAGGAGTTCTAATTTACTTAGAACTCCTGTGGTTAGGTTGTGCCCCACGTACGAAGACTATTATATAGTCCTCAAAATAGATGGTCCAGCTTCAGGTCGGACCTGGGGCTTGTATGTCCCAAGTGTGTCCCCCCGCGTGTCACCTTGTGACTTACTTGCGCCTAGTAGAGATGTATGGGGAATTTCAAAGAACTAAAGCAAAGGAGAGAAGACAGAGTAAATACATGTTAAGACGCTTGAGACGTACTTTCACCGAAGCGATATTTGAAATGACGTCGTTGTGTGATGACGGCTGATCACACCTCAGCTGTCAGCCAACTAAAACAACTGTTTGTTTCTGCATGAATACACACTGATGAGTACGATCAACGCATGGTTGGAGAACCTGGTGAAGTTTGAGAAATCTCATGGCGTTAATAACACCCTGGATACTGAGATCGTCCCAAAATCTGACAATAAGGAGGAGGAGACTCACATCCTTATTGTGAACCTACGTTTCTTTATTTCCATCCCTCACGAATAATGCAGAAGAGGAGGTGCTCTAGGAACTACACGGTGCCAGACCCCCCCCCCCCCCCCCCCCCCCCCCCCCCCGGCCTGTTTGATGGCCATGTCTGGCTCATGTATGTGAAACACAAGAACATAAATTGATTGATTATTTATTGTAACTATTTTCCATGCCATAGAATTTACTTAGAACTCCTGCCTGAGGAGTAAGAATTGATTTCATTCTGAAAAAGCTTGACTGTGCAAACAAAGTGCTACACTGAGTATGCAATAGTCATCACTTTGTTTCTTAACTTCTGTGATATAGCTTCTTTTCACTCCCTCCATGCATTTTTCCACAGCAAAATATCCTGTTTCAAAGACAAAAAATACTAAATTCAGAATAATCGTGCAATAAAAACTTAAGCATTCTTTGGCATTTGAGCTCAAACAATAACCCAACTCATTGTTGTCCTATAAAGTCTGGTGGGTGATCAATCACTATCTTTCTACTGTGGCTTAAAGCTATTGCTGTTGCACATTAACTTGCAGTGAAGGTGTCAGAAAAACAAGCATTCACAGATCACATCCCACGAATGTGAGGTTTCTAACTGTATGGCTCTTGCTTTTATCTTGCATTAATTGTCAACGGTGATTCGTGGGACGTGTTTAACTCTGTACGATAAGGTCTAGTTTAAACTCACCACATTATTGCATTTGCAGACATTGCAAAGACTGCGTTGCATTTTTTAACACCTGCAATAAAAGAGAAAACAACTGATTCTCTTCCACTGCCAGCTCCTATACCTGAGTAGAGACAGGCGGACTCAAGGCAGTTAAACCACTGTGAATCAGGAGAATAGACTTCAAAGATAAGCTGATTTATACACAACTTTTCACCTCTCGAATGCTGATTTGAGGATGTTAGCGTTTGGTGAGACAGGAGCGTCGAAGCCGGCTCGGCTGCCTGTGATGTGCTGCACAGAGGGGCCGTGTTTTATTTCATCTTTCTCCAAATGCTGCATCTTCTCCGCTCTCGTGTTTTTTTTTCAGAAAAGGGGTATTATGTTCAATTCACACATCCTTTTGCAAATATTGATAAACATGATGTGCGTTGGCATACATAAAAAAAAAAGGAAACCAACAGTAAAGCCAAATCAATAAAGTAAAACGCTTTGCAAAGGAGATGAATCAACAATGCTGCATTCATAAACTCTGAATACTTCCATTGTTGACACATCTGTGGCATTTTCATTTTTCTTTGACATACTCAATCAAAAGTTTTGCTTAAATTAATAGAAGTATTTAGTAATTAGTGTCTTAGAAACAACTGCCAGCTTTATCATTTATACTTTTAACATAGAAAAGAAATCCCATCACAGTGAAATGATAAATCTTAACTGAAGGGGGGGTTTATATTATTCTGCAGACACACACAAACTGAGATGAAAAATTACCAGTTGTGTTGGTAAAAGCAAATTGCTTGTTGAGATAAAGACAGAAAGTGTTATCTTATAATTGAACATGGTTTTGATCCACAGAGGGCATCAAAAGTGTATTACAGTGGAACAAAATGTATCATAAGTTGAACTTATTGAACCTATTCAATGATATCTGAGCCCTTAAGGGTCAAACAAGATGCTAGAACCTACTGAAAAAAACATCAGGATAAGAGTTGAATACAAAAGCTTCAGGTTCACAAACACAATCTGTGTACTTTGAACAGCTTCTGAGTTTCATTTGTGCAGACCTGGATACATCTTCCCCAGTGCTAAATGTTTACTCTTCACAGGTTTCACTTCTCTTGTCTCGCCCGCTACCATCTGACCATCGGGAGCAAGCTTTGTGAATCTCTAAAGTTTGACTCCATCTTTCTGTTTTCTTAGCCCTGTCTCGCCTCTCATCATTCGCCTCTCATGCCGCCTCCCTCCCCTCTGCTCCACCTCTCCCAGGTCTTCCCTTTTCATTTTATCCTCTTCTGCCAGTCTTGCTGGTGATGAGAAGCATTATTTCTCAGAGCTTTTTTTATTTATTTTTTTTACACACGGGAGACCCGCGCCTGGCTTTTGGCAGACATTGATAAGAGATAATTCTGTGGTTGCCAAGCCATACAAATTATTTCAGGAATAAAGAGATCAATTGCATCTTTTAGCAAATCCTCCTCCCTCCGTGACCACCGTTCATTCTGACTTTATTTTTCACCGCCAGAATAAACTTTTTTTTTTTAAGGGGGAAACAAAGAAAAATCCAAGGGAGGCAAGTTTAAAACTTCAGTGTGCACCAGAGGTCATTCATAAGAAACAAAGCTGTCAGCTTTTCTTCGTGCTGAAGTTGTCATTCTCAGGATCAAAGCCGCAATTTATGTCTTCACCACGGGTTCACCTCAGGTTCTTGCTTTCAAGCTTAAACTGATTACAGGAGTCATTCACATTTTTTGGGAATAACACTTTAACATATGAAAATATGATGGTAAATTTAATTTCTATTTGGGGTTTTGTGTTGAGTTTAAAGCAGGAGGTAGAAGCCTACAGGTAACCATAGAGACAGAGAGCAGGGGGAGCAGTTGGCCTTGCTCTGTCTGAAGAGAAATGCATATAAATACACATTAAACTTAAATTATTTTGTTAAATTAAAATGAATTCAAGATTAATTAATACTTAATTTAAACCTAACTGTAAAAAACTATTTGTGGTTTGACAGTTATGGGATGTAACCATCTCTTACACTCAAAGTGCCTTTTCAGTTAAGTTTCCAGTTTTGGCCAGTGATGGGCAAGTTACTGGAAATAAGTATGTCACACTAACAAGTTACTACTATCAAAAAGTAACTGAGTTACTGCTTTATAAAAGTAACTGTTTGGAAAGTAACTCTAGAGTTGTTTTTGGCTTCAGTGCTCATATTAGTGCACACAGTATTAAGTGTTGCCATGGCAGCATTAGAGGAAACAATCTCACAATATGAAATAACACTGAAGTCATTATCAATGTGTAGGCATTTTGCTACTTAGATCTCTGAAGTCAACAGACTCAACAGTGAATGTGAAGCATCGTCAACAATATGCCTTGCAATCAGTCTGTTTGTTCTTGGTTTACAGATCGTAGAGCTGCTTCTTCTCAAAGTCTAATACACAAAGCATATAGCGCCAATGATATTCAAGTGCAAAAATGCCCAAAAAGTTGTCCTGCTTCATGCAGTTTGCTCTTGTTTTGTGTCAAATGCATCCGAAAGTGGAAAAAAGCTGTCTGCACCTTTACTCAGCATGGATTAGCATCTCATACTGATAAAGATGATGAGCTAGGAGGGGAGGAGAAACTTGTTCGGGGTTAATTTTGATGCCAGACTTGAAAAATGTAAAATGACACTGTCACTGTTTAGAACAAAGCTTTCTCTCTGAATGGAGCAAACAATGGCAACTCGAGAGAAAAAACAAACACACACCCTCATGCGTAACGGCTTCAAACCATCTCCGCAGAGTTGAAGGAGGTCGGCCGGTCTTCCAGATGACTGCATTGACGGCTCATTTTAAAAAGTGCAACCAGCACTGACGCACAGAGACGCTGTTTGCTCTGTAGTGCAATCAGGGATACACTTCACCCTCTGCGTGTGTTTTGTGAATTATACAGTGTTTTTTTATTCATTTCCATCTTTAGCAGCAACAAAAGCAGCGCAATTCTTTTGTGAATCAAGCCCTCAGTATTTTGTGGATGTTACACAGTGTTGTTCTGAAATGACCTGCAAATTATCAGCAGTTCATGTGTGAAAGTGTGAAAGGGCTAAAGAGTAACAAGAGAGGTATTATTCATATTCATCCTAATTAGCACTTTTTTCAAATCAGGACATTACATGTGACAGTGGCAGACCCACAGCTTTAAATAGTCACCTTGATTACTGCTTCCTCTTTAGGGCCCTGGCTTTGTTTTAAGATATCTCTTACACCTGAGTGGACACTCGAACAGAACAGAGCCATTGTTCATGTTAATAGGAACACCTCCTGCTACAACAAGTAAGACAAATACATGGAATTTGACTCTTGGGTTTCTCTAGTGCAATGACACTCACGATGAATTACTCTGAAATATGCATTGTATGCATTTATGTTCCATTAATTCATGTTACCAACTTTATATGCTGGGAGTTTATTTACTCCCTTTTTTTCTCAGGATTTAGTGGATCATTGTTGTGGACCACCTGCTGCCAGGGACCTGCTTGACTACAACTGTTACAATTATTATTATCAGTCATACTTAAAAAGTCATTATTTATCACACGGCTGTTTTAAATACTTATTACTGATTGTTCAATTGAGGCATTCAGATGTCATCTATTTCTCTATAACAGAACATTGCTATAAAGAAAAAAGTAAGTAGAGTAAGAAATACTTTGTTTTAAATGTTGTATTTCTTAAGTAAAGAGGAAGACGCACCTTCAGGGTGAGGCCAGATCGCTTTGTCACAAGCTGTAGGTGAACTAGGAAACTGGACCCAAATGCAAGCACACAAACAAATATGGACAGGCAGGCTGGTGATGCAGCACACACAAATATATTTAATTACAAAGAGGATCTTACACATTTTCCAGGAAGGCTGGCAGGCAAACAAAATATCCAGGTACAAAACAGAGCGAACAGATTAGGAACCAACAGCGAAGAAATCAAAAAAAGATCTGGCAACTAAAAGGTAAAAACTAGCTGGTTATATGCACGGGCGCTGACAGAAAACGTGAAACAGTTGTGTGTGTGTGTGTGTGTGTGTGTGTGTGTGTGTGTGTGTGTGTGTGTGTGTGTGTGTGTGTGTGTGTGTGTGTGTGTGTATGGAGGGCGGATTGGTTCAGCTGCTGCACGCCGCACGCACATACGCACGTGTGATTATTTTCATAAAAGTCCCACACGTACACACGCGCGTGCGGTGTGTAAGTACTACACGCAGCTTGACTTACAGACGCACGCACATACGTGTGTTCTTATTTAAGTGTCACGCGTACACACGCGCGTGCTGTGTGTAAGTACTACACGCAGCTTGACTTACAGACGCGTGTTCGTGCGTGTGTTTTTTTTTTTTTTTCAGTCACTTCAGGCGGTCTGAAGTCCCATACTCAAGCCGGGCCACAGTACCGATAGCCGGGCAGCCAACTCAACAAAGCCACCGGTCAACCAGACCTCATTTCTCAAAGTTGTGTGGTTTTTTATAGCCTACATGTTATAACGTCGTGTTTGTGGACAATAGACAGCGGGGCATAGCCCCAGAGAAACGCTGCTCCGGTGATGTTGATCGGTATGGGGTATGATAATAAATCCACTTCCCCGTCCTCTCGCATTTGTGAGCGTCCATCTGTCGAGACCTCGGCGGGGATTCAGTGACCGCAGTCCCGGTATGCCTGGAGCCAAGCCCGGCAGCTCGCTACGGTCCTCCCCGGAGTCAAACGGAACGTGCATTGTTTTAAACTATATTTAAACTACAAACTCTTAAACCAGGCAAGGCGATTGACAACAAGCCTTCTCTCTCCTTTGTATAAAAATCGGAGATAGAATGAAAATATTAACAGCAGATTTCAGATTTATCCGCTGATTCTCAAAGCATCAGAAACGTTTCCTTCAGCGTTGCGCACTGCAGTCTGATCAGCTTCACGTTCTTCAACTAATTAAACTCAGTGAAACGAATTTTAATATGAGCGTGGCAGTCCGTTCTTCTACCTGTCCATACTGTCATAATCTAACGCTGCACTGACTTTATCTCTCCATGCGTAATTCAAGGAAGCATTTTAGCGCTGCTCCGCCCTGCTCCGCCCTGCTCCGCGGCTCTGTCCCTGTGAGGGATATTGTTTTCGGATATAAGGAAATGTTCCGTTATAATGACATATACAGTGTGATGAAAGCTGGTGATGGAGGCACAACAGCTGGCTGCTTAACCAGCTGAGCCGGCCCGCGGGCCGTGAGTTTGGCACATATGAACTAGAAAATACTATGATCCATATGATTCACGAACCCCGCTCTGCCAAATGATAAACTCATAATCGCTGCGCTAACAGCCCTGCTAAACTCTCTAATCAAATCTTCCTGATCATATAGATAACACCACCTGAAGTGACTGAAAAAAAAAAAACACACGCACAAACACGCGTCTGTAAGTCAAGCTGCGTGTAGTACTTACACACCGCACGCACGTGTGTACGCGTGACACTTAAAACAAATCACACGTATGTGCGTGCGTCTGTAAGTCAAGCTGCGTGTAGTACTTACACCCCGCACGCGCGTGTGTACGTGTGGGACTTTTATGAAATAATCACACGTGTGTACGTGCATGCGGCGTGTAGCAGCTGAACCATTCCGCCCTCCATAGTGTGTGTGTGTGTGTGTGTGTGTGTGTGTGTGTGTGTGTGAGAAGGAAACAACGGGTTGGTGAACAGTTGAAACAAATGAGTGTGTGGCAGGCAATCAAACAGGAGGGAGAAAAACAAAGGCAAGGAGCAAAACAGGGCAAGACACACAGGAGACATGAACATACAAAATAAAGGAAACACAAAAACTAACAGGATGAAGAGTAAATATTCACAGACAGGGAGTTTAGTAACATGAGGGTAGTTAATGACCAAATAGAAAATGAAATTTGAGCGATGAAAGACAAAAATTACTAAACCAAGAAAAACTGATGACAATAACTAAGACTAAATCAAACAAGAAAAACTCATGACACCCCCTCAAGTCATTAGCTGTTTTTCGAATCCAGCTACTACATACATGTACTTCTATCGAATGCAATATGCAGTATGTACTGCATAGTACATGCTATGTTTAACAGTATGTAGTATGACTGCCCTTCGCTGGTTATTTTGCTGGTTTCCCATCTCGGAATGAGGTAGGTAACAACAGCCCAGCTGACGTCAAACGCCGCTACAGTGTAGCATCTACTTACGGTCTGAGTACATAACACAGTGACTGATTATAGATAGGAGACTGGATGCTAAGAAGAAAAATGCAAACCCTTATCTATTTACTCTTGTAATGTTCTTGGAAACAAAACAAACACAAGTGGAATTTGAAGCATTTTCTGGTTCATTTACATTTCTTCAGTGGCTGACTGCTGCCACTGGGATAAAACAATCTGTTCTGTTCTTCACAATTTGCCATATTGTTCCAACACACTTAGCCTGCTTATTTTGTAAGAATAAGGAACATCTTGTCATATAATATGATGAAAAATATAAATGTAAGAGCTTGAAAACTGTGTGTGTGTGTGTGTGTGTGTGCGTGTGCGTGCATGCATGCGTGTGTGGCCCTTAGTTTGTACTTTATTATTTTTTAATGAATTTTACAGAGCAGTGAATACGTTTATTGGGCCTTGGTGGTGGGAGGCACATTAGAAAGTAACATGATTTCAATTTAGCATTCTCTCATTAGAGTTAACTGGAAATAAGCTGCAGCACTTTTTCAAGTTCATAATCAGCTGAGTTTATTTTATATTTTACACAGTGTTTTAGTGCCTGTTTATTATTTTATTTTTTTGAATATTTTTATTAACAATAAAGCATCACATCTTCATCTTAATCATATATTACAAAGATTTTACTTTTTCCCCCACACACACAAAATAAACACATTTGCCCTCTAACAACCTCCCACCCCATCAGCACATTCCTACAGACTTGTATACAAGGCACAGCACAGTCTTAAATCACTGAGTTATCAACATGGCAAATCAAACACAAAGTAAGTTGTTAAAAACCACATTCAACTTTGAAACAAATTTCCCCCAGTAATCCTATATATGCACACAAGACCACACAGTATGTATAAAGCTACCGATCTCCTTACTACACTTAGTACACATAGCTGTTTTCTGAGGGTCCATCCTATTTCTAAGCTGAGGCGATATCTGAAGGCGATGTAATAGCCTAAATTGTAATTATTTTGCTCTGTTACATATTGATATGTTATTAGCATAGTGTTATATACCTAACCCAGTGGCCTCATCAATTTCCACTCCAAGATCCTGAGCCCATGTTTGTAGAACCGCATCATTTACTTTACTGGACTTATAAAGGGCCTGGTAGCAACGTCCTGTTACAAACCTATTGTTGCTCATTTTAAACAGCAATTCCTCAATTGGCGACATTTCTAGGCTAAACTTAGACCCAGTATGATTGTGCAAAAAGCTTCCTACTTGCAGGAACCTTTAAAAAAATGTGTTTGAGGGAGTCTATATTTCAGTCTTAGTTGGTCAAACGACATGATTTTGTCCCCGTCAAATAAATCCTTTAGGATTTTTATACCTGCATTTTCCCACAAAGAAAACCCGTCATCCGACATTCCTGGATGCGTATATGGTGTATCAGAGTCCGCAAAATCAAGCGCAATCAGGCATTTAATCAGCCCATTGTGTATTAGGTAATAGAAGTCCGGTTTTAAACCTCCCATCTTAATAATACAAATATATTTATTTGGATAGCCACAAAAGGGAAAAAAAAATAAAAAATTGAATCATCTAACCGAATAGCAAGAGGCTTCCATGTCTTTCAATAAATAAATCACAAACTAAAACCAAAAAAAGTGGCATCTTCCACTACAGATAACATATCCTATGTTTAAGATCTAACAAAAAGAGATACAGACATGATTGGGTAGTCTGTACTGCCACCTAGTGGTGTTATCAACATGAGTCAGTGTGAAGACACTATTACTCGTTTTTAGCCGCCCACGGCCCTTTCCGTTCATTGTTGGACGTTTTCAACATTCACGACACTCCTCGTATATTACTGGCAAAGTCCAATTTCCTTCCGCGGTAAATCGCCGTCGGCTCTTTTCCACATAACAGTTTTAACAAAATATACAGGAACAGAAGGCACAGCCAAAAGGGACACACCAGCCCCAACAAACATTTTACAAGAAATACTTTTTTCCTTTTTTTTTTTTTTACAGCCGGGAGTGTCTTGGTAGCATTTTTTAACACAAAATTAACTGAACGTCCATAAACACTGCAAACATACACTACTCACGCTTATCCGTCAGGTGTATTTGCCTCCCCCAGGGTGTCAAAAGACTTTGTAGCATTGTTTACAGTGATTCTCAACGAAGCAGGATAATTAAGGCCGTAGCTGTATAGCCCGATCAATTGGAGCCTCTTCCTTGCCTCGTCAAAAGCCCGTCGCTTTCTCTGGGTTCCGTTGGAGAAGTCCTGGAAGAAGAAGATCCCGTTTCCCTCGAAATTTACATTTTGCCTCCAGCACCCGTGCCCGGTCGCCGAAATGATGGAACCTCACAATCATGACGCAGGGATAAGGCTTCCGAGACCCGGCACCTTTCCACGCCGGTCCCGACACTCGGTGCGCCCTCTCAAGCTTAATTTTTCCGGCCTTGGTGGTGAGAGACAGGACATTGGGGATCCATGACTCCATGAAAGTTAACGCCGAGCTGCCCTCTGAGGATTCTGGCAAGCCAACACTTGTGCCTCTGTCCTCCTGGTCATCAAGGCGCTCCTGCAGCGACGCAACAGCTTTTTCCAGGTACAACACACGCTTCTCTGTCTCAACATTTGCGTCCTCCACAGCTGAAATACGATGTTCGGCTTCGTCGACCCGCTTACTTGTTTCCTGCAGTTCTTTCGTTATGTCTCCAATTGTCTGACGAAATGAGTCAAATTTCGCTTCCATCACGCCTGAGATTTTTTCCGTGATTGCGGTCATGGCTTTGGCCATTGCAGGGCTCAGCAGTTCCGACTCTGTTGTCTCCGCTACGCCATCTTGCGCTTTGTCAGCATTGCTAGCCAAAGTGTGCTTCTTTTCCTGAGTCTTCTTAGCGGTTTTGTGTGTCATCATATTGAGAAACTATATCATGATAGTATCTTGTTAGCAGCAGTGCAATGCTGAATATTTCATCCAGCTCCTCTAGCTGCTTTATTACTTCAGGTCATTGTAGAGTGAGTATCTGGTTAATAGCGCCATATTTCTACATATACAGTGCTAATGCTCCATGCATAATGATCTACAGAATCTGTCATACATCCTTTGGTGTAAATGAAAGAAACGACTGGACATAATGGTGTTCCCGCAGTCCTAAATGAGACGCGGATGTGAATGATGGAGCATTATGACTGTGGTCTTTGTCATTTTCAACATTGTTGCAGCTTCATATCGATGTGCTGAATGGGCAATTAATCATCATTGGAGATCAGGACATGCGTGTGTCCATGTATGTATGTTTTCAGACAGTGAGATTGAGGAATATACAGAAGGATAGTTCTTAGCCTTCTGTATCACTGATGTTTCTGTGTGTAGGCAGGTTCCTGTAAAGACATACTGTATATGAACTCATACACATCGCCCACTAATTGTTAAGACTCTTATCTTTGTTTTTTATTGTCTTTAGGGAATAAAGTAAAAAAAGATGAGGGACACCTCACACAGAACTCCTTGTGTTCCTTCTTAAATTAATGGACCTTTTATGATTTGTCATAAATAAGTAAACTACTTTTTATTTTATTTTTAAGAGCACAGCAATTTTCTGTTTCTTTTTGTCTCTCACTTTGTCCCCTTGTTTTTATATTAGTCTTTCACATCACATTTTTATATACATATCTGCTCGTTAAATGCGAGTCTATGTATGTGTCAGGCTGAGTATGAGAGCAGCTTTTGTTGAGGTGTCCTTGAAAATGGAAATTAACCTCTAAATGCTTCAATGGAGCCGTCACAGTAGGATGTAACTGCACAGCCCCACTGCCTTCCTCTCACAGAGGAGTGTTGAGGGAAGTGTTGGTGGAAAAAAAGATAGTCTGACCCAGGAAGCCTGGAGGTAAGGGAACGAGCCGGTGACTGAAAGGTTGCCAGTTTGGGTTGAGAAAATAAATGAAAAAGGGCCCACTGCTCTTTCAGCCAACAGCTGCTGAGTCGTCCTTGATCTGGGAAGAAACCCCAAAACTGCTCCAGTGGAACAGCTCAGCAGCTAACGGTGGAAGATTGGTGATTGTAGTGGGCAGCTCCCAGATGTGGATGTTTACAACTGTGTGTACGTTTGTGTGTCCAAGACCCTGAAACTGCTGAAAAGTAACTGCAAGCTCAGTGAAATTTCCACAACATTTGAACAGCTTACATACTGTAAGAAAGGTTTTAACCAAAAAAAAATCAGATGTATTATTGATGTATGGCTTAAAGGCAAAATATTTAAGAATTTCAATTATATTTTGTCTAATAATTTGTAATGTATTTCTTCAAAAACAAATTGCCTCCAAATTACAGTAAGTAACCACCTGATAACGAGGTCCAACATTGGATCATGTAATTATCATAAAACACTGATTAAATAGAGACAAAATGGAAAGCGTTAAAGGGATAGTTTCACATTTAAGGACATCCACATGTGTTGGCTTCTCTTTTGAGAATTGGATCAGAAGATTGATGCCAATCTTATATCTGTCTATTTTTATAGATAGCAGCAGTCATCAGCAGTTAAGCTACGCTTAGCTTAGCTCTGCTCAAGGCCACTCGAGGCAAGTTTGATTATAAAGCACCATATGTAAAAACTATTCAACGTGCTTTAAAAAATTAAGACCAGAACAGTAAGAATATCCAGAGCATAAAAAGGAACATGACAATTCACAACAATGAGACATCAATCCACCAAATATATGATGACTGGGTTATGATGAGACACCCTCGAGGAATTTGAGGGTTAAAAATGGAGGAGCCAAAAAGAGAGAGGGAAATATTTCATTCGGCAAACCATTGCATAAGAAAATAGATTGTTTCCTTTTGTTTGCATACAAATTGAACATAAGAGATATAAAGTGTCATGAAGGGACCTCCAGAGTAGATTATTTTGTTACTTTGTTTAGATGGAGCCCGGACAGCTGTTTCCCCGTTTTATGTCTTTGTGCTAAGCTAAGGGAAACACACTATAGCTTCATAATTATAAATGGACAACAATTAGCATGTGTAGTTTACAATAGTTACACCACCTGGTTGGTGTTTGGTGCAGTTGTCTGTTAACCAATGAGTCTGGTTCTGCTCAAGGTTTCTGCCTGTCCAAAGGAAGTTTGTCAATGACACTCCTGCAAAGTGTTTTGCTCATTGTTTGACTAAGTTGTGTTTCTGCAGTTAATACTAGTCTAGACCAGCTCTATGCTCTTTGTAACTTGCCATAAGATAACTTTGGTGGTGATTTAGCTCAATAAATTAAAAACTGATTGCAGCTTCATAAAATAAGGACAAAGTCATAGCATTGATAGTCTAACTCTTGGCAAGACAGTGTATAAGTATATTTCCCCAAATGTTTGATGTATCTTGATTTGATTCAATGTTTGATACCAGCAGCTACGAAAGAAATGTATTCAGAGAGTGAGTCTGTTCATTAGTCATTCTGAGAAGTTGCCCAGAGCTGAGCACAGAGCTACCTTTTTCCTGCTTAAACCCATCATTTGAGGAGTAAAGCCTTCTTGTCAGAGCGGCAAACCTATGACCTTTTATATGATTGAAACCAGCCACTGAATGGCACATCATATTATTTGATGTCATCGTCCCGATCGGTACAATCAGTCAGGCATTAAATGTCTACTTTATAGCTACTCGTAATGTCATTCTCCCTCCATTTCTTTGAAAAGGGATGTCTTTGGCTTTGAGTGAGCAAAGCTGCCATGCACCACACATCTCCATCACATCAGTTTAACCTATGTCTGAGCACAAGAAAGGAGGTTTATTTATCTCTACAGTTTTGATTTACTATTGAACAGAATCATTGTGAGACGACATGTCAGCAGACGTCTTCATAAGGATGATAAAACACTTTCCATGAGGCGCGAGAGGAGCAGAATTCAGTTCAAAGTCTGCCCTTGTCTGATGAAGGTTATCACCGACTTTGGTGTCTTTATGCTTCTTAACCTCTTATGTAGTGTCAGTGCCACCCTTCACTTTCTGCTTCACTTGTAAATCCAATATTCTGTCAAAAGTTTATTATAGCCCTTCATCCAATATTCGTTTTTTTTTTTCTTAGAGGTTAACAAAGCTCACATTATGAAACAAATGAAGATGAAAACCCTTCACCTTAAAATCCCCCTCTAGAATAATAAAGAGCTTTAAACGGCTTATAGGGAAACACTATGCTGGAGGCTTTGAAGACGGCCCGGCTGAAAGGAATCCTGGATAAAGTAAAGTCAGGTTTATAGTGGAAACCTAAAAGGACAACATTAAATATTGTTCATCAAGGTCATAAAAGAGTAAAATATGTCTCTGATGCAGGAGTTCAGAGCCAAAGAGGAAGGATAATAACGCCACCCAGCCAGAAACGGAATAAAACTGCACAGTGCAAACACATGTACTACTTTGTATGTATGGAGAAGCACCTTCAAGTCACATTTGGCATTCATTGGGAGCCTGACTCAAGCAGACAGGATAAGTACCCTTTTTTCACAACTGTGACAGCAGCATTGTATATGACCTCAAGTTGTGCAGTGCAATAGGAGAGGAGGAAGCTAAAGGGGAAAAATCCTCAAAGTTGTGTCATGTATCCCTAAGTTTTGTATACCCAACATTCAGTGATTTTAACTTCCCTGCTATTAAGGTTATTTTATAATGGAATAATCGAAAGTGCGATGTAAAGGAGTTGCACAAAGTCAGCTCACTTATAAAACTACTCTGCAGTTTCCTTCAAAATGACTGACATTGAAGCATCGTTCAGCTCAGTGAAACAGTTTATTATTGGTAGGGAAAGAGTGAGGGAGACAAGACATTAAACATACCTTATAGGCCCTGACACACTAAGGAGATCGTCGGCCGTTGGTCCTAGTTGGACCATCGGTGAGCGGTCGTCACCCTAGTTTTTGCAGTGTGGCCGGCTCCGTCGCTACCCGTCAGCCCCCGTCTGCCTTTTTTTGGCTGATTCAACATGTTGAATCGATGTCGGCGGTCGGTGAGAGGAATCTTTCTGATTGGCTATTCAGTGGTTTCATTTATCTCCAGCTCTTGACACAGGTTCTGGAAAGCCCCTTGAGCCTGCCTCTGTAGTATCCATGCTTTCACTCCTTTAGTGCGGTTTCTCCTTATTTGTCTCCTCCGCCTCTTCTTTTCTTTTTCCACTAAAAGACCAAGGGCTGACAAAGCCATTCACAACTTTTTATCAGACATTATTCTCAATCAGTAGGCTACCTATAATACGAGTGGTGCGCGACAGCAGTGTGAAAATGGTCTTCTTGTATCATAACAAAGGACTACCGCCGCCTGCTGGCTTGGAGACTTATTTCCTCTCACTCACGAGCAGAACGTACGTGGTGGTTGGCCGTCAGCTGTAGTCTATGCGGTATGTTCTAGTGCAACTTTTTGGCCAAGACAAAAGGCGACGTTAGGCGACGCCACAGGCGGTGGATTTCTGGAAGGGTTTGGCTAGTTTCCTTTTCCAATGCTCTGTTTTCATCGAAAAAAACCTAACCCTAAACCAAATGGCCAACAGATTCAGTCAGTGCACAGCTTGTTAATATTTTGCAGACGTTTAGTACATACAGTATAAATTGATTTGAATAAAATAAATTGAATGAAACAGTATACAACAAAACAAGGCCTAGCCTATTAGTTTGCGCGCCCCATGTGCGGAGGCCATTGTCCCTGTCGCAGCTGATGTGGGCAATGTGACCTCGGCCCTTTGCTGCATGTCATCCCCTACTCTTTCCCCCCAACATTTCCTGTCTGTCTTCAGCTGTCCTATCCAATAAAGGCAAAAAGGCCCAAAATGTAGCTTTAGAACAACAAAACAACAACCCTGAAACAATAAAAAGAACCTTATCAGGGAGCATGATGGGAAAAAAAATGGTCATGCATGTACATTATGTGTTTCCTGTGAGTCTTTCAAGTCTAATGTCAAGTTTGTTTATGGGCTTCTACTTGCAAGGACTGAAATTGGAAGAATTTTTTTTTTCAGTTGCATGTAAATCAATTTCTTGACTTAAAAACGATTTTGTCTCACTTTGATGGCTCTTTATGACTATGGGAATAGTTTGACAAACAATCCCTATCCAAAGGTCAATATCTGTTCAGTGTCTGATCTTTTCCACTTTTAGGATCTGGACCAACGGATTGAGTCTTAATCTTTTATGTTTATGTAAACAGACCAACACCTACTATGTGCCCATCTGGCCAGCCATAATACTTATCATATTTCTTTTTTCACAGCTATGGTGACGGGAACCATCAAGGCCACAGCTGTTGAGCTAAATGCCTGAAATTGTGCAGCATCAAACCTCTTATTAAAACAAATGTGGTTGCAGAGTGGGTGGTTATACACTGATCGCTTATTCACCCACTGAAACCATAATTATAACAAAAGCTGACACCATTGTTCTCGTTTTGAACGTGGCTTTGAGCCTGCAAACACCTGCTGGAATGAATTACTTTCATGATGAGCATTTTGAAGCAAAGGCTGGAGTTCACTTGCTCTTTTTCTATCTATTTGTTTATTGTTTTTTTTTAATTTTCTCTTTCATTTGGTAACATCTGTGCATGATAGTTTGCCTCTTTTCCTGACACATTTCCACCTGAGCAAAACTAAAAGAGAGTTAGTGCGAGACAGAAAGTCGGAAGGGGGAGATATTGTAAGAAAAAGTGACAGTGAGAAGAAGGGGAGAGGAAGAAGAGAGGTGTGAAGTCTCATTTAGCGTCAGCAGCAGCAGCAGCGGCAGAGTCTTTCAGCTTCAGCGGCTGGTGTTGATGGAGGAACAGGAACAGCCGGGCTCCCCTACAGAGAAAGGGACCAGCACAGCGAGATGAAATGGCTCTTTCAAAAACGCCCCGATCACGCATTACAGCAAATTACTTCCCATCGCACAGAAAAAAAGAAATAATAAATAAAAGAAATCAGTGTGCTTTTTCAGTGAACCGTGGTGCTACAGTCTGTGAGGCTGCAGCTTGGAACCTCACAGCCTGCGATGATTTGTACTATACAAATGAGATCCGGGAAATGGGTGTAATTATAAAATAAAAATGCATACGTGTAAGATTTAAGATGGAGCTTCCAATAAAAGTTGTATTTAATAGAGGCATCCAGTGCTTTTTACATCTCCAGATACACTTTATGTATTCATTAGGCCTGATCCATATTGCTAATTAACTTCCCCGGTGTGAGTCTTATCTCAAATTGCCTGCGCACTGCACAGATGTTCGAGAAGCATCTTTTTAAAACCCCGAGCCTTGTAACTGAGTGCCTGTTAGAGAATTTTCCGCCTAAGGGGAATTATTTTTTAACACCATGCAGTGACTTACAAGAAAAGTTGGATGAAAGAAGTGAATGTCAACAGCTCTGAAGAAATTAGTGGCGATTATGTATGCATCAATGCCTCTGTAAGTGGCAATCCAGGAAGCAGGAATACACAGCTGCTTGTTACACACACCATAATACTCAGCATTTTGTTTTTACCATATACTGTAAAGGGCTTTCATCTTTAATATAACCAAAGACTCTGAGGTCCTTTGAGGACTTTAAAGGATAAGAAAAGTGACACATGCAAGGAGAAACATGAAAGTCTAAGGAGGATTGAGGAGAAGGATACAAGAAGTGCTGCCAACTTTCCCACGGATTTAGTGACTGACTCCTCAGACCCTTTTAGCAGCTTTAATTCTAAAAACAAATATCAAAAAGTAACAACCGTTATAAAGCAACATATTGAAATGACCACGCCATTGGCTGGTATAAAGAGTAGTTTATTTAAAATATACTTGAGGGTCGAGGTAGGCTGGGTACATGTGCCATAATGAAAGGAAAAGCGCTGAGTGATGACACCCCTCAACCAAATTATGCCCTTGTGCCCTACTGATAAGTTTCATAACCTACCCTATGGGTGAGGGGCCCTGACTGGGGCTAGCACTCATCCCTGCCGGTCTAGGCTGTCACTCTACCTCCCCCTTCTCCTTTATTTTCAGGAGAGAAGAGAGAAAAAAAGGAGGTTAGTGGTTTTCTCATACCTTTATTTTGGCCCCCCCCAACTGGCATTATTCCTCCTCCACCAAACTTTAGCTGCTTCATCTGAGATCTCCCTTACTATCTTTCGCAAAACTCTGTACCTGCACTCCCAGCTCTTCAAGTAATGAAACAACTGATCATGCTATGAACCCTCTACATGCCACTTCAACTGAACAAACCCTAGTTTTCCATACTGGCTATTCAGCTTCTGTCTAGGCTTATTCCTTTCATATGGTTCCTCTTTAAAATGTCTGACTGGTGTCTGCTGAAAGATCTAACCCTTTGCATTTCTCTTACTCACAGACAACTTGAACGGCTACATTCTTTCAGTGATTGCATTCTGAATTTGTCTGTCGTCTTTCACTTTCAATTCCTGCTACAAAGCCTTTCAACACCTGGTTATGTCGCCATGTATAACGACCTTCAGACAGACTAATCTTACAACCTGACAGAATATGCCTCAACCTAGCTATCTCTGAACACAATGGGCACACTGGTTCCCTTTCTTCCAACTGTTTTTTAGGTTCTGGGGTGATGGTAGCACATTGTGTTAGTAGCCTCTATCAGGGAGTTAACACGACTATCCTCCAAGCTCCACAGGTCCCTCCAACTAAGCTTCCTCTTCTCTACACTTTCCCAGTTCATCCATTGTCCCTGCTTAGACTGAGCCACAGCCTCTGTTCGCCTTACAACTTCCTCTTGTCCACATACCTGCTCCACTACCAGCTTGCTCCAATCTTTGGGACCAGCTTTGTTCTCCCCGTTTTGTTAGCGCTAAGCCCCACTAACCTTCTTGTACATGACACCATTGCGGTCACCCGTGTCATGTCATCCATGTGGGCCCTAATTGGTGAGATGCGCAGGCCATCCTGCGGTTTCTCTCCACCTACCACTAACTTTGAAGCTGTAATAATGACGTCCATTGCCAATGTAATAGTAAGTGGGAAAATAGTGCAACCTGCCATAATGCTTATTTCTAGCAGGCACTGTGGACGGATAGAGGTGAGGTCGGGGTGGAGCCATCAGGAACACGGGCTCAAGGTGGGTTGAGACTCTTCAGCACTCTTTCTGCTTCAGCATCCTCAAGTGGTTTCGGTGTTGAAAGGAGAGAGGACTGGAATGGGGTTTGTGGGTGGGGGACAAACAGGAGAGAAGGGGTTAGTCAGGTTTATATATGTAATCACAGGTAAAGGCTTTAGACAGTCACAGGAGGTGAACGAGGTAATGATACATGGGGGATCGATTAAAATAGAATGCACTATGCGTAATACTGGAGGAAACCTCTAGAGGGCACACCAGAGAACAAGCGACAGCGGCACAAACTCAGTCAGAACATACAGTCAGCACTGTCTCCCCGTTGTTGCAGCCTTGGTCAATAAGCGGTATCCAAAACGTTCTGCCATTGTTGTCCCCGCTGCTGTGTTAACTCTACAACCTCTCTGCCGCTACTATTCGTGTGCATACTGCATCTTGTATCCACGTAGCGTTCATTTTTGAGGGTGTATACAGCCGACGCACTAAGCAGACGCCAACGAGAGGCAACCATCATACATAATTTGTGCTTGTCTTTAAAAGCAAGTATATTTACAGCCTATCAACGCAGAAATCATTCTGTAATAATGTAATCATTGCTAATAAAATAATTATTGATGCTTCACTAACAGCACAAATACTCCCAAGAGAGTCTTGATGCATGTTCGTGCTTTTATGTAGATAATGGAACATTTTCCTTTATCATTTATTAGCTCAGAAACTACTGTACTGATATGCATGCCAATAGGTTTTTTTTAACTTAGAGATTCTCTCACACTGTTTAAAGTCTGCACATTTACATATAGATTTAAAATAAATTACATATGTTAATTTAGGAAGCAGTTTTTTCAGCTGTTGTTGGACATAAAATTTAATTTTAAAGGGTAAAATGACTTAAAATGTCCAGTCATTTAAGTCCCATTGCTAATAACCATTTGATTTTAGAGCACTGACACAAGATTTTTCAAAATGCAAAACAGCATTTAACAAATGCTTAAGCCGTACTAAATCATTGATCCAGCTGCGACTGGCGTGTCACAACATTTGGACTGCACTCAGCTTTTACAAATCTCTTCTGTCACTCACTGTGAATATTACTGAAGGCTGTGTGACCCAGTGAACTGCAGGATCCCAAGAGACCCGCCTCAAGGCTCTACAATCCTAAACGTGGGCAGTTCACAGCTTCTTTAAAGGTGTTTGTTCCTGTTGAAGTGAAAACATTTAAAACTATAGCGGCAAAACAGATGGCTGCAACAGATTTAATCCAGCAGCTGTCACATCACATGTTATTAGTTTTAAGCTGCACTCTCTCAACATAGCACTGGTCATATTGTCTGGACCCATCTTGTGTATGCAGATGTCTCACTATTTCACCTAGAAGAGTTAGCCTCTAACTTCTGTTGAGTGTAAATTTGCAACAGAACAGGGGTTGTTGACAATTTAAGCATGCAGGTTGCAGCAGTTTAGGCTTAAAAAGCATGTGAGGCCCCAGCTCCTCTGGTGGAGAACGGACCACCGTCTGAATCCCAAAATATATCTCGCCATTGCTTGGGCCCTCACAGGCAGAGAGGCATACAAAACAAAAACCCATCGAGGTCTGAAAAATGGAATTTTATTCTGATTCAGACCCTGCACAAACAGTCCAAGCATGGAGACAAAATGTGAGAAAAGCATAGTATTGAATATGTTTTCTATTTCATCACTTTGCTATCACTTATATACTTTCTTTCAGTTCAGACTGTTCCTTGACTTTAATTGACAGGTTTCAAAGGATGCACTCAAGACTGAACACAGTATGTTCTTGCAGTATTTCAGACAGTTTGTTCCCTAAACACAAACGGTTTCAAAGAAAAATTTACAAAATCTTTTTTTTTTCTTCACAAATATTGACTTGCGATTTTGACATATTGCAGCAAAAGAATTCTTTACTTTTTGCACTGTTGCTAGAGCAAAATACTGTCCCTCCGGGAAGTCTTGATGTCCTGGTCACATCAGTTAAAACAATTCAACCAATCTACATGGCCTTCTTTTTTTTTCAATCAATGCAACTTTTCTGTAAATTTGACCAGTCATCCAGTTACACCAGCACATGTCATTTGCATCATCATACTCACTTCCATAATTCCATAAAATATGACTCCCATGGCTTATATCAACAATGTTGTTCATAGATCAGTAGGTATGGTTCACCGTCTTTATTATATATGTAAAATGACGCATGCTAGACACTTGCATTTCATCCTGTCGTGAAACAGACAGCTGCAGCATTGTAACAAATGCTCCGGTGCAATTTTTTTACTCTGTCAGAGTCACTTATCCAGACTCAAATACGAATGTATATTCTGAGTTTTACGGTGAATCTATTATAATAAATTAATAACTCTATGTTTTGGTCATCTTTTTACTGAATTTGTGTGTAAAGAAGAAGCTGAGCAGTTCAGTAATTAGTCTATTGTCCAATAAGAGGCTGTGTTCCTAACTTCCCACCAAATATAGCCTCAGTTGCTGATATTATAATAAGTATATATAAGCTCCTAAAACCTGGTCTTAATCAAGGCCAATCAGCCACACACATCTGACTGCAAAAAGTTGATTCTTTCACCAACCTCAGAGCTATGTTTACATGTGAAATTTGTATCTTATCCGATTGAAATCATTCTGATTGGGGAGTACACCTTTACTGTTTACATGGACCCTAAATAAAATTATCCGAATATGACGTGCTTGTTCAAGCATTAAGCTTCTAATCAGAGTAATTAAATTTGTTTCCATATGAGCCATATCGCATCAGATTCTTCTGACTGACGTGTTAACATGACCCATTTTTATTCTGATCAGGCTTTTATTTCAATTATTTGTGTCCATGTAAACATAGCCCTGACAAAGCATTAGCTAGTAGTGTTATCAGAAGACAAGCAGCTTTCTTAGATAATAGATGGCTTAATTTTAGGCAAGTCCCATTTGCACACAGTGGCTGGTAATGTGTTACACCTAAGGGAAAGCCTCTGTCGCAAAATCAAGCAGTTTAGGTAAAACAAAATCACAGGAAAATCTCACAGAACCCTTGAGTAAATAAAAAAAACACACTTGTATGACTCTGAAACCTCCCAAAGCTTACACATTGTAAAATAAAAGTACATGTTACAGCAGGGAAATCTCCCTTTTTTCCAGATATCCTCTTTTTTTGTAGAAAGAAATGAGTTGTGACCTGCATTGCAGTTTGGGGATTAAAGTTATTCTGAGACTATAGGAATGTAATATTCTGATGAGGGACTCGGGGTCACATAATGGGAACTGGGAGCGATACTGGGCATGTAAAAGGTGGAATTCATCTGAAGCAGCTCCTCATGGATGGGTGATTTGGGAAGAAATGGTCCCACTGGTGTGGATGGAAATCCATACTGCCAAATCCAATCTACTTGTCTGACATGTCTAGAAAGGTGGGGACAGAAAGAGTGAGGAAGTAAGAGTATTAGAAAGCGAAAAAGAAAGAAGACGTACAGAAATAGGGATAAACGACAGAGTACTCTTTAAAATGAAGGGTTCTTCATGTATCATGAGAAGGTACACAAGGATCAGACATGAGCTAGTAAACAGTTCAGAGTGCTTCTGAAAAGTTTCTTTTGAAAACTTCCCTATAATCTAAAGAATGGTTAGTTGTATGAACTGAAAGTTTTCAAAGTAAAACTCAATCTGGAGACAAACTTTGTGTTGTCAAAATGAAAATGTGTTCAAGGACATTTCTGCCAAATGTATGTTGATGCCCTTTCAGAGTTAATGGTATATAGTCAATTGAAGCAATAAATTCTTTAAATTGACAGCTAATCCTGAGGTCTCCTGCCCACAGAGCAGCAGCATATTCCCCGCCTCGCTCTGCTGCATTTCTTAAGCTGTACTCGGTCAGAATAAATATGAATATTAGAGTCAGCCAAAACATTAACATACAGTATACTTCCCTCTTAGCTAAAATAGCCATACATTTGATAGCCACTTCTGATGCTAAGAAATTAAACAAAAATTAAAATATACATCAAGCTATGAAAACACAGAACATAGAAACAACTGGCAGCAATTTTCAAACTTTACACATAACCCACAATGATAGATACAATTGAATAGTGGTGTCAGTGTTTGACAATAAGCAGAGTAGGATTTTTTTGGCACAACTACCATGGTGCATGTAGAGTGAAAGTCTTGAAGAGGTCAAAAAGCTCCTGATGAAGGCCACAAGCTGAAACGAGTCCGTCTAATAAAGCTGATCTTCATACTACAAGTTTCGCTGCAGCTTTTTGGAAAAGGAAAAAGGTTTCATTGAGTTTAAAAAAGATACATTTAGATAACAAAGTTAATGGATAAGAGTATTATATAGCTAAGATGAAGTCTAAGGCAATGTTCACACTTGACTTCTTTTTTCAACTGCCAGCGCCTTTTTTACATACAACCCTATGCAAAAAGGAAAAAGTATGACGCCTTTTCAAAAAGCGTTGCGCCCGACGCCTTTTCAGTTGAATCGGACCAATCAGGCCGAGTCGAGTAGGTACGCGTATACCTTCCCTGGTAACCTACGTCCCTAGTTACCTGTGCCCAAAAAGATGTCATGCACCCATAAACGGTGCATTGGTTGTTCAGGGGCATCCTCCTCAAATCTCCTGGCAAATGGTTGCACTGTATTTGCCATTTTACCAGCCAATGTTATCGGTAGAAAGCTATCTGGTAGACGACCTGAACTTCCACCAGATATGTGTGCATTGCGCATCCGCTCCGGTCCATTACTGCCCCGTGCACCCTCGTTCGTCAACACCCACCGGCTGCGTTCTCATTACGCAGCACGGAGAGCACAGCCGGACAGCTGGAATGTGGAGATAAAGGAATTCCCGTGGTAATTTTACAGATTGACTCGTGACAGCGTGAGATAATACGATGTACGTGGTATAAAACTCTATAGAAACCTTATAAACACATAAACACACGTACGGTCGTTTTTCTGAACTGTCAAAAAGAGTGTTTTATTCTGAAAATAAACAGGATGTTTTAATGTTGTATCGGTGTCTGACTTCGCGTCCCGCTTGTTCTTTTCTGTGCTAAATTGATGCTTCGTGCCTGGCACAGTTGCACCATAGGCTAGATCCCGTTGAAGGTTACAGAACACTCGCGCAGAAGCGCTCAAAAGGTGCTGAAAAAGAAGTCAAGTGTGTACACGGCCTGAATGCTGAGAGACTTGTTCATCATTTCACTTACTATGAGCCTTCTTGTTTTTTATTGGCAGAATTTGGCTTCCATATATGTTTCCAGCACCTTGAGGATACACAGGGTCACTGATGTTGTGACCATGGCTATAACAGGTCTGTGACAAATGGTAATGGGTCTAACACTGCTGACCAAGATGGGTCGGCACAGTGGTTAAACACACAGTACGTAAATTCCACCGCCAGGGGGCTCTGAATCAAAACAATAACAAAAGATGACGCCGAGGCTGGCGGGGCATCATGAGAGGGACTCTCTCTGCTACCTCCCTAACCCACCCACGATGAAAACGAACTCTGAGTTGGCCGTAGTCAAGACTAATTGGCGAAACCAATCTGAGGAAAATAATATGTTCACTGACGATGTATCCAAGTATAATTTACATGACTTTTATTTTATTACAGCGGTACATACAGCAACAGTATGGCAGCTTTCAGTAGCAGTTCCCGCTTCTTTATGCAGCGGTCTTTGACATAACATTGGGTGTTTCTATGGCAGCGATAAACATGTCGTGTCTGTCATGGCGGCTGCCACAAAAGTCATGGGGCGGTACAACTATAAAATGAAGGATTTCTCTGGCTTTGATAACTGTTGGAAACATTAGAGCTAATGTAAGAACTCAACAAAAACAAAATATTTAACATAGGTTTTGTCGATTTTTTATAAATTTCGATATTTTAGTGTAAAAATTCTACATTTTACACCTTTTAACTCATTCATGATCTTTTGATTCATCAACTATACATGAAGATTTGTTTTTCACATCCTTGAGTTTCAAATGGAAAACGTATTGAGCAAATAGTTGTACAAACTTGTGTCTGAAAAAGTGCTTAGATGAATTTCCCTGTCTGATGTCATGTGACAGGGCTTCTTCCATTTGAATTGTGTCACCCTTGGAACTGACTGGTTATACTTTATGATAACACAGCCTGCAGCCAAAATTTCTTCTTTTGCATATTTAAAAATCCCATCAGTTCTCATTTTACATTCCCTGAATATTTCATTAGATCAGGCTTTGTTCTGAGGAAGAGATGGAGTCCAATGCAAATGTTTTGATTGCATTAAACTAGTTAAAAAGGAAACTGTTGTCATTTCAGTGCTAAGGGATTCTGTTTTATACTTACTGCTTCAGTGTTACCAACAGTCACTCCAATTACAAACTGTTCTAGTACAGCACACTTGGTATGCATAAATATGTGAACAAAGAAAAGCTGCTCATAATTTCAGAAATAAATATTTTAATATTCTTTAAATATAAATGTAACAATGTTTTCAATCGTCTTCATAAATGGTTTTAGAAAGATGAATGTGCTCTCTGATCCTCAAACCGTTTGCATTGTGAAAGCCTCAGATCATCTCTGATATGAAGCACTTACACAAACAATTATATTGGCACCTCCTTGCATTCCTCTACGTTACTTTACTACCAGTTACTGTCAGAGCAGAGCTGTGGTTTGAACACTTTGTGACAGCTTGGAGGAATGAAGCACAGGAAAGGAAGGGGAGGCTTCACCATTGATTCGCGGGTGTTTGCTATCTGGACCGCTGCAAAGACATGAAGGCTCCCAGATCGCAGAGCGCAGATCTACCATTAGGACACACACACACAGCCTGCTATTCCCACATCGCTCCCTCAGATCTGCTGTTTCAGACCATAAGGACAGCCTGGTGGTAAAGGGCCCCCTTGGCTGTCTCTCCCTGCCTCTCTCTCTCTCCCTTCCCCTGCTGTGATCCATCAGTAAAACTCCCTGCCTCCGGGTCCCTGCTGGCTCTCTGATGCCTCTGATCAGGTTAGCGATCACGCTCAGGCTCCCTGGGTGAAGGCATTTCTTACCTTCATCCTGGACGAAAATTTATTTCCAGGTGAATGCATTCTCACATTGAGTTCAAAGAAAATAGCTGCCATTGCTCTCAATACTGTGACATTTGGAGAATTGTGTGAACTTGATTTAATCTTCAACATATCAACAAAGGACACAAAAACATGTTGACCAATAAATTCCTACAACTGTGACCAATTAAATATTACAGTACTATACTTTTAACAACACAACCAATTAATAAAGTACTTTACATTTTCAGAGTATTTTAAGGTGTCATTATTGGCCTTAAAGGTACAGTATGTAAGATTGCATGCTAATGTTTACATTCAAATATCTAACTTAAATAAAAAATTGACTAAACCCATGTTATATATATTTTTTGGTTCAGTACTTAGATTACCTCAAATATTTCCAAAAGTTATCAAAGCCAGAGAAATCCGTAATTTTATAGTTGTAACGGTACGTGTCTTGTAGGCAGCTGCCATGATGAGCCGCCATGACAGACACGAAATGTTGATCGTTGTCAAGGAAACACCGGATGTTACGTCAAAGACCGTTGCATTAGCTAGCGCTAGCTGCTACTGAAAGCTGCCGTTCTGTCGCTGTATGTGCTGCTGTGATAAAAAACCTCATGTAAATTATATTTGGATACATCGTCAGTACACATATTGTCTCTCTCAGGTCGCTTTTGCCCGTTCGTATTGATTCAACATGGAGTTTGTTCGTTTTCACGGGGGGGGGGGGTATCCCATGAGACCCTGCGAGGAGCGACGTCATCTCTTTTGTTATTATTGAGAGCCCCCTTGCGGCAGATTTTACTTACTGTACGTTTAAAAGGTGGTTATGTAAGTAGTGTGAGGGGTTTTTCCTTTATTAAGCACTCTAGGTGTGACACAATAAGACCCATTGGGACTTTTAGGCTAGATGCAAACCCAGCAGAGGCACTGCTTGTCAACAGACAAGGCAGGCAGAAATACTTTAACTTTTGCCTAGGGCCCCAGTACACTCTAGGATCGCCACTGAACATAAGTGCATATGCTCACAGCTTGTGACAAGCAATACATCAGCTTACTGACTCCTGGATGGTTACATTAAGCAACAGCTAACTGATAACTTGTGATGATGCTGCATGGCTCCATCTTCTGGGAAGCTATAGCTTAAATACATGGCATCTCCAGTCTCCTCCCAAGCACTGAAGCAGACTGGTCAAAAAGGCTGCTTCAGTGCTTGGGAGGAGACTGGATCAGCTGAAGGTGGTGGTGGACAGACGCACATGGAGTAAACTGCAGGCCATCACGGACAATGCCAGCCATCCTCTGCACCTCACACTGGCAGAACAGAGGAGCGGCCGCAGCAGACGGCACATCTCGCTGCGCTGTAGGACTGAGCGGTACAGGGCATCCTTTGTCTCCACAGCCACCAGACTACACAACACCTCAGTCGAGGGCAGGGGCTTATTGTGACTCTCCCACTTTCTCTCTCTCTCTACCCCCCTCAAACGAGCACACACACACACACTCGACGATGTGCAATAGTGCAATACTTATTTATATCTACCTCTGGCTCTTCTTTCTTATACAATTTAATTATGTGCAATATTGCTCACTTTTTATTGACCTATTTTACTGACTTTTTTTGTTTGTCCAATTCATTGTTTGTCAATTGTCCTTGACTACGTGAGCTACTGGATACCTGAATTTCCCCAAGGGGATGAATAAAGTATCTATCTTGAACTTTGTCCTTCATTTTTTCTACCATACTCCAAAAATCCTCTGGGTGACTTGAACACATACAAAATGACTTGGCTTTACTTGGGTATGACAGAACAGAGGGAGAGATTGGAAGCTTGCAACTTAAATTGAATGCAAAGTGGGAGGATGCATTTGTCAGGTGATTGTGGATAATGATGCATGGCAAGAGTGAAATCAGTGCAGCTCGAGTTGCCAGCCTGAACTAGCTCGCAGGCCTTACACGGCTTGGACAAAAGGTGTTTCTCAATGCTCAGAAATTCTTAACTACTTTTAGCTATGGTGGAAGCCTTCGGCATTTGGTGCCACTAGACTGTGTCTGTTATTCTATTGATCTTAATGCTGTTTGTGATTTATGTGATCATACATTAGCTTTAGTCTTTTTCCCAGCACTCTGAACTCAGATTGAATGAGCTGGAAACAAAAAAGCCTGTGAGAGACCAACTCAAATCATAGAGCTTGCTCTGGCTTAATTAGCCTTCTAGCTTACTACAGCTGATAAAATCTGTTCAAATTGTCATTTCAGATCGTAGAATTAACAGGCTGGAAATCAGAAGCCTGTTTTTGAATTCCTTTGCCTGAAATCAAGACCCAGTGTTCAAAGATTACACTGCATTTTGAGCACCAAATCTCCCACTATATTCAGTGTATATAAGCTACGCAAGAATGGAAAGAGTGCCAAGGTTTGCAACAGTATTTAGGGAGGGCCAGGCTTAGATAAGGACAGATTATGAACTGTATCCCTTTCACCTCCCTCTTGGTAGGCCCATACATCACTCCTCTAAATGTTTCCAGTCTAAATTAATAATGTGTTTGTGTATGGATGACTGTGAAGTTGCAGCAGCGAGGAGGTTCAGGACACAATTAGAGTTCAAGAACTCAATGTTCCACTTGACTGAGGACAAACAGACACTGCAACCTAACATCATGCAAATGAGCCCAATTAACTGCAATATCACTGCACAGGGCATGCCTCTCAAACAATCGAGTAAGCAGAGTGTTTAATGGATTTTGGCTGAGCGGCAGAACGTAGTGTGCAAGTAGGAGTGAGAGCACTTATGAGAGTAGTGTGAAGTACTTGCACAGCATTTTATTTTTGCTGTGATTTACGACTATAGAAAAAGCCTCCGTGGTGTCAAGATGATTCCTTTCTAGCAAGCCACTGTGGTCATGGGAAATGTAGTTCTTTGTGTTTTTGTATTTAGTGCTGTAGCTTTATTTGGCAGTGTCAGGCCTCTTGACAGCACAAGCTAAGTCTTTCTTTCTCAGAGTAATTGGAGGAAAAGAAGACAAAAGGTGAAGCGAAAGAGGATAATGGAGGTTTGTAACAAATAGGGGGAAGCAGGAGGGTGAAGATCGAGTCGGGGAATGTTATGTGACTAAAGGGAATAGGTGAGACAGGGAGCATAGAGTGAGAAGTGGTGAGAGAGCCGGCAGGGTGCAAAAGAGTTCTTAGAGGTGGATATAGATAGAGGTGTGTATCCTGGCGGCTTTTGAAGTGAGTTATGAAAGCAGGCCTCGAGTCCTGTGGAGTGTGCTCTTAAACTACTGAGCCGAACAATAGGGGGGCTCAACATCTCAACATCTCAGTCTTAGGTGCTTCAGAACATCATAAAATACAACATAAACACTTCTGTGAGACTCTGTTTGCCTTTTTCAGTTTCTATTTCTGTCTTTGACTGCCTGTGTCAATATTAATCTGGGTTTTTTTTCTGTCTCTAACTTGTGTATGACTGTGTTGCAGTCTGTATTTGTGTCACAGAATTGTGTCGAGTCACAAACTTTGAGAAAAATGCTTAAAAGGGCCGTCGTGAAAATGTGAGTCAACGAAACAAAACTTCCAACTTTGAAGATCCCAAACTGTTTCCCTGTGAATCCACAATAACTAGGAAGCTCAGAGTTTATTTTCTCACTCCACATGGGAATACGTTGCCATATGTGTCAGCATTTGTAACTAAACCCCCTGTTCGCCGACAGATATCTACCTCCATGTAATTATCCCCAAACTCACTTGGAAAAGCTTCTCTCTGTTGCAGTTTGTTTGCCAAACCCTCATTGGATCAAATGCCAAGCTGGCTGAACTTCACTATAACGCTAAATCAAACTGTATTTATCCGGGGAGCGTTCCAACTAGATCCCCCAACACCTCTCTGTTTCTCACACTTACTTTCACCTTTTATCTATGTCAACTTTTGTTCCCAATATTTCTTCCACTTACATCTTTTTCCAAACTCTTTCTGTTCCATTAATACTCACCTTAAAATCATCTTCCTTTCTGTCACTCTTTATGTAACTTTAGAGTGTGTTTGAGTCGGTGTTTGTGGGCTTACAGTCATCCTCTCAGTCTTTTATTGAATGCTTATATTGCATACTTTTCATTGTTCTTCACAGTTCTTACTTGCCAAAGGATGATAAGGAAAATATAATTGTTTCCTTTATTGTTTAAATGAAAACCAATTACAAATTATTGAAGAAGGAGGGGGTTTGAGTCTTTTCAGTCTTTTTTGATGGTTTTGGGGTTCTTAGTTGAGCTCAAAACTGACTCCTTTTCCTTAGGTTCACATACAATTCCTTGTTGAAGAAGAATTACCGTTTTTAGCTGCTAGGAAACAATATTTGACATATTTAAACTCATACTAGACAGTTATTTATCGATAAATCAGTATGAACTATTGCTCAAAAGACTCAGAACTACGACCCAGAGTCTGACAGGGGACACTGGTGTAGGAACTAAAGTGTAAAAAGTGTTAATAAAAACAGTCCAAAAGATTTATAGAATCATTTGGCATTAATTCAAGATGCCCTCGGTAATGGGTCTAAAATATGAACAAAGCTTCCTCAATGCTCAGGACACAACAACATAAACACCCTACACCTTAATATTTACTAAGAACACACAACTCATATCATTCACACATAAAGATAAAAATTCTGCCTTTTCTTCAGGATATTTCAATTGTTTAAAAGTTTTAAGCTACAGACTAAGCTTACTAACTGCTAAGTATCAGGCTGACGAAAGTAAGCTAGCCAAATGTAATCCTCTTGTAAACTGTGACAGGAGTCACTTTGCTACCATGAACAGATCTTTTCATTGCTTTGACCCCATCCAAATATATAGACCTGACTCTTTTCACAGGTCGTATTGGCGTTTTATTGGCTCTAAATGACCATTATATAACGGTTAACACGTTTATTATCCTGTGAATATCTTAGATTAATTGCTATTGCTGACACTTATGCTTATGGAAAATTTTCCTGCATGAGATGTATCTCGGCTTCCATTACAAATTCAGTTTCATTTGTGGCTGAACAAATGCTTCTTTTTTAATCAGCTTCTAAGGTTATACCTGGCACCAGGTACTCACTAATCTCAAATATGTATGTTCATTTTGAAGAGTGGTGGACTTCCAATCTGACTTCAGCATTTTCTTCACCCGTCTCCACATAGCACCATCATGTTTATCCAAAACACATTGTAAGATTGTCAACTAAATAATTATAGGCTGCAACTGATTCATCTATGTACTGTAACAAGCTTACAGTCACAGCTGCAAACTCTTTCTCACTCAAAAGTTGAGTATTTTGCTGGGGATGACAAGGTCACATTTTACTCAACGTGCCCCTTAATCTGCAACCTCAGCTGCAGAGGTCTTTGAGTTTATCTCTCCATGAGGAGCCATCATTTGAGAGGAGCTTTGAGGTTTTTATCTTGGATAATTGCAAATGATGTGAGGGGGGAAAAAAAGCAAAATTCATGTCATGCAAACACATTACTAGGACATATTAAATCACATGCTTAAATTACCTCCCATCAGAGCCTCCTTTTTGCTCCTCGAGATGTAATGCATTCTCAAGATGTCCTCCTGTGTTTTTTGTACGTAATAAATGCAATTTACAGGTAATTGCCTTCTCTCTGTGTCGCTGATTTGTCCAGTGCCTGGTAATGACAGAGCTGTGCATGGAGTGATAAACCAAAGGGAAACACAGAGCAATATGTTGGGTTATTGGGATTTAGATTACAGTTCCCTGGTGTATCCTGAGGACTTACTGGATGTTACAACAAGCTTTATCTTCTACAAGTTTTCTGTTACAAATAACTTGTGTTTCAAAAGCAAAAGGGGAGGAATGGCTTACCTTAACATTATCCTAAAAATTACTACAAGGTGATGGCATATTCATCAGGTGCTTCCTGATTAAATCTTCAGATTTCAGATGCTGCTGGCAATGCCACAGGGAGTATTGGGGTTCAGTGTCTTAACACTTTAACATGTAGAATGCATGAGATGGCATTGAAATGCCATCCTACCAATTGGAAGATGACTGACTCTACCTCTGAGCCACAGCAGCCCCAGTGACAAAATGTTCTAATATCATTTTGATGTCTATGCAAGCAGGGACTATAAGCTACCAGGGGTCTCACTCATGCCTGCTGTAAGTGATGCACAGATGCAATGTCATTAACTAAACAATCCTCAAGCTGCAGCAAATACACAGTGATTGCCTTTATCACCATGTTTGACAGCAGTTTCATTTAGTACATACTCTCACCTACTTAATAATTACACTGTAACCACGTCATGAGTGTTGTGGAACATGAAGCTTAATGGTTCATGTCAGCAGGGATGAAATACAGTGGTAAGTGTTACTAATGTTAGCTTCCAGAGAGTGAGAGTGCAAACGAGCATGTCTTTTTATATTTGTATGTTTCAGTATCATTGTTTTCTTATTTACCTGTGTTCTAGTGTCAGAGCAGTTATACCTCCACCCAAAAACATCTCCCCACCACACCACCACAGCAACCTAGCTTGGCGCCAACCTCCACCCTTCCTGTCACCACACACCCTTCCTATCCGCCCCATTCACACGTTCACCTCCTCACTCTCTCACCAAATAGTCCCAAATTAGCTCTGACCTTCTCTAATGAAAAGAGGAAACAGGCTGTGTGCCTGTGAAATAGCACGCTGTTATTTACCAGCCCCCCCAGTGGCAATTATGAGGCGCACCCTGGAAGGCTTTCTGTCGCTACTCTTCCTAGCAGGTGGTCCTTTTAGATACAATAGACACAAATGACAATGAAGTAAACAACCACTATTCAGCTGCTCTTGCACTGATGTTAATGGCACTGCCGGCACACAGGCCGATAAAAACCACAGGGGGGGATTTCATGAGAGAAGAATGCCATTGTTTCGGTTCCCCTCCTGATAAGGATTTCTTAGTATACTGCCTTTACATTTATATGAATGTCTATGCTCAGGTTTCTCTCATTGTGAAGCCTTAGAATAAACCATAAAATTAAGTAAATTCTCTGGCTACAGCTTCTCAAATTTAAGAAAATGTGATTGTCTGTTTATGAAATATTTTGTCTTGAACTGTTAGTTAGCCAAATTATGCAATTTGAAGACGTCATAGTCGATTCTGGAGAATTGTTAAAGCTTCTTTTTTTTAAATGACATTCATTAAAAAAACAAAACATTTCCAGCAGTTTTTTATAATCAATAACTTGGGTAATAACGCCCTGTGATACCATAACATAAGCATAGCGTATTGGGAAAGTGTTAGTTATGGAAAACATAACAAAAGGTAGAGGACCCGCACGGGCAGAACCAAAATGATTTATTTAACCAAACACTAATTCAACAAAACAAAGTCTATATTCAAAGTCCTGAATGCAAATGAAACAAGATCCAACGTTGAAGTCCCACCACAGGGAAAACAAAAAATACAAGAGCTCACAGAAAAATCCATACAAGGAGACATGGAGATAGTTTGTCAATGGACCGACAAAGACAGGAAGTAATACATACTACTACCGAATGTAATATGCAGTATGTACTGGAAGTACTGCGTACTGCATTTTGTCTGATTGTGATTATTTCCCCTGTTTCGATGGCCGATGCTGTCCGTTATTTTGATCTCTGACCTGGCGCTTTAAATTGTGAGAAGCGGTACACGAGGAAGACTGCTCTGATGATAATAACTTTATTTATATAGCAACTTTAAAACAAATGTTTACAAAGTGCTTTTACAGACAAAGCAAATACATCAACATTTAGGACAACAACAGAACAGAGATCAACAGACGGGCCAAACAGAGAGGGCAAAAATAATATAAATGCAAATAACAGGAATACGATAGAAACAACAGGCAGGTATGAAAAGGCAGTTAAATACAATGAAGAAAAATTAGTTTAAAATCAACCAGGAGAGAACTAAATTAAAATAAAAATTGAGGGAGAGTTGGACAACATCACATCACAGGCTGTAAGTAGAATGAGGATAAAAAGAAGGGATAAACGAGAGATGGTAAAATGAATAAGGCAACAGAGGGCTGAAGAGTTAAACGTTATAAGGAGTAAGAATTAAAAAAGACTAAGAGCAGTCAAATTAATACAGGAAGGGATACATTTAAAACATTTAAGAGGAGATAGATAAAAAGGGTAAAAGCAATCAAATTAATGAATGAAGGAAGAGATAGATAGATAGATAGATAGATAGATAGATAGATAGATAGATAGATAGATAGATAGATAGATAGATAGATAGATAGATAGATAGATAGATAGATAGATAGATAGATAGATATGCATCCTTAAAAAAAATTCTGAATCAGTACGACATCCGGGTAGTTTTGGCATACTGCAGAAAGGACCAATGCAGTATGCGATATGTGAACAAAGTTTGCATATCGCATACTGCATCGGTCCTTTTCGCCAATGCGAAAGTAAGCAATAATCACAAAAATATAATACATTCTTAAGATAAACAAACAAGAACACATAACAGAAAGTCAAGGAGGATTCTACGTTTTCTGGGCAAGCATAATTTAGCGGACCTTACTAGCTTACTTCTTTAAAACCAATAAGGCAACCTTTTTCTTAATCAGATCAAACTGGGGGAGTTTCACAACATTAACCACATGTAGGTATGGGGATATGTTGCCATTGTTAGGGGGCACATATAGATTGGAGGACTTGTGTGTGTAAGATTAAGCCAATTGACTTGTGCTTCGATTGGTGTAGCCTCTACATAAAAATGCAGAATCTGGAGGCAAGTGAGAGAAATGTGCGATATTTTGGAAGCATTCTGGTTTCTTGCAGTTCCACTTAAATGTCCTCCAGCATTTCAGTGGGCTTTGGTTGTATGCAGGAAAACAATCTTTGTGCAGAGAAAAATCTGCAGAGCATATCAGCAACAATTCAGTCCTGAGTCACATTAGCTATTATCTGATTATGATATAGATTTTTATTACACAGAAACAGAATCAGCATGCTTGTGCAGCCAACACTTTGCTTTTGGATGTCACTTCTAAACTACAACTCTATTCTTGCTTAGTGAGTTGCAAGTCTGACTGTAAACAATGCAATGCATGGGGAAAGGAAGTTATGGCCGGAAGTCATTTACTGCTAAATACTGGCCCGGCAGAAGCCCCAAAAAGTTGCCCATCATTCCTACAGGTTATTTCAAAGTAAGGCGATAGATGATGGGTTGCAAGATCAGCATTGGTCTTGTTTATTTTCATCCCGCTTGTACACTCATAAAGCTCAGGTTGTGAACTGAGTCTTTGCACTTTCCCAGCCTTGGTGCCCTCCTCTACTCCTACGTACTTAATTGCCTCTTGTAGATGATTCTCTGAGGCCTTTTTGACGAGCACTTCCAACACTACGCTCGTCCTTCTGGTCAATATACTGAGGAGAGTTTTGATTATTTTAATTGCCCTTTAGACTGCTGGTGATGGGGCTCCTCCTTTGAAGAACAAAAGCTCTGCCACTTGAAAACACTCTAGCTAGTCCTGCTGACTTGTCTCCTGCAAAATAAAAGCCTGTCTCCTGGCTGTTATTTTATTAAACCTTATTGAATGAACTTAATGCATGATTTACAAATGATTATGATAGTTGGGAAATCACTCTCAGTACAGTTGACAGACTAAAACTTCGCTTCTCAGTTGTAGCAATAACTTTTTATGAGCCGCAGTGTCCCTTTGTGCATGTTTTTCAATACAGACCTCAAATTTCTAAAATGAAATATAAAAACGAGGAGACTTAAGGTTTAGCCTTTCAAGTCTCTGGTTGCAGAAAATTGTTCCAAGTAGCCATAATTTTACAGAAACTCACAGTCAACATTACACATGGGGTCCTTCCTGTAGGTGTAAATTAAGGCCTTATCATTTATTTACATTGTTTTCGGGCTCTAAGTGCAGTTTTGCAGCTGATCGTGCTATTCATTGCAAAGTAAAGTAGCTATAAAGGGGGATGAAGCCCAGCTAAAGTTCCCCTGTGCATGAAATAAAGAGATAACAATGTTAGAGTTCCTCAGGTCTGGTTTTCAGCCAACACCTTGTTTGACTCTACCTTTACCAAAATGTAGATTTTGTCCTTTTCTGTTTGAAAAAATGTGCGACAATACTGAATCGCTGGTTTGAGTCATTATAGTGAAAAACTTTTCTTCTTCTTCTTCACCCTTCTTCTATTTTGCGTTTTTTTGTTTGAGAACACGAGCGTAGTAATTCTTTTTTTCCAAGAATATTAAATAATGCAGGTTTAATTTGTCCCTGAACTGCCCTTGGGTTATATACTTTCATGTTTTACTCTCAGTTCTCCTGCTTTGTTCCTTTAGATTTTCACCACTGATTCTACCACTTTTGTTCTTTGAGACAGGAATTTTTAACTGACCTAACAAGTGCACATTTTTCATTAAGCAATGTCATGAAAATGAACATCATTGGCGTTCCTGTGAAGCAAAACAATACCCCAAAACGTCTTTTTTTGCTGACTGACTTGTTTCATGTTTGGGAAGCCCTACAGCTTATTCTATTGTTCTTTTGCACAGGCAGATAATGTCAAAATGTAGCAGCACCTGAGTTTTCAATCTGTTCATGCAGATGTACTGTGGAGCAGAGAGCTTACAGCAAATTGCAAACACAGAGGGGCTTTTAAAATAAAAACACAGCCAGCCTACAAATACGTGTCTCACTCATATGAAATAACTTAATTAAATGTAGAGTGAAATATGGCGGAGGAAGCACTGCATAGATTGAAAAAAAAGGGCAAGAGAGTGTCTGTTTCTATGGCATCCACCTTGAGTAGTTCACCTCTGGCAATATCTATCTCTATCAAAGGCAATATTGTCCTTCTGAATTGCTTCCGAACGGTTACAGAGGACGGTATGAAGGGAAGTGTTCTCACTGCTCAGCTTTATAGAGGTGATATAGACATTTCAGTGATTGTAATGCCACTCCAACACCTGGACTGTGACCTCTCCACCCTTGCCTCTGGGATTTTTTCCCTCTTTTTTATAGGTAATGTCAAAGTCTTATTCTCAGGGGGCTGGGGAGAGGCCTCACTCACCTAACAGAAAAGAGCCAGCGCTGCAGGAATTGAGCAAAGAGAGGCTATGGCTGAGAGCAAACAAAATGAGTACATTTCACCCAGAGTATGTCTTTCCTTTTTATCCCTTCTATCTATAATGTAGATCAACCACCAACTGGAAATACAGAGGTATTTTCCCGACCCCAGAGCCAGTATATTGACACGGTAAAGAAGAACTGCTGACATGCTTTACTAATAGAATAATGACAACAATATCAAAAAAAAAAAGTAAAAACGCCAAACAGAAGGAGGTGAAAATATCTTGCATACAAAGCTTTGTGTGTAATTGTAGTTTAATTGAAACTCATGTAAAACCATGTAAATCTGTTCGTTCCCCCAAGATGAGGTAATGGATTCTCGATACATACAAGCCCAATAAATAATGAGAATTCACAAAAATGTTGTATTTTAGTGCAGAGCACCACAAGCCTGCAGGTTACACACAGCCATGTTTTCCCTCATGCAATGTAATTATGTAAATTGTTGCTCATTATTGTTGATATTAAATTACAAAGTAATTACATGTGCTTTTAAGGGAAAGAGGGACTGGAGAAGCCTGATTGATTTTTAGCCTTCGATAGTTCAAACAGGCTGATGTTTAAACACTAGAAGAACGTAGGAATGTAGGGTGAACTACTATAGCTGGTAAACTTACTTCTATCACACAAGCCGTCACAGAATATGCTAGTGCTAGTCAGGTAGTAACTGTGTGTCTAACCTATTATAGCTAGCAAGCTAACTTTGGTGCTAATGGGACAATAAGTACCCACAGCTTAATCAAAAGATCATTCCTTACCATCCAGTTTTGGCTCATGAAAGTATTAAAGAGATACTTTAGGTGTTTTGAAGTGAGGTTGTATGAGGTACCTACTATTAATAAATGTAATACGTAAAACAGTCAGATTAGTTCCTGACTTGACAAGCCAGCTAGACTTACATGGAAGCTAAGCTATGCACCCCTGCAGATGGGGTAACGGGAAAAAATAGTTCAAATGTATGCAATATATATTTCATTTTGGATTACTTTCATCCCTTCACCGTGTAAACTGTTAGTCGTTGACGCAAGCACATGTATCAGCTGTAGTGGTTCATAGAAGAGACAGCTTAATTAAAATGATGATGGACACACTGCTGTTAATGCTGGAGACAAGTAAAGAAGAAAAATAACACTGAGGAATAATTTAACCATTTACATGGACAGAGAAAAAAAGTGGTGGAATATTTCCTGTGGTTGTTCGGTAAGCTCTTTCATTCAAAGGAATGGGCTGTCTGACATTGAGGTGAAGCAATGAAAATATACATGAACAGCATACACTTGAACTGAAAGGTTTTGTATTTGTTAGACTTCTTTTAACTAAGTACATTTTTCTCGTGACCCTGTCTGCAGTTGCACATAGCTTAGCCTGAATGTAGGAAGCTTCTCCAAACAGGGACAGTGCTAAATGTTCTCTGCTGTATGTAGTACACTATCGGTAAGTACCTTGAACAACCCCACATCAAAAGACCCAAATGGTCCCTTTAAAGTCCTATAGATGACATATTTTTTAAAGAAAAGGCACATTTTGGATCTAAATGTAGATTTTTTTCCATTTCTTCCAATGCCAGCAGCAGAAACTGAAAGCGTGCATTAGGTTATGGAGTTGTTGCGTGCATACTGGATATAAATGATCCATTTTGGCAGAGGTCTGAATTTAGCAGAACTAATGTAATGTAGCATTTTTCAATATTTTTCGAACACTAAGGGCCTGATTTACTTTTGCGTGTCTTAAAACGTGTGCAAACTTGATACCACCAGCAAAAAATTTGCTATCTGATCTACTAACGACACGCAGTGAGGATTGCATCTTTCATATGAGCAAAACAACACGCATTGTCCATTTAGCACGTTTTCCTTAATGAATATGCAATATGGGGCGTTTCTGCCGTAGCGTGCAAAATACTGGGAGGAGAAAATTCAAATAAGTTAAGTTAGTACACGCATTGCGATTTACCAAGCCAGGCAAAAATTGCGGTGATTGTGACGGTGTCTAAATTTACAGTAACACCTTTGAAAGGAAGGTGCTAATCCAGGAGCCCCGTGTTACGCACAACAGGCTGCTGTTAGGAGGCGACATAGGCACAATAAAAGTACGTATAAAGATCACGTTTTTCTCCCAACATGTTAACATGTTTTCGATTGACATAAAAATAAATGACATGCATTATTTTTTTATTTCAATTCAATAATAGTTAATAAAGAGAAACACCATGATTAAACTAATATAACTGAACATTCACAGCCTCTGCATTCTTAAGAATTCACACATTGACATTTATGTCCTATTTCCCTCTTTTCTGCAACATTACATTTTAAACTGGGCATTTCCTTTTTCTCGGGTTGCGCGTCTCTCCAGCTCGTCTCCTCCGGTGCGCTCCTCTCCCTATCGCGCTCGTTTCCAACCTCTACAGCCCCGTGCTGCCAAGCTTAAGGCACTTGGATTGGGGGACCTCACCACTGCTTGTACCCCCGCCTTCGATACCTCTTGCCAGGGCAATTATGTCCGATCAGACACAGCGCTGGCCAGCAGTCTGGTGCGCAACAATAGCCCGAGGGGCGCGCCTGAGCGCCGGTGCCACATAGGTCACAGCTCGCACCTCCTGCGCAATGTATGACAATTCATTCAAAGGATCGAGGGAAGAAAAGAGAGGCCCTGTTTAATGCCGAGGTTTTCTTATAAGCCAAATGTTCTTTTTGTTATATTCAGATGTATCTGCTATAACTCGAAAATACTGTACGTTCATTTGCCTCTCCCACTAATACCTATTTTGCGCTTGCAGTCATTCTGCTTTCCATCCAAACTCTCCGTGACGTAACCCAGTAGAACACGCAAAAGCCTGACTTAAATACAACCGCCCCCTCAATGTTTGCACCCGTTATCATTCAGGCAAAGTTTCTTAGTAGATCACCCGCAAAACGCCCACAAGCCAAACGCGCAATTTTTTGGAGTGAACACGCAATTTTGTACTCTTTAATTGGGATCTTAGTAAATCAGGCCCTTAGTCTCCTCTTCTATTTGCATCAAAGTCAACTCATAAGGCATTTAAGTTTGCAGTAAATCTCTTAGCAGCTCTGTGATCAAGTCTCAAATCGAAGTATTTATTAACCTTTTTTTGAGAAATTTCCTTTGGCAGATGAAGGGTAAATATGTTGCAATTGCGACAAAGCTAATGAGCTATGCCCACACTTAGGCAAATGTTTTGAAATTAACTTATAAAGGAGGTTAAAGTAAAATTCTGTCATCAACAAGTCGCAGTAGTCTTTGGCCGGTGAATTATTTGTTCCCATCTGCTCATATTGAACATTTATATGGTGCCACTTTGTTTGTGTCTCTCATTGGTTATAGAAAATAAAGAATTAGTCGTCAGAATCTGGAGAACTTTATGAAATCTTTCTTTGAAAACTTTGACATGAGTCTGATGTGTGAATAATAAGTATCAAACAGCTTATGATCACCATACAACTGGTCTACTGGAGCGCTAACTGGAAAGCTAGCAGTGACATCCATCTGCCTGTCCTCTCACTTTTAATCAGGAGAGACAGTCGGGGAAGTGACAGCCCTCACAGTGCGGTGGTTCAGCTCCATACAGCAGGAGCGGCAGTGTGGAAGCAGCACCAATCAATCCCAGAATTCATCTGCCATGACATTAGCATCTCGTTTCAGGTTGGGACTCACCAACTTCCTGCCCACAAAAAATTTCTTATTCTATTCACCATTTATTATGAGTCAAATTAAAGCAGTATTGAATGGCTTTAACAAAAATCTGAGCCTTTTCTGACTACTAAATCTCAATGCTATTTTTCTTACTGCAGCAGCCAATTAGCATGTCCTCTCTAGAATGTGGCTGGATTTCTAAGTGAGCCAAGTGAATGCATACTTTGCTATGTAGGCTACTTATACCTTCCAGCAGGCTTGACATATCTCTGCCAGATTGACAGGTGAGCTTCTCTTGCAGCTTGGGAGTAATGATGAGTGCAGTGTAAGACTGGAAGGCAAAACTCACACACCAGCAGCCACACACTTTAACATGGTAATGAGTATGAGTCACATTATAGCCAATATGTAAGCATTTTTTGTCATTACAAGGGAAAGTATTCAAACCACATGACACTACATGTAACTTCATGATCTAAAGGTTAACAGCTGTACTACTTCTGCTCTGCTTGCTTCATGTGAGTGCCATTATCATTGCATTTACTTCCAGTCAAATCAGGCTTGGTTCTAATCAGCTGTATCTTTCATCCAGATGATGTTACATTTAATACTGCAAAATAAGGCTAATTGACACTAGAGGAGATTTTTTCTTTTAGGTTTCTGAGGTGTGCAACTTAACTTGGATAAAACGTGATTGAGCCTTATGTATTCAAAAGCAACCGGTTCCATTTAGCGACAGTACCAGACTTTTCACATAAGCACAACACTAAGCTCCTCTTTAATAATCAGTTTTACCACAGAAAGAGCAGAAAAGTCACACCACATACTTATTAATCTGCTCCTATTGTGTGTTGAGTCAGTGGTTGCTGAAAGGACTACTAGGGTGACAGCTTTTACAGAGATGGGAGCATTGGCCCAGGTACTCCCAGTCAGGCCAAGTGGACACCCCCACCTACCAAATACAAGTACCTAAAACACAAGAGGAAAGCAGGCACAGCTAAACAGGCCAGAAGACGATCACATTACATCATACAATGAACAAACTAAAGGACATTAAGGACATAATTAAGGACGCAGATTTTTTTTTACATAATTCAAAGGTGTGTTTTTTTATCTGCTGATAAACTCACTTTGTCGTCCTCTAGATAAGACTTCATATTTACTCAGTAAGGAGAAAAAATTAATGATACACATATTTAGTTTAGCACTGAACAAATTCTTATTGCCCCCATTTTTTCTTTATAATTTTTAAAAATATTTAGATGTTACATCTTTTGCTGTCATTACATGTACCAGGCGATTAGTTGAGAGTTCTGAGGACTGTGTGAATGTGTTTGTATGTGTGTATGTGGACAATTTTCTTAAGAAAAAAAAAGGAGGTGGCTGCATGAGGATACTTTACAGTATAAACTTTTCACTTTGTAAGTCTGCATTTGCATACACTTTTAGGCTGTAATGGGGGTGTTGTGCACTTACCATCAATTTGTTGTACAAAAAAAAAAAGAAAAGAAACTTCTGCTCTCTAAAATCGGGTATATGCAAAACTTTCTAAAGTGTCTTTGCTTTTATATTAAAGTGCATGTACACACACACATGTGAACATTTCTGTGCACAAACATCTTTTCTTAAGATAAACATGTACACATACAACTACAAGCTGACTTGTGCAACTGCACATCAACCACACAAATGACCACCCCCCTTTGCACACACATCATCATACACAGTGAATTCTGAAGCACCCAGCTACAACTCATTAATATGCATAGTATGTACTGCAGTGAAACACTGGGGTTGAGCTAATCAAATGGTAATGATTTTCAGCAGCAAAAACTAATTATAAATTCTTCAACTCCGGTCATTCAATAGCAACGCCATTAAATCATAATGGCAGAGGCAGAGGCCTATTGATATTTTCCTCACATAAGGAGCAACATGTTATCTTGAAGTAGATGAGGCTTTGAAGCTGGCCTTTGAGGTTGAACTTCAAAGAAGGGATAGGGGCTGATGAAGGTGGTGACTCGAGGAGATTGTTGCAACAAGGCGGAAACCTTGAGACACTCGTGGAAATATTCATGCTACATGTAGACATTCATAGACCAGTCTTATGAATACATTATGTGCACATACCACTATGGACATGTTAAGCTCAGATGAATTAGTTTTTCTATGTAAGGCTACAATTACATGTATAAAACCAAGTCAAGCAAGAGAATTATTTTAAAATGTGTAAGTGCTGTATGTCCGCTGTCTGAAAGTTTTCCACTATATCGGTGTGCAGTATAAATATGAAGCATTTCGAATAAGTAGCCAAAGTTTGATTCATTATCCGATTGATGCAAACTCATGGTCATGTCTTTTTTAAGACAGTATTAGAAATCTGACAGAATATATGAACAGAAGAAGAATGCTAAACCAAGGCTGCAATTTTTTTTCAAATCTCAGCTTGGCCATCACAGCTGCAGGGTTTCCATATTTGCACTGCATTGTGCAAGGAGGAATTTATCACATTGGCAATGTGCAATCGTGACCAAGAAACGTATCAACCAAATACAACAGTATACATGCTTTGGCTTTTTGTTAGAGATTATGAACAGGAATGAATGTGTAGGGCATTGGGAATACACCATGTCAAGCTTCAATGTCAGTTATCTGTTAGTAAAAAAAGATTTTATTGTTAGGTCTTTTAATTTAGAATGCAGATTGTGAGATTAATAAAAAGATGCAACAAAATTAAAACTGCATTTGATTCTTAAAATGGATTTTATTTTTATCAACAGAGCTGTAAAGAAAAACATATTTTCAATTAATCGTTATTTTTTGTTTTCCAAAACAATTACTGATCTTTCATTGGCCGGATTTTGGTGGCAACGGACCTGCAGCGTAAACAACGTACGTTAGGATAAGTGTTTAGAAAACTTAGAAACAATATTATTTTAAAAGCTGATGCAAGTGTCTAAAAAAATGCAAAGACGGAAACGTGCTTCAATCATCATCATCATCATCATCATCATGGGTTCCTGCTTTCTGAGTCTTCTGCATTTGGGCCCTATCTTTTGTAATGCCTATGCTAATCTACTTTACATTAGCATCCTCACACTCCTTTCCTTGTGACTTTATAGCATCTCACACTTTGGTTCATGTTACTCGGATGATTCCCCAAAAACTGGCACCAACACAAACAAGATTCCCCAGAGAGAAAAAGAAAGACAGCCATTAGAACTAGAAAAACCTTGACATTTTTGAAAACTCTTTATATAATACAGTTTACAGCCTTATGTTCTGTCACCTGTACGAACGAGATGTACACTGTATGTTTAGAAGGTGTCCACATATTTAAGTTGTAATAAGTTTCCCTACATTTCCATAAATCCTTTAAATGTGGTCTTTTCTGGTGAAATTGAACTGTATAGCTTGATTAATTTCACACATTTTGCAACATGACTCTCCCTAAACTCTCCAAACTGATTATCCATCCAGCACTCCATAGTCTGCACTCACATACATACACGCACGCACGCACGCACGCACACACACACACACACACACACACACACACCTCCACACATGCAGTAACCCTAATTTTGTTCTCTTTATGTGAAATATGAGTTTGGAACACGTGTAAAACACCTGTTATCATTGTAATCGCCTCTTGTGTTGTTTTCTAGATGTATTGTATAGTATATTACTCCCCAAACCTCAGAAGAGCATTCAGGCAACCATCAAAACAAATCTGGCAAGGTCTAAAAAGATGAGGTCACTAGCAACACCCAGAGATCAGAGAAGAAGTCAAACACTACAAAACTGCTGGTACTCTTGATACAGGCAAGACAGATGAACTAATGCTGCAGACACAGGCTGCATAAGAGAGGGCAGGCAACTCAAGAGACTGGTTAAACATATCAAGGGCAGGTTTGTTCTTTGCTAGATGTGTCTGAACCAACTGTAATTAAAATGTAGATAATCCCCCTATATGTAACAAAGGCTGTGTTTACCATCACTATCCAAAGTAGCCGATATATACATCAAAAGGGACAGGTATTGTAAATGTAATACAGGGGAAAATGGACTGAAAGTGCCTTCTGAACAGGTGATCAGAATCAGCAGCTTACATTACTATCCAAACACCCATTCCCAGTTGGTTTCACACCAATCCACACCTTCAATCATGTGATTCAATCCCTCCCCATCTGCTGTGTGACCTCAACGGCTACCACCATAACATCATCTGTTGAACAACCTAAACCATGGGAACATGTGTGGTAGGGGAACAAACAGTGTACTACAGTACAAAGATCCAGGGATTGAGGCCATCATGAGCACTTATTCTAAAACGCAACAATGGATATCTGGGGAAAGACTTCCTTTTCTCTGTGGTCACTTTTTATAGCAACTGAGATGTGAGTAAAATGTGAGAGGAGACACCATCTATGATTGTATTGTAATGCACTTGTCATAACAGCACTGTGTTTTCTACAATGGTGCAGTTGCACTCAGAGACCTTTGGTCGATGCCAAAGTGCACAAAACAAAATGTTGTTGTTAAATCAAAGGCAATGGATTTAGGGGTTTGATAACAGCTTGTCCACAACTTTGGCTAACCAAGGGGACGATCTTCCTTCATTAACTTAAAACTCATTAAAATGGAATTGTACAATTCTTTGGGATAACAAACAAGTAGCAAAAAACAAAGACCAATTCCAATTAAAATGTAAATCATTAAGCGAAGCTTGGAGGGTTTGTGGTACTGGATATGCAGAGATGATCAAAGTCCTTAGATTTGAATATAGAACTGTAAAAAGGAAATAATTTGTAAACACTGAACACAAATGGCATCAGGAGCATTTAGAGATGTACTTTATAACACTAATGCAACAACACAAAATATTCAAACACGTTATGCAACACAACTTTTTGGAAGATAGTGGTCATTTATCTTAAGCAGCCCCAGATTGTTATTATTATTCATAGTAAGTGCAATTTATGCCAAATTCAGAATCATTCCAGTTTCGGCCTCAGCCAAATAGATGGAGGGCGTCTGAAAATGAGAGACAGGTGCGACAATCAACCGCAGGTCATAAGCATTAGACAAAATTACAAAAACCTGTGGGTACATCACCCTCTGCACACATGTTCATCTGTGCATACTCACCCTCTTTTAGCTGGCAGCTTCTAGCTTTCCTTAAACATCTTTGTATATCAGGAAGTCATGAAAGATATAAGCTATGATTTGTCAGGGTTTAATTTTTTGTTCCTAACTGATATGACGTGCATCATTCTAAAAACATGCAGACCAAAAATCATATTCATCATACTGCTTTAAAACAAAAAAAGGTGTTACTTACTGAGCTAGTTAATCCAAATTTCAAGCCGTAATGTAATGAGCTTAGACTGAGATCAAGTAAGATGGCATGTTCCCACATGGTAAACGTGCCATATGTCGATGCCCTTTAACATGCAGATGGTAAAACAATACAGATTATTTAAAAGCTCAAATACACTATAGAGCTCAGCTGCTGTAAGTGATACTGTATTAATCTCAGTGGGTACATTCATAAATTCACATTTGTGTTTAAATATTTTAAAGTAATATGAGCAGCAACACAGCAGATACTATTTAGCTATGTTTATGAAGGGTTAAAAGCTTGGTTATGTTTTGTTTTTTTTCAGCCTTTGTTCAATGGCATAAGAAGCTATCATCTCCCTTCAAACATTTTCTCAGTTTCCAACCCGTTTTTACATCCTTCCCTACATGAAGAAATCAATGCTCATACTGGACTTTAATGCAAATTGGAAAGGTAAATCATGTGTTTCTATGTGCTTTTACTCTACACTATTATTAGGTTTGTGGTCGGCTCACTCCCCTCCTTGTGTAACTTTCCACTCCCATCTTGTATACATTTATTCTTCCATTATGTTATATCCAAGTGTTTGCAGTGCATATTACATGTTCCCACTTGATTCCAACTTTGCACATTTGGCTGTTGGTGCAATTTCACAGTTGGTGCTTCCCCCTGGGCCTTATTTGCACCTCACACTTGCAAGATTTCTTGTCACTCACCTGCTTTTCACACATTTTATTTCTCAACTTTTGGCCTTGTGAACCTGTTAAGTCTTGCTGTAACAGAGTCATGACTCCAACGTAATGTACTGCAAAGGAGGTGCAGATATGGAGAAGAAAAAGCAGGTTGAGGCAGGAATAAACACAATGCAACAGCTAAGGCAACCCTATCCTGTATATAGGATTTTACTCACCACACCTACACTGTATCACTGTACAGTATTAGCTGTGACACGTAGAGGCTCAGCTAGGAACAAACAGTGGAAGCAAAGTTAAAAAAAAAATCAATCTTATAATCCACCACTTGAGCCTTGATTGCATGAATACACAATTGGAAGTCGAGGCTCCGGTGCCATCTGCACTGCAGCACACTAAGAAAATAATCTATTTAATTTCCCTGGTGACCGCAGGTGATATCATTTATCTCATCCAGAGAGACTTCTAAAGTAGATAAATGCACTTCTTAGAACGAGATAAATCTTCAGTACCATATGTGCCCCGCTGTGCTGCCTTATGGGAAAAAGGGGGGATTCCATGTTTGTGTTTCCTCGGCTATTTAATACTCAGATGCCAAACTCCTCCCAGACGAATTCCATTTATCAGTTTCAGTTGGAAAGTGCAGCAGGCAGATGTGTGGCTGCACATTTAGAAGGCTTTCCTTTGCACTGGGGAAATATCAGAGAGGTAGCTGTGTTGAATTGTGCAATATTTGAAAGACGATCACATCATGTTAATGTTTTACAACCATATCCGTTCTGGAGGGCTAATAACTGTATGTGTGGTCTATCTACATGATACAAATTAGCACTGTACAGCTAATGAAACTGGACAACTTCCCTGCATGTGAGCTTCTTCAAATATATTTGCATGTGCTCTTGTGTGCACACCCCCTGGTGTTCCTACTGCACACGTTTGGCATTATAATTCATGCTTGCGTGACTGCAAAGCACTTTATGTCAGTTTCTCCTTCATTGTCGTGCATTCTCTCTTTAATTCGCCTCCTATTTCCCCTCTGTCTTCATGCCTCTTTTTTCCTGCTCTACAGGGCTGTCAACCCTCCTCACCCCAATATCGTGTTTCCCACTCCTCCCTGAGGACTTGCATCTCGCCTATGGCTAAACATATTGGTAACATTATCTACATGGACTTGAACCCTTGTGACCCCTAACACCTAGGGACTCTGACATACTGTATAACCAATCAAGAGCCTCATTGGTCATGGGTGGTCAGAGATGCTCGTGACAGTTCTAGCCTATAAGCTGTAGCAGAATCTGCCTCTACATAATTCATAAACTCAGGTCTAATGGCCTTGAGCGATGCTGCTGAGAAAGTTGAGTGTAGGGTGCAACTAGCCAGGAGGAGGTCTGTGTGCAGCTGCCACCGCAACAGTTCGCTTGCAGTGAGATTTGATCACAGAGCTAATTTAACTTGATGCTAATCAAAGAAAATTGCATGATGGCACGCGCTATAAAACAGGGTTGCTCTGAGCCTAATGTTCCTAAAATGAGAGGTGGTTGATATATCTGTTTCAGGTGTGTGTCTGTCACTCACATATAACTCTAATTATTTGTGTATGTTATGTTTTTACATCGCATTTTTGTTTTTTTTGTATATCACACAACTTCCACAGTCAAACTACAATATACTAGAAACATAACTTGTGGGAACAGATTGTATCAAAACATTCCCAAATAATGTTAAAGAAAGAAGTGCAAGAAAATTAAGGTTTGAACTGCAGTCGTGCCATTCAAGTGTAGCAATAATAATAATAATAAACTGTATTTGTAGTGCACTTTTTAAAACACACAGTTACAAAGTGCTTCACATAATCACAGATTGAGAACAGGTGGACGAGCACACATACAAACATAACAAGATAAGTCACATAAACCAGCATACATTCAAACACAAACACAGGTAAATGCACAGACAGACAGAATTTATTAAAAATGCTGACCTATAAAAATGAGTTTTTAGTAGCCTTTTAAAAACTTCACATTCGACAGACCTGATGTTCTGGCCAAAACTATTCAAGAGTTTAGGAGCTGCCTCTTGAATGAAATCTTCTTTTAATATTTTGCAACGATAGCATAATGTTTTCAGTCTGGCTTGTTCAGATGTGTAGCTGTTAACCCCTCTGCTTAATATTATTTTGTGTATGTGTGTGCCAACATGCAGTGGTCACTTATTGGTATGAGTACGTTTGATTGAATAATTTAAAATACTGACTGGATGCAGTCAGTCTTTTTTCAGTCTTTTAATTACCGAGATACGTCTATAATCGATGTAAACCGTTCAAAGGCATCAATATTAGGTTTGTATTTATATCAAATGTGTTTTCCCTCTTAATTAATTTAGTTTTTGCAACAAATAACTTTAATCTGCTCAATTTATCCACGCGTACAGACACGTTCCAAAGTTTCACTTCTCTCCCTCTCTCTCTCTCTCTGAAACTGATGTGATTCAGCTCTCTTGGCTTGGTCTTGCTGCGTCTTATCTCTCCACAGGAGTCGAGGTTTTTTGTTTTTTTTTAACGGGAGTTTTGTTATGCTGCACGGAGCCGTGAGGTCCTTCCGTGCTCGTACACCCTCTTGTGCTCCCTCGCTCCCTCTTTCTCTCTCTTTCCCTCGCTCTCTCTCTCTCGCTCTCTCCTGCACGCAGCAATTCTAAATATATAAAAACAGGTCGGAAATATACTTGGGCGGCCATAAATATACTTGGGTGGCCCGCCCAGGTATCGTCGATGTGTGGGAAACACTGATAGGGTAACTGAAGAGTGACAGGAAATGTAAGGAGGAGAGAGTGGGAGTTGACATGCAGCAAAGGGCCAAGTTCGGATTCAAACCTACAGCCGCTGCGACGTAGAATATAGCCTCTGTACATGGGGCGAACGATATAAGCACTAAATATTCTCCGCCAAATAATAATATAGCTTAACACTGTTCAATAATCTTTAGAAAAATTGCCTTTTAATGTGTATTTTGGGTGGACGTGGGAAAGAAAAAACATATTGGAACATATCTAGGTTGAATGGTGCAGAGCTAAAGCAAGGGCGCCATGTTTTTGAAAATCTCCCAAACCAGTGGGTGGAAGGAGTGGGGTGAGAAGGGGAAGAAATTATTAAAATGTGCCACGGCCACAAAGTGCGCTTGGAGTAATTAAGTCGACGGCAGTTTGGCTTCAGCAGCTCCATTTTGAGTGTGTAATGTATTTCAATAATGACAGTGTGCAGCAGCAAACTGGCTTGCCGTCACGCTCTCTCTCCCAGCTAATCCTGTTACTGCTGACCACTCTGACGGGGCGTGTGTCCAGCCCTGCCGCCTGCCACTTTTCTGAGAAAGAAGGGATGAAGAAGGAGATGAAGAGAGAGAGAGAACGATAGAGAAATCAGCTAGTTTGTTCCTGTTGTTATAATGAGTGAGTGCATGCATACTTGCCTAAATGCAATGTTGATAGTCGTTTTGTGTGTGGGTGAGATTCCAAGTGCTCGCCTGTGTGGTTGTGTGCTCGGATGTTGGTGCATATCTACTGTAAATGTTTATTCACTTCACAGTGAACACACTCCAGCCCCTTGCTGCTTACAGAGGAGGTTTTCAGCAGCATCTCAGGCTCCAAGCCCATCCACTCTGCTCCGGCCACAATGGTTAATCCTGACACGAGCGAGCAATCAGCACTCACAGCCCAGAACATAATGGAAGCCTGCCTGCCTATCTGGATGGATGGAAGTCTGTGTGGATGACTGGCAGGCTGGCTGCTCATCTGGATGCTTGCCTTTCGTGCCTCTGTGGCTGTTTTGATGGCTGGGTAGACAGTGTGTTGGGCTGTTGGTTATGTAAAGTCTGTCTGTCATTGGAGGAGAAGTGAAGCATGCCAAATGCTGTTGTGCTCACAGACAAAATGAGGAAACTTAGGCCTTTCTTTAAGAGCCTGAAACAAACACTTGGTAAATACAGATGGATCTTTAGTTTTTCCATATGTTTGCCGGGAAGCTTACTTTGACAGTCTGCAGGGCGAAGTGTTGATGCAGGATAACGGGTTAGTTCATTATTCCTGGATCAGCATCACTTGGACATTATTTCTGTTTACATTCTCTGTACAGTTCGGGAAAAAGTGACAGATCATTAAAACATGGTCTGGTTATATTTCCTCATTACTTAACACATAAGGGCTTTTGAATCATGGCAGTACAGTGACTCTAGGGCACCATGTTGGTGCAGCATGCTGGTCCAAACTGAAATATCTCTGCAACCATTAGATGTGCTGCTTAGGCTTTGATAACTATACATTAGTCTTTGTTTGTAAATAAGACTGATGTGTTGCGACTATGATATCATATCATATCATACTGTGTTTAGCAGTGGGGTTTCAAAACTGAGCCAATCCAGATGTGGCTTTACTCTGGATTCTTTTCAATGCAAAGGGAGGCTCTACAGGCTGCAAAAACAAATTCAGATTATGACAAACCAAATGTCCCTGCTTCTCAGTTGAATTATTACCTCAGTCGACATTTTCTTTGTGACCTAATGCCCTCAATTGTTAGCATCAAGTGTTCCTCAGTACATCTTCTGACTGTCATATTAAGAGTTAAATTTACAATCTGTATTGTATCTGTTCAGCTGGAACTATAGGCCTTTTTCCTGGAGTGCTGTTTTACATGATAAAGCAGGAAAAGCACAGGTGTAATTAATAACATGACTGATGACTAATTTCCATTTTGCTGGCGTGGTTTCAGGGTTCCTGTATTGTGCATGATGGTTGGCTACCAATGGTCAATAGGACACTTAAATTACAGAGAGCCATTTCTAATACAAGTTAATTAAAGTGAATAAGGACTTATATTTGTCTAATAGAGCTGGTCTCAATGGATTTACTTGTTATATTATTGATAAGAACTGAATATTTGGTGCTCTTTAGTTATAACCTGCAGCAAACCTGAAATGCAGCCAGTTCATTGACTGACTTATATTATCCTTGAATGTTTCTTTCATTGAATCGTTAAATAGAGACAGTAACCGCTGTACCTCGTCACATTGTTCACAGTTTGTAGTTTTACCTCTGAAAGTCAAATACAGCATAATTCTGTGGGTGTAGCCAACGCCCTGTAACCTTTGTATTTCAAACACAAGCCCCTCAGTAATAGTGCCTTTAACTTGTGTTTTGGTTTAAAACGCTGGGAAAAAAACAACATGTTACCCGAAAGCTGAGTTGTATTACAGTAGATGTGTTTTTCCTGCAGTGCCTTTCAAATATTGGATCACAGCAAATAGTCTTTAATGGGAGGAAATAGGTCTGTCCCTGGGGCTTGTTGCACAGAGGCAGCCTCAGTGCCTCAGACCTCTCTCTCTCTCTCTCTCTCTCTCCTTTTCTCATTCACTCACTCTTATTTTCCCCTACTCCTTTGTCTCTCTCTATTACCATACTGTTTGATGCTTACACTCTGCTACACTTTGTGAGCATGCACCATTGTTAAAGCTTTCCCATAATGAGGCCAGAGGTTGTTGGGATGGAGGGAGGGGTAGAGTCGAGTGTGATGTGGGATAAATGGAAAGAGGAAGAGGTGGAAGGAGGGCAAGAGAGGCGGGTGAGATGGGAAAAGACCAACTGCAATTTGAGGGAGTTCAAATGTCACAGAATCCCGTTCACTTTTTCCATCCAGAATTTAAGATATAGGGCAAGGTATCAATGCACCACCTGAAACATCCACATTCTACAGCAATAAAGATTCACTTTAAACTTAAGGCCACAAAATCAACACACAACCCAAGCACAACGTTCTTCTGACCACAGCCACAACAAAGCCTTTCATACCAGAGATCTCTATTCCCACCTTTCTTTCTTGCTTTCGCTCAAAGGTGTGTGAAAAGATACTTTGCATAATCCGGTCGCATCTGTATGCAGCGAGCTGTAGATAGAGTGGGAGTAAACAGGATTCCCTCTGGAAACTGCTTTCACCTGCTGAAGGTGGACTGCAAAACCAAGGCCACATTTTCAGAGCTAAAGTGTTTTCAGACAAAGGACTGTGTTCATCGAGAAACTATATGGTGGTGCATTAAATGTGTTGATGAATACTATTGGCTGGTTGTGTAAAGGCTGGAAATTATTTATGAAGGGGGCGTGCAGTCATGACACTTTGGTGAAATTTTAATCTTCTAGAACTTTAAATCACTTGCACTTTCCTTGAATGCCAATATATGTAACAGTTTATTGTGAGTCCATGCAAAAAAAGCAGCTCACGTGGCTTGTCTTGCCTTATGACGATGACTTTCTTAATCTATGGTGGCTTTTCAGGAAGCTGTTGTCATGCATTTTTTGTGCTATATATGCACAGTTTTCAATTTCCCTTATTTTTCCTTATTTTCTCCAGCTAAAGTTTCTATTCATTTACACCATAGCACATTCCTTCCTCTGCTCTAGCTGACCACCTCTCAAATATACCGTTTTCTAACAACTGGCCATCAACAGCACCCAGAGGGCTTCACCATGCAATATTGAAGATTTCCATTAGTGTGGAATTGTTTAGGGGAAACGTGAAGAGTGTTTGTGCATCAGGAAACAGACATGAAGCATCATCAACACACAAGAAAAGAAAGGCGAGGAGTCGAGTGGGAAAAGGGGAAGCGAGAGAGAATGTGTGGGAGAGGTTGAAGGAAACCAGGAGAGAAAAAACATCAAAATGAAATAAAACAGAATTCAATATGACAGTACATGAGAATATCAGACTGTGTTGCTCTTGTTTTACGTTTCCTGTCTGGTCTAAAGCAAGACGGCTTCCCATGAGAGTGTCAGTGAGGGAAATTCCATCGCAGCAGGAAACTCAACTCATCCTCTGTCTGTTTGACTGGCACACAAAGATTCCAACACAGAGCGTATTTGATCTACACTACCTAACAACACTGGTACAGCTAACTGGTTATTGTATCTAACTGTCTATGTTTGAGCTGTTCTGTTGGAACAAAGCGCCCTAAGCTAAATAGGTTGTAGGCTAATTCACTCAATTATTTCTGTCACTTGGTTGCAGTGAAAAGGCTGCAACCACAGTATATTGTTACCTTTAATGCATATTTGGCTAATGTGTTAGCCATGTATAGTCAATTTACACACCAAGCAGACATGGAGCAATTCACATTATTCATGTTTCTGCAATTTTCCTCTGACATCGCACTCAGAATGAGCACTGATGTTGTTATGCTGCTATGTTCAATGTTTTGAAAGAATGTGGGGAATCTGAAAATTGATATCAATTTTGATATCAAGCTTTGTTTGAGATTCTGCTAGGTTTGATGTCTGCAGGGGCGTGTCCAGACTTTTTGGACTGGGGTGGCCCAACTGAGGCACTGACTTGTGCAGGGGTGGCCTGAAGTTTGTGTGCAAACATGAATGAAGAGCATTAAATTACCCCTTCTGTCTGCACTAATCACATTGACTTTTTAATAATACACGATAACAGCAACATATACATCTTCTAAGCTTAATTCTTCAAGGACTCAAAACAATATGTATGTCTAAAGTCACAAATTATAGTATTTCTAAAAGGGAAAATAAACATCTGCACACTGAAAACTATTAGCGGCCTGTTGCAACACAGCCTTAATGGTGGATAAGTCCCACCTCTGGCAGGCCAATACTAGTTAAGAATTTTGAGGTTACACCTGGAGTGGCCAATAAGGGGGGCCCGTGTCACATCTTGTCACCCCTCTGAACATGCCCCTGGATGTCTGGCTCTTAGCTAGTTGCTAACTTTGTCTGTTTGCCTGTATGTGCTTGACAAGTCCTACACAATCAACAAACCTATGGAATGTTTTTGCTAAAAAATGCAAAGCTACATTAAGCTTTAGGGTGACATTTTTGGGTGAGGGGATTATGGACAGATATGACATTTTGTAGACAACATATTGTCAGACTACATATGTTAAAGGGGCTATATGTAACTTTCACAAATACTGCAGTTGTAGCAATACCGCATGGCCGTCAGGCGAACTGCCGAACGGCCTAATGATTTATATATAGCTACAAGTTACATATGTAACTTTTTACATGTATAAATCGTTTTTTATCGCCCATTAATAAGCGAACATTTAACTGATGTGAAAAAGTAGGTGTTCACTGTCTATCTGTGTTGCCTGTATAAAATTTGCCCCGGGTCCGATTTTCCACAAAAGTTTCAGGCAGTGTCATTTTATTTGCGTTCTCAACGTCCTCCTCACTCCGCTCCGCTTACAGAAATCAACAGTACAAACGACAAACTCATCACACACTCCCGGTCTTCACCTGCACAGCCAGAGGCCGCCTTCCACACACTTACTGTATATCCGTCCTAGGAGCTCTCACAGGCGGACAAACTCATCACACACTCCTGCTCTCAGGCAGTGCCTGCCGAGACTGTCGTTTGTAGGATGGAGAATGAGACACACAGACTCCTTCACAGACTCTCACATGTGTATGACCACTTACCTCCTCTGTAAACATCATGCCGGTAAATATCCAGTGTTTCAGGGGTGATATTGATGCTCGTTTGTGTACGTACGAGCACGCGAGGGAGAGCGAGCAACAGGTTACTGGTGCAGTTCGCCTGACGGCCATTCGGTATCGCTACAAACGCAGTATTTTTGAAAGTTACATATAGCCCCTTTAAAGCAATATTTTTTGGTAGAAAATAGGGGTGGGAATCACCAGAGGCCCCACTATACAATATTGTCACAATACTTGAGTCACGATTCGATATTATTGCGATTTTAAACATTGTGCGATTGGCTGAGAATTGTGATACAATATATTGGCATTTAACTTTTTTAACTGTATATTATGTCTACAAAATAAAATTAAAAAAAGTAAAACCCCTTAAAAGGCTGCATGCTCCTCACAATCTGAACTGTTAGTATTTCAGTCTAATGGAACTTAACTGGACACAAACGTGTATGGACGTTAATTTTTAACAATGCAACTTCTTTAGGGCTGCAGATTAATTAAATTAAATTGTTACCTGTATATCTTACCTTGATATACCTCTGATAAATTATCATACTGGTTTGACTGGTTAGACTCCAACTAAACAAAAAAAAAGAATATTGCATATTGAAAGTGCACTGAAGAACTTAGATTTTGATGTTTTTCACATTCCATTGGCTACAAGATGGCACTTGTACTAAAAGATAGTACTTGCAGAACTTCTCCCATCAAAGGCTTTGGACGCAGTTATCTAACAAAATCAGCAATTAACTGCAAGGAAGCTGAGACAATTCAGTGAAAAAAACAACCTAATTAACTTTCACCATGAGAATGTTTTCTGGCAAATCACTTCAGATAGAGAAAGAGACACTTTCAGGTTATGTGTGTATGCTGTGTGAAGGTATGTGTTTTCAGTGGTTTGCTGCTGTCCTCTTCCCAGCTGTGAGAGCAGCAGCTTACAGCCTGTAGGTACATCAATGCACCGTTAATTCTGCAGCTTAATGCTCTTGTCCGCACTTACACACTCACGTCTTCACATACACACACAAGCATAAGTGCTGTTTCTCCATTCAAGCTAGATGGTGCTACAAATACAAGCTCCCGAGAGAGGCTTTCTATCTGTGTCTCCAGTAAAGTGTAGCTTGGGTCTAGTAACTGGAACACTTGCCTGACTATATCCACATATAATAACAGATGATTAGAATTATTTGCAATGATTCTGATGACACTGATTCTGATAGAAAAAAAAATGTCCGTAGGTCACAGTAAATTGATCTCACCAGCTGGCTCATCCAGTTTACTTTGATTATATTCACACACACTTGTCAGTCGTCTTACCTTTAACTTCAGCCCTTGAGGAGGAGACCAATCTCAACAGGTGACAGCTTTCAATCCAACCCCGGGGGTTGATGGAGGGATAGAAGAAAAACCCTTTTCATCTTCCCTCTGACTCTGTGCTCGCTCTCCCTTCGTCCTTTTAACTGAACTTTCTCGTGTCTGCAGGAATTCTCAAAGCGCTTATACACTTGTCTGAGACGATTCTTCAAGGCTTTTTACAGTAGATGCACTGGCAGGTCTTTGTTTTTCCCTCCCTTAAACACCTTTTCTCCCAGGACTATTCTGTTATACACTTCTGGGTAAGGGAGCGATATTAACAGCAGAAGTTGGACTCGGGCCTTTAGAGGTGCACGTTTTTTGGCACCTCATTCACTGGAACAAATTTCATTACAATTTTCCAGTGATTATTATTATCTTCTCGCAAATATTGGTGAATGTTTTGGTTGTGTACACAGTGATCACATAAATCCACTGTTAGCCAGGGCTCAGTCAATCTATCTTCTGTCTGATGAAGATTTAGCCTCTGGAAGTGGGGCCAATTTTCGGGGGGGGGGGGGGTTCCAGTATAGCCAGCAGTTAGCAGGAATGGACTTCTGGCCGTTATTTCCTTAAGCGTGGTATACGATATGATACGATACAAAACATCGTCCCCTTGGGGAAATTTGTCCTGGAATCAAGTGCTGCACACATTTAACTGCCATTAATTACTTCAGACTAGCAACTTGAGAAGCAAGAATGGAATTGTAGTTGAGACACGGCATCAAAGAATGGACTGTTAGCTTCACTGGAAGGCAGATGTGAGTTTATAGTGTCTGATTAAAGCTAAATCGTTGTAGGATAACTGCTGATTTGTTTAGGTATTGTAGTAAATCAATCTTTATTCCACCCATTTTGTTTTCAGAATCTGTAAATTAAGATTAATTAATGGCAGGATTATTTCTGGTCTGTTACTTACGTCACTGTTGGGAAATATAACAAAGTCTTTCTCAAAGGCAAGAGTGCTAAATAGGAAGTTGTAACAATATGTTTTCTACACAACCAGAAGGCTCCATGCCTATTCAACAATTACTTCATATCAGTGCTTACCTTCGGCTATTGACAGTCTATGACAGATGTACACCAAGTATTTCATTCACTTATGGTGAAAGAAATGGTCAGTGCCTCCCTATTGGCACACTCACATGATTTCCATCACCCTCCATCCCTCCTTCCTCACCTCAGGATGTAGGCTGTATTAGAGTGTTTGCTTCCTCTCCCAAGCCCCTGGGGGGGACGCACTCGTCTCTGCCCTCCCATTACCTCATCATCATCCATCTGGGAGGCAAGATAAGCACTGCACGGGACATTAGGCCCATTACCCAATCACGACAGGCTACCAGCCCCGGCCCACCGACTCCCCTCATGCTCTCACGCCGTGCTCCAATTTACTGGAAAGGACACTGTGCTTAACACAAGCTGGGTGTATCAATCTTTTGTTGGGTCACATATCACGGACATGTAATGTGAATATTTCTTTGTCAATTACATCTTAAACATCTTGTCTTAACAAGTTCCCTTCTCTGACAGAGGGTTAACATTTTTAGTAGACTGGTTTTAGAAAGTTTTTCTGAGTTCTTGGGCTTTCTCAATGAAATGATTGTGCTCAGACTAAATCCGTCTTCTACATATATACAAAGTTTTTATATTAATTGTTTTTAATGAAACTAATTACATTAAACAAAAATGCATGATTTTTAGGTACTTTGTTTTTACAGTTAAATGCTTCTAATACATTAAAATGGCATATTGCCAATGTTAACAATATTAGACTAGCATGTTAATATTGCTATAAGAAGAAATTACAAATTGGCCCAATGGGAATGTCTTTTGCAGATAATTGGTAAGAAATGTGTGGAAGCCCCAAGCCGACATGCATCCATATAAGCACATAAAAAACGTAGAAAATAGGCTTTACTTGTTAGTGTTGGCAATGACAGCATGATTTGTTGTGGTCAGTGACCAGCCTATTGTTTTGTTTAATAGAAAAAAAAGTAAAATCACGAAAGAACAAGCTTTGTTTCTGAGATAATGGGATGAATGGATTCGTCATAATTGGAAAACCAGCATTTTTATGCTGAGATGGCAAGACAAATAAGTTTAGATCTCAAGATAAAAATTGACCCATCTATCACATTTTATTCAATCTACAAAAATAAATTGAATAAAATGTATTGTTGCATGTCCATTTAGGTGCTTCCCTTGAAGTGACAGTATTGGACGAATGTACATTTTGGCCTGTTGAGGCCGATGTCCATCCAACTTTGAGTGTGGTTCTGTTTGAGGTCTCTGCCTGTTATAAGAAAGTCTTTCTTGCTGCTATCACCAGATGCTTGCTGATGGTGGATTAGGTTTCTCTGTCATTCATATTGTAGAGTTTGTCCAAACCTGCTCTAAGTCAACCTATAAATGGCTGACCAGAAGGTTGAGGGTTTGATCCCCAGCTCCTGCAGCCACGTGTTCGATGCGTCCTTGGGTAACACTTTATAACACAATAAGGTACACATATTTTGCATAGTTAGTGGGAAACGAATGGGAAACTAACCACTAGGTAACCATTAGGTAACCATTAGATAACCACTAAGTAACCATTAAGTAACCACTAAGTAATGGGTAGATAGTGAGTATTTCCTCATCACATGTTCTAGAGTAGCTAATTATTAGTTAGTGGGAAACGAATTGGGAACTAACTACTAGGTAACCAATAGGTAACCACTAAGTAACCACTTTGGTAGATAGTGAGTACTTCTTCATCACATGTTCTAGAGTAGCTTATGATTATTAAACGGATAATGAATGCTGGATAGACCACACAAATTGTTGGATAGTTAATGGGGAATTAACTACTAGTTAACCAGTTAATGTGTAGATCAGGGGTGGCCAACCCGCGGCTCTCGAGCCGCATGCGGCTCTTTGCCCGGTCTCATGCGGCTCTTCAGTTCATATCGAATTGTGTGTTCTTTTTTTGTGTTTGTGTTTAACATTGCCCGTGCGCGTCAGTAATTCACACATACTCCGTGCGCGCCGCGGTCCGTCAGTGCCCCGCACTACGCTGTACTCAGCTGCCACTCTAGTCAACGCTGCGGCCCGTCTCCGGAGCGTGCCACTGCGCCCTGCTCCGTTTCAAATACGCTGCGAGTCTAGTTTCGACGGAGCACGCTGCAGGCACGCGTCAAATTGGACAGAATATGACAACCCGGACAGGAAGTCAGACAACGAAACGCACAAAACATCCGGTCAATTTCAAAATAAATCACAAAATACGGAATCGCGATGATTTTCACGCATTTTGTTCGTGTGGAGTGGATGCTATTGTAAATTGTTATATTTTTGTTCGTGGACTTGATTGAACTGAGCGTTTGTGTGTGTGAGACAGTGCACACAATATTCACTGTTGACAATGACTGGCCTGTGGTCTTAGTTAGTTTTAAGTCAATTTTTGGTCAATATCATGTTGGTGTGTGACATTTACAGTAAATGTGTGTGTGTGTCTGTCTGTCTGTCTGTCTGTCTGTCTGTCTGTCTGTCTGTCTGTCTGTCTGTCTGTCTGTCTGTCTGTCTGTCTGTCTGTCTGTCGGTGTGGGTGTGTGTGTGTGTGTGTGTGTGTCTGTCTGTGTGAGGGTGTGTGTCTGTCTGTCTGTGTGAGGGTGTGTGTGTGAGGGTGTGTGTGTGTCTGTCTGTGTGAGGGTGTGTGTGTGAGGGTGTGTGTGTGTCTGTCTGTGGGAGGGTGTGTCTGTGAGTGTCAAGGCTATTGTTAATTTTTAGATTTGAAATCTGTATGTGAGAGAAATAGAGATGAACGTGGAGGAGGACGAGAGTGCGGGAGGGACAGAGAAAGGCAGAGAACAAAAGAGAGGGGAAGGGACGGAGGATGTTCGTGTGTGCCTGTGTGTATGATGTGGCTCTTCAAAGTAACACAGTAGAAAATGTGGCTCTTAGTCTCTGACTGGTTGGCCACCCCTGGTGTAGATAGTGAGTAACTTCTCATCCAATTCTATAGAGTAGCTTTTGATTACTTAAGAGAATGAAGTGAGGCATCATACGGGGCAGTTAATCAGTACTGAAGCATTATCTAACCATGACTTACTCCTTTTGAGTACAAACTCAACTTTTTCATAATAATATTTGAATGACTTTCCTTCCCTCTTAAAAAGGTACAACTTTACTCTTGTTGAAAAAGTATTTACCCGTTATTCATTATAACTTAATATTTAGATCAATCCAAAGTGCATGTTACATTCCTGACACAAGTGTAGAAAAGAAAATTAACAAGGAACTATTGTACATTTGACAGCTTTTATTAACAAAATGTACAATGTGTTTTCTCTTAAAATAAAGACAAACCTTTTCAATATTCAAACTTAAAAAACTTCCAAGGAGTAAAAAGAAAAAAGAAAAAAAACGTTTTAACTTGAACTCTTAAGTATGCAGCTTAAGAAAGGGAAAAAAACTTCAATAATAAACATACATTTCTTCCACCTTTTTAACATTTATATTCTGTACTGGCAGTGTATGTCATGCAGCAGTCGGCCAATTACTTAGTGGTTACCTAGTGGTTACCTAGTGGTTACTTAGTGGTTACTTAATGGTTACGTAGTGGTTACGTAGTGGTTACCTAGTGGTTACTTAATGGTTACTTAATGGTTACGTAGTGGTTACGTAGTGGTTACCTAGTGGTGACTTAGTGGTTGCTTAGTGGTTACTTAATGGTTACTAAGTGGTTACGTAGTGGTTACCTAGTGGTTACTTAATGGTTACTTAGTGGTTACCGTGTGGTTACTTAATGGTTACTTAGTGGTTACCATGTGGTTACTTAATGGTTACTTAATGGTTACTTAGTGGTTACGTAGTGGTTACCTAGTGGTGACTTAGTGGTTACCTAGTGGTTACTTAATGGTTACTTAGTGGTTACCTAGTGGTTACTTAATGGTTACTTAGTGGTTACTTAGTGGTTACTTAGTGGTTACGTAGTGGTTACCTAGTGGTTACTTAATGGTTACTTAGTGGTTACTTAGTGGTTACTTAGTGGTTACTTAATGGTTACTTAGTGGTTACTTAGTGGTTACTTAGTGGTTACGTAGTGGTTACCTAGTGGTTACTTAATGGTTACTTAGTGGTTACCTAGTGGTTACTTAGTGGTTACTTGGTAGTTACTTAGTGGTTACTTAGTGGTTGCTTAGTGGTTACATAGTGGTTACTTAATGGTTACTCACATAAATCCTGACAAGTGGTTTTCATTGTAAGTATAACTTTGAAGGGGAAGAATAGCTTAAAAGCAATTTGGAGAGAAACACACACACTTCAGTTATGGATTACATGTATCAAAACTTTTTAATAAGGTATAAACTTTAAAAAGAAACATGCTTGCATCAAAGTTATTGCTGTATATAAAACTACTATTCGACCTGTTTTCTTAGCTGTCTTTACCAAATCACCTTCAAAGAGATAAAACTTGTTCGGGGAGACCCATAAAAAAAACATTCCCAACAAAAGTCACTGAGAAATGTAAATGAAAAACAAGTGCTTTTATAGCTAGGGGCTTGATGACAACACTAGGTTTCTATTAGAAAGCTATTTAGTTATAGGTGTTACGTATGGTATTTCGAAGTCTAGACAAGCAAATTGGCGTCTCCTTTCGTCGATAGAAATCCAGGTTATTGTTTGATTGATGCTGTCAGATAATCAACACTTCCTGTCAGTTTGTTTTCTATTGTCAGAGTTGCAATCTCTATGACAACAGTGAACTTCAGCACATCAGTTTTTGTCTTCATTATCAGCAGTGCTGAAAGAACAGACTGCCACTGAAGTTCGGGGTGGAGGATGATTTTATTGCGGGGGCCAAGGGTGAGGATAAAGGGGACGTGGAGAAGGGGGGTTGGGGTGGGAGAGATTTCCGGATAAATGAGGCATGAGGATTGCTGAAACAGAATGAGGACAGGGTCCTGGTGGTGATTTTGATCCCCTAATTTTACCAATGCTTTAATTGTCTGAAAAACGGAGTGAATTGGGGAGAGGAAGAGCAACTGATTTTATCCTGTTCTGACTTTTGATTCTTTTTTTAGTCCAAATAAAAAACTCAAGACTTTATTTTGTTTGATGTCTTTACTAATTTCACCTCCTTCCAAACTTTTGACAAACAATAATTCTGGGAACATTCAGTTACTCCCTTTTGAAATTTTAGAATAAGCTTTATTTATTCGAGGACAATTGTCAGAAACCATTCTTCTGCTGTTTAAAGCATTTCAAATCTTCCCAAAGGCACAAAATGTACTAAAATGACATTTACAAAAGAAATGCATCAGGCAAAGATACCAAGGCTTAGACTAACTACAATACATCTAGACCTTGAAGAAGCTTTGTGAACAGAATAAAGTAGGACCACTCCCATGTTATTGTTTGTTCTCCTTAAATTTGAGTTTCAATGCTGTGGAAACATGAAGAACTGACGCAAACCAACAATCCCGGCATATTCACAGCTCAAAAACTTTATTTGAATGTTGCAAGTTAAGTCATTTGCATCCACTATTTGGTATCATTCAAGAAAATCCTAAACCGGCTCAGTTAATGTTTATACAAAACCCAGAAAATAATTATTTAGTATAAACACAGGATTTGTCTGGATGTGTTTGTGTATTCCTTGGTATGTGTCATTTTGTGTGTCTGTGTGTGTTTTCTGTGTGTGGGGGTCTGAGTGTCGCTCTTTGACAGTGTAGCCTGGATCCATCAGGGATTTAGCGATTTTGATCCACAGTGTGAGTGACCACCGGGCACACAGACAGAACAGAGGGTGTAACCGGCATCAACCCCCCACCCCCCAACCCCAAACTAATCTACTCACAGAGTTATCTCCTGCTAAAGGAGCTTACAGAGCCACTGTCCACCCCAGGGGGTCACCCCAGATGTACACACACAGAAACACACACATTCTGATGTCACTTGCCCTGTGTTTATAGTCTGTGATATCATTTAACTCTCCAACTGGACAAGAGAAATATGAAATTTTGGGAAACGTAATTTAGCTAAGGGGAAAACTGCATAAGAGTATTCTCAGAAACAAATCTGATCTTATTTTCTTTCCCTGACAAGAACAAGAACAGCAAACGGCAAGGGGTACCATGGGAAATCTACAGAAGCTCCCGCTTATCCTCTGCAAATGCATTATCTCATGGAGATGTAGTAAAGTTATTCCAACTGTTACAATCCCTATCCCTCTGTCCTCCAACCTACTGTTGGATATTTAATAGATCGTGGACTTGTAAACAGATGATCCCTAAATAAATATTCTATCCCACTTCGCATGCTAGGATGTGGGTAATGCAATAAGCCTGTGTGAGCACAGGGCGCTCCAACTCTGTACTGATCCTGATTCTGTTGTCCAGTATGTTAACAGGGTGACCGGCCAGGGATTAGAGATCAGAAACTAGGAGTTTTCTCATTTTCTTAGACACAACAGTACATTTTGTGTATGGCAATATTGTCAGCAGCATTCAATGCAGATAATCTGATAATCCACAAAACCTTGGTATTTCATGTAAGAGATAATACTTATTTAAAATCTCTGTATTTCAGCCATGTTTGGCTATAGTAACGGGACTGTTTGAAAGTCAGTCAGCCTGCCACATGGTTCACAACTATATGAACACATTGATGATTGCTTTAAAATGTGGTTCATATCCAAATAGAGCAATTACTTTGCTTATCTCCTACATTCAAATATATTTAAATTATATTTAGTACACATATTACAGAGCATCAGTGGCTTAAACAGACTATAAGGACATAAAATATCAATCAAGAGATTTATATTTTTGTTCATGAAAACCTATATCAAGCTAATGCAAAAACGTTACCATCCTATCATTTTCTATTGGGTTTTGAACCTGTAAATGTGAAATTTGGAAAACAGAAACGCTACTATTTTTATATTTTACATCTGTATGACAACTTTGAGCCTACAGTCCAACACATTGACATATTGAAAAATCAACAATCAACTCTCAAAGAATTCATAGTCCATGGAGGATGTATCTTAATGAAACTCTTTTCGCCCATGGCTTTTCGTTTAGAAACATTATACGGTCAAAATTTCAATATGTCAAATCATTTTTGACCAAATAACTTGCATAATTGACCACAGCATTCATTGCAGTTTTTATATTTATTTAATACAAATTAGAAAATATGCATGGTCACACAATGACGGTAAACATGGTAGTCATTACCTGCTAAATATCTGCACTGTCATATACTGTAGATCTTGTTAGCATGCTAACATTAGCATTTAGTATGGTAGTGGCTTTAAGGCTTGACTTTTTGTAGTTGTTGCCGATGTATTCTGGATAAAGGAGGACTGTGACACAAAGGACAGTTTGATAATTAGAAAGCATCTTATAGTTCTTTGTGCAATATCCATTTACTGATGCTCCGGTATATTTTCTCGTAGGCTTTCTCTCTGACTTCCACAACTTCATTTAGATTTTGAGAAAGAGCTATTTTGACTCTCTTTCCCCTACTATTCATCTATTATTGCTGAAGACTTAATTTCAATTTGGTGTCATTGTCGCATTTAGAAACATTCATCTATTTCGGTACCAGATTTTTCTGGGACTACTTTCTGTCTAAAGTAGAAGAAAAAAAATCAAAGCAAGAACTTGGCAACCTCACAGTTTAATCATTCTGAAATGTGCACGACACGTCTGTTGTGCCTACTAACTGGAACCCTCGGGCCTCTCCCCTGCAGTTTTCACACTATGAGTCAACCAATGGGCCAAGGTGTTGATGTGAGCCGCGATGACATATGAAAGCGTGAGGAGATGAGAGCACGTGGGAAGCTTTCAGATCCAACATTAGCTGTTCATGGGTGTTTTCTGCCAGTTTTTTGCTGAGTCCTCATTCCCAATGTTTGTAGATGAGAGCCAATGACTGAGCTAGAGAGAGAGAGACCAAGCCAAGCCGGGAAGACTCTCTTACATAATGTCTGCTGCTGCTGCATGACACGTTTTGTCACGCTCCGAATCACTTCTCCTCAGTCCATGACAGAGAGGTGTGTGTGTGTTTATGTGTGTGTGAAAGACAGAGAAAGATGGTTGCTGAGAGGGTGGTCTGCAGTTCTGCCCATGGGTGAGCGTGAGGATTGTTATTGATTGTACAGCTGTCGCTTTTAATTACGTTCCTATCCAATCAATGCAAAAGGCAGCAGGAGCCAAAGTGACATTTCTCAACTCTGATTACTCACGTCTCCTCTGTGGCTCCACTGTCCTTTGCTTCGCTGTAACCCATCTGCACTCATTTAGAATCAGATATTTTTCCCCGGTTGACAGATGACATCATTTATTTGGGGATGCACAATGGTACAGTGATGTTAAAATGGTTTCATGCATTTGGGGATACACAATGGAACAAGTAAGAGAAAGCCAGATGATGTGTTTGGCAAAAAAAAAAAGTCTAGAATGGTTGGTAGTCAAGATGTGCAATAGGGTCAAGAGTCACGTCAATTTCATGCAATGACAGGGTTGGATAACCCTGGAGCAAGTCCAAATTTTGTTTATGAAACCATCCAGATTTATTCATCAGTTGAAAAGATGAGTGACTATGTGAAAAACATATTTTTCAAACAGCACCTCAAAGCTAAGAATTACACTTTTTACAGACAGGAAAGGCATTTTCGTCAATTGCCAATAAATGTTTCATTCTCGTTCTTTACTTAGAGGCATTATGATGGTAAGCAAAGTGTTTAGAGCCATTCATTCACCAAACTCTTAAAAATAAACTGTCATAAACAAAGCTGAAATGGTAAATGGGCTTGAGCTTGAGGCAGCGGCTGCTATGTAAAGTGTCCATCAGTATTAACTAATCCCATTTATACGCCACCAACCAAGCAGCAGGAGCAACTTGCGGTTAAGTGTCTTGCCAAATGACACACCGGACATGTGGCCGCAGGAGCTGGGGATTGAACTCCTGACCTTTTTTTACCTTAGATGGATATTAAACTAAGGGAGGGGAGTATGGAAAGTTGTTTGTGTAGAACAAAAGACTTCTAATTAAGATGTTACAATTCACTTAGCAGACGCTTTTATCCAAAGCGACGTACATCAGAGAGTAAGTACAACACTAATCCATTCATACACCGCCACCGAAGCAGCGGGAGCAATGCAGGGTTAAGTGTCTTGCCCAAGGACACATCGGACATGTTGCTCAGCTGGGGATCGAACCCTCGACCTTCTGGTTGAGAGTCGACAACTCTACCAACTGAGCCACAGCGGCCCACAAGATGCCCCAAAAATAGCAAAGACTTTGAAATCCCTGCATCAGGCATGTTCTGATATTGCCAACTGTCAGCAACAGAAAGAGAGAGGAGAAGTGTGGCACTGCTAGGCGGAGGAGCAGAAGGGGTGTGCTACAGTGAAGCAGAGGTACATCATAAGCACGAGGAAATTGAGGAAATGACAATGGTAAGGAGTGTTAACAAGTGTTAATGAGCCAACTATAGCTTGGCCAAGCAGCGGGTGAGTTAGCACTGGTATCATGCATCAGTAAATTTGTATTATTTATAGGCTTAAGGCTCCCTTTATAAAGATGATAAAGCTGTTTCAGGTTTAGTCTGTATACTGTTACCACACTGATAGAGTAGTTTACTCTACTACAAGAAAGTCCTGCAATCTAAACTTAGTTTAATAGAAGTAGGCTCATTCTGTTTACACTCATACACACTTACAGGAAGGACTCACACTCCCCCGTCTAGGGGAAGCCAAGACACAACATGAACAAAGGCCCAAATCCCTCACTTCCCAAGCAGCCACGGAGAACAGTTTAAGCTTTCAAAATGTTATTTATTTGGATGTATAAATAATAAACAGGGACATTGTAACGGATCAGATTTCATGTTTTGTTAGTTAAGATAACGACTGTTATGGCAGTTACTGAGTTCTCCCTAATGTCAGTGAATGTGTGAGATTGACAGCAGTGTTCTGAGAGGTCGTAAGCCTCTCAGTTATTTCAAGTGCCTATGGCAGTGTTCTATACAGGTTGTCGGGTGGGTGATTGGTTGAGAGCTTGAGGAAAGGTGGGTCTGCGCGGTGGTGTGTGTGCGAGAGCTGAGCGGACGTGTGTGTGTGAGAGCGGAGCGAACGAGTGTGTGACTAGGAGGAAGGCTGTAGGTTTTGTTATTTTGGCGTTGGCTACAGCCCACAGTAGCCTGTTGTAAGTTGGCGAAATAAACCCCCATGCAAGCTGAATAACGTCTCCTAACTTCCTTGAGCAGAACGCTACAATATAATAGTGTCAATATAAATAACTAAGTATAAGGGTGAATCATGTCCAAACATCACAAACAAAAAGGAGGCTAACTGGTAAAGCAAACTAACCTGATAAATCAAGGAAAACAAAAGACAACCAACTTACCCCCCTAACTAAAAACATGAGAAAACAAGGGTTAAAATAATTAGCGATGCACCCCCCTTCTAACACAAAACGAACTAAGAATGGAATAACAAAATAAAGGTGGTGTGGCTGGAAAGCCAAGAAGATTTTCCCCTGTGCTGCAGCAACGCCATCTTCCAGCTGTTATAGTAGGAAAGACCTCTCCGCAGCTTATTATTGGTAGGAGCAGGAAATTGATTCCTTTCTTTTTTTTATTGGGTACATATTTTCCTCTAAAAGTTGATTTATGACACTATAATGACGTACTTCCATGACCTTTTCACCATGTCTAATAAAGGCTCTGATGAGCTGAACCCAAGCAGCACCCTCCGTTGTAGGAAAATAAAGTTGATGCAGAAGTGCAAAATCCTGCAGTTTGTCGACTGTCTGCTTGAGGCTGGCTGCAGAAGCCCCGGAAGTCACATACACAGCCATTCAAAAAAGCCAGAAATGAACTTGTTTACAGCCTGGTTCAAAAAACATAATTGGCCGGATTTGCTCATGTCTTGATCGGCACACACTGTATTTTTTGATAACTCATCCGTTTAAATTTTAAGAAGGATGAGCGTTATTCACAATAAGGGGCGTAGCTGACCTGATTGACAAGCGGGCGCGGTGTAACAGTTTGTCAAGAGGCTTAAAACCCGCCTCTGCGCCAGCTCTCAGCCAGTTTTTAGGTTGACTGAAAGTTAGGCCGAGACATAATTTCCAGCATGGCAATAGGCATTGATGGGACTCCAAAGGCCCCTGCAGTAACAGATGGTAGAGGTCACTCAGGCCTTGTCCATTAATATTTACAGTCTTTGGCTGAAACATGCTCTGCCACACATTCTGAACTTTACCTAAAAGCCATGAACTAATAAAGGCTTTTTCATTTTTGTAACACAACAGAGTGCCTTGTTTTTCTTTTTGTTCGCCTACTTTTCTCGTCGTAGATCATCAACTGTTTTTGTCGTTCCTTCCCACCCTCCCCAAAGAGCACCTGTTTGCTGTTCAGCTTGATTGAGGACCCACACAGTGCTCCTAACCCTTGATTTGTAATGCTCAAAGTTATTTTTCAATTTCTTTCTAAGGCATGTCTGCATGGACATTTTTAATCAGCTTGGCTATCGACTTTGGTTGGTATTCACTGTTCATATTAGGTGGCATTTTAAACATTACAGTATCTACTTCTCCAACAGTTCCTGTAGTCTTCATGTCTGTATCCTTTCTAAGCACTGAGCACACTGTTCTTCATATTTTAATCCATTTGGGAATGCAAAAAAAGAATCAAGGTTTTTTCTAGACATTGCTTTATTTGTGTATGTTGAAACCGTGTCCTTTCAGTGGCAAAATTAAAATGTGCCTGTGCCAGCTAGAACACATTTAACAAAGGAGGATTCACAAAGACTGAATGTTTGTAATTGTGTCTTTGAATTTTTACCCGATTAGAACTGAACACTGTGCTAAATCAAATGTCCCTGTGAATAATAAAGCACGGGACTGATGAAGTGGGCACTGCTGGATTTAAAAGGCAGTAATTGAGGTGGTGGTGGGCCTCAGCTTAAAATGGGAGACAGTATGATGAACAGCAGTCCATAGGGATTAATGGGATCTCCTGTTGATTGATTCCAGGTCCAAGAATAATAAAAGCAATGCTACGAAAACGTTTCTCCGTCTCTTTTCATCTCTCTTTCACACTTTCTCCTTGCAAATTCCTCTTTCTATTTCATTCCAGCATGATTGAAGTGTAGACGTAGCTGACTCTGAAAGACATAATAGGATCCTTGAATTCTTTATGGGAACAACATTCCCCTCTGACTCACTGCGTTTCCACATTACCTGCACAGATTTTTAAAAGCTTTGATATCCGTACTTTTTTAATTCCCACAACCTTTAAATCGCTTCACTGCTGTTAGAATCCCAAGTGGTTTCATTACCTGTTCTGGCAATATACATTTTCAGTCCAATTTATCACTCAAGGTAGTTTGCAATTAGTTAAAGCTGCTCCTGTGTGCATGCAGAAACAGTTTAAACACCTTTCCAGCATGTTTGAGCCGTGAACCTTGGCACAGTCTTTCCCATTGTGCCTGGCAAATCTATTTGTCTTGTCCCATTCAGTGAGTGTACATGGATGCATCGACTAAAAGATGGAAAACACTCTCCTAAGCTGCACAAGTCAAGCTCCTGAAGCAGGAATACACTTTTAAAGTCGATTACTGTTGGGAGAAAAAAAAAATTATGTCTGAGGAAAGTCATATTTCCCGGCTCACAGCCATTTTGTCGTCTGGCCTAACACTGGGACAATCATGGCTTGACCCTCATCCGTTTCCATGGGGACAGAAATTCTGCAATTACAGAGATTAGAGTCTTATCTGCTTTTGTTCTATTTTGGACAGGCTCATGCAGACTATCTGGAGGCTCGCTGTTGCTACTCCTCCTGCACTTATCACAGCCACAGCATCTACCTCTATCTCCAAAAGTACTATAAAACTTTCGGAGCTACACGCTAGTATTCTTCGTTAAAATCATTAAAACTGCACTGAGCAACTGTGCAAAACTAAATGATGTAAATAAACTGCAAATTCCAAATTAATAACTTCAACCCAAATAACATCAGATATTAGCGTTGAACAATATATCGTTTTACTATCACAAAGGCAATGTCATGTCAGTCAAGCTACCTAAAGCACATCAGACAGAGACTGCGCATGCGTCGGCGTTTTTGGCTACCCGGAAAAAGGGCTCCGTCTTAAACTGGATTTTATACAGTTTTAGACCACATTTTAAGTTACGCTTTAATATTTCATCTGTTTTCAACTATATCTTTCAACTGGATAAAGGATTTTAGTCATCAGACATGGACTTTTAAACCACCGATCGGAGATCGCAGACACCGACCCTCAAGACGCAACTGACTATACCAATAGGATTGGGTACCGAAACGCGGTACCAATATGGCACCGGTTCCGACGTAAACGGTAGTAACCAGACCGAATAAGAACGAACATTTCGGTGCCTCATTTCGGTGCCTGACTATTTTTACCGCCCCCTGGTGTTCCGGCGTCAACTTGCGGTTGTTGATCGTGACGTCAGTGCCGCTACTCAGCAGTGCACACCTGTTGCTCATCATAACTGATAGCGAGAGTATAAAACAAAGATGCCAAAGGCAAAACGCTCCAAGGTTTGGCTACATTTTACGTCTAAGGATGCAAACTCTGCGACATGCAACAGATGCCGTAAAACAATGTCATGCAAGGGGGGCAATACGTCGAATTTAATGAAACATCTGGTGTCACACGGAGTTTACTTAAAAGCCGAACAATGCACCGTGTTTGATAACTTACGTGACCCGGGGCCAAGCACGTCAACAGAAGCAGCCAGTGTCGGCCTCCCCGGACAAATTGAAGTGAGTCCCACTCCCAGCCCTGCCAGTGTGGTGGACATCACAGATGATGATGACAGTAGCCTTTCCTCTTCGGGTAAGTCTAGTAATTTAATGCCAACCGCAAATATTGCATATCAAGTAGGCTAGCAAACACCGTTGCCATTTAGCGTGACAACATATGAGCTATGTCCTATACTTCCACTCAGTGTCCGCTAACTTTCTGCTTAATGTTAAGCTCATAACAAGTCGTGTTTGTAGACAAAATGTTTTTTAACACCAGATTTAGAAGGCACAATTTTGCATTTACACAGGAACGCAACAGATAGGCTAGCTAAAGATTGTACATAGGCTAGCTGTTACACGATGCGTGCTACACTCGATATGAGGCTATACTGTGTGTTACGTAAACTATTTTTGCTCAGTGTCAGATATTTCTCTGCTTAAAGTAAAAGTCATAAGTCATTTATGTGAAGATGTGAAGTGTGCAAAATGTTGAACTGACTCCTATTTATCGAGATAAGTGGGGCAGAATTGTTATGAGCAGAATAGGCTACTAGTAGTGACCTGAAGAGTTAGGTGTTTGTTCTAAACAATTTCAATAGTAATATTTTTATTTCTGGCTTTCCAGTTTCCACAGTGACTCCCTTCACCCTGGCTAAGAAGGCTACACTAACCAAAGAGAAGGTGGAGGAAATCCACAGGGCAGTCACCAGATTTGTGGTGATGGGGCTTCATTCATTTTCCACTGTGGAATCACCATCTTTCAGGTGAAAATGTTTGTTATATCAAAATAGAATTTCCTTGATGCTGTGTAGGCCACACCTCTGTACCATGAAGACATTCTGTGTACAAGACTAATAGATATCCTAAATGTGTTTTTTTTACAAAGGGAGATGATCACTGCCCTCAATCACAGATACCATCCGCCATCCAGGGATGACGTATCCAACACGCTTATACCTGCGTGGTATTCTGTTATAAAACAGAATGTCATCCAGCAGCTGGCGCAGGTCAGCAAAATTGCAATTACTTGTGATGGATGGACCAGCGTGGCACAAGACCACTATCTAACAGTGACTGTCCATTACATTTACAAAGGCAGCATTCAACAGAAAGTGCTGAGCACTGAAGCTGTTTATGAGTCCCAGACAGGTCCAGTGGTGGCAGAGGAAATCCACAGTATTCTTGAGGAGTTCAAGTTGACTGGAAAAGTCATAGCTGCCACAGTAGACAACGCAAGCAACATGGATGTTGCACTGAGAAATCTGAATTTTTTAAAAGTTGGGTGCTTTGCCCACACACTCAACCTGGCAGCACAGAAGGTGTATGGCATCCAAGTTGTGACAAGGTGGTGTGCCAAGATTCGCGCAGTTGTGGTGTGGCTGAAGCGGTCCACCATGAGCAAAACTGTGCTCAGAGAGAAGCAGCGACTCCTCAGTAAATAGCATATATATATAAATAAATCTTGAAAAGTAATACTTTTAATTATCAGCAATTGTTTATTTAAATTACAATGTCTCTGCTTTAGATTTGCCACAGCATAATGTAATCCTGGACGTGAGGACACGCTGGAACTCTCTTTTCCTCATGGTGGAGAGGTTTGTGGAGCAGTTCCCGGCAATCCAGGCAGCTTGCCTTGATCAAAGGCTGAGGAGGCCAATGGAGAGGGACAGGTGAGGTGATGGACAAGAGGGTGACTTGCAACAATGTAAATTTACCTTTTGTTCTTCATATTATTGTTTATTCTCCACAGGCTAGAAAGGCTCACTGAGAGTGACTTTGAGAAGGCTGAGGAGTTCATTAAGTGCATGAAAGTCCTGTACACCTCAACCCTCTGTGTTTCGAGTGACAAGTCCCCCACATGCAGCCAGGTCATCCCCATCCTGACTAAGCTGGAGGCACACTTCACAATGTCTGAAGATGACAGTCTTTTCATCTCTGCAATAAAAGAGAAGGTCTGGGGAGATCTTGAGAAAAGATATCAGGTATTCTCCATTTGCAGCCAATATCTATGTTCACAAAGACAGAAGGCAAACCACACCATTTTCACTATTGGACACTAAACCATGTTTTCATTATTACAGGATCAAGACATTCAGATCTTCCTTCAGGAGGCCACATTGATGGACCCTCGCTTTAAAGGCAGGCTGCAACTTGGTGTTGATGAAGCTTGGGACAGGCTGGAGAAAGCAGTGATTGACAATGCCACAGCAGCACAGGTATTTTACTGCATGTGTGTCAGAGACAGTGTCCTAATTGCTCATCTTTTCTCACATGCACTATGTCCATGCCCATGTTACAGTTTCTGTGATGAAGTATTGCTGTTTTATGGGGAATCTGTTTGTGTCTACAGCTTCCAATAGTGGGCCCTCATCAGACTGAGGCTGAGGTAGAAGGCTTTGAAGGTGAGGGTGATGATGATGAGAAGGACAAAGCAGACACACATGTAAGTTCAACTGTGTACTACTATCTATGTAGTCTACAATGAATAGTTGTTTTTTATACTTCACTAAACTTGTTTGTATTTTCCAGTCAAGAGGAGCTCACAAGATGTCAGCCTTGGAGCAGTTATTTGAAGAAGAAGACAGAGAACTTTTCCATACAACTCAGACCACAAGCAGTGCCCTCTCCATCACAGCGCAGGTCCAGAAAGAGATTGAGATCTACAAAGGCCTGCCAGCCATTCCATCTGGACAAGACCCTGTGGCCTGGTGGGGGGGTAAGAGGGATACCCTCCCTAATTTGTCTGTACTCTCAGAAAAGTACTTGTGCGTCCAGGCCTCATCAACCCCCTCTGAGAGGGTTTTCTCCTGTGCCGGGCATGCTATAAGTCAGGAAAGATGCCGTATACTGCCAGAAAAAGCCAATATGGTGATATTCCTCCAGAAAAACTGTTGAAACTTATGTACAGTGCCCTCAACACACCAGTCACAAAAGCTTCTGAAGTACTGAAATGTGCAATACTGTATTTCATTTTCAGTTTTATATTTAAGGTGTTGTATTGTTCAGTTCAGGTCATTAGGATCTCCAGTATTATTATATTGTTTGATACAGTATTGTTTTATTTGATATTATTAGAATTTTATATTTGTTTATTTATTATTACCATATGTTACTTGTATTTATTGTTTAAAGATTTAAGTTAATATTGTGTTCAATTTGGCCCTGGAAATAAAAGGGTATTGTTTTTTGACAAAGTTTGCGCGTTTTCATTTTTTTAAGTACCGGTTTGAGAACCGTTTAAGCACCGAAACCGTTTAAAAAATACCGAGTAGGCACCGGTATCGGATAAAACCCAACCGATACCCAACCCTATATACCAAGGCTACCACGTCCGGCTTATCTTTATCTCCTATATACAAAGAAATACAACGTGAACTGCAGATTACTCCATGGCTCCACCTACCACCACTTCTGACTGTATCAGCTGCGCTCTCCTGGCCGAGAAAATAGCCGAGCTGGAACGGAGGATATCCACGCTCTACAAGATCCATGAAGCGGAGAAGTTCATGGACACTATTATCTTCGGTCCAACGCAAACTTGACACAACCTGCACCCGGGTGCCAGATGCACACAGTCCTACTGCTGCTACTGAGTCTGAGGAAGCCGCTGAAGCGACCCCCCCCTCCGGAGCCTGTCCCGAGTCACTGTCCACCTCTGTTCACCGTCACCAATAGCTCCTGGTCACGGCTTGGGGCTAGACCTAAGTGCCCAGTCAGCTCCACTCCATCACATCAGGAGCCCTGGTCTCTGGTCGGTGCAAGTGGCAAGAGAGAAGGAGCGCCCCCCGGACACCTCCAAAGTACAACATCCAGCTGGAGAACAAGTATAACATCCTGGATCCTCACGATTTCCCTCCGCTGGCTGCGGAGTACCGGCGTCCTCCTCCATCTCCCCGGCCGTCCTGCAAGTCCCATGGCTCCCGTGGTGCTGGCTCTGTGTCACCTCCGGTTCCTCCGGTTCCTCCACCAGCCCGGCCCCGGCCGTCTACTCACAACAAAACACGCCGCTCGGAGCCGCTCTTTACACCAGCACCGCGCCAATCTTCGGCCAAACGCTCAGTATGTCCTCCTATAGTTTCCACATCACGGGCGGAGTTTTTCGCAACGACTGCTGCCACTCCAAAAACGGTCATCATCGGGGACTCCATCGTGAGGAACGTGAAGAAAAAATCCGCAGCGACCTTTTGCTTCCCCGGCGCAAAGGTGGCTGACATCCTGGGAAAGATTCCAGGCATCCTAGCCAAGCACCCGCTCGTCCAGGATGTTGTTGTGCACGTGGGCTGTAATGACATATCCAACCAGTCATCTGAATTACTAAAACATGACTTTAGCAAACTCCTGGACTCCCTCTGTGTCCTTGGTAAGCGGGTTTTTATCAGCGGACCCATCCCCCCTCTAAACCGCGGCGTGGGTCGTTTTAGCCGCTCGCTGAGCCTCCATACATGGCTCAAATCAGACTGTGCAGCCCGCAATTTAAATTTCATTGACAATTTTAATCTCTTCTGGAAACGTCAGGCATTCTTCCGCCCTGATGGAATCCACCAAAACTTCCTTGGTTCATGGTGTCTATCCGATAATATGTTCTACACCATCTGTACATCTCCCTCTCACTGACTACGGATCATCACATGTCCACACCTGGTCATTTCGGGTCATCCCAAGCAAATCCCCCCCCGTCCCCCCTAAACATCACATTAGCTCCCCCTTGTGGAAAGACGGACTTCCTACACCTATCCTCGTATTAAAACGCCCGTTTTTTCACAAAACCCAGAGATCCAGTCATAGACCAAACGGATCATCCACCAGCAATTTGATATCTGTGCCCAAAATGTCAAACCCCTCTGAATCCTTAAGTGCTAAAGTTGCCCTGTTTAATGTAAGGTCATTGACCAATAAGACTTTTATCCTAAATGATATTATTACTCGTCTCAATTTGGATTTTTTATTTTTGACAGAGACTTGGTTAAGGGTTGGTGACTATAGCCAGCTAAATGAACTGTGCCCCCCAAACTATAAGTGTTTTAGCTTTCCTCGAATTACTGGTCGTGGTGGTGGCCTTGCTGTTGCTTTTAAAGACCAGCACAAATGCAGCTCCATTAATGTAAACACCTTCTCAAGCTTTGAAATTTTAATGCTGAAAATTAATGGGGCCACTCCAGTGTTGTGTATTGGCATCTATCGACCCCCCAAGACAAACCCAGTGTTTTTATCTGAATTTTCAGATTTTTTGTCATCCATTATTTTGAAATATGATAAGATGATCATTGTTGGGGATTTTAACCTACACATAGATGACACATCTCATCGTACTGCAGTTGAGTTTTTAAATCTCACAGAGTCTTTTAATCTGGTTCAACATGTCTCTGGCCCAACTCATATCCGAGGCCACACCTTAGACTTGGTGTTTACACTGGGTCTGGACCTAAACAATGTGTCCATGGTGGACCTCTCCATCTCAGACCACCAGTGTATCATATTTGATACTCACTTACAGGTCCCACCAAAGACATGTAAAAGTTTAAGCCAGTTTCGGCCAGTAACAGAACAAACAGCTGACGAGTTCTGTTTTATTTTTAATAAGGAAAAACACAATTTGATTTTAAATTCTGATATAAACAATCAGATACAACAATTCAATCAAATTTGTTTGAAGACACTGGACACAGTTGCCCCAGTGAGAACTAAAACAAATATGGCCGTCAATTCTTCACCTTGGATCAATGAGGACGTTCGAAACCTTAAAAGACAATGCAGAAGAACAGAACGTAAATGGAAAACTACAAAACTCCAAGTTCACTACCTACAAATGAAGGATCAACTGTGTATCTATAATCAAAAAGTAAAAGAAGCAAGAGACCAATATTTCTCTGATTTAATTACCACAAATCAGCACAATCCCAAATTCTTATTTACAACCATAAATCAGCTTGTCAAACCTCCCACCACTGGTCCCTCTGCCTCATCTGCTGCTGACTGTGAGACATTTCTCTCCTTTTTTGTCAACAAAATTCACCAGATTCAAGCAAACATCGCCCCTCCCATTTCTCCCATGGTTGTGTCCTGTCCGTATCCCAGATTGCTGGATAACTTCAGACCAGTTGATATGGGAACTCTCTTCCACACAGTGCCTCATATGAAACCCTCATCCAGTCATCTGGATATCATACCCATCAAACTGTTTAGAAAAGTGATGGGGGAGATGGGCCCTACTTTGCTTTACATTTTAAACAACTCCCTTTGCTCTGGAAGTGTCCCAGATTATTTTAAAATAGCATGTGTACAGCCACTGCTAAAAGGACCTGGACTTGACCCAACAGTTTTAAAAAATGTTCAACCAATCTCTAAATTGCCCTACATCTCAAAAATTCTTGAAAAACTGGTATTAGAACAACTCTTGGAAGCCCTTCACGAAAACAGCATCTTTGAAAAATTTCAGTCTGGATTTCGCAAACAACACAGCACAGAAACCGCTCTTCTAAGGGTTACAAATGATTTATTAATGGCTGCTGACACTGGACACTGCTCTGTACTGATGCTTCTTGATCTCAGTGCAGCGTTTGACACTATTGATCATGCTACATTAATCAACAGACTTAGGGATTGGGTGGGCATTTCTGGAACAGCCCTGGACTGGTTTTCCTCGTACCTGTCTAATAGAAGTTTTTATGTCTCTATTAATTCTTTTAGTTCCTCTACTGTACAGGCAACATGTGGCATACCGCAGGGTTCAATTCTTGGACCAATTCTTTTCTGTTTGTATATGTTACCCTTAGGTCATATCATTAATCACCACAATATCTCTTTTCACTGTTACGCAGATGATATCCAGTTATATTTATCCATCAAACCATCAGACTACAACATACTACCCACACTACAGAGCTGCTTAGTTGAGGTGAGGGACTGGATGTCACAAAACTTTCTGCAGCTAAATTCAGAAAAAACAGAGGTGCTTATCATCGGTCCAGAGCACCTCCGAAATCAAGTCCAGCCACTGCTTGGCCCCCTCATCCCAAATATTAAGGATACTGCTAAGAACCTGGGTGTTATCTTTGATAGTGAGCTCAGTTTTTCTCAAAACACTAAAAAATTGGTGCAATCATGCTATTTTCAACTCAGGAATACCTCTAAAATCCGACCTATTATATCTTTTAGCAACACTGAAAAAATTATTCATGCTTTCATCTCATCTTGCCTCGATTACTGCAACAGCCTGTTCACCTGCCTTAGTGCCAGAGATGTAGCCAAACTTCAGTCTGTGCAAAACTCTGCAGCCAGACTCTTGACAAAGACTAAACGCTTTGCTCACATCACCCCAGTTTTAGCATCTTTACATTGGTTACCAATTTCTTTTAGAATCCATTTTAAAATTTTACTTTTAACGTACAAGGCTTTACATGACCAGGCACCACATTACATTCAAGAACTCCTCACTCCTTACAAACCAAAACGGCCTCTGAGATCTGCAGGCCTAGGCCTTTTAACAGTTCCACAGTCCAGACTTAGGTCAAAGGGTGATCGAGCGTTCGCTGTACTGGCTCCTCAGCTTTGGAACAATCTTCCTGTGAATGTTAGAGCTGCTGACACTGTTTCTGTTTTTAAATCCAGACTTAAGACGCATTTTTATACACTAGCATTTTTATCTGAAAACTGATTTTGTCTGTTGTTGTCTGGTCTGTTGTTTCAATCATGTCATTTAAGATTATTTTGTTTGCTTAAATGTGTGTGTAATCATTAGTTTATTTTACTTTTAATCTCTTTTAATTTGTTTGTGTATTTTTTGCGGTAACTGTTTTTAACTTCCTTCATTGATTGTGTTGTGTATATATGTTGTCTATGGGAAGCACTTTGTGCCTCTGGCTTGAAAAGTGCTATATAAATAAAATTATTATTATTATTATTATTATTATTATCATGCTGCCACTGCTATCAGGATGACCTCGCTTAATGCCCGATATGTGCTGTGTTCAAGAACACTGACTGAAGGATAAGTGGGCTTATAAGATGAATGGATGGGTGTTTATTTCCATGATCACTGAGGTAATTATGACAATGTGTTGGATAATGTATGGTATCTAATTGAAACAATTCTGTCACAGTGTTCTTTTAAGCCCATTGTATTAGTGAGTGGTAGGTCACAGAGTCCAGGCGTAATCCAATGCTGCATTATGTATCTGTTTATGTACAGTGTTACGTTCTAGTCATATCTGACTGGGCAGGCCTTTGTCAGAATACATTAAATAATTGCAAAAGCTTAGTTGTTGGTGATAAATCATCTTTAACTGCCACATTACCCATAAATAATTAATTCATTATCAATCAATCTCAATCAATCAAGCTTTTTTTGTATAGCGCCAATTCATAACAAAGGTCATCTCAAGACACTTAAAAAAAAAGAGCAGATCTAGACGTACTCTTTGTTATATGATTTACAAAGACCCAACATTAATCGACCATGAGCACTGCACGACATTTACCAAAGTAACAGTGGCAAAGAAAAACTTCCTTTTAAGAGGCAGAAACCTCGGGCACAACCAGATTCATGTCGAACAGCCATCTTTTGTGACTGTGTTGGGCTTGAGACAGAATGAGACAAACAAGCAGAAACAACAACCGCAACAAAAACAACAAACATGACGTATTGCTTCAATGGCAGTAATAACTGTAAAAGTACAGTATGTGTGGTATTACCAGTAACAACAAAGTATGACAATAGACTGATCCGTCCAATACTGTATAAACATTAACAACTATAATGACAATGAAATGGGGGAGGACTTATAATCTTAATTATAGCAGTTTGAGTCGAGCAGGTGTCTGTACTATGAATTGACGTATAATTTTACATCTGAAATGTATAAATAAAAGTTTAAATTTGTGCTTTACTGACATCATCCCACAAAAGAGACTGAAAAACCACAGAACCTTGTTGTTGTTTTACCTATGAGTCACAAGATAATTATTAATATTTCTTTTAATCAGGCTATACTTTAGTGTTAATTTTGATCAGTTCCACATGCTCCATTTATTACTATCTAGCCTAAAATAATCTGTATTTGACAGTCAAACAGGACAAAATAATACATCTATGCAAATAATAATATAAAAGAAAAAACAAGATATTATGGTCTGCACATAAAAATCAAGGATTTTTCTTTTCCGTCCAGTTTTTCCTGCATTTTTCATTTTCCGGTCATATGCAAATATCTAAGTGTTTACATCCTTAGCAAGCAGGAATGGCATTTTCAGGTCGTAAATCAGATTTCATTCTATAGGTAAAGGTGAAGTGGCACGTTAAGAGCTACAGTAAAAGCACACAGAGCCTGGATTTGTTTTGTTCCTCATCAGTAATTTGGGTCTGTAGTACTGTAAATATCCTGTCATTGTGCTCCATTATTTGAACATGGCAGCCTAAACACACGGTTGAGTCACAGAAAAGGGCATGCTGATTAAACTCTCATGAAAGCTAATAATCACCACTTTAGAAAATGTGACATAGGGGAGAAATTGACTGCTTTGTAATTAAGAAAGCTATGAATAGGCTTGTACAGGAGGTTTTGTAGTTAGTCACATGTGCCGCCCTGGTTTCTATACCTCTCTCCTCAATAAAGCAGCTCCTAATGACCTCCTCTTCACTCCCGCCCCTCTCTCCTTCCCTCGCTTTGTACACCAAGCTCTCACAATCCTGCAGGGGACCCGAGGGAGAGCCTGCGTGCTCCGTGTGATGATCAGCAAGTCTTAGAGAGATCCTGACAGCCAATCATCTGTCTTCTAGTGGCGTCCTGCTTGGCTACACATTTCAGCAGGGTGCCATTTCTTATATTCTTGCCCGGAGAGCTGTTTCATGTTTGGAATGGACCGGTGGTTTTTCTTTGCCCTGACACATTGCGGAAAGTGACTTTGATAGATCTGTTCTGTGTTTATTACAGAGGAAAATCTGCAGCGCTTTTGTTTCAAGCCATGTGTGCATAGTCAAGTGTACAATCATTTCCACCCTGCTTCCAAAATTTGCGTAGATTAGTCACAGAAGAAGAATTTTCTTGTACTTTTGCCCCCTCCCTCTCCTTCACCAGCTTCAGTGTAAAGTTTCCTATTAAAAAATGTTCCCAGCCTCGGCTGCGGTAGTGTGGAGAAAATACATGAAGGGAGTTAATGTGATTTTAGCTGAGCAGATTAGAAATGTCTTTCATGGTCACATTCCAATATTAGTCCAGAGCTAAGCCGTAATATGTGTTTCTTTTGTGCTTAACCTCATAATGTCAAGAGACCCATAGTCACTTCTGGCATGAATATTCTCAGAGAAGTTAGCTGCTGCACTCATTTAAGGCTTTGTGAAAAAGGAGGGGGTGAGGAGGGTTACGTTGCAAGGAGAAATGGTTGGAAAAAGAGACATTTGATGAGTATTTTACTGCTTGGAAATGCTCTCACTCAATGTAGTCTACTCGAAAAACCACACGTGACCCAGCAGCGTCAAAGAGCTAACGTGTGCACAAACAAACAGACTAGAGTCGATATCCTCGCCGATGATCTGTCCTAACAGACTGAACGTCCTGGCTGTCAGTCGAGGCCAAATCCCCCCCAAGAGTAAACATGAGCAGTGACTGATCCACATTCAATTTAAATGACCTCCATGCTGCGTCTCACAGGGGGAATTCAAACGCCTCAATCAGGCTGCACTCTCTCCTTAACTCAATCCAAGAGGGATTAAGCAACCAAATCAATTAGAAGCTGCAGCTAAGAAGCAGAAGTCTCCTACTATCTCTTCCTGCCTCTCACTTTCTCTCTCTGGGTGTGCAGCCAAAAACAGAAGGAGCTTAAGGACATGATACATTACAAGAAGTGGTCACTGACCAGTAATGATGATTAATGATCTGGATAATCTTTTTTCTGTTACATGTCATGTGGCCACTACATGTCTCAAATACATTAAAGGAATAGATATTTGGTGAATTCAAACCAAAAGTAAAGAAAGTAAAGAGAGTATTCGCCCCTTTTGAAAACAATTGCAAAATAAACGCTAGCATTTCTTGGTTCATTGTATCCTCCTGGGGAGAGTTCTGTGATGGAAACCAATTATACCGGGGTTTATCTGTTTCTGGTCAGTGTAAGTTTTACTGTAAATACTAAGGCCTAGTCCACACATTGGCAGGTATATTTGAAGTTTTTCTGTGCGGTTTGGCCTTTTGTACACATGTAAACGACATACTAAAAGCGCACCTTTTGGAAAACTCCAGAAGCGGCTCTGGCTCAGTTGGTAGAGGAGTCGTCTCTCAATCGGAAGGTCGAGGGTTCGATCCACAGCTCCTGCAGCAACATGTCCGATGTGTTCATGGGCAAGACACTTAACCCCGAAATGCTCCCGCTGCTTTATCGGCGGCGTATGAATGCGTATGAATGGGATTAGTTACTTCTGATGGTCTCACTACATAGCAACCACTGCCATCAGTGTGTGAATGGGTATGAATGGGTGGGTGGGACCTGCAATGTAAAAGCGCTTTGAGTAGTCAGAAGACTAGAAAAGCGCTATACAAGCTCAAGTCCATTTACCAAGTCCAAGTTCATTTTCAGAAACTCCGGTTAAGGTGTAGACGGGGGAAATGGAGTTTGGGGCTTGTAATGTAACGCTGAGCGCCCGTGTTTCCTCGGTTTGATGTCATTGTGCGACGCTGTCACTTTTGTTTACATCAGATTAGTTCGATAGCAGCCAAACTAGTGCAACCACTATGTTGATGGGCAGAGGCGCCTGAATGGACAACTTTGTATTATCAAAGTACTAGTTTTTGAATGGATCCCAGGAAGACAGGAACTTTTTACTTGAGTGTATTATGTTGTAAATTTGAGTTACATTATTCACATCATCGGAGTCGTTTGGCACAAATTCAAGTCTCCCATTTGACTTCTAAAGTAATTTCACCTTGCCAAATGTTCAATTAGCTTTTGGTCTAAACGCACCATCAGACAGGAAACATCCAGCAGCCTCAGTCAATCCAGGAAACATCATCATACTTCAAAAATGATTAACCTGTAATTCAATTGACTTCAATATTTTTGTAAGGCCCATTTCATGCAGAGGTGAAATGAATTTACTTTACAGTAAAGCAAAGAAGAGACAAAAACAAACAATATATATATAACAGGAAAAAAAACCTTGGCACATGAGGTTTGCCACTGGAAAAATGTGTTCCTTTAGATTTTATACATTTTCAAGTATGTTCAGCTTGTAGCCTTTGTGACATACAACCCCCGAGATTTAATTCTATTAAAAGCAACATATTCAAGCACTGCTTAAAGAGTAGAGCAGAATCTCAACAGAGTCTCTAATCCCTGACTTTTCTCCCCTTTCTCTTTCTCCTCGGTTCCCCTCTGTGTCTTTCTTTTTCCTCACCCAAATCTTTGTCTGTATGCACAGCCTGATCTGTTCTTGCCTTTTTCTTACACCTTTCTCCCTCCGAGCCCCCCTTTGTTCACAGCATCTCTCTGGCCCTGGGAAGAATACCAAAGTTCTGAGGGAAACAAGTGTGCACCGGCGGCAGGATGAGAGGACAGAGGCTGTGTTTTTTCTTAGTGAATCCTCCGTTTCCATCACACAGTCTCTCTCTCTATGCCTCTCTCTTACTCTCTCCCTCTCCTCCTGTCTTTCTCGCTGTCTGTCTCCTCCTAGTCCAGGAGAATCAAAGGAGATCAGCTTCCTTACAGCCCTGTCTTAGGGAGGTTTGACTACAGAGGAAGGAGAGAGAGGAAGTGAGTAGGGGGGAGGGATACTGATCTGATAGAAGTAACTCAGAGGGCAACAAGGAGAACATCGCAGGAATGTAATGAAAATGTATCCATTTTCCGCCCTGCTTTTAACATGGAAATCCTATATTCTATATTAGAAACCTGATCTGGATAAGGTTCTGTTGTGATATCTCTTATTGAGTGTGTCTGTGTTTCATTATTGAATTTCTGTTTACCAAGATGTCTTCGGATTTATAAAAAAAAAAAGAGGAAATGAGCATCATCTAAATTAATTTCATTACCTCAGCATAGCCTACAGTTTTTTTTTTCCCCTGAAGTAACAGACAGAAAAATATTCTGGTAAGATACAACCGGACAGAGGTACATCCACACAAAAACCCATTTGTATGCTGTATACAGTATATATATGCATATATAATCTGTATCTGCTCATCCAAATCTTTAGTGAAGCTATAAGATGTTTACACTCACTGAAATATTCAAACGCTTAGTTTTATAAAGTAGCACTCTTACATCAAACACAAAAATTCCAGATCTCTACATTTAAGCCAAATTCAAGTCGAATCATGTGGTATCTTGAAACTTTTAGATCTCCACTTGAATTTAAAGCAAGGTTCTGTGGGTTAGAACAAACTGCGGCTACACAGCCAGAGTTTTATTGACTTTCCTACCTGTGGGGCAGCAAGATTTAAGAGGATTCTTTTGTGAATTGACCTCAGTTACTCATCTCAGTAACCATATAGGCTACACCACTGCTCATCATGCTGAGTCTGCAGCCACACTAGATGGCTATCTGAGGCTGTATTAAAGCGCTGCACTGCGGGAAGTTATATTATAATGTAGGCATGCTGATTAATTGATGTTAAACAGGTGTAATGTTAAGATAAAATGTGTGTAATGATAAAACTGTATGGCCTATAACTTCTTACGATTAAATGAATCAAAAACCGAGGGTGTTCTTTTTGGCCCCCCCGACATCATCAAACAGGTTTCCAACAGCTTAGGTCATTTGTCCAGCTACATCAGGCCCCACGCCAGGAACCTTGGCTTTATTTTCGACTCCGGCTTTACATTCAATCGCCAGGTAAATGCAGTAGTCAAATCCAGCTTCTTTCAACTCCGTACAATTTCAAAGTTAAAACCCATCCTCTCATTCAGTGACTTACAGACAGTTATCCATGCGTTCATTTCCTCTCGACTTGACTACTGCAATTCTTTATATACTGGGATAAGCCAGTCGTCCCTGTCCCGTCTGCAGCTGGTCCAAAATGCTGCAGCAAGGTTGCTGACTGGATCCAAGAAGAGGGATCATATCAGTCCTGTCTAAGCGTCCCTTCACTGGCTCCCAATACGATTCAGAATCGATTTTAAGATTGCTTTGTTTGTTTTTAAAGCCCTGAATGGCATGGCCCCCCTATACATTACTGACCTCCTCAGGCCGTACCTCATCTAGGCCCCTAAGATCATCAGATATGGGCCTGCTGGCTGTCCCCTGCTGACGACTCAAGCTAAAAGGAGATCGTGCTTTTTCAGTTAAAGCCCCTAAACTGTGGAACAGCCTCCCTCTTCCCATCAGGTCTGCATCCTCTATTGACTCTTTTAAGTCCCATCTCAAGACATATTTTTACATGTAAGCTTTTGAGTCTTCTGGTCCTGAATAGGCGGTTCTTTCAGGTTCCAGTAGTTGCTTTCATTATCCCTTCTACTTATTCTATTCGTATTTTCTTTTGTGTTTTTTGTGGATATTGTGATCCCCTGTAAACTGTTTCTTTAATGCATTGTACAGCACTTTGGTCAGCTGTTGCTGTTTTTAAATGTGCTTTATAAATAAATGTGACTTGACTTGACTTGACTTAAGCATTGGTGGGTTGTTATCACAGAACGGAACCCCGACAGGTTGAGCAGGACTTGTCTCAACCTGAAGGGTTTCTCCACAATAACAACGCTTTCACTACCTTATATGTGTGTCCACTTTTTTTTCCGCGGCACTGTATAGCCTAGCGATTGTGTTGTGCACCCTATGTGCAGATGCTGTGGCCCTCGTCACATGGGTTGGAATGTGACCTCAGCCCTTTGCTGTATGTCACACTCAAATCTCTTCTCCCAACATCTCCTGTCTCTCTTCAGATGTCATATCCAATAAATTCAAAAATGGCCCCAGAACATCTTATAGGTCCATTTTTTTCCTCCCGCTAAAAAAATAGTCTGTTCATAACTGCAGTATGAACTGCGCCCATGGCGACTGTTAACTTTGTAGCATTCTTTTCATTAGCTTAATTAGCTCTTATAACTCACATTAATCTGATCATGTCCACTGATGGTGAAGTGGCACAAGGTTAACAGATTTGCATTAAACAGCACCTGACTGAGAATTTCTTCCATGTCATTTGTTGGAGTCTAATTACATTTTCTCTTCCATACAGCAGTCTTTAAACCACCACCATATCCCAAACCACGTTCCCTTTCATGTTAGCTTTTTCCAAGTGAACCTACTTATGTCAAATTAACCGGACTTCTTTCCACCGATATGGTTACAGTTAGTCCTCCAGAGTCAGTGACATGAGCTGCGACCTTAGCCACAGTTTGCTTTAGTCAGGGTTTTGTTTTTGTTAACGCTGTTCTGTTATCGAGGGATGGCAGACTGTTGCTATGCGTAAGTGGCCATTCAGAATCATGCATTTTAAACAGCCATGTAATAACATCCGCTTTCAAGCACTGGAGAGAAATCTGAGATGGCATGTTGTTTGTTTTGCAGGTTACGGCCTGATAGTGGTGCGATGATAAAGAGCCAAGGGATTAGCTTGTTTGAAACAATTTATGCACAAGTGGAGCTCATATTAGCATGCTAATTAATTGATGTTAAGTAGGTGCAGTGTTTACCATATTTAAGGTCTTAATTGAGTGTGTAGCATGCTTTAGGATTTGCTAACTAGCCTAGCATTAAACACAAGGTACACCTGAGTTTGGTGGAAGGGAATTTGTTCTGCAGGTTTTGCCTGATAGTGGTAACATAATATATAGTCAAGGAATTTGTTCCTAACATGTCATGCTAAAGGAAGCTGTGATTTGAAAAACAACCAAATAGTTGTTTAGACACTCCAGTTAAAACCACAAACCTCAACCTCATAGTGGCAAAAGAAAAAAGATCATGAGATTACCTAAAGCTTCACAATTCAATAACTTGATATCATGGATGTCTGAATCTGTGCTACATATTTCATGCCAAACTATTCACTTCTTGTTGAGATATATCAGTTTGGACAAACGCTTTAGACAGGCAGACAGGCCATCATCATAAGTAGAGCAAATGAGCCACGCCACTGTTGTTGCTCAAAGTTGTTCACATGAAACAAAAAATAGTTCTGCTAATTTTCAGTTTATTTACTGAGATATTGTTTGTCAGCGACTTCTTTTGCATCAAATTCTGATCCTAGTATTAAAATGCATACCCACTTTAACCCACATTTAAAACAATCTAGCACTGGTCCTTTTCCAAATTTGAGCATTACATTGTGTGATTTGTTTAAAAGTCATGTGACTCTGGAGAAGGAATTAGTAATATGCACATTGTTCAAAGTCCCCACATTCTAAATTAAATATGGTATGAGTCAGCTATGTAAAAAAATATGTTAGCCTCTGATTGCTCCATCTCGGTGTGATTGCTCATACATAAACATTGACTCATGGTTGTTGTCGGTCTGCTGTCGGTCTGTTCGCCCTGCAGCCCGTCTGTATTTGTTTGTTTGTTTATTCTGCTGTTTCTCTCTTTTTCTGTGTCCATCTGTCTGTCCATCTGTCTGCATGAGTAATCAATAGTCTCTTCATTAGACAAATGGAAGGAGATGGGAGGAAGCTACATCAGGAAGCCAATCAGATAGCGTAAGTAGGAGGGAAGGACATTTCAGATCCGAATCAGCTGCAATGAATCACAAGGGCATGGCTGATTCATAGGGCATAGCTTGATTTAGGGCTGGATTGGCTTGATTCAACATCAAACTGGCTGCGCTTAATTGCACCTTCATTTTATACTGAACCATGTTTATGCTTTTGACATTTACTAATGGCTTCAAACTTCAGTAGTATTTACATAAACACATTTTTAAGCACTGGCCCGGCCTTGCTCACTTGTGTTTGGTGGCAACCACATGCTAATGCTGTATTTGTTGTTACTTAATAGATGTCAGACTGAAAAGTTAATGTTAGGAACTCTGAAATTGCATACTAATGTTTGTGTTGCTCATGTTTTGAGAAAATATTCAAGGATTTTTTAAATTCTACCCATAGAAGACGAATATTTTTCATACTTGTTTCTTTTCTATAAATGTATTGGATGTTTTTCTCTGAAGGTTCCCTGTAGGAGTAATAAAGAGATGAAAAAGAGATGTATTAGTTGATTTCTATGACACATTGGAGAGTGAATTGAGGAAATCCAGCAATATTTGTGAAAATGGATAAACAGAGAAAAATCGTGTTTCATAATTTGTAAAGAGTATTTCTGAAGATAAAAACGTACACTCCCTATTAGAGTTCTTATTATTGCATTTTCAATATCTCTTCATTTATTGATTTATTTGACTTCAGTGTTCAAGAGGTGCACACAATACACAGAGGTGCCAAAAATGAGGATTGATCCAGGAGCCTTTTTGCTATAAGGCAAAGGTCATAACTGCAACACTTGGGGGCTCATTACAGAAATGTGTTTTCAATGATTGTTATAAATAGATCTGAATGTTTTCCACAATGTCTTCCCAAGTCAGAGCCCAAGGAAATACTACATTATTTGTTTGATTAACTGTTTAAAACTTAGAAATACTCAGTTTACAGAAAGAAGACATGAATTCCTCATTCATTGGGAGCTGAATTTGGGGAATATCTGCTTAAAAAAAAATCTAATTCAGTAAAAGCTGACTATTTCCTTTTTCAGTTTTTTGGAGGTGTAATAGACAATTTGTTTCAGCTCAATGAAATGGATGTTGAATAATACTGACTTCTTCTACTTGCCTACGGGCTTCTTCTTATGTCGGGAGAAAGTTATTTGAGAGTTACAAAAGTTTCATCTTTCTCTTAGCTTAGATCTAGGTATGAGACACCTGTAAAACAATCTAAAGAATTTGGGAGGGCACTAGGAATGAGAGAAGCTCAAGAAAAATAAGTGATCTCTCACCGGACTCACTGTCTGAACAGTGTTTTCTTCTCAGGAATCACAATGTGTGAAAAATTCTCTATTTGGTCTTGACTAGTTCTAATTTTTTGTGTATTTTATGTATATGAAATAAAAGGGAGATCTCATACCAAATACAACACTCATTAATTTTTGCTGCCTGTCCTTACAGCATGCAATGCAAGCGAGTGTCAGCGACGAAATTAGCTTGAGTCCATTGTTCCCTGTTGGAGTGGACTAACTGCCCGTGATTGTCGAGCGTGAAGCACTGTAAAGCCATTTTTACCCCGACGTCCTGATCCTACTTTCCCCTTTGTCGCTCACGTAGGCGGACAAGTATCAAGAAAGGAGAGAGCTCTACAAGACACTGGCACTCGCTTTGCTCGCTCAACAGAGCTTGTTAGCTTGTTTGAGAAAGTGGAGATTAGTGCATTAATAATAGCCACATCCATGAGCGAAATGTTGTGCTTTAACTTGTGCTTTCACCACGAGCCATCTATACAAAGCGTCACACACCTATTTGTCCACCTTCAATACAAAAGCTCTAGATGTCATTCGGTTTGCAAGGGGAAACTGAAATGTACAGAGCAGAGAATTATATATTTAACGGATGCAGCATGGACAGCGAGTGTGCGATCATGCGTGATGTGACGCCTTATACAACGCTTGCGTGCTTTTTGAACACGATGTAACTGGAACTCAAAGTTAGTCAACATGACCAGCTGCATAATGATCAGTATGTTTAAGGATTTTTTCCCTGGTAATTACTTATGTTGCTGTTAGACAACACATTTACTGCACACATTGTTATGAAGGATACCAAATACATTGAGTATACCTACATATACGATCTCCTATAAACTTTGCATACGTGGACATCCTACTTTGTGAGGCCGATGGCAGTTATCTGACTTAGCCAAATCATGTTTGTTCTTCTTTTTTTCACCAGGAGTTTGTGTGTAGGTTTATGGCTAGTGGCTATGGCTAATACTTTTTCCAAGAAACATACATAAATGCTACAATGCTTGGAACTAAACATGTTCTGCAGCTTATAAGCATCATCCAGTGAAACAAATAAAAACATTAACTTTGGAAAGTTGAATAAAATCCTGGATACATTTTTACCAAAAGCACAAGCTGTATTGTAAGTGAGGAAAGAATAGAAATCATGTAGAGGAAGAATGAATAAATTGATCTATAGCTGATAGCATAGGTCACCAAAGTTATGTATAAAAAGAGAATAATCTTGCCAACGCAAGCATAAGAACACATTCTTTTCCTGCACAAAATGGGATGAATAACACTATTCTTGTGCCATGGTCCTTTTTGTCATCTTCATTAAAACACTCAGAAGTCAGCAAGTGTTTCGGGGTACGAAGGATCACAGCACATAGAATACTGAAGGAGGTGAACCCCAAGCCCTCGTTGGGGAATTTGCACACAGACTATGAAAAATGGCTGCAGCGCAGACTACATCAGCTGTTCCTTCTGCAGTCTCTGTGGCTTACTGGAGCCCTTCATCCTGAACTGTTCCATTTTTAAAGCCACTGCCTGGTTCCATATTCATAACAACTCCTGTATAAATGTCCAATTCCATTTCAGCCCAGAGACAAATCACCTGCTTAGACCCAGAATGCTAACCCTATTCCCTGTGCATTGATTGATCTGTCTTCTATCTCCTCTCTGCAGCTTTATTTTAAATCTGAAAGCAAACATTGGAGGTCTCAACATTACCCCACTTTCTTATATTCTTTTTTCTTTCTACATTTCATCTCAGTCTCTCTCCTTTTCTTGCTTTCTAGGAGTCGTTTGTCAACACAATGAGGGAATTATAGGAGCTCCTTCTTGCTAGGTCGGAGCCACTGCTGTACCTTTCCATTATGACTGCGACATGAGGGATTGTCTTGAAGATGAAAGGTGGGAAAATGAATGAACTGATCTTAGTGAAACAGAGCGAACATAGTGCTGGATTTTTACTGGTTTAGGACTAAGGACTGGGAGCAATGGGCTTTCCTCCCTTGCTGATGCATTCCACCTGCAGCAAATAGGGTCCCCACTTCTCTAATACACATCGGGTTTATCTTCCTAAGGGGGCCAACTTCAATGAAACATGCCTGTTCTTTTTTTTCCCTCTTCAATGGCATCAAAGACTTTTTTCTATGGGCCCCATTGAAAAACAAATGGTGTCCCTCTTGAAAACATATGGCAGTGTTGCATGCGCTGCGGATAAGAAATGTCCACATGATTTATGTGCCATATGATTTCCCTTACAATTGCAAGAAGAACAAAAGAAAAAAATGACTCATGCTCCGCCATTGTATTGTATTTTGCTTTGATATGCAGGCGTTTCTCTTTGCAAATGAAAGAAATGTGTCATCTTTTGATATACTCCAAGCTTTCATCAAGTTGTTGGTCCCTTTGCTTTTTGCTTTTGTTTCAGTCACTGCTTCTGAAGTAGTGTGCGAGGGGCAGAGGACTTCTCCTGGGGTCTTTCTGTGTCTGACTTTGTGTCTTTGTCTTTCTCCTAATTCAAACTCTAGACCCTGGCTTCTGCCTCTCTCCCTTCAACCAAAGTTTTAGTAACAAAGATGAACCATCTCTGTATACATGTATAACCATCACCCCATTTAATATCTGTTGTACAATGTCTATGTACAGTCATTTAGAAGTTGTTCTTTAACTGTTTTTCAATCATTAATGCATTTTATTTTTTTAGCCAAGTACCCACTGACCAGTCCAAAATATTCTGTTACAATACAGCACTGCATCATCAGCATACGATTTAAAAAACTGCAACCTCTAAAGTGGAAACAAAAATGTGTACCACCCAAAATGAATGATACAGTGCGTTAAAATCATAGACTGTATAAAACATGGACTTAGTCTCGGTAATGCCATCTATTGTTAACTAAAGGGGAGTTTTGAAGCTTAATGATGGCAGTCACTATATTGAAAATACTGTTTCAACCCAACTTTCGGTCAACCTAGTAACAGGCACAAGAGGAAATAAGGCAGGCCTTAAGCCTCCTAAAACATAGCTACAGCAAATCCGCTTGCAGTCAGTCATATCCCTAATTATAAACTTTAAAATTTAAACATGGACTTCAGATACTACTTCAAGTTTTTCCCTCTGCAGAAGTTATTTCAAAACTCCTCCACTGTGAGCTGAATCAGTAATGAAAGGAGGTGGAGTACCAGAGCTTAATGGAACCCACAGTTGACTGTGCCACTGTCAGAATCCCTGTATATTCCTGGTAAACAGGAAGACCACCATGACCCTGTAAACGTAGCAAAAGCACAAATACTTGTGAGTTTTTACACCACAAATCTGTTTCTATATTATTTTTCTGTCATTCATAATTAAAACAAATATTGTTCCAGAGTGAATACTCTCATAGCCTTGTTCACGAATTACAACTTGATTCGTTCTGTTCACCAAAATATGAGCACAGCTTAATGAATGTGCCCTATAGTGCACAGGCACCGCACTAAGAATCAGTATTTGTTTATTCATTCATTCAACCTTTATTTACATCTGGAAAAATCATTAAGGTCATGCCCTCATTTTCAATGATGTCTACAGTACATCAAAACCGAATAAATATGCACAAACAATAACTACAAAGAATGGCAACAACTCAATTGAAAACAGTTACATTCAAAGGCAAAGCGTACCTGTATCTCTCATGAAAATGTTATAGTTTATTTATATACATTATCATGCCAGATACATCTAATTCAAATGTGATGTAAAGATTAATATGCAACAAGACATCTGGTATCAAGTTTAAGAGTAATTCACCTTCCCAAGAATAGAGACCATACATGGAACATGAGTTGTGTCTATTTGTATGGATGGGTTTTTTTTTTAAGACTGTAGATCTGCAGTGCATCTGGCTCACATGAATTATTTGTGTTAGCCAACAGTAATCCAAACTGTATGTGTTTGCAGGTACACTTTTGTCTGTGTGTGATCCCTCTTCACGCAACCAGCTGGCCAGAGTCTCAAACACATAGGTATCACACGGTTGGCCCTGCCAGGTGTCAGGGTGCTCGGGTGCCCAAATGGTGGGTGTCTCACCAAGACCTTTGGCTATTTGGCGCCAGATGCAACAACTAGATTAGATTATTTTAGATTAGAAAACTTTACTAATCTCCAGTGGGGAAACTCATTTGCCACCTTGTCAATTCATACAAACAACAACCATTATCAACAGTACAATTACAGTACACAACAAGTACATAAATAACAAACACCACTGAAACCATTTGAGACATCATTTACAGCCATGAGTCAGAGACACTTGAATAGTTTGTTTAGTTATTGTTCACCTCCCTTTGACTTTTCCACATATTACAGTGTAACAACCTGGAATTATTTAGGCTTTGTACAGTTTGATTACAATTATGTGCAACTTCAATTAAAGCTCTTAAATTTGCAGTTGTAGTTTAAAAAAAGTGGGGAAGTTCAGTTAAAGGGGTGTGAATACTCATGCAAGGCACTTGATTTAAAAGTGATGCTGCAAGTTTCTAAACGACACAATCATCTCAGAGCAAAATACATTTTTAATCTCCTTGAAATGTGAAAACAATTAGGGACCTTAGATCTTTAGAAAACAGTCAATTGATAGTGTCAGAGCCAGAACAGAACAGGCTGAAGCTGCTTTTAGCTACTGTGTCTTTCTGTTTTATTCCTTCATTATTGTGTATATTGTTGTTGGGTTTTTATGTTTCGTAAAGCACTTTAAAACATCTGTTTTGATAAGTGCGATATGACTGAACTTTATTATTATTATAATTTTTATTACCATGTTTATAATTATTTTGTGGCTTTTAGATTAAACCAACTGCATGATGGTCTCAGATGTGCCCTGACCCTCAGCATTTCAGAGCGGCTGTGGCTCAGTTGGTAGAGTTGGTCGTCTATTAATCGTAAGGTCGGGTGTTGCAGCCACATGTCCGATGTGTCCTTGGGCAAGACACTTAACCACAAGTTGCTGTGTGTATGAATGGATTAGTTACTTCTAATGGTCACTTTACATAGCAGACTCTGCCATCAGTGTGTGAATGGGTGTGAAAACGATGTACAAGCTCAAGTCTATCTCATGCTTCTGTTTGGTTGTAATAAATAAAGCTCCCTGCCTTTATGCAAAATGCTCTTAATAAATTCACACCACAAAGAATTGTCTTGAATAAAGAGGACAAAGAGGACATCCTCTGTGTCATATATTCTTCAAATGGTTTATTTTTAAACCTGTGGTAAGAGTGGTGGATCTCCTCTTAGAAAAACAGTTTCTCATGGTGGAGCCAGTGAGTGATGCAGCATTACGGCACCTCTCTGGTGATTTTCTATTCAAGCTGCGAGGTACATGGGTTAAAAAATGCAGGTATCCTGGCCTGCAGTGCAGTATGTGTGCTCTCTGTCTCTCTTTGCCTTCAGATGTATGTAGGTGTTAGGACTACAGTCCGTGTTTTACCATGAGCAAGCCTGACAGGTGCTTCTCCTCATTATTCAAATGGATTCTCACTAGGGTGAGAGGGTACAATAGAGGAAGTGCTGTAGTGTGTCCTGCTTTTTAAGTCATTGCATATACAGTATACAGCCTTGCATAGTGTGTATGCACAGGCCCCCACCCTGGGCATTGATGGTTACATTACACTGACATTTACAAGGAAATATCACCCTCTTATCGTCTGTATACCATCGCATTTTTCCCCATAAGCTGGACCTATTGATCTAAATATCACATCCATCCTGCTTAGTACCAAAGCTGCAGACTTTGCACGCAACAGCTCCCAAACAACGGGAGATAAATGAATGTCCATTAAGGAGGTTAGCTGGGCCTGTTTGAAGACCAAACCAGGCCAAATTGGATTCTAATAGATGTCCTTGATAGTGTAATCACTTTGACCTGCTAAGGGCCTCTTCAGTGACCGGCTGGCCAGACAGGCATCTGCGATTTGAGGTAAAATCAGTACAATTAGGATCAATCAGCATCATTGTGTGTATTTGTGGGTGTGTTAGAGAGAGAGAGAGAGAGAGAGAGAGAGAGAGAGAGAGAGAGAGAGATAGCAAATGTGACCTTCAGTGTGGAGGTGGTAAACCATGATACAGCATTATTAGGACCCTCATGGATTATTGATAATGGCATAGCAGGTGGTGCCTGCTGGCAGCAGGCTTGTTGAGATGTATTGTTCGGGCTGCCAGCACTGGGATGGACACACACTGATAATCCTAGCATTTTTACCTTTAGGGTAAGGGTAAGCATGTTAGCATTACACTGAAGAACTTAAAGCTGGATGGCAGTCTGTTTTGTTTTTTAAAGTAAAAGATTTTTAAAAAAAGAAAATACGAATCTACAGCAAGGAGATGGCTACATTAGTCTAGCAGAGAGACAGAAAGCATGGCCAAACTGCTAAATAGTCTCCATGCAAAGGTTAAAAGAAACATCTAATTTCAGAACTGAATGCAAAATAACCACTTGTTAACTTACACCAATTACAAAAATAAAACTACGATAAAACTAAGGCTGTCAAACGATTTTAATCATGTTTTATCACAGCATTTCAATAGTTAATTAAAGGTACAGTATGTAAGATTGCATGCTAATGTTTACATTAAAATATCTAACTTCAATTAAAAATGGACTAAACCCATGTTATATATATTTTTTAGTTCAGTACTTACATCACCTCAAATATTTCCAAAAGTTATCAAAGCCAGAGAAATCCGTAATTTTATAGTTGTAACGGGACGTGTCTTGTAGGCAGCTGCCATGATGAGCCGCCATGATAGACACGAAATGTTGATCGTTGTCAAGGAAACACCGGATGTTACGTCAAAGACCGCTGTATTAGCTAAGCGCTAGCTGCTACTGAAAGCTGCCGTTCTGTTGCTGTATGTGCTGCTGTGATAAAAAACTTCATGTAAATTATATTTGGATACATCGTCAGTACACATATTGTTTTTCGCAGGTCGGTTTTGCCCGTTCGTATTGATTCAACACGGAGTTCGTTCGTTTTCACGGGGGGGGGGGGGTGGTATCCCATGAGACCCTGCGAGGAGCGACGTCATCTCTTTTGTTATTGTTTTGATTGAGAGCCCCCTTGCGGCAGATTTTACATACTGTACGTTTAAGTTGTTTTATTTTTTTTATTTTTTTATTTTTTTGTACTGTCTTAATTTGAAAATATTTTACCTGCTTTTATTTTGAAATAAAGTGAGGACCTGATGGTAGATCGAAGGTTACGACATTAACTTAACTACGAAAAAAAAGCTTGTTAGAGTTAAAAAAACTAAATGTAAGCAGCTAAAAGGAACAGTTAAAGAATGAAATGTTTGATGTCATACGGTGGATATTACTTTTGACTCGTCAACTGAGCCATCTTGTTGTTCTTTTTCATCACTGTGACTACAGGGAGAAACAGCAGAGGCTTATCCATCCAGCTAAATGGACAAAATATCATGCAATTAATCGCGATTAATAAATGAATTAGTTAATTTCAGACCTTAATTGTGATTAACTAGTCAATGCTGACAAATCTAGATAAAACCCGTTTAGTTCTATATACTAATTGAGCTCTCTTGTAACCTCATATTTAACTTTAGGCTTTTTAGGTTAAATTGCCATGAATATTCTCACATAAAAATATCTCTCATCATACTTTTTCTTCTTTTTTATATCCAGGATTTACAAGCAACTTACTGTCCTATTTATTTCTTGGTTGTCTATTGTAATGCTTCATCATCCTCGGCCAACTGAGACCTCATATAAATGATTTTGTACTGGGGACTTAGTAAAACTACCTTCTTATTTTGCACCAAGTCAGGGGAAAAATATTTAAACAATCTGCAGCTTTCTGACCTAAAAGAACATTATGCTTCTCGCAGGCTTTAATTTGTTGTGTGACTTTTCTTCAACATACTTTACTTTATATCTTTATAATCGTGAAACTGTTCCACAAAAAGTATATAACCTTATAAATGAAAATCTTTCACCTCTCATGGGAACATAATAGTTTAAAATTGCAAAGCCGCAGCTATGACATGAGTAATCTGAGGATAATCAGAGGAGATAATGAATATTTGCAGAGTACATAGAAAGAACACACATATGGACAGGTGGGGTCAGGGTGTCAGCTACGTGTGGTTTAAATATGAGCCTTGTTCAAACTGAAGGCTAATAGGTTAGCAGCTCATCTGCTGTATCTGGTAAGTGAAGGCTCAACACACTCCTTTGTACAGCAGTGCAGTTAGTATCACGCAGAGAGGAGTCAGCTAAAGATCAAACTCTGCTCCAAACCGCCCACGATCGGGGCAGACAGACCATGACCGTTTCATAGTCCCTCTTTACTTACAGTATACTGGCTTACTGGTCTCTCATATCACATATGCAGTTTACATTGAAAAATAATTAACCTCTTGAAAGTCTCAATATTAAAAAAAAAAAACAGTCCATAATAAAGACATATTTAAATAAAAGTACATTTATTATTTTTAGTATGTAAAAAATCACCTTTAGCTTCTTAAATGTATCAGCTGTTGCTAGCTAGCTAATTGAGCTACAAGGGGTTGTTTCAATTGGTTTAAATATAATCCTGAATGATTGTTTTGTATTTTTTGTTTACTTCTATTTTAATGAAAGTACAGCATAGGCTACTAAAAGAGGTCTTAAATAAGAGCTTAATGGCTAAATATGCTGTGTCATGCTAACAGACTGATGCTAAAGCTGCATTTCCTCGGTTTTTGGGGGCAGAGTACTTTCAGGAAGCTTAACATTTATTTTGAACACAACACTTTAACATTATGTCATAGCTCTTAAATATTATGGTATGTTTTTGGCAAACAGTTGCAATATTCAAATCTTAAATTCCTTTTAGCTCTGTTTCTGGTACAGAAATCTCTGGCCATTTTTGCTGCTAAATGCTAAACTAATTCACTAGCTAGTTGCTATCTGAGTTATCTGCCTGCTGCTTGTAGTCGAGAAGTACTGAGATGGAGGTGAGGAGGTCATTCAGAGATAAAACCAAAGATGTAAGAGACAACATGTCACTATTGGGAAAACCCTGCTGGACTGCCTGGTCACCCTTTCATTTCATAGCTTTTAAAGGATGCTAGCATGTCACAGTATGACACAACTGCAACACACAACTCACGTATTTCATTTGCATGATGACTAAGCATTTTCTAATGCCATTTAACATTCTGTAGTTTTGCCTCTTACATGATTTATGTATATATTTTAAGCATAACCATTTATACAATACACTGATCATATTACAGCAGTTGTTGCGGCAGCTGGCAATTAATTCTATAATTACCTAACAAGAAGTTGGGGTGTTATTAAAGTAAACCAGAAGCTTGTGTTGAATTCAGTTTGAAGATATTTTACAAAGGATTATGATTCATTTATTATGCCTTTTAGTTCAGAGCAAAAGAGGGTAGACAATTCTGTGAGAGGAAGCGAGAGTGCTTGTGGTGCTATTGTTTTTTATTTAAGTAACTTGTTTGGGGAGGAACATCTTTGTTTAGCATTGTGTTTGCATACATTTGTGTCAATATTGTGACGGTCTTGCGTACTGTGTGCAGTTGGTCTTAAACAAGGACTTTTTTAATTCTACTGATGCTGCTCTCTGTTCCACTATCTCTTTTAACTATGTCTCTCTTGGCTATTACTCATTAGAAAGAGCTGCTGATCTTCTCATCACTGCTGTGTTTAATTGGCCCCAAACACCTCTTTAATGTGTCACTGGATTTCCTTTTATATTGGACCACTGGACCGGCCAGGTGAAGAACTAGCCTCAAAGAGGCAACCTAACACTTTTTGGTGCAACACAAGTTCAGGCTAAAGGTATTTAATGTTGTCATGGGTTTATTAAACGTGAAAAAATGTTCCAAAATATGCTTGTCAAACCATAGAAATGTTCTTAAGTATGTTTTTACTGTGTCTTCATTTGAGAGACTAGTTAGCAATCAACTGCAAACAACCTGATCAGTCTAAAAGAAAAAAAGAGATTCAACATTTGATTAAGGCCATCATTGTCAGAATAATTTTTATATTAGACTGTCCAATTTGCTTCAAGATTTCACCTTTTGTCTTTTAATGTGTTAGCCCAGATTGCATCCTGTCCAAAACTGGTGTCAGTAATTCAAAAAGTTTGTCTATTCAAGCTATTAATAACAGACAAAGTAATAATAGTGACGTTAATTGTTTCTTTCATATATATTTCAGTGACAGCCCAATTATTATTAAACATGAAAATAACAAAGAAACACTCATCCATTAAGGCCAGGGTTGCAGTGGCAACAGGAGAAACAGAAGTGGGCAGATGTTGTTTGAGCCTTGCAGCCCTTCTCAAAGTAACAAATGGCCTCAATTTGAAAGCAGAAGCAGGAGATTTTTCCATTTGAATCCTATTAGACCTTAGTGTCTCATTTAACACTGCTCCCCATGCAGTTATTTTCACCTTTGCTGGCAGTAGTTAAATATCTCTGGCTTTCCACTGTCTCAGCTTAACTCATACATTTGAATATATTCCATTAATAACGCAAACTTTCAATGTTTGGCAGCAGTAATTTAATTTTTTTTTTTTTTTACATACTATATTAAATTCTGTTTTACACTCTTTAATTGAGACACATGATTCTCACACACAGGCCCGACATACACACATGCACAATCATGACCTGTCGACATGCATTAGTGGAGAGATGTCAGAGCGGGGCTGCTACACACTGCTGAGCTGTTGGGGGTTAAGTGCCTTGCTAAAGGGCACCTCGGCAGTACTCAGGAAGTGACCTGGCATCTCTCCAACTACCTGACCAACTTCCTTTTTTTTTTAGTCTGCATCGAGACTTGAACCGGCGACCCTCCGGTTCGGCAACCCAAGTCCCTACAGACAGGGCTACGTCCGCCCCGAACTATCTATACTGAAGAGCATAAATGTTTAGAGTTTGAATAATCAGACCTCTTCTTAGGAAGAACTTAATCAGCGCTCTACGTAGGATTAATTCTGAATAAATATAATAAAAATATAATAAATGAATTGAAGTGAACAATTTAATTTGCACTGACAGGTAAACATAACACTTAAGTCAAGGAGCGGTTTGTTATTAATTTATTTATATAGTGCTGACAATGGAACTCAGCTAAAATAACAAACTACATCTGTTTTGGTGCACAGGGCCTTCAGAAGCTGTCTTGCTTTAAAACATTTGACAATTCTGTTGCTCAACTGAAAATAAACTTCTTCTTGCCATACTACCTCCAGAGTTCTTCAGCTCTCAACGATCGGTGTATGTCTAAAGTCTACATAGAACAAGGGAAGGTCATTCATGCTTTTCTTGTCATCTCCCTGAAGCCCTGCCTCACAGTCAAAAGTCACTCTCATGCCTCCAGCTATTTTGCGATGCATCAGCTCAGATTTGAATGGATGCCAAAGAATAGAGTCACTATGTCTCCAAATATAGCACCTCACCAGTACTTGCAAATACTTATCATGTTTTATCTTGGTCTGATGCCCAGATATGTTAAGACCTCTTGGGTCTGACCTTTTGGCCCTTGTGTCAGAGATCAGGTCAAACCCCTCAGGCAGAACCTCACCGACTGACCCTCAGTACAGACTCGAGACTGGAAGTCCCTGTACACATCTCAAGAAACCTGCCTGCGCAACCTAGATGTGCTAAATTTAGCTTTGATGCAGCTGTTTTTATCCTGACAATTTTCTAGTCAGTGCTCTTTTATGCTGGCTAATATCTAATTGCATTTTACAAATCTATTTTGTTCCCTTGTTCATTCTCTCTTGTCACTTTAATCTTCTCATTATGCATTTTATTAGGGTTATTCTTGTCTTGTATTTTCTTCTTGTAGCGCTTTGTAAACACTGTTTTTAGATTAATTATGTAACAGCAAGAACAGTCATCATCACTTGCAGCGCATTGCTGCCTGCAGAAGAAGAAGGAGGATAAAAATAATGCTATATATGATGCTCAATGGTGTACAATGAGAATGAAGAAGAGACCTCTGCAAAATAAATAAATTAACAACAATGGAAAGTAAAGGAAAGTGTAAAATAACAAACAAGTGGGTTCTGCATCGTTCACTGTATTAGCCACATCCGGAGGCTGTTTTTTCTTGGGATTAGCTTCTTTCATTTACCAACACAGCAGATATGTCAGATTTGAAGGCAGACATATACAAAACCTGCACTATAAAGGATAGTCAATAATAAGATCATGGTAATTGCTACTACCTGCAGCAGTAGATGTGGTATTGAAAAAGTGGAATATGTTAGCCGACTCCCCAGCCTGTGTTTGTTTGTATGATACACAAAAATAAAATTGCTCATAATGATAAATGTACCATAGCATTTTAAAGTGCAGGGATATTTTATGTGAGAACTGAGCACTGCCAATCCCCAGTTGTCTGCTCCTTTCTGCATAATCCCCCCTGGCCTCTTCCACGCCTCATGGGTGCTCTGCACTATGGACAGTTACCCAGCATCCCGGTCGCTGTCCAGGGTGCTGAAACATGGAGAGAGCTTCACAGCGTTGCATATTGCACAAGCAGTATAAATACTAGGTTGCTGTCCAAGGTGCTGAACTCCTGATGCAGGATGCTGGACTTTTACAATAAAACAAGACATTTTTTACGTCATATATCATTTGAGTCATTTGGGGGCAGCTGGTTATTAGCAAAGCCTTTAAAACCTAGTTACACCTAAATTGCAGATCTAGCCACACAGCAGACAAACTAAAACACAAATATCTTAGGACAGGCACATTAATGGTTATTTAGTTTGAAAATGAATTTTCTATTCACTGTCATACAATGTGCACCATGCGTTCTGTGTCCTGCCCTTTAAACTAATTCCATAGCTGTAAACTACCTATGAAAAGTCTCCAAGCGTTTTCATCGTTTGTGATTTATCCTCTGGATAATTTTTTTATTTCGTCTCCAATTTGATCCCCCCCCCCTTGCTGTGCAGAGTAATACTGTGTAGAAGGCGGGTCAGAGCGTCAGTGTGGGAGAAATCCAAGGGCCCATCATCAGTTGCGCTGAGTGAGCCGAGCTGAGAGATGCGCGTTCACTGAGCCGAGGAGAGGAAGACCGCTGCGTTTCCTCCACCGCGCCTCACTTATAATAACCTCCTCATCACCAACATGAGCATCTCACCACCCCGGGCTGACAATAAGTAAAGAAACTACGCTTTCTGGATGGATTTTTGCTCTGGATTACTATAATTTATATTTTTTACACAGGCTTTACCCGTCCGGATTCGTCTCTCTGCACGGAAAGGTAAGAACGCATTAAAACTGGGTTATTCATTTAATTAACACGTACTTTAAGCAAAAAAGGGGTTTTGTGGAGGTATTTATGCTTCAGGAATCTTAAATTCTCTGCATGAGTTTCATTTTCTGAGAATTTAACGTGGAATTTGTGACTTTAGGCTGAGGAGGGGATTTATAAGCTCAATGGGATGGTTTGGATGACGAGTTTGAAAGCTGTCGCCCGCAATTTAACCACAAAATTGCGGGCGATTTGTGGGTACACCACATCTCAAGAGACCGCGTTTATTTGTCGGTGCAGAATCTGTGACAAATATATTTGCGGTGAATGAGTAAAGAGGGATGAGATGAGAGGGAAAGTTTCAGCCCACCGAATCGTGTGTCACAGAATGGATAGCTCCGTTTATTATGTTTTATTCCAAACAGCCGAAACTGCCAGAACTTCTTACGATTTGTTCATGATTTCCCACAAATATTAACCCGACTCTGGTTCAAATTTCGCCTCGTTATTTTCAAAGCAAGGGCTCGTAAACCCTTGAGCAACAGTCAGACTGCCACCGTGCGAGGAGCAGAGGGAAAGCTGGAGCGCTGCTGGAAAATGTTGCTGCCCGCTGTTTAATTCATCGGTGCAGGGCTGCTGTGGCTCGGGTTTCTATAGCCTACGGCTTTACTATCAGTTCAGTAACTCAAATATTCTAGTAACTGATCAAAATTACCAGTGGAGTCGATAAAAACAATGATGGCTCTCATGTAGTGCGAGCGTGTCTGTGTGGGACGGAAAATCCAATGAGGATTTAAATAGAGACTAAAACAAATCATTTGATATTTCTGAAAGAACTTCATTATGTCCGATAGCCTTATTATTGACAGTCACCTTTATTTAAAAAAAAGTTAGCCTAGATAATAATGATTGTACATAGAAGTAGGCTGGCTTTTGTTTTTTCTTCAGATTTATTTTAGATAGCAAATTAAATACAATACAATACTTGAATAAAAACATCCGACTTTTGCACAGATGTTCGTTAGGTAAAGGACAGAAAGAAGAGTTTTTTTCACGTCATATCAGTCAATAGGCCTAATAAAGGTCTCCGTGTACCATATTGTGCTCAAAATCTCAAAGGACGGACCATTAAATAGAGGAACCCTCTGATTTTGTTTTGTTTGATCAAACGATGTAGAGATAGGTTGACACTGCATCTATCGACATTTCCTCACAATTAGCCTGCAGTTCACTTTTTGTTGGTGACCGCCTGGTATCTCCCTAAAGGCCCTCTGGTGGTCCCTGGACCTCACTTTGTCTAACCAGTGATAGACTAGCAGGTCCGGAAACACTCGCAGTGTAGCACCCTCTTGTCTGCTGTGACTGATGTGGGATTAAATCGTTCCTGTAGGCTACGGCTTGTGATGGACAGGGAGCACAGCGGGGGATGGAGGGGTCTCCAGTGTGTGATGGAGAGGTAGTCTATATTACAAAACATGTCAATAAATCTGCAGCTCCGAAGCTGGATGCATCAATGCATCATTTATAGCCACTGACGGTATCCCGCACGGGTCATCTCATATCCGTTTCCATTTAATAATTCAACGTGTATGTATCCCGGAAAATATGTGCTTATTCCAGCATACATATGAGTCTTTCATTTAACAAGAGCTAGCTAACGTAACTGTCTAGGGTCCATGACGAAGGCAAGGTAGGCCTACATTTACACACTGTAATGTTTGGCATTTTCTTAATTTATTAATGGAGAAAAAGCTTAATTTTAAGCTTATTCGACATGTTGCTAACTTACTTTTTTACAGTCGTCAAAATTAGAGTTTGAATGAACTTTCTTGCCCTTCAGAGTGAGGCTAAGGAAGTTTGAAGGAGTTACGAGGCGTGGGTTAGCTAAAAGACACTTTTCACAACAGGCCTTTGAGGTGAAGTGCCCGTAAAATATGTTGTATGAAACTTTACTTTTCACCACACTAGCCTAACTTAGCTTAGCCTACAGGCTAGCTAGCAGGTGGGCTGTATTGACATGAAATACTATTTTAAGGATGTGTCGGCATTTGACGAGGGTTTCAAATATTCATATAAGTTATTGAACATGAACTATCTACGAACATTATTTTAAAAGGACAGACGTTTGGGTAATAGGCTAGTGACGTTAAAAAAACCAAGCATTTCTTGACCCATCAGTTCTTTAGTTGACTGAGATAGGTGAGTAAACATGCTAGCATTGTTAGCTTCCCCTGACTCACAGGGACACCTGATGCCTCAGTTAGGCAATACACACAATAAGTTGTGTTAATTGAATTGAAGCCAGGGCCAATTTTAATAGGACTCTGGCATCTCAGGTTTCATTGCTGTATCGAGCTTGGCTTATTCAATAGACACACAGAGCACACAGCACATCTCCACAATCAGTTAGTTGGATTGACACAGCTGTGTTCAGGGTTATTTTCACCACACAGAACCTTTTAACCTCTGTGCTGTCTCACCGAGTCACTTTTAAGGCAAAGACAATGATCCAGCTAGGCAACCCAGCGCTGTCAGAGAGACATACACATGCACACGCCTGCACAGGGACACACATGAGTGCACACAATGCATTAGCATAGGTATCAGTTACTTGAATTCAATAGCTCGCCTGCTGCAGCAAGATTAACTATTCAGGGCAGGTGGTTAAAGGCCCTATTGTGTTGCATGGTTCTGTGCTTCTGTCATGATTGGACAATGCATTTGTCTGGTGCGCAGCCCACTGCCAAAACAATCGCAAGGGCAAAGGGCTTGAAGAGTACACACACATATAAGGTTTCTCCATGTGAATCATTTCTAGCCCTGCTGAGCAAATTTAAACAGAACTCAATGAGTACAGGAGTAGCAAACAAGGGCTGTTGCACTAGTTAATATTCCATTGCAGTGTCATCCAGGTTTCAGTGTTGTTAAAAGATTTGAATATGTATTCACTGGAAGAAAATGTTAATAACGGCAGGATCCGAAAAGGATGTGACACCATCCTTACATCCTTCTGAATAGCTGTTTATGATTGTAATCCCCCAAAGACATGCAAATGAGTAAGAGAGTGGCAGTGGATAATTAGTCATATTTATCAGGATCCCAGCAGGCCTAGGCAGATAGCATGGTATCGTTTGAGGCTTAACACATGTTGTGGCTCACCTCAATGGATTTTGACTCATCACACAATCAGCAAAAGCAGACTTTTACACATAAAAATAAAAGTTTTTTGTCACAATATTTTTTATTATGCAAACCACTATATGGAAATTAAATTGTTAAATTCAGGCATTAAAAAGAAGATCAATTCTTTGAGTTGATCATCTACAAATACAATAGGTAATTGGGAGATATGGCACCCTAAGTAAATTCTCTTTAAACCTTTAATAGATGATAATAGTGTTACTTAGTTGGATTGAATGGCCACATGGAGGGTTAAATCTGCATTCAGTGGCACTCTCAATATCCTCTTACAGGGTGATCTTAACTCATTGGCTTGACTTTGTTCGTCTGTAAGATGTACTCTATTCTGCATCTTTTGAAAGAAACATTTGACCGGACCTTAACTACACAAATGTATGGTAATAAAACTACACTAACCTTATAAATACTGCCTAAAATGATCTCACAGTTGAAATCAACGCCTCTTTCACACAGTGTCAATTAAAATGAAACAGCTTTCAAAACTGATGTGATTGTTGCAGAGCTCATTCATTGGATAGTTTTTGAATTTTACATATAATGTATGTATTTCTTTTTATCTCGCAGGTTTATTGTTCAATTATATGTGGACAACAACACCTGCTAAATTTATAGTGACTCCTGTGTAATCCAAATTGAATAGAAAAACACGAGTTCTTGCTTAATGTGTTTGTCCTTCTTCTTCTTTTCAGTTCTGTCGTAGCTGTTGCCGAAGTTGGAGATCTGACCATGGGGCAGGGAACTGGACCAACGATGAAGGTTATCCGCTTCAATCCAGGAAGTCGCCTCAAGGAAAAATCCAAAGATGCAGCTCTGAATCACTGACAAAACAGACAAAGGAGCACCTTCATCTTTGCACTTTCATCTGTCCACTTTGTGTGGAAATTGGATATTTTCCAGATATCTCTGCATAGCCTTGGCTAAGGAGATTCAATTTCATCCATTATCAACATTAGATCTGCTTCACAAATAAAAAAAATATGGATATTGCATTCTCCACTTGACTGTATAATTATCTATGTGGAATATAACATTCATCAGATAAATTCAGGCATCAGATGTAATTATCTCTCTGAGGATTCCCCTTTCTTACCCACCTCTGGTGCACCTGTAATTCTCCAAAATGAATCCCAACAGCATACCTGGGCATTTCCTCTTGCTGCTAAGCACCATGCTGGGCCTGAGCGTAGGCCTGGAGTTTACTGGCTCTGAAGGTCAGTGGGCTCGCTACCTGCGCTGGGACGCCAGCTCCAGAAGTGACCTGACATTTCAGTTCAAGACTTCCGAATCCGAAGGCCTGCTGCTCTACTTCGACGACGGCGGATATTGTGACTTTCTTCTTCTGACTGTATCCAAGGGTAAACTTCGGCTTCGCATCAGCATCGACTGCGCCGAGACCACCATCGCCTCGGACAAAACGGTCAACGACAGCCGTTGGCACTTTGCAGCCATCAACAGGCACAATTTGCGGACTGGCTTGGCTGTGGATGGTCAGACAAAGACTGAGGAAGTGCGGCCCCAGCGGCGGTTCATGAAGATCGTTAGTGACCTCTTCCTTGGAGGACTCCCAGGGGACATTTGCACATCAGCCATCACCCTTCCCACTGTCCGTGAGCTGCCACCATTCAAGGGAATTATCACAGACCTCAGTTATGGAAGTAAGCTACCTACGCTCATCAATAGTCAGAAAGTGCGCTTGGAAATGATGGGCCTTTGCACGGAGAACCCCTGTGAGAATGGCGGGATCTGCTCGCTGGCTGATGGAGAAAGCTACTGCGACTGCTCCAGAACTGGATACGTAGGTCGATACTGCACTGAAGGTAAGACAGCGGCCCAAGAGCTTTCTGTATCAAGCACCCAATATTGATTCAAATCTTTTGTGAAAAAAAAATTAGGGTATTCCATACTAATTGATGCCTTTACAGTTGCTCTTCTGCTTCCAGGTACAAAGTAAAAATTGTGATCCCCCTAATATTTGCTTGTTGCATCATAATGTTTAAATTACCTCATGCTGAGTAGCTTATCTCCATTAAATCAGAATATTTCTTTCCATGTTGTTGCCTTACAGCTTCTTGTAGAAAGTCTTCATATTTCATGTGGGAGTTAAATTGGAGGTGATGTGCTCAGCGTTTCCTCTTCCTTCACAGTTATTACTTTTGATGAGGAAGCGGTGGATACAGCATTAGCTGATATGACTAAAATTACAACACTCAGTTCTCTTTTTTTTTCCTGGAAATGTATTCAGCTCCTGCAAGCTGGTGCAGGGACCTGAAGGTACACACAGTGTTTGGATGAGAAACAACTTCATCTATTTTTTCCTCTGCTTCTATGCCAAGGTCATCTGTTTTTCGGGGGGGGTGGGGAGGGAGTGTAATGAGATGCAGCACTTTGACAACTTTCTATCCTATTCTATCTCCACACCTTTAGAGATGTATGCTAAGGCTTTTTCAGCTAACACGTATGTTTGCTATCAAACAGCCCTGAGGCAGTGATATAATGCAAGAGTCACCTTTATAAATTGCTTCTGGGCATTTCCTTCCTCTTAAGGAGTGACTAAAAAATGTTATTTTTCCTTGTCCACTGAACTACTTTCATTTTTTGGTATGGCTTCTGCTAGTGGAAGGCTACCTAATGTTAAGACCTACACGTTTCAAAGCCAAACCACTTCTATGGCCTTGAGAATAAAGCTGATACCAAGAATAACACAATTTCCTACTTTTTTGATTCTGCATCTTCAATGTCATAAAAGAAATGCAATAATCCAGAGATGGACACAATTCACTATAATCTCACACTCTTTTCTTCATGTGTATGGACTGTGAAAGATAACTGTGTGAATAGACCCATGTCAAATTTCCTCCACCGTTGACCTACTTCCTGTCTGTCTAAATCACGCTGACATGATTTAGGGATGACTTTATTTTGCTGAAAACCAGGGGAATGCTCACGCTCTCTGAATCTTTTGTTTGCAAGCTATTTTAAAACCACATCTAATACAGTTAAGACGTTAGAGTTTGTCACCCTAATAGCATGCATTTGGAATAAGCATTTGCAGATTTTTGTGCAGCGGCTTTGCTGTTTTCGGTTTCATAACATGTCCTATCTTTTGCTGCTCAAATGAAGCTGTTTGGAGCTTAAATCCCAAGCACTACCCTGTGGCATTGCTGCGGATAGCACGCGATGTGCTGGTTGCAGAGCAGTCAAGCGGACGGACTGGACTTGCCCCCTTTTCGCTTCAGCCTATTTGCTCATTGCCTCTGTCGAACCAGTCTATGTAGTAGTAGTAGGAGGAGGAGAACGAAGAGGTAGTCCATTTGTTTAAAAGCATCCTGAGCTGGCTAGGGGAACTCTGACATCCCTGTGTTAAAACAACCAAAATATTAAGAGTGTGCTTGTGACCCAACCAAAAAGCTTTGATGTGGAAAGAGATGGTCATAGCTGAGCCCCGGGGCAGAGCAAGTGTGATGAGTGCATCCACCACAGGCCTCTTGTTTCCCAATTTGTCCCAGGAGGTCAGCTGTAGGACAAGAACCAACCCCTGCTTACTGCAACTCTGCGTCTTTCTTCCCCACACAAACGCACACATCTTTTTGCACACCTATCCTCTATCCTCTCCTGTTTTCAAGCAATAAAAGCGCAAGGCATGAAGGGTAGCTCCCAGCTGATGTGACTGCTGCTCTTTCCTGCCTTCCCATTAACTGATGTGGCTGATTGTTGATTATGCCACTGAGACAGGAAGCCATAATTAGGAGGATAATGACAACAGAGATGGCTAATTTGCCCAGGAAAATGCCTGCACAAACACCACCGTCAATTAGAAAGTCTATCGGAAAACGAGCAAAAGATTTTTTTCCACATGTCTACAAGTGTCATAGTACTTGTTGTTCAAGCGACCCTAAAGCGCCGGATGTTTCAGAGCCGTCAGACTTTGCCATTTGGTTGCCGTTAGAGGTGAACAACTGCTTTGCACACCTGTCTTTATCTGCATACTGTTGATTATGCTCTACATTAACGAGCAATGAAAGCAATCTGTCAAACCTGTGAATATTTATACGTAACATTATCAGGCTGCGCAGGCCGGGCCTGGCATCGACGCACTCAGACACATTTGCATTTAACAGGCCTGCACACAAACACACAGACAGACACATGGAGCAACGAGGCCCCGGAGCTGCTCGTTAAAACGGGCAGATGGCTGACTGACTGAGTGGACTGGGCCTCGGAAGCATTTTGCCAGCCGTATTCCTAATGGTAGCCTGCTAGCCCACTGGCCTAGAAGTGAAATATGAGAAGTGGGCAGAATTAACATGTGAGATGAGAAATGAAAAAAAAAAAATGCAACAGAGAAGAGTCAGTGCGAAATAACTTCCCAATATTCCCACACTGTGTGCCCATTTTTGGTGTTGCATTTGTCACAGCATGGGACAGCTGGGTTAGCTCTGTGCTTGAAACATCATTGTTCCACCACAGTGATGAGCATGAGACTGTGCTGCCGTTGTCTCTCTCTCTGAGCTCTAGTGGATTTTCCCCAACTGTTCAGCTCAGCTAGCAGCTTAGCACCATAAACAGTTGGCCATAAAACACATGTTCAGTCCCTCCTCCATGTGGATGTATCAGTGACTAACTGTGTCAGGGCAATGGGCTGATATTAGACACCTCTCACTACTCGCTCTTCACGCGAGCCAACTTTGGCAGGCTGCTCTGCTGTCGTGTGCGCTGCATATAACTCTTTACTTCCTTCTGTTGAATCATCTTTAAGATCAACATGACTCTGCTCCTGTTATTAGCTGTAAAAATAGCAGTATCTTTTATCACGGTAATGATCTGGATATTGTCCCTCATTCAGTTCAATTAAATTAATGGGGGTGACATTAAGTCCCCTTGAATACCTCAGAGTTTTGCAGTGACTATGTGATATGCATAAGGTCAAGGTTATTAAGCATTCCACTGGATTGGTGAATATATAAAACAATTTCCCTTTTCCTCTGTTGCATACAAACGTTATGCATTTGAATTTAAAGAGTTTAGAGCTTTTTTTTTTGCCTATATAATTTACACTGCTTTGATGGAAAGCTAGTAATTGAAGGCTAGGGCAAGCAAACTGTTAAGCAAGTGCTAAAATGGTGCCTTCAGGCTTAGCTTTGGGGATTAATAAACAGACATGGAAAAAAATGACAGTTACAATAATCTTACTATAAAAACTAGGTCATGGGGGGAAAAAAAGGAAAAAAATGGTGCAGGGGACGCGCCTGATTCCAGTGCAGAGGGCATTCAGTGCCCGAGCTGAAAATTATGTTTGGATTTGAGTGGTGAAGCTGCTGGTAAAATAGAGCAGAGGATTACACTCGGACCACATGTCCTTCGCAGCACATTGGCTTGTTCCGGGTGCTGTCGTATCAAGAGAAAGGGTTTTAATCTACATGGGAAACTGAGCGTTTAACACGCACGCCGAGAATATGCACACTTATTGAGCGCAAGCAGAGAAAAAAACGCGTGTGTCCGCCCGTTCAAGGGTCTTTAAGTCCCATGCAGTTCTTGAGAGCTGGAGCTGTCCATCAGCTGGCCACTATCTCCCTCCCTCCCTCCCCCCCTTCCGTCGTCCTTCCCATTCCTCTTCCAATGTCACCCTTCATGTGCGGGAGGAGAAGTAGCAGCCATTTTACTCCCTAAAAAATTCACCTTGCCTTCACCAGCTCCTTCTACAGATTTTTTTTCCCTCTGCGCCTCCTCTCAAATGATATTTATGTCCTCGGCTGAGTTTGTGAAATTATACAAGGACTTAATGCTTCCAGAGAGGAAAATAAAGCATGAAAATCCTCAGCTATATCCAGTGGTGGGAAACAGGCCAGGCTTCTGTGCAGCCTGAGCAAAGATCAAGGCACAGTACTGAGTCAAATTTACACCAGATATTGTGTATTCGAGCCCACACTTAAAATGTCTAATGTGGTCCGTCTTAATTAAGATACGTTTCATTTCCTCTTGTCAGTCCTTGATGCTCTCGAGGGGCTTTGATTACAGGAATCTTTCAATATTAATTGAGGAGGTATGACGTTGCATAAGAGCTCAACACCTATCCACAGATTTACTGAGACTGGATTCACCAAGTGATCTTTCATATGCCCTAAATCAGAGTGGCATTTCTGAAACCCTGAAGGTGTCGTCCATGGGTGAGATCCTAGTGAGGATTTTTTTCCCCTGCAAGAGATGAAGCTTAAGATCTGTTTTTTTTTTGCCATACCGTACTTTGAGTTCCCACAGTGAGCATTCCCCTGAGAAACCACAAGGGGTGCATTGGATTTGAGTCAGAGTGCAGAAACGGTTTGGTGGGTGGTTAAAAAGGGCAAAAAAAAGACGGTGGAGGAGAAAGATCTGGGTCTAAGAAGGAGCATCAGGAAATCCACAAACCTCACAACACCATAAATCCTCATAGATTTATGCTCCTTTGAATGTGTGCGAGGCACTCTGTGTGATACAAGATGCAGAATATTATGTTCTCGTCAAGATATTCAGAAATGTGAAAGAGTTTGTTTTCTAAAAGGTGCAATGTCAATCTGATTCCAACAAAAGCGGGACAGATGAAATGTTAAGTGTTTCTCTCCACAGGGGTTTATACTGGTGTTTTGATCAGGCATGTCAAGGGGCAGCTCTTTGCCCCTTACATGAAAAAAAACAAAAACAATGCTTAGAAGTGTGCTCTGATTTGCATGTTAGCTCCACATGCAAACTCAACTCAAGTGTGTTGCTAATGCTGGACTTCTCTTTGCTTCTTTTTTTTGTATTCCTTTCCTGTGACACCTCCACAGCAGTCCAGAGAACACCAGGTGAGTTTTAAGAAGAGCTACCTTCAGTGACATGTTAAAAACTGTTCTGTTTACTTAAAAAAGCAGACTGTTTTAAGTTGTAAAGTCAAGCGAAAATGAAGCAGTAATCCTATAGTACAATTTAAAATGAATACTTATTGATTAAACAACCTGAAGAACTACTTTATATTCACAGTCTGTGTTGCTCTCTTTATTAGACATCTGTCTGCTACTACAGAAAGCTTTTAAATGCATTTGGGAAAGCTTTGATTTTAGTGTGACAGCCATGTTTTGTTTAACATACAAAGCATGCGTATTAACAATACAACTATAGTATTGGTGTGCTGTTGTTTTCTTACATTTTCTCTCTGTCCATGTCTGGTTTTTTCTCTTCAAGGCCTCGCACACCTGAAGGCAGAGCAAGGTACTCTGTTCTTTGTCTTTCTAGAGTTCTGTTGTTTGTACTTGTTCGCCTGGCTTGGTTTTGAGGCGTTGTGTTACGCCGCGTGCCTTCACTACCTGTCCGTGTGCATTTGTGTGTTGCAATGCTTCCGATATATCTGCAAAGAAGTGGGAGGGTTTTTTTGTGTGTAAGTGTGTGTGTGCTAAAAAGGGAGGGAGGAGGGGTGCATGGCGGCGTGGCATGTTTCTCATCTCACCTTCGCCTCTCTCTCTCTCTCTCTCTCTCTCTCTCTCTCTCTCTCTCTCTCTCTCTCTCTCTCTCTCTCTCTCTGTTGCGCTCTCCCTCTCCGTGGCTCTGTGTCTTCTCACCCTTGATTCACCCAGGTTCCTGTGTATTACATAATTGTATACTGTTCTCAGTTCCACAGCTAACATGCAGTGACACACTCCACTGTTCCTGCTCGACCTCTGCAGCGACAGCGTAGGGGAGGGGTTGGAGGTGGGGGAGAGGATGAAATCCAGGGAAGCAAGAGGGAGGATAAGAAAATCATTGGAATTAGGGGAGACAGCTTAGAGTAAGAGGGAGAGGGGTACTGGAGATAGAGACGGGGGAAGAGGAAAATAAAAAGCAAACAGTGTCATGTTAGGTAAGGTATACATGAAAGACAGAGGCGAATATTGCATCAAATTGTTTTCATATTTACATCCAGTGCCAGGGGAAGTAGATTTGGAAAGATAGAGGGGTGTAAAGGTCGGGGTTGTGTATAGAGTAAGACCTCAACTCTGCATCTAATTACTGATGCCATTACATTTAATGTTGGCAACTGAAGGTATTATATTTTCCTCACTGCAACCATGTTGTAGTTACCTAGCTAAAGTTTAGCCAATTTGCAAGAATCAAACCATACCTTGGTCACTAATTCATTCTGAAACTTAAAAACAGCCGTCAATCATGACTTTAAACAAACCACTGATTATTTAGCTCTTTTGTTTTTGTAGCATTGCATTGTCGGCCTACTTCGCAATTGCAAACTAGTCTAGAAACTGCAGTTAATTTAGAATTTTGAGGGGTTGTCATCAGCCAGAAAAGGCCAAAATGCCTCTGGATGCTACAACCAATGTGACACAGGTGTATGTGGCTCGATGGGTTGGCTATTAATGTTTGAGTATCAACGGTTTGGTGAAAGGAAGAGTCATCATTACAGAGTGGGACCTGTGTTACAGCTTGGTCACAACAGCATTCATTACGGTGAAACTTCGCACACAAAAAAACTGTGCGTCAATGTTGCCTTCAAGACTTTCCTTTTCTTCCCCTAAACAAAAAGTGAGGTCAACTTGACTCAGTGCAAAGAGGACATGCAACAAATTAAATGTAGGAATGCAACCCACCATGAAGAAGAAGAAGGTGCTTAATTTGTGAATGTGATGCTTGTTTGTGCCTCTCCCATTTCCCGCACCATTTTGCATGATTGTCAATATTTTGCATGGAAGTGTCAGTTGTCAGTGTGGAGGCTTTCTGTAGACTAACTGTAGTTATCCCCACTTTTTGCTGTCTTTCTCTGGTGTTCTGCGCGGGATGACACTCTTCCCTCTTTTATCTCTACGGACCCTTTCTCCTCTCCAAAAACTGTAGGTAGAAACAAAGGTACAGCAATCCTTTTTTCCCTACTGTACTCTTATCTGTGCTGCGAGAGCTGTGTGTGTGTGCGTGTGTCTTTGCCGTCGTTCGAGTGTGTGTTGAAAATAGCGCTTGTGCTGCCACTGGTTAATCATTCATTATGTGTGTTCATTAAATGTGTGCACATGCTCATCTGTGGGTCTGAGAGAGACGGTGAAAATCTCGGGATGCTGCCGCTAGCGAGCGAGCGAGCGCCCACATTCACTGTTGCATGAAGGGTGAGTGATTGAACAGAGAGATGAGCGGAGATGGAGAAAGATATGGTGCCAGTTCTTGAGACTATGTGATTATCACTGTTTAATATGAAATGATGAGGCTGAGGAGAGTAAGCTGGGTAATGGATTATTCAGTGCAAACAGCCAATATTAATAATTGAATGTCTATGTGAAGATGAGGCGTACATGCCTTTGTGTTTACATCAAGAGTGTGTGTTTGTGTTTGCGTGTAAGGGCTTAATTGGACGTGACATCTCTCTGTGTGATGAAAAGGACTTGATTGGTGAATGTGACCTGACATTTGGCTTCGTCTGAATGAGGTCATAGTCGTGGCTTCTGTATATTGTATCCGTGCAGAGAATATCCTCATTATTCATTTAGCAAAGCTATGTGATACACTGTGTACTTGTCTGTGTGGTCATATGTCTTATCTGTGTGTGTGTGTGTGTGTGTGTGTTCTGAGTCCTTTAGCCGCATGGAGGAAAACAGTGAATTTGATAACATGTGTTGATCGACATCAGTTTGATTGACTGAAAAGTGGCTTCAACAAGAAACTAGCTGCAATGGTGCATGTGGTGCTAATGTCCATTCATGATCATATGTCTTTCAAAAATCTGTTGATATTGAGTAAAGTAGATTGTGTGTTTTTTGATTTACCTACAGTTGTTTTAGTACGTGTAGTTTAAAGGCCTCGGACCAAGCCTTTAAAGCAGCAGCATTGGTTATCATCGAGAACTCCAGTAAACACAGGCCACTAATTCCATAATTAATTATAAAATCCACTCGTCTCCACTACTCCAAAACATTTACCTACACTGAAATGATACTTACCAACTCTGCCACTAAGAATCATGTCCTGCTAAGGGAGTGTGTTGTTAGTCAAATATATCAAATTATGAGCGATTAAACATTTTATTGCTCTATTTTTTTATGTAAAGTTAACATTATAATAAACAGCTAAGACACAAAATAAAGCAATTTCATGTAGTTGTCATTATAACAGAGTTTTGAACTTAGTTATGATACAGGTAGAAATCAAATGATATTGCTACCTGGTTTTGATACCATGGCAACAAAAAAGTCCTCAGCAACCAATATTGGGTCATTTTTTTGTTTATGCCAATTGCTTGCAAACTCTTGCACACTGTTTAAATCGTACAGTACGTTTCTATGTTGTCATCATTAATTTAACAGAGATCGTATTCTTAAAAAAAGTGTTGAAAATTCTGTCAACCTTAGTTTCATATATCCCGTATAAGGCCCCGTCTGGAGTGTTTGCATGAAGCGTTTGTTCGCTGAGAAGAAAAGCGCTACACGTACGTCCTGTCTCTTTGACAACAATGTGTTGACGATATCCGAGGTATAACCGACACGGCTCCGTTACTTTTTACTGTTTGTTTTTTATTTGAGGTCGTTTTTTACCCCAGCAGACACAGAGCAAAGAGGATGCGGGTACAAGACCCTAAAATACGGGGAATATCATACATTTTAAAAAGAGCGCCAGTGACGTCAACAGCGCCTTTCTGAAAAGTTGAAAGATTTTCAACTTGAGCACTCGGAGCGGCCGCACAAAAACGGCAGAGCGCTTGTTCAAAAGACGCTGGGCGGCTGCGCTTTTCATCCAGGCGACCGCTTTCAGCTGTAAACGCTCTCTACTCATTGAAAATTGAAAAAAGACGCTGGCGCTGAGAAAAAGACGCTAGGTGGACACAGGGCCTAAGTTTCATGTTCCGCATTTTAAGTATTTCTCTGACACTCTTTAGCAGATAAAAGGCACGAGGAGAGGCCGCAAGCTGAGCTGCAGCAATGTTAGCTTAGCAAAACAGACTTGATCCTCATATTTATGTGTCAGAATGGTACTTTGAAGTAAAAAAAAATGGTATCGGAAAATCTGTAGTGTTCAGGAATCTGAACAATTGGCTCCATATCAGACTCTGCACTGTATCCCCCTGTGGATGGGTTGAAACCAGAAACAGAGTTCCCTTACGCTTGCTTAACAACTGCAAATTAGGTAGCGAGAGGTTGAGCAGTGTGTAGTGAGGCGTCCTGCAGCGGTTCAGTTGTTTGCTCTGTTGCATAACGGAATAAGATGGACCCAGGTTGGATTATCTCCTTGTCGTGTCTGTCGGGGTTTCCTCTGGGACTTCCTGTCCAAGAACATGAAAGTCAGATGGACTGGGGTCATCCAGGAGGAGTTAGGAGGAGGAGTTCTCATAGATGTTCTGGTGAATAATTGTCTCTATGACTGTATTAACCCTCAATGATTGACCCTGTCGTCCCCTGACTCTTGAGACCCTGCAAAGGAATAATTATTTTGAGAAGATGAATATGACACTATTAGAATAGTTGATTACTGACTAATAAGTCCCTTCACAATCATTAGAGATATAAATGGTGAAGATTCTTATACACACATGTAATCATGGCCTATTGAGTATAAGGTTACATGAAGTTTTATTGAGGAATATTAGGACCGTGTTGAGTTAAATGGTCGGTACCTTACAGCAGGTCCCTATTCTATTAGATTCTCGTCTCTGCAGTATGTACTGTAAACGGCACAGCGGTCAGAGGGCACAGTAAGTGGGACACTGGGGACAACAGACTAGAGCATAGACCCTTGAGGACTGACTGGAGAGAGTGGAGGAGGGGGCTGAAAGCCAAAAGACAAAGAGAAAGATGGAAGAAAATAAGGATGAGAATGCTGCAGAAAAAGGGGCCAGGGGAGTGCGCCAGTGTGGCGAGTTCACATGTTTCCGATGAGCAATATGGAGCACCTTGTCATCTCTGGCTTTATGCCGCATGCAACCCCAGCCATCTATCCAGGAAGTTTTAGGCTTTTGATATCTGCAAAGGCCCAGATGTTGTTGGCTCAGAGATGCGACTGTTTGTGATGCATAGCTTTTGACGTTTGAGGAAACTTTTTCTAAGCCATGGCAGTGGACCAGGAAGTGTGCTCCACTTAGCAGCAATGCTCCAGATAGCAACATGCTGCATTACACCTGCAGGTGTGTAAAGTTTGTTAAGCTCCACCAAGGCCAAACATCATGTCTTATTTTGGATTTCATGAGTTGAAAATGAGTTTCAGCGGGATTTCAGATTACATTTGTGCTCACCAGGTTTCAAATTGCACAATTTCATAAGCTGAAATTTGACAGATGTAGTGAGCCTAAGTACCAATCAAAGAGCCAATTTTACGGCTGACACTGATGTGATCATACCTGGATGTGTCATGCAGATAATGAGATTTGATCACATTTAATTGCCATGGTTATTATGTGTACTGGTTTACTTAATGATGTTGGGATTGGATAACTGTATTTACTGTAATACACTAACCGTGAAAGCAGTCGAATGCATCAGCTGTTGCATGAGCAGCTTCCAGATGTGATGTGCTGGAGCCAACGGGATTCCAGATGTTATGTGATGCATCTGTATATACACCCTGAAATAACATATTGGGACAAGATGCTTTGTGTTTCTTTTCTTGAAAACATACAGTGCTCTCTTGATCTACAGTAAGTGTTTTCAAGGTTTGTATTTGCGTATTCAAAATTAACTAAAAAAACAACCTTTACTTTGCTTTCTACCATTAATACAACGTTTTTTCTTCTAAATCTAACAACCACTTGAGTCAGTCGATAGGACCTGCTAGTAAAGCTCTGATCTAGAGTAACGGCTTAGTACATTTTCTGCTTACACGGGACAAAAAAGAAAAAAATCCTGAAACACACTCTGACCACGTTGTCGAGATCATGATGGTCCATACTGCGCTCACTGACTCATGACATCATTATTTTCTCCCTCATGTCCAATCAATGATGTACTTCCAGTGGACACCTGGAGGGTGTTCATCAGTGTATGACTGTTCAGCCCAAGGTCAGAGAAGAGGCTCAACGCTTCAGCCTGCAGCTCTTGCTGCCAGCATTACCTAATGGCTTTCCTCCGAGTACAGAATCATCTATTATGTGCGTGACAAAAGCTCAATGTAGTGAGAATTTTGCTTGAATGCACACACACAATGGGGGGGGAGACGAAATATTGGTTACACCTCACAATAATGCAATCCCGAGTTAATTTAAAACCATGTTGACATGGTTTCATCAAAGTGTGAGCATTATGATTAAATGTACTACATAGTAATATATTGTACTTTACTGCAGGCTATAGGAGACAATTGCAGGATGTTTCCTGGAATTGCACTCACTCCCTGCACTTTAGATGATACAGTACTGCCAAAGTTGCTTTGGACAGAACTTGGCAATTGGGATGAGTCCACTTCAGAGAGCAGTAAGAGTGGGAGGGAGGGAGGGAGTGAGGAGTTCTGCCCGGGTCTAATCCCTCTGCATGAAGGCTTAGGACTGAGAACTTACTCTCCTCTTCTGGAGTCACTCTCCCTAATTATCCCCTCAAAGTCCCGCTGCAAAGTTCACTCAGACACGATTCTTGCTTTCCGCCTCTGTCACACCCTCTCTGTTTCTCTCCCTCCCTCTCTTGGTGTGTTATATATATATATTTTCTCTCTCTGCCTGTCACCCCTCCTCTAACTTTGACTCCATCTCTCTCAGTCTCCGTCCCTGCCTTTGTCTCACACTATTCATCTCTGTCTGCTTCTGTATTCTAGTAAGCCTTTCTCACTTTCTCTCTCCTCCTCCTCCTCTTTACTCTTTCTTCTTTTCCTCCAGTTCAAAGTACTGTGAGTATGAGTCTCTCATCACACCAAGGCTGAAGATGGGAGTGCTCTGCTGGTGCTTACTGCCCGTCCACTGATGCCGTCAGGCTTCAATGGGATTATTGTGCGGCTCTGTCCGTCCTCCCCAGTGCTTTCTAGTCAGTCCACTGGACTTTGCCAGAACTAAACCTGAGTTGTCCCAATTCATTTTTGGGAGTCTCCAGTGCTTGTCTGCATTTTCAGTCATCAGTCCACACATGCACTGTACTCTCAGCGAAAGCGATGGGTCATATATTATTTATCCCAAAAGATAAATAGACTGATTCTGTAGTGTTCTGTTTGTTCTTTTACAAAGTGAATATATGACTTGTATGTGTTAAGTGAATCACACATGATCATTTTGTGCCACCTTATTTCAAATGTCGATCTTGGGAGCCAATGTGATGAAAGGCTGCGGAGAGTCCATGTGTGTTAACGTCTTCAAATTGGCCTCAGGCATTCAGCAATGCATTTACAGCCTGCAGTGACGCATGTTTTGACACAAGTCAACTGCAGCTTGTGTGTCGTGCACTTTGGTGACTCATTTGCTAACTGGAGTTCTGTTGTTTGATTTGAAAGAACTTTTCTAACAGATATTGATTTTTGGTGATTCATGGTGTTCAGTGGTGCATGTGTAATGAATGGGTTGACAGTTCTGTCTAAAGGGAATTTTATACATCAAAGTCTTTTTGCAGGCCTTTGGGAGCAACACACCAAAAAATGAAATAAAAGTTAAATGCTCTAAAAGGAGGCTGCGCATATTTGGAAAAAATGCTTCAAGTGACTTGAACCACATTGGGCTTTAAATGAACACTACAAGACTTACAAGAAAAGAGAAAATAAGGTGATGTTTGAAAGAAGTGGCCTTAGCAGAACTCTGCCAATGATCTCTGACTCAGGCTAATCGAGAATAGATTACCGTGATTTCTGATCATAGTGCATGGTGGGTAATGTAGGAACCATATTTTAAAAAGGGCTGAAAAGGGAGATGCATAAAACAAAAAGCATGTGTGCATTGGCCTCCTTGCATGTATGATGTGCTAACAAGCAGAGGGTCCTTTCATCAGTCATTGTTCCACAGTAATACAAGTTTCAAAACACGCCACAGGATACATTGTAGTTCATTAATACATTTCAGGTTACAATTGCTGAGAAAACCCAAATCAGAGGGACATATTTTGGCCTCCATGTTGGGTTAATGCAAATTCAGTTAGATATAAAAGAAAGGAAAGGTTGAGTTCATGTCAGTTGTTAAGAATTTAGCTGCAGTTGGGAACACTTTTGGGCAGACCTCTTTCATGCATTTCAAACCTTTATGTATTCTCAAAAGGACATTGAGGTTTCCCTCATTTCCAATGCCGTTGAGATTACAAGCATATTAAAACAAGCAAAACAACAACAACAAACACTTACAAAACCAATTACAAAAACAACTGAGATCAATTAAAACACTTACAATGTGAAACAAAGTGGCTAGAAATCAAATTCCTAAACTCTGCAAGAGAGGGACAAACTCCAATCTTTAGAGTTAGCTGGAGGCCGTTCCGTGAATTTATTGCATCAAAAGAAAACGCAGATTTCCCGAGTTCAGTGAGAGCTCAATGACTTTAAAAAGCCAATCAGTAAAACTGGCCCTGTAGGTGCTCAAATTCCCCCCTAAATGTCTGTTATGTAAGGTGGAAGTTTCCGATAAGGGCCTTGAAAATGTATAAAAACCAATGCTTGTGAAGGCCAACCGACCTTTTCATACAGGACACAGTGATGAATGCCGAATCTATCACCAGTTATAAATCTGAGGGAAGATTGATAGACTAAAGACAGTGCAATTAAAAAAGTCTTAGGATAAGCAGAAATGTATTTCTTTTACATAGTCAAACTCACGTCAATGCATCCTTACCCTGCTGACCCATGATGTATGTTGCAAAATGAGGCAGTTTGTCCCCCCTTGTCCTTTGTAATGCATGTAACAGGGACAGCCACAGTGTGTCATCAGAAGTTTGGGTTTGTTTCCATCCATGCGGTGCCATGGCGTCAATCGAAACAGGTTTTCCTGTCATGTGTCAGACGTTGTATTCAGAGCCCCAGCTGGCTCTTATTGGCCTTGGCGCACATTGATAAACGGCTATTTAACGGCCAGACGCTCACCCCGAAATTGAGTTTAATTTAGCCTCTACTCATTACTGAGCCTGAAACTGCACCACAATCCTCGGGATGGATTTCAAAGTTGCCAAAAATTGAGGGCAATGGTCAAACTGATCTCAGTACCCGACCGGCTGATACACAAGAAGTCAGAAGATTCCACTCAACATGTGGGTCTCCCCCGTGAAGCCCATTTTCTCTGAAGCAAGCCAATCAGCAGGCTTGTTTTTTGTTAATCGAGGTGTCAGAGCGTGCATTTTTCAGGATTACTCCTGAAAAGTAGAGATAACAAGGGGAAAGCTTTACTAATGAGGAAAGAAGTAAGTTTCCAGTCGGTTTCATTACATCTGTTACTTGAATCTGAGGAGGTATCGATTGTCTTTTTTAATTTCCTTTACACGTTTTCCCCAATTTCTCTGCTTCTATCTATGTTCGCTCTCTTTCCTGCGTCATTTCCTTTGGTTCTGTTTTTCCCCACTCATGTTCCCTTCTGTTATTCAACGTTTTGTTTTCATTTAGATTGTATTATTCTCTGTCAAGTTTAGTTCTTCTCTTTCTTGTCCCCTTTCCCCCGAGCCATTTCCTGGATCTCTGATTCCCCCAATGACAGGCTCACAAAACAGCTGCAGAGCTAAATTGTTACGCAGACACCAACCTCGCTGCAGCCAACCTGACTTTTTTTAATTTACTCTCCCTCCTTCATGTCATTTTCACTCTCTCATGGCCTTGTGCTCTCTTTACTTCTCTCCCTCTGTTGTCTCTCTCTCTCTCTCTCTCTCTCTGTGATGCTGACCTCTGGGATCAACCGAGCAAGACTGATTCCTTCTTTTTCACGGATCACGAGTGCGTCAGTGGTTACGCAATACAGAGGGAGAGAGAAGAGGAGAGGGAGTACATGTGAATATGTAACTGACATATTCGTCCATATTTTTGTTGCATTGCTGCCTATCACCTTAAGGTTATTGCTTGTGGTTTAGTCACTTCCTCAAAACACTATTTAATACATTTGTATGAAAAATATTGAGACCATCATAACTGGCTCTGTTGCTCGCCAACATAAAATGTGAACTGTTGTATTCAAAGCAACACAAACAATATCTGTTAACGCAAAAAAGCAAAACTCAATTTTCACAGTGACTGATGCAAGATGAAACATTTCTGTTTCTGCAAAGTATTTTAGTCGGACAGTTGAATACTGTTAACACTCACAGGTCAGAAAATATACTCCCACTTGAAATAACACGTACGATAATACTTAACAAATGCATGAAGTGGATCACATGTGAAGTAGTACTAGACTGAGAGAACACATAAGCAGAAAACGGATGAACGCTGTGTATTGTTTGTGAAGAGCCTAAGACCTTAAGAGTAGGATTTATGCAAAGAACTGGGTTAAGATGTGGCTTGAAGGGCTGCATTGTGAGAGTCTAAGTATGAGCGCAGGAAGGCTTAGGAATATCTGGGAGAGCGTGTGCGCCTGTGCAGCGTGTTTGTGAGCCTGTGCAGAGGGGGTGACATGTGTAGATGTGATGGCTGCAGCCATGCATAGATGTTCACACCAGGGAGAAAGTAAACAAACATGGCAGCCTGAATGGTAAGAAATGCAGCAACCACAGTTGCAGCACACAGCCTTCATCTCTCTCCCATCTCTCTCACTCTCTCTCTCTGTGTTTTGCCCTCTCTTTCCTGTTTGTTATGTCAGCCAACATGGTTATCTTTTTTTAAGGCTCTGTTCGTCCGTCTCCTTGTTTGTCTCGTAGTTTGCCAGACAGCTCAGAAACTATGTAACAGATTTAAGGAAAACATCCTTCAACACGAATGTCGTCTCCATTTTTCAACATCTGTGAAACCCAGCAGAAAAAGTCCTTTTGATTTTTGGATTTAGATATCTTCATCCAACATGTATTTTATCTATAAAGGCCAGGGTTGCCAGATTTCGCAACGTTTCTCATGACCTTGCAAATTATTATGATTTTTTTTTTGCATATTAGGAGGTATATTATTTGATGTGTTTAAGCTTTGAGTTTTCTCGCATCCTCTGAAGGGTAATTATGGTTTATTTAAAACCATCCAATCAGAAAAACACATTGGCTATGATCTGATTGTGATGATTCAGCCACAGGGGTCAACATCTAATAACTCTGGGCTTCCATAGCAGACAGCGAAATACTTTCCTACTCTGGTCATTGTTCACAATCTGACTAGCAATTGAGATGCAAGAAATAAACGAGAGAGGACACAGTCACAGTGACCTGTTATCTACCTGTGTGGGAAAGATATACAGATAAAAGCAAAATCCTTGTCAAACATGATTACAGTATGACCCATGCATTCTACCTCTATTGCTCCAAACGTGAGCAGCTGTCCTGCTTACAACCAGAGCCTGCTTCAAATTCAAAGTCATGACTATTTGGGCAACATACCACTTTGACAACAACAAACATTAACCTGAACACACCCACTCACCTCTCCTGCAGAATCTGAATTCATTGAAAGTTGTCTATATTCAGTACCAGTCAAAAGTTTGGACACACATTTACAGTATCATCAATAATACAGTATACCATACTATTGTAATAGAGCTACTGTAAGCTGTATCTAAGGCACACCTACTTATAGAAGGGTTTTTCTTTATTTTTACTATTTTCCACATTTTACAATAATAGAAGATATAAAAACAATACAAATAAAACATTTCATTTCACTTTTGTTCCGGAAAGAAATGCATAGATACGTAGGCAACAACTTCACTATTTCTATTTCTATAAGGAACACATGTCAGACATTGAAGCATCAGCCTTTAGATCAAAATGTATATGAGACAATAACATGCGTTTTAATCAGGTGTATAGTAAAAGGTGTAAAATATAGTAAAAGTCACTTCAAGAGTTTAATAAGAGTTTGTAGTGTGACTAGCCAGTCAATATTGTAACGGTAAGCTCTCTACTAAATAATGAACCATTGACCCTGGTTTCGAAACCATTCTGTTTCCATCTTTTTCTTACTTGAAGCTGTGGCATATTTCAGAGCAAAAAAAAAAAAAAAGTGTCGCACAATAATTACAATATGTTGAAAACAGATCGCTGACATGTAGACATCCTTCCTTTTAATGTGTCATAGAAGATAATTAATCTCCATTATGACGGCTAGAGTTGTGTGTTTACTCAGTGATTCAGTTTACAGCTGTTTGGTGCTAATTCATGATTAGTTGGTAATGGGAGCCGCCTGATGGTGCACATGTATTGGGCCCTGCTTGTAAGCGTTTGCTTTCCTTTTTCTCTCCCGTCAAAGACAGACTTACCTCCTCAGCCTTCTTGTCTATGACACCTAACATAGCTTGGCAGCACTCTGAAGTCCTTTCTACATGTGTCTGTTGCGAACGTGTATCCGCGTTGAAGTGCAGCGCTCGCACAGCACGTCTACTCTAACATCCTGACATCGATGACTACCAAAAGGTTGCTGCCTCAGTTCCAAAAGCATTTCATGTAAGCTGGTGAAATGTTGACCTGTGAACTCTGATGAAGGCAGTGAGTACTTATTAAAAAAGCAAAAGAACCCGAGATAATGGGAGATGGCCGTGACTACCATTAACATTACAGGTACAAAGTAAGTGATATGAAATGTTAAAAAGGGTGAAAAGAAAGAGCCGTTCGTCAACCATCAACCGAGGGCAGACTTTTGTGAGGTGAGGAGTGAAAAGCTTTCATGGCACTCCATTTGAAGGATATAAATATTCAAAAAGCTTTCATATTACTACACGACTTTTTTATCTTTTTGGGATAACCAACGAGAAAATCAAGAGGCTGATGAGGACATGGTGGTCTTTTAGCGGGATCGCACTAAAACTGCAGAAATCACTTAAACCATATTATAATCAGACATTTTAAGGGGTTGTATAATTATTATTTTAAACATTTATATGAACCATTTCTATAACCAAACACTCCCCAGGTCATTTGCGAAAGAAAAATGTTGAGAATGCTAAAATGAAAAATTCAGGCAATTAATATTCTGCTTGCAAACAGCCATGCCCACATGGTGGTACTCTCATTTGTAGCAGAAGAGCTTCTAATTGGATGTATGATGGAGGAAACTCCAGCGGTTGTGCTGAGCAGAAAGAAATAGTCATCAGTTGATTTTTTTTTTTTTTCAAAGTGCCCTCAATTAACTGGGCAGTTGAGATGTCTAAGGCGGTAATGTGACCTAAAAAAGAGACCCAGCATATGCTTTGTTATAACCAAAATTAAAGAGAATCTCTAACCCTAACCCCTTCAGAACGAGACAAGGTAGGAGCCACGCAGCAAATGCCCTTGCTCTGCTGGAGCCATTATGCAGATGATATGCTAATGAAGTCATCCGATTTGGTTCTGCTCAGGCTGCGCTGCATCGAGGGGAGATAATCAAGCACTGATCAGCCCCCACTGCTGTTTTCACTTCTGTGTGTTTCACAGCCATGTTTGCATTTCTGTGCTGTTTCGCCTTCTTTTTTTTAAAAAAGAGATTATGTTTGGTTAACATGTTTTTCTTTATATGGGGAATGTTTGGTTCTGTTTGTTTTTAGCATGGAAAACAAAGTGGTTTCTTGTGAGCTCTATAAAGATTAAACTCTCTTTCACCGTCTGGTAGCATACGTGTAGTGCCTGCTGTGAAGGAGCTGTGCGTTTGCTTTGGGACTTTTATTAGGCTCCTCATTGTGGGACTAAATATCAATACAGCGAGATATCGTCTCCGTGACTTGTGTGAGACTATTATCCAATAGTTGCTGCCACATATCGATATTTCATTAAACAATATATCGCACGGCAAACGGATTCCCCTGCCAGTTTGACCCAGCGAATAAGTTGATAGCGGCACAGAGGAAGAAGAAGTAGACAGTGTGATATTGTTGGACTGAGGCGAAAAGAAGTGAAAAGATAAAGCGTAATTAGATAGAGTTCAAACTTCAAAAGTAATCTGCAGTTAATATTCTGACATTGTTATGTACCATAATAAAAAATGGCCTTGCATATATTGTGCTTGTATTGTATCGTAACCAAGCGTCAACATCCTGTGCAAAAAATGAAGCCAATGCGGAAGTGCAAAAATCTGCGGTTCATCGAGTGTTTGCTTGAGGCTGGCTGCAGAAGCATCAAAAGTCACATACAAACCCCATTCAAAGAGCCCGTTTTTTTACAGCAAAAAATTAACACGTTTCCATCCTGGTTCAAAAAACAAAATTGGTTTGATTAGCTCATGTCTCGATCGGCACACACTCGATCTGTTTGATTTGATGAAGGATTAGAGTTATTCATGGAAAGGCGTGAAGCTGACCTGACTGACATGTGGGAGCGGTGTAGCCGTTTGTTAGGAGGCTTAAGACACGCCTCAGTTCCAGCTCTTTGACTGTCGTTAGGTTGACTGAAAGTTAAATTGAGGCAGCAGTTCCAGTATGGCGACTGCCATCGACGGGCTTCTAAAGCAGGGGATCTCAAACTATTTTGGCTTATGGACCCCCTTTCAGAATTTTTTTTCAGCCAACTACCTCACTGTCCGGCCAAGAACATTTTTCAGGAAATAATTTGGGAAAAGAACATGAATAAATCGATGTATGTGGTCTTCATGGAACTGTTGGCTAATGTCACTCTGCAAAAGACACACAGTACCTCGGGAGACTCACAGGACATGGAGATGTATTCATCCAGATACTGACGGTGTTTTTGTAAATCTGTTTTTGTTTTCTTTTTGACCATTTCTTTGTCTTCCACTTCATTTTTCCCAACTGATTCGTTACCTTGTTTCAACCACCTGTCCATTTTTATCTTCTTGGCCACGTTCTTGTTAGCATGCAAACGTACGTGCTCGCTCGCTTAACAATTCACGTCAACAGACGGAGGCCCTCTGGCCCAAGCGGCTTTGCACATAATGCAAGCTCTATTATAAATGAATATCCTCAAGTTGGAAATTTGATGTTGCATAGAGAACATGCTGTTAATAAAGTTGTCTTTAATCAGTGTTTGGATTTTCCTAGAAATCACTATATTGGTTTGTTTGGATGCAACTTTTTTTTTTCATTTGTCACGTACCCCTTGCAGTACTCCCACGTAGGGGTACGCGTACCCCCATTTGAAAAATACTGTTCTAAAGGGTCCTGCAGTAACCAATGGGTGACATCACTCAGGCTTCATCCACTATTTTTACGATTTCCGATCACATCTTGTCGTGTCTTTCGAGTTACCCTGAGATTCCCACCCTGAGCATTATTATCATCACGTGCCCATCGTACTGTCGCAGTGATCAGTTTGATACACGTTGGCGCTACTAAAAATATTGTTTCAGCATCATTTTTCACGACTTATTTACAAGAAAAGTCACTCTGATATTACAAGAGCACTCCTTCACCAGAGAACATGACGAGCCGACTGCCGGCATCAAACCTGCAGCATTCCCATCTTTCTATTCACGGTGCTGCCTTGTAAATGATATAGACAAATAACTCTCTTGTTTTTTTAATCTCCTCATTGGTGCTGAAAATGTGCAGATTACACAAACATTTAGACATCGTCAGAAAGGTTGGGTCACATGTGAAGAACATAACTGTAACAATGCTCCAGCTGGTCTCTTCACTTCACCATGCAGATGTCAGAGTGACTCGCAGTGGACCGAACCAATTGTGTAAGATTGGGGGGGAGTTGCTTTCAAGTTGATTCTTTTCTGGCCATTATAGTTGAATTTAAGTCTTTTAACACACTTAGATCAGATTGTAAAATAAAGTCTTTGTTTTTAACTCCAGGATTTAAGCTCTCTCTGTATTCCCTCAAACAAAATAAGGGAACATGACCTCAGTGTCCTCAGTGGTAGTTGTGTCCCTGTTGCCGTCACAACAAATGTACTGAGAGGACCTCTGCTACGCTAAGTTTCTGCTTCATATTCAAACATTTATTTATCACAGCTCCGTTGTTAGAGGTGATCTAGCCGCTCCTGTCTCTTGTGTTCTCATCTTACTGTGATTCCTTTTTTCCCCCCTAGCTTCCTTCACCTGTGTTGTTCCACCCCTTTTTGTTTCTCCACATCCATCCTCTCTTTCATCCCTTTGTCCTTCCTCTCCAGCTCACCCTCTTGTCATTCTTTTAATCTCACCCATTAGTCACACATTTGCCTCCCCCACTTCTCGTATTTGGCTATCAGACAGTCATCAGTTCACTTTATATTTTTCCTCCCTTCACATCTCTCGCTCTCACTTCATCCCCTCCTTTGTAAGATCAGAAAAAAGTGACTTTTTTCTTTCATGATTAACTCAGCCCCCCCCCCCCCCCCCCCCATCTCTTCCTTGATATCTTGCTCCCTTCAATTTTTTCCAGTTCATTTAAAGTTCAGAGCTGTTTGCAACACTCCCTTTCCTTAACCTCCATTTGTATCTGTGTCCCCTATTCCAGTGCGCCACCTGTTCCCAATCCACTCTGGTCCTGGCCCTGACCCTCCCTGAAGCCTTAAATAAACAAAAAAAACATCTCTTTGCTTTTCTCGTTTTTTTGGAATCTGAGTGAAGCTGAGCAGCAAATGGATTCAACTTGCATGTTCTTATAGTGAAATCTCAAAGCATCTCAGCACACCCATTAACCCCTATTGCTTCTGCGCCTGATTGGGGGTCCTCTGAGAGACTCACACAGGCGTTTGATAGCGTTTGATCATCATCTTCCCTTTCATTGGGGGTGCATGTGTGTACGTGTGCGATGCTCAGATTAACACATCCTATTGATCTCCACTGCCCCGTGCCTGCACAGTCTGACAGATCTGCACAAAGCAATAATTAGTCGTGTAATTGGCTGATCACTTGCACCCAAATCTGCTGAGCCAGCACACTTCTGTTGCTGCAGCGTGTTTTTGACCCTACAGTAGATTTTGACAGGCGCAAGTCTTTGTGAGCGTCTTTTTATGTGCAAGATGACGCACGGGGAATTAGTGATTATGAACTTAGTGCTTGATCACACTTGATTAGATTCATTAAAGCACAGTTAGAGGGCTTGATTAATGAAACCTCATAATGATTTGTGTATTCTAGGAGGAGGTTGCATGTTTCACATACAGTTGTCATGTTGCTTCAGGATAAATAAAAAAAAGAAGACAGCTTTCAGTAGGCTTTTATCCACAAGATATCCTGTTTAATGCCTGGCTCAAGGGTATTTTTATACCACAACTGTTAAAGAAGAGAACAAAAACACATCTGTCTTTTGCATGCTCACCCTATTAGCAACTAACGACTATCAGCAAATGCTGCATCTTAAATTTGAGAGCCCTTATGTTTTATTTTGTGACAAATTGGCTGCTGACCTTTGAGGAGCCGATCGGTGACATTTAGCTTGAATGAAAGTGTGTGTTTTACTGAGCTGCATATAACAGGAGTTAGTCTGGCTGTTCATATGTATAGTCAAAAAAAAGTGAAACTATGACCAGCTGGCCTTTTCTTACTTTTTCTTTTTTGAATCCACCATTTTAAAGGTACTTTTTAAAATCAACACATATGGCGTATGGGTGGCAGTGTTTGCCTTGTATGTTCACCAGGGGCGCGTCCAGACCGGTGGCCAGGGGGTGGCATGGGCCACCCTTGAAACCTTATTGGCCACCCAAGGTGCCACCCCAAAAGCCTTAGCTATTATTGGGTATTCACCCTGCCATAGGTTGGATTCATGTTGAAATCCACCACTCAGGCTTTGTTGCAACAAGCTGCTTATAGTTTTCAGTGTGCAGAGTGTGACTGCACTTTAAAATTCTTTAAATTGTGACTTCAGACGTACATATTGTTTTGAGTCCTTGAAGAATTAAGCTAAGAAGATGTATATGTTGCTATTATCTTGTGTTACTTAAAGGTCGATGTGATTGGTGAAGACAGAAGGGGTAAATAAATGCTGAGATAATGTTGGGCCACCCCAGTCCAAAAAGTCTGGACACACCCCTGCTGTTCACCCTGTGGCCAAATGTTGATGCTTTACAATGACATTTTTTTAATGCAAAATGTCTTACATTGTGAGTATGTTAGCATGTTAACCTTAACATTTAGATAGTGTTGTAGTCAAGACCACACTAACCGAGACCAAGTCATACCCGAGACCAGAGTGCACCGAGACAAGACCGAGACATTTAGGGACGGAGACAGAGTCAAGACCAAGACCATAAATAAATCAATGATAAATCCTCATCTTGTGTGCAGCGAGCTTGTTGCTCACTTAGACCGTAACACCGGGGTAAGGTTGAGGCTGTAACCGGGGGATAAAAATCTAACTGCAAATGAATTAAAGTTATTTGTTCTTTTAGAAAGAGGCGTTTTCCTTCTTATCACAGTGATGACGTGGAAAAATAACCTGTAAGTGGTGGTCTTGACCGGTTGAGCCCACCTAGTCCGAGACTGAGACAAGGCCGAGTAAAAATGCTTTCGATTCCGAGACTGAGACCTTCAAAAAGTGGTGTCCAAACCGGTCTTGAGACCAAGACCGATTTCAAGTAATACAACACTAGTTCAAACCACTTAGTGAGTTAACCAAAGAAGCCATCACCATGAAGTGTTTTCACACCTCTGTGATTGTTGTGCTTCTCTTACATGCTACATTAAAGTAGCGAACATGATAAACAATATGCTAAATATGAACATTTGACTTTTGTTTTGGTTTGGTAAGCTTTAAGAACAAGGTTCTGTTTCAGAAAAGCCGCACAAAGACAAAGTAATTGCTCTTATTTTTTTAGTATTTGAAGTAATTTAGCCTCTTTTACTTGATAAAAGTACGTCAACACAGCCACTAACACCATGACCAATGTTGCTACCGTCACCTTTGGGTGGTATGGACTCCTACTTTACCTTCCTGATGGTTTTATGCCAATACATTTAACGATGAATGTAAAAGTCTTTAGTTTATGAGTGAGTGTGTAAACCGGAGCCACTGACGGCTCATTCTTGTGAGTAATCAATAACTCGTTCAAGCATGACACCATCACTATGCACCCAAGCATCAAGTGGAGCAGAGGGACGATGGGAGCTGCAGGCGTGTGCTTTGTTAAGGGTTAAGTTGTGTGTCCAGAGAGAGAGAGAGATGAGAGAACTAAAAGTAGGTGATGGACGTCGTAAAGGGGGAACACTTTCCTCACACAGTACCTCATAAGCCCAGTGGGTGAGGGAGATTGGAGGACAGCTCTGACCTTCTGCTGACCTGTGCTGTGAAACGATCACACCAGTCAATGACACATCCATGTGCGCAGACGTGTGAACTTGTCAAAGTATGATCATCTGTGACCTTGAACACGTTCGGCAGGAGATGGGTGCGTCTTCTTATGTCTGCGTGTGTGTGTGTGTGTGTGTGAGTGAGTGCCTCGCTGAATTATAGAGTATGTTTGCTTTTTAACAGATCAGCAGAAGAGGTGATGCCACAGTCAATGTCACAGCCTTCATGCATAATTGCTCCACTTTGTCATTGCCAAGGGCCGGAGCAAAGCCACATCTGATTGCTTCCCCCCGTTTCTCCTTCACTCTCTTGTCTTTTCCTCTCTCCCATTCAGTCCTTATTCTCATTAGACTCATTAACTTATCCTGCAGAGACAGACAGAGCGAGACAGACAAAGCACTCGGAATATACTGGAGGTAACCAGAGCGGTCTAAAGAAGATTTGCGTTATAGCTTTTTTTTTTTTTACCTCACAATATAGCCGATGAGCCACAGATAGAGATACATCACGGTGTAAACCAAGAATAGCTGTTCCAGTTAAGTGAGGCCTCTCGTAAAAGGGTAATGTATGACAGCATGTCTGCGACAACAGACCTGTGTTACCGCGTGTGGGAGCGTACTCGAGCGTCACTGTGTGTGTTGTGATGGTGGTAAGAAGATACTGAGCAGTAGAAAGCTCACCTTATCTGCTGTGCTGAGAGGTCAACCTATTTGGCTCTAACTCACTGTCCGCCGCTGCTGAAAAATTAATTACAAAATACAGTTTAGAGAGCTGCCACTTTCTGGACGGACATTTATGGACGAGTGCTTCTATCTGTAATGTCCCCTCATTAATGATGTGTTCTTTCCCTTGAGATTACTGGTGGTGTTTTCTTTTGTTTTTTTGTGTGTCAATGTACGTGCGTGATGGCTTGCGCACGTGTATCTGCGTGCCGTCATGACCCAGTGCCGGCAGTGAGTGAAGTTGGACCGTCTCATGGTTAAATGATGGGCCCCTTTCGGGCACTCACAGGGCTTTGAAACACTAAGTAATTGGTTTTTCTTGGCAGAATGGGGCCACAGTTGTAGCTCAGGGCCACTGTGAACTCCACTCCGGCTCAGGACACTAGCCTCCTAAACCTTTGGGTAGAGTCTCGCTAAACTAAAGAAAGAGAAAAATGGAAATGTTCAGCCCATATATTTGCTCTGAACATGAAGAAGAAGAAAAAAACTGTGAATGTAGGGATGCGTTAGTCAGAATGATGGTGTAAAGAGTCTTTGCTGAGTCAAATCAGCACATAAAATCAATTAGCAATCTACAATCGACTACGGAACTGATTCCTCAAGGTCAGTCTCCGAAAGCAGCTTGGTGCTGATAATATTTTTGGATATTCATCCAAGGGCGTTTTACCAATTGGGGATTCTGAGGACACGATGTCCTCACCTTCCAGAGTTTTATTTTTGTCCCCATCACTTGGCAAAGCAAAGTTCAGTTTGGTTTATCTTCTAATAAATCCGACAAAGTTGTCTAAACAGAGTTTACTGAGTGACAGTCTGTCCCGATGTCACAACCAAGTACAAGACTTTTTGGGTGTTTTTCCTCTCAGGCATCAAGACATGACTCAGGGCTGGGCTTTATGGGGGGGAAACTTGATTAATGTCCGTGTGATATTTTTATCACAATGTATTATTTCATAAGCCTGCCTTTTTTAAGAGTATCTTTATAATGACACAGGCCTGAAGAAACCAGATAGTTCATTAGTAGTGGTCGGCTGTGGATCAGTCGGTAGAGTCAATCGTCTCTCAACCGGAAGGTCGAAGATCCCCAGCTCCTGCAGGAACATGTCTGATGGGTCCTTGTGCAAGATACTAAACCCCAAGTTGCTCCTGCTGCTTCGCCGGCGGCTTATAAATGCATGCCTGAGGCTCGTGCAAGGTACCCGAGCATGGTACATATGCGTCACACTCATTGAAAGAACCGGACTTTGATGTCAAGCGTACATGGATCCAGGCCCAGGTCCCTCCAACCTTAGTTCAGTATGTTCAGGCAGCTCCAGAATCTATTACACATTTCTGAGATTGTATAATTTTTAGAGTAAATAAAATCAAAATCAAACCTTCACTTCCAAAACAGATGGTCCTGAATGGTCGATGACTGTCAGCAATTGTCATTTAGCCTGCAGACACTACTCAGGGCTGAAAAATAAATAAGATCAGAGATAAAAAATCAATTCATGGTGCGTCTGTTGAGCTCAGTTACTCCAGACGGCGCCCCCATACAGTCCTGGTTGAACTGGTCGGAGGCTTGACTCCTGATACTGACACTGTTTGGTGCATGTCATCCCCAATTCTCTATCCCCACATTTCCTGTATCTCTAAAACCTCCCAATAATATTACAGTAAAAAAAAGATTTCATGCATTATTTAATATTTAATATTCCCATTCAAAAAGCTGCATACAGAGAACCATTGCAGCGACTTTTTGTTGTAAAAATGAAAGTATGCACATTATATGCAAATACTGGGTCACTATTGAAAACAGTGCAAGTTTTATTTATTTGCGCATTGCCTTCCTTTTTTTTCTGATTTCAATGATTATAAAGCATTTGTTTTATTGGAGTATCTGTCTGACTGTAAAGCAAACGTTCACCCCTACATTGAGCCTCATGTTTGATGAACAAATGTGAAAGATATATGGTTTCTAGTACCTGTGTGCCTCACAGCTGCAGGAGAGTTGGACTTTACTATGATAAATGTGTGAGTATGCACCCTGAAGTAGTGTCAAGAAAATCATTCAGGCTTAGATGCACATGCGGTGACGGGAATCCAGACACATACAGGGTTAAAACTGCTCCATCACTCATTGTTTGTCCCTGAAAAGTCTCAGTCCAGCCGTTCCCCCTGATAAACACACATTTGTACTGTACTCACATACCCAGGCCTCCCAGCTGATAAATAACTCATTCTTATATATGTGTGTGTGTGTGTGTGTGTGTGTGTGTGTGTGTGTGTGTGTGTGTGTATGTGTAAACATACATTTTCATATGTGTGTGTTTGTGTGCAGCCACAGAGGAAAACGCTGTTTCCTGTGGAGGCTCGGCCGGCCTCGGGCAAAGGAAAAGCTTTATATACATTGGCCTACATGCCTTTTCCTCTTCTGGGAGTCAAGAGCTCATTTGTGAGACTGATAGTTGATCGTTTTGGGGGGAAAGATGTGGCTACACTGTATGACTTTCTTCTTTTGTAATGTAATCATCTTGATTGTTTTTGTCTTTCTATTATGCCTCTTCTGCTCCCACATCTGTGCATTTTTTCCTGCACTGCTAATGGATTCCATATCTTTCATTTCGTCATATTAGGCAGCGTTGTCTGCATTCGACTTCACTTATCCACATATTCTGCAAAAACCTCTCTATTGTATTGTGTAGCTAATGTTGAACAAAGCTGAAACAACAGTTGAAGTCTTTGCCATCTGTTGCATAAAGAAATAGAGAATGTAGTGGTTTGTTTACAAGCAGCTCCCGCTCTGATTGAACTGCAGTGCAGCAGAGACTTCTACTCTGGTTTCATCTGTTTTACTGTTTTCACTGATACAATTATTGGGCATGTAACTTAAAAAAATTACCCTTGTTGACTGAGTTATTTGTTTGCCTTATAGTCTTAGTATGTATGCTATTCTGTGACTTCTAAACCTATTGTGAGGGTTCAAAAGGGTCTAAAGTTGAAAAAGGGCAGGTCATTTTATTGTTCATCCTATAGCTGAATTTTAATTCTGAACCTTAAAAATGATCCTTTCCCAGTATTCTAATGTTCTTGCTGTCACACATGCAGCCTGTGTTGGGATGTAACTGGTGGTGGCTGTGGTTCAGTGGAGAGTCGGTCCTCTCTCACCCGGAAGGTCGGGGGGTTCGATCCCCAGCTCCTGCAGCCACATGTCTGATGTGTCCTTGGGCAAGACACTTAACCCCAAGTTGCTCCCGCTGCTTCATCAGTGGTTTGTGAATGTGTATGGATGGGATTAGTTACTTCTGATGGTCACTTTACATTGCAGCCTCTACCATCAGTGTGTGAACGTGTAGGTGTGACCTGCGGTGTAAAAACGCTTAGAGTAGTCAGAAGACTAGAAAAGTGCTAAACAAGCTAAAGTCCATTTACCATTAAACCCCCTCTACACAATTGATATTTTTTAATTTTATCAGCATAATTTCCGACGCCCAAATTGCATCATCCGCAGTCCAAACATGACCTTCCAGGATTTCTATGTGTGAATGTATCCCTGCCACATCGTTGCCACAACTAACCATGATGCACGTGTTACAGAAAACAACCAAGAGATAGCGATCACTAGTGAAGATGTCTCTACGACTTCCACCTGTTAAAAAAAGAGGATGAAGAGGATATCACCTCTGCTTTTAGCCCAGACACTACCATTTGAGCTGAGAGACTCTTTTTTAAATAATAATGAGAGAGTGTCTGTGCCTCTGCCTAAAGCCCTGGCTAATGAGTATGTTTCATGGCTGTGTTTATGTGAGAAGATGTTGATATAGCAGGCCCTGCTTTAATGTAAATGAATTAGATTCATAAAGGGCCAGTCGATGGACTGCATAGGGGCTTAACCATTTCTCTAGGCAGCCTGTATTAAAATATAAGAAGTTTTAAGTTACTCAGCAAGATTCTTCAAAGTGGACGACAAGTTGTTCCTTTAAGTCATCTTTAAAATCTTAAACAGCACGGCACCTCGACCTCAGTGCCCTCAGTTACCTCAGGCACTGACTACATTTGGACACAAAAGGTGGTGACATCAAGCTTTGTGAAGTCTCCTCTCTGAAGGGTTCAGTACCTTTCCTGTGTGACTTTCAGGGCTCGTGTGCTGATGAGACCTCATTTTGAAACATTCTTTGTAAGACATTAGAGGGCTTTTCAAATGCCTTCAGCCTTTTATATGACTAAAACGTTCTGGTTTGAACTGAAGCAGCATACATCCAACCAAAGATTGTTATTGAATCAAAACATATAACTACATGTCTCTTCCTCTTCATTGTCAGTGCTATTTAGTAAAGTGAAAAGGTTGAAGGTCTTGCATTTATGTGTGCTTTACCAACATTTTTGGGGGGTTTGAAAGCCATCTAGAGGTGCACATATTAAACCAAGAATAACTCAAAGCTCTTAAAGACACTAATGCATCCTGGTTGGAACTGACCTATCATGCTCTTTCTGTCCCCTCTGCGCCCTCACATGCTTCAGGTAAAATATCTGCAAAACAATGTCCTGCAAGCAACAACTGATATAACCACTCTGTGAAGCCATGGATGGATTTGGTACATTTTTTGGAGAGATGACCCCTGGATCCTTTCATTTCTGGTAACAATGTTGAAGCTGTGCTTTCCCTGGGTGTGAGTTTTGTGAACATCCTTGTTTTTCCACTGTGGATATAAATATAAGGCCACAGGCAGTGTATGAGACAATGCTGTCAGTTCATAGTGACAGCTGTCAGATGTCCCCCTATAGAGCTGGAGAAGGAGGAGGAGAGGGAGAGCTTCTGCAACGAGCCAGCTGGGTGTAATGCATGTGGAATATGTGTTTTTAATACAGTTGTAGATACAAACAGGATACAAATCATGAGGCGTTTATCGTCTAACACAGGGGGTCCCAAACGTTTCCACCCCCAAAATAAGGTTCTAGAGACTGGGGACCCCCACTGTGCCTGGAGGTGGTTAGAACATTTACGTTTGTGCACTAATAGGTCTCTCCAAACACTGGCATTAGAACAACTTATAAGAACACAACACAGCCTCAACACTGATATTATTTTAATCATTTATTGTAACTTGAAAAGAAAAATCCTGCACACTACTCTTGCTAAATATCGCCAATTTATTCGAAAAAATCTCAACGTTTCAGTCCCTCTGTACCTTTGTCAAGTGCGTTCTCAAACAATTCCCCTCCATGATCTTAAGTACACAAAGCTCCACCTGCTGTGTGTGGAACATTTCGTCTAATTACAAGTGTATTCTTATTGTAAGAAATCTCTTTAACTACTGTTTTTGTATTGTCACAATAATGGGTTAAATATGCAATTTTAAGTCATTTTTCATTTTTATATGTATTTGGAAGGAATCTCGCGACCCCCCCTCTCAGTGTCTTGTGACCCCCTTGGGGGTCCCGACCCCCATTTTGGGAACCAGTGGTCTAACATACAATGAGGAGGAAAGCTCAACGACATTTCCTTTGTAATGTAAAAATCAAGTTTAAACTTTATCTCTTTATTTACGTCTACGAAACACTTCAAGAACTCCACACATGGCATTCCAAGATATTCCAAGGTCTTACATTTGAAGACACACATTATCAGCATTGTTTTATGCTTTGGGTCAAATTCAGGGATTCACTAAAAACACTAACATAATAATAATAATAATAATAATAATAATAATAATAATAATAATAATAATAAAGGTTTTTATTACAGGAGAGAAACTTGAAATATTTGCAGATAATCCTTTGTCAGCATATTTAGATTTGTAATAATATTCAAGACTTAAAACAAATGCATGCATACGAAATAAATATGAATTTGTGCATTTACTTTGAATGTTTTTTCATGTCACTTTCTTGAACATCAGCTGCTATTTGTCTTCTAGATAACTCTTAAATTTAGTTCAAACTACATTTCACGAGACATTCACATATTCGTCCTGATTTGAGCACAGTACAGTTATCTTTACATATTCCTTCCAGAAGTGCAGCACATCATGTTTTAAAATGCTACATTGGTATTTTTATTTCCTCCCCCCTTCACTCCGACTGTCCCTCCATAGCGGCCTCTCTTTTCCCCAGTCGTCCGCTGTGTGCCTGGTTGTAATTGAGTCATTTTCTCCTTGTTCGACTGTCTCCGGCAGGCAGCTGCATCAAGGTGACCTCGCGCTATTGTTCGGGCCTCTGTGTTTTTGTCTCGCTAGCTCGCCAACATAATCACTGCCTTTCAAGCTTTGTTATGGGTCAGCTGTGGCTGTGACACATTATTTCTGACCATGGAAACCTCGCGCTTCATGGTTGGAAATGTCAGCAAAGAGGCAGTAAGGTATAGCAGCGAATGTAGTGATGTAATACTGCAGTCAACCCTTTCCCTCTCTTATGCCCCCCCTCAGAGCACGCTCTCCGTTTCTGATTCTGGGCTCTTTCTGCTCAGCATCCCCCTTCATGAAAACAGCCGCAGGGTGAACGGGGATCTGTTGGGAGTTGGATCTCCTTTCCCCTCGTCTCCTTTCCTCTCCTTGGAGCGTAGTTGCTCAGAGGAATAATCTCTATCTGTTTAAAGCACTAATCCATCTGTCAATCCCTGTCTATTATTTGTAGCATTAGGCTGGGCAGTCAGGGTAATTACATTGATTTGACTTTTATTTAACCTTTATTTAGCCACATGACACTTCAAAACAAAGTTTCAATGACATAACTTCAAATTCAAACCGTATATGGGCTGCACAGGAGTTTTGGAGCTTAAAGCTGCAATCTTTTTTTGACAAAACTGTGTCGTAGCTGACATCTTTCTGCCTTTTTTTATGACTAAGTATGCCTTAATTCCACATCCTTAATGTCAACGTTTTTTTCCCTGGGTGTAATCATGTTGTTAGAGGAAAGAGGACACGAAAAGCTTATAGTAAGATTGCTTGTTTGTGAGGAGGACAGATCGTTATCCTTCTATCGAGTGTCGCCATGATCCTAAGGAGATCAAGCTGTCAAAACAAGCTGACGTGTCAATACACATGGCCAGGAAGAAGACAGGTAACGGTGGTGATGTAATGGTAGCATAGTTGGCGTCATCTAAGTCCTTACATAGGTTGTCATCATAGGAAACAGAATTGTTCTGGTTTTTGTCTTAGTTTGTGTTTATCTTGGACCTCACTGGATAAAGCAGTAGGTCTTATCACTTGGCTGATTTGTTTTGAACATGTGTAAGAGGTGTGTTTGCTGGTAAAACATGTCAAAAGAATGATTGTCAGTGAATATTGTCTGATGAAAATATAATCTAAAGCCATTTCAGCAGTGTGTTGATTGCCTCGTCTGACATGTTCCCAGGTGACTAATCTACCTGTCAGTTAAACGGAAATTTAAGTTCAGAGAACCAACTTGGCCAAAAGTAAGATAACTGTCAAATCTAGCACAATTTTTAAAAATTGTCTGCGGGTAAACGATGTCATTTGGTTTGCCGAGTGTGGCTAGTGCTGACAGTGGTAGCACCGCCAGCCTTCAGTCCTTTTTGCAGGATCACATCCCTGTGCTAAATGCTGTACATTTTGTATCTATATTCATGCTGCTTCTACAAGATGCTATCAGGCAACTGTGCTTGTTTACATCTAGGTAGTAGAGGCCTATGAACCAGAACGTCAAACAATCCAAGGCTACAGCCCCGACTAGTGGCTGGTGGCTGCTTTGCGTTTGACCCGGCATCGAGGGCCAACATATACAAATATGAATAATTAGTTTAACCAACTATTAATTCTGCTGCGGACTAGTTTTTGTTTATTTATTTAACCCACATTTATCCAGGTTAGTCCCATTGAGACCAGGGATCATTTTTTAAAAGAAGACCTGGCAAAGAACAGCAGAAACACACAGTTTCAACAACAAAAACACTCGAGGGGGAGTTAGCCAGGGTGATGAGTTGAGCAGTTTGGTGGGCTAAAAAACCTCCACATCCCAAGTTACAAGCATTAAAAAACTTCTAGTTGGATTAAAGACCACTTCCTGGCTGATGGTCTAGTTTGCTTGTTGATTCAATAAAGTCATCAGTTTGATTTTCAGTACGACATTTCAATCACACATTGACTTTGAATCATAAGAGCTGAAGTTAGAATACTTCCCTGTTTCTAAATGAGAGGTTAAAGGCAGCATTGTACAAAGGTGAGAGTCTTTTAGAGCAGCAGAGATAAACGTTTATACAGCTATAGTAAAGAAAAATATCTCTTTGACACTTTAAGTCCTACCATTAAATATTTATCTCTCGTATAAAAGCAGACTAATTTGTTTTAACAGCATAATGCAGTTGTTAGCAGATAAATTGTCTACTTATGTATTTGTCACCATTAAATGAATGCTCTAGGCGCCCATAACTTGACGCTGCTGAATAATTAATTACAATGTATTAAAACTGAGTTGCATGTAGAATAAACCTCAACACACTTAACCAATGACTTAGTGTTATCAATGCATAGAAGGGTTAAAGCAAAAAAAGTCTCCGTCAAATCTCTCTATTTATTTGATACTGTCGGTTGCAGGGTCCATCATCTCTGAGCTAGATTTAAATGGCGATCCCAGGCATGTTGTAGAGGACACATCTTCACAGAGGAATTTCTTTCGTTGATCTATATAGAGGAGCAGCTGCTCAACATGAGTCTCCAGCCGTCATAGTAACGCAGGGTTCCTGGTTAAGTGTAGGTTGTTCCACCAGTCACCACAGGTGTTGCCAGACTAACCAATGTAGCCAATTAGCAATCCATCCATCCTAGAGCCAATCCCAGCCGTCATCGGATGATGGGGTACACCCTGGACAGGTCGCCAATCAGTCACAGGGCTGACGTATAGAGACAAACAACCAGTCACACTTCCTATAAGTAATTCATAGTCATCAATTCATCAAGGAACATGCCTTACAGGCTGTGGGAGAGAAGCCAGAGTACTCACACACACAGAGAGACCATGTTAGCTACAAACAGAAAGAACCCAGTTCACCCTGAATCTTTGTTGTTGTGAGGTGCCAGCCACTGGCAAACTGTTCCAGTTTTTTGCAGCCTGCAAATTAGCCAATAAACAGAGCATTAAGGAGTATAACTCATTGTTTGGGTTTGATAGGTTAATGCAGACAACCTTATTCCATAGAAACTGATATAAAAAAATGTTTCATTGTCACTTTAATAAGTCTCGTTTCTTGTGTTATTATTCTAAAGTCATGTTACATTGACCTCACTTTCTGCAGATGCCTGTGAATCGTGAACGTTATAACTGAAGATGTTTTAAAGCTTGGCCTTCATGTTAATTTGCCCTGCAGATCATTTGTATGCAAAAAATGTTCGCTTTGTGTTAAAGCTGCACTTCAGCTGAACAGTCTCAGCCGTCCTGACCTGCAGTCAGGGTTCCCCTCTGATCACAAACGACACACAAACTCCTTTTTTTTACTGTCTCTATAAGCTGTCGGCTACATCAGATTAACCTCGGTAAAACAATCTGTTTCGGTTCGTACAAAGACCGCCGCGCCCACGGCTATATATGTTTGATTTTGACCTAGAAAGTCATTCATAGCTCCGAGGTTGAAAATAGCTTTGGGGTTAAGAGCCATACAGTCGCTGTAATTTAACAGTAGTTGGGTGGAAGAGATGCAGAAATGAATTGTTATTAATGGTCTGTGTATGTGTTGAATGTATGCCTTGCTTGATAGAGAGATGCTTTATTAATCCTTCACATGGAATTTTACCATCAAGAACATTAAACGCAAACTATAAAAACATGTAAACAAAAAGAGGCACAAAGACACTTAACTAAGTCTTTATAACATGATAAAACTTGAAAATTAGCAACATTTTCTTTTAAAGAAAGGGCAGTGGGTAGCTAGCTTGAGCTTCATGTGACTGCTCCAAAATGGTGTGAAAGCACGGCCGTTCAACCGCTAAAATGCTGGCTTGTTCTAGTTTTTCTTGTTTATTGCGATAAATTCAAACTTTTGCAGTGTATTTTTTGCAAATGGTCAATTCGCAACAACCATAACATTTTGACTTATTGTGCAGCCCGAATATAAACTGTATAAACACAAGAATACACAACTGTTTCACTTACACAAGTACAAATGCTTTCGTTGCACGTTAATCATTCTGATGTCAGGAGGTACAATACGATTTCCTGTAGTGTTCAGTCCAACATCTCTTTGGGATCTGCAACTGAACATGCTCTGCTGAAGCTCCTGTTAGAGGAAACGATGGGACCGATCCGATCTTATATCAGTATCGGGTCCGATATTGACGTAATTTACGTATTGGACATCGGACTGACAGCACCGATCCACGTCACGGATTAAGAAAGATTGTTGGAAACTTAAAAAATTCTCAACTCGCACATTCTCTCTTTGTCTCTTCTTTCTTTATGATCTCAAGTACAGTTGCTGCTTCCTGTTTGTATGTGAAGCCAGCATAATGCAATGCAATGCTGGGTTTACTACAGCTCTGTGTAGCCTTACACATAATACCAACAACAATAACACTGTCAGTTATGATAATACAAATTTGGAATCAGTATTGACATTGGATCGGAACTGAAAAAAGGAGTGAATTGGTGCATCTCTGTTTAAAAAGGTTACAGGCAAGATGATGTTCAGGATGCAGGGACGAAATAAAAGACAGTTTTGATGAGATGTCACTTTTGGTATACTGTCTGTGAAAATTCAAAGTCCTTACCTTGACATGTCAGTTTATCTTTAGAGCAGTGTGTTTGATAAAACCATACGTAGGAAGAGGCTAAAGCTCATCAGCTAATGAGTTGTTGTTTTTTAAAGGACAGCGAGGAGCGGCATGAACTGTTGTAGTTATTGAAGTGTTAGCTTTAAATAGCTGGAGAGCAGACAGCGGGATAACGCTGGAAAACAAGAATCAGAGGTTGAGAGTGGGATTTTGAAAAACACTCCTCTCTTTGAGACTGTCTCTGTTGAAGAACCATCATTCAGCTTCTGCTGCAGAGACTGAGAAAGGTATCTGCTCACCAGGTGAGCACGTGTAAACGGGTGCTTGGAAAAAAAAAAGTTTGAGTGAAGGTTAGCCACGGGTGGCTGTCAGAGCGGCGCTTACAGGCATTAAGGACGAGAGGCACTTGTCTCATCACGTCACTCCCTCATTCCCTTCCCTTCCCTTCCCTTCCCCCTCTCTCTCTCTCTTTCCAGCCTTGTGACTGATTTGGCTCATTAAGATCGGGAGAAGGAGAATTAATTATTGTCATTAAATGAAGCGTGCTGCTCCCCCCTCTCTCCGGCACTCCAGCGGCAGGGCAGTGAAGTGTGGGCAATGGTGAGGGAACGAGGAAGGAATGGAAAGAGAAAAGGGAGGGGAAGGTATGTAGGGAGATTTGGCGAGGCTGAGAGAAACAAATGAGGGTTAAAGAAACGGTAACACAGGGAATTGAAGATAATAGAGGCTGAAAAAGATGGAGGACTTTCAGATGAAGAGAAAGCAGTGGAAGAGGAGAATGACCAGAAGGCAGACGTGAGAGTCACAAAGAGGAAGATGGAGGGACTTAGGCCAATGGGAGGAACAAGAGAGGAGGAGAAGAGGGTCAGACAAAAAGAGGAGGGGCCTAAGCAGGATTTCGGTTTTTTTTGGGGGGTTGGGGGGGGTGGGGGGATTGGGCTGCATGCTAATACGCCAGTGCGTATTGTTTAGCTCAGGGAGCTGAAAAAAAAATATAATCCAGGTCAGAGGGAAGGAGAGGGGAGGAGGGAAGAGAGAGGGATGAAGGCAGGGCACAAAAAAAAGAAGAGGTCAGAGATTGAGGCATTAAGAGGCAAGGAGGCAGGAGGGGGGGAGAGTTAGGGAACAACATCACCTCCATAATGATTAACACCAGCATGCACAGAATCTGCAAATACCCACTGAATGCCCAAACCACAAGATGTGATTCAACTGGTTACACTGGCTTTTCACCTGCAAGTCCCTACAATGGCTTGTGTTATGCCTGCTTTTGTGAGTGTGTGTGTGTGTGTGTGTGTGTGTGTGTGTGTGTGTGTGTGTGTGTATTAGAGCTAATATTATCGACTCTTCACGAGGAAGCTTGAATGCACAAGGCCCGAGGGCAAAGCCACTCAAGAACATCCCCTGCAATTCAAGTGACCTGCTTTCCTGATGCTGGCTCTTTCCCATTACCCAGAGTGGCATTTCATTTAGTCTCCGTCATTCATCTTTCCTTCTCAGGATGGAATAGGGAATCTAGGGTTGCTGACACCTCATCCGCCTGTTTTTTCTTTTCTTTTTCATTTTGCTGTCACCATGTTTGTTTGTCTGTGTTGCTCGCTTCTCCCCTGGCCTCTCCTCCCCTCTCTTTTACATTTTGATACGTTTTCCTGCATGCAAGTTGTTCTCCCAAAAATAGAAGGAACTTTGACCACTTATGTGTACTGCAGTCAAATTTGCTATGCCAAAGACTGTGCACCTGAGAGAGAGAGAGAGAGAGAGAGAGAGAGAGAGAGAGAGAGAGAGAGATGTTTTAGGTCAGGTTCTGTTGAATCCTGCAGTTAATATGACTCAGCTGACAAATATCCCTGAGCGAAAAGCTCTGCTGCCCTTAAAAGTGTTTGTGCTTGAAGACCGACTGATGTTGACAGCCAAACCTTCAGACTTTTATTGGGTTGAAACTGGCTGTGACAGAATCTGAACCACCAGGTGTATTAAAGGACTATGTTGACTTGTTTAAATCTCAAACGCTACAGACGTGCCGAGAAGTTTCTCTCTGGAAGCTTTTCCTAACGTTGAAATGAATGATGAGGATGTTGTCGCTTTACAGATTTGTATTTGTTATTTTCACAACATTTATGTTTTACAGTCGAATTATGACTTCTATCTTAGTGTTTGGTGAGATACTGAAGATCATCGGCAGTAATGGAATTTGATTTTTTTGCTTAACTTGTACGATGAAAAGCTAATTGAATGCCGTGCACTGTATCCAAATCAAACTATTCTTACTATTTAAACATAAGAAATAAAGATCAGGTAAGATGAACTTTATTGTCCCAGTGGGAAATCTGCCACGGACGAATACTCTTAGATTTACGTAAATCAGCGGATTGCCTTAAAACAGTGTTTGCAAATTGTTCTTTTGGATTCATTTTTCAAGATTTCTTAGTATCCAATTGATTGTACTTCGAATACAAGAAGGCAGTTCTCAGTGCAAGCCTTCATGCTGGGAAAATGCTCGCAGCTGAAAGTAGCACAGGTCTTTTAACCAGTTCTTCAGCACAAGTTGTAGTTCCATTTGTAATGTGCAAACCTGTGCAATGTGTTGCACAGAGCAAAAACCAAATTCATTCATTAGAAAACTATAAGAACTTTGTGATGTGACAGCTGGATTCACTCTGTCAGGTTTGACTGTTTAAAAATACACATGGAGCTTAGTCAGCCGCACAGAGAGTCCTGCATAGGACTAGAACTTGGTATTCATTATTCTAAACATACCTGTATCATTCAGAAGTCATCAAAGTAATAGTAGTGATAAAAGAAACGCTTTCCAGGCCATTACACAGAAAGAGATTGGAAACTGTGAACATCTTTCTTTTCTGGAAATGGTAAGCCATTAACTTCTTATATTTTGTGAATTCATCTAAAATCATTCGTGTTACGTCGAAGCAGAGGTCTGTCTACTCCTTTCTCATCCCTCATTTGCAGTCCTCTCAGCCATTCTCCTCTGCAGTCGATATCTAGCAACATCTAAGCTTTCAGGCAAAACTTCCTTCAAACTTCAAACATTGACTCAGCATTGAACAGTAGAAGTCAATATTTTTTTCACACCTTCCGACCCCCCCCCCCCATCCTCCTCTCCTCTGTATCTATCTGCCAGTCGCTCGCTGTCTTTAGCTGTTCAGAAAGCCAACAGCTTCACTGTGCGACTTTGACTTTTATAAATCTTATACGAGTGCTGTTGTGCACACAGTCACCACAGGCGGCTCTTGAAAAACGGAGAGTTGAGGGAGAGATATAGAGATGTGGAGGGAGATAAACAAAGACAGGGGAAGGAACAGTGAGACTAGAGCAGCAATAAGAGTGAAACATAATAACAAGAAGCAGAGGAAGAGGAGAGAGGAAGCAAACTGTGGGTGTAAAGATCAAGAGAAAAGAAAGATGGCTGGAGCTGGAGAGAAGATTGCGTGTAAGTAGCTTCAGGGTTTTGTTCTCTGTGCAGATGATCATTCGAGCTAAAGGTGTGCTCGAAGTCACGCTTATATGTGGAGTATGTTCGGGGATGAGAGCATACACATCCTGCGTTAGATTCCCTGTGACAACATCTAGAGGAGAGCTGCAGATTCAGATATGTCGATGTCAAACATTTGTTTTCTAACGCCCTTCATTTGACACAGTACCTTAGAAGGGACTGCCAGCTGAGCTGCGGCTATCATAGTTTGTTTAAAGGGGTTTTTGTTTTAAAGAAAGGATGCCTTAATTTTATTTATTTTTTTACAAAAAAGTTTTAAAAGGAGCAAAGTTATACAAATAAACATATGTAATCATGAAAAAAATGAATGCACCCTGTGATCAGAATAGGTAAAACAACAGAATTAAGAAGTTGCACATTTATAATCAATACTTATCGGATGCTCCTGGGAAAGAAACCAGAGAGAGAGAGAGATGTGTAATAAAAGCACTTTCCTATATCATCCCTTCCTAGGTTTATTTAACAATGTTTTTTTTCTGCAATGACTGACCGACAAAGTAGTAGATGATAAAAAAAGATTCTGAGGCAATCAGGCCACCCAGGAGTAATAGCAATCACATCCATATGATATACAGCCTGTCATGTCTTCAGACTGTCACGCTGCTATCTGATTGCTATTTACAGATTCACAAATGTGATCATTGGAAAGAGTATCAGGAAGAACATCAGGTAGGAGCAGGATACACATTTTCTTCCACCCACTTCCTGAAACATGTTTCATACTCGGCACGACGTCTCACCCCCTATCCTCCACTTATACATGAACACATAAATTTACTGTTTGCTCCACACACACGCACACACACACACACACGCACACACACACACACACACACACACACACACACGCACACACACACACGCACACGCACACACAAACGCGCTCACACTTCAGGGTGGAACTTAATGGAGTGTGATGTGGTCTGACGTCTCGGCGGCGGGCCCCTCATCTGCATGCAGCCAGTATCCACTAGTATTCCATGGCCTATAATAATAATAAATCCAGACTGAGGAATTGGCACACCTAATCTGACAGGCCTTTATGGATACCCTCATTCATGTAAGAGCGGCGCCACACTGTATTATATTCTCTAACTCTCTTATATACCCTGCACGTCACTGATTGTTAAAATCCAAGGATTAATGATTTGAAGGAACATTATTTCTCTGTGAGATTGCATAAATCATCTGTGACACATATAGATCACATGGTGAGATCAGGGGGCCAGCAGGGGGTAAAAATAGAGCAGACAGGGAACAAATGGGACACGGGGACTAAATGAAACTGAAGATTTGAAGAGAGGACGCATTATTAGATCACACCAAATCCTTAGAAAGGTTTACCATTGTATTTTACCTTGCACAGTAATCTTCAACACAGAGAGAATCTGTGCTCTGATCAAAGAGCGTGTGGACCGAAGGATAAAAGTAATGTATCGAACTGATATTGTCTGAATCGCAAAACCGATGTTTCAAAACCAATCTGACTTTTTTCAAACATTTGACAAAGTTCATGTCATTTTGAAATGCTTCAACGTCACCATGACATCAGCCTTCAGTAATGTTGACAATCCTGTGATGCTGTGCTTTCAGCTGAATGGCTAATAACATGCTAACCTCTTACCAGGGACCATTCTGCTAACATGCTAACATGTTGTAGGGTTCATGCCGTGTTCACAATGTCATTCTAAAATTGCATTTTAATTGCCACATGAACGTTTCGAGCAGACGCTCTACTTCAGCGTGTAAGAGGCAATTTTCTCAAACATACACCGGTGGGACTAATTTATACTTGTCCAAAATAGGTACTAGCCCATCCCATTCTTGTTTGAAAAATGTTCGGGATTCAGCAACCAGGTGTTTTACGTTGAAAGTGAGTTGAGCGTGTTTTCTCTATCACAATATCATTCTACCATTTCAGCATGCTTATAAAAACACAAAGGGCCATCTGTGGCAAATAGCGCTGGTCTTTGTGGATGAGATATGCAACAAGGCGAAGGGGGCAATTTTGCACCAAATTCTTTTATATTCACAAATTTAAATTCATGCAAAAGGGACAGGCACACCCGGTGGGCCACTATCTACTTGGCAGTTTCACTCTTTGCATGTGCTTTGCGGATTCCATTCATCTTTTTCTCTGCACAGAGCTAGCACCCCCATGAACATTACAATCCTGTAGTGGATCTGGCCCAGAGTATCTTAGGCTGATGGTCATGTCATTGGTTTGGCTTGTGTTAAATAAACTGGAATCTTGACCTTATTGTGGTGCTTTATAAAACATTTAAATAATCGCCAAAATGAATAAAATGAACACAAGGGGGGCTGAGCTGGATTATCAATAAAGCAATCCATAGATTGATTGATTCTTATCAAGCTCATATTGCCCAGCAGAGGGACAGTCGGGGATCACAAAAAGGCTTCAGGATTCATCCTCTGAGTATCCTGAATGTCTGTACAAACATCGAACGTATTCATACTGTATCAAACTTCATGGCAACAGACTGATCAACATTGTCATTCCTGGAGCCTTCCAGATGTAACTTTAAATCTTTTATTATGTAGTTGTTGCTTAAAGTTGTTATTGCTGTTTAAGGAGGGATACTGTCAGAGAGAATTACATTCATTAACCAAAATCTAAAACAAAAATTCTCTTAACAAAATGTAAATCAGGTGGTATCCTGTTTCTTCAAACTCTATTTGCTGTTGCAAATGAGCTCAAGGTAAACATCATTTTTAAGATGTTTCATCACAAAGAGGCTTATTTATGCTTCTTAGCTGTCACTTCTCCTTTCTATGAGACCAACACAGTGAGATGTAACGACACACCTGGACTCCGCTTCAGGTAACATGTGGGAAATGGGATATTAAACATCTTGAGTGTACATTTTGTTGCAGTGAACACTTGATTTCCTAATGTACTGCTGCTTATTGCCTCCGATTGTCACACCTAAGATGCAGTATGAAGTAGAGAAGATGATCGGTGTCTGTGTGCCATCCATCATGTTCATTGTCACCATTATCTTCATCATTATCATCTCCTGTCCCCTCTTTAAAGTCTCTGACCCTGGAGACGAGCCGTGACCTTGGAGCCTCAGCCTCAGCCTCAGCCGTCCCCTATCGCTCTGGGTCTGATTCATAATGAAGTCTCTCCACAACAGACCCACTGCTTAATGAACTTCACCCAGATGTTCAGGGGAGCCACAGACTCCCAGTAGCCCCGAGTCCCTCTCCAATCTCGGCCTCGTCCTCCCTCTCGAGCTGTCTTCCACCATTTCTCTCCCTCCGTCTCTCTCTGTCTCGGCTCAAGCTGGTTGTCAGTTTGCTGAAAAACGAGTTCCATCACGTTTCCCTCGTTCCCTTTGCACATTTTTCCCATGAATTGGCGTCTTATCTCTTGTCAAGTTTAGGGGCTGACTGTGTGTATGGATACGTTCCCTGTCAAAGCATACGTTCTGAAATAAAAGCAGGTTCCTCTTCAGTCTGTATTTTAAGGGGAAAGGTAAATATTAAAGGGGTTTTGTACTGCCGCGAGTCTGCAAAAGAACAAAGCCATTTATCTTTCCACATCTTCCCCACCTCCACCAGCAGCCAAACATTGAGCGAGCCTGCGTTTCCGCTCGCCTCGCCTCCCCTACCCTCCCCTCCACCTCGCCTTGCCTCGTCTCCCCCGCAGCAAAAATAGCCGAGCTCCTCTTAGCTCCCATGAAGAGGGAGAGCTGTTACATATTTGTTGTTGGATTTTTTTCCCACACACTAAAGCACAGAATGGATTCATCTGCTTTTAACACAGGGGAGCAAAAAAACCCAAAAACAAACAAAAGACACAGCAGAGAAGGCCAACAACAAAAAGCGTACAATAAAAAAAGGAAGCTTCTCTGAGAGCTTCATAATTCTCTTAGCCTGAGCGTTTTAGCATTCATGTCACTCAAATAAAAACATTTTCCATGTCCTTGATCCTTGCTCATAATGGACTATAGTGTCCTCAGTAATGGAGAGAAGATGAAGGCCTTGTATATAAGAAAAGTATGTCCCCTTTCCCCTTTTATTTTCTCCACTCTGACATACACACGATAGTCCTCATCTCATTTGACAGAAGCGTTTTTAAAGATAACATTTTTGCCTCAAGGTCGTGTAATTATGACTCAAAACAGACGAGTGAGTCACTTTTACAAAAACCCAAAATGGCATTTCCAAAGAAACTCTCTGACATATTAATTGCGGCATGCACGTTCTCCTGCTCTGAAGAAGCGATGTGACTTTGCAGAGGCCGTTTAAATGTGTTTTATTTTTACTGACCTGGTGACAACCCATCAAAAGCCGCGCAAATCTGCCTCTCTAAATGCACCGATCTTGCGCTGTGCTAATTAATATCCTGCTGCTCTCTTGCTGTTTGGATATGCTGCAGAGTTTATAGAGTGCCAGGGACTTGATGTGTTGGTTCATAGAAGAATGGAGTCCAAGCCGCTTTGGCATCTATAAGTAGAAGCTCGTTTTCCTCCATTTTTCTCCCCTCCTCTCTCTTTTTCTTTGGACTTCTTTACATTTTCTGATGTTTGAGTGTTTGTTTTTTTGTCTTGTTTGTTTCTTAGTTTGTCTGCATACACTTAGCATATGCATGTCTGAGCACTTCCCTTGTGTACATATCTGTATGTACAGGCACAGATGGACCTGGAATGCACCATCCATTCCGTTCCAGGATGTTAGCAGGGTGTCCGCCCACCACAGATGGCGTTAACTGGCGGCATTTTGAGCGTTAAGATCGTAGTTATGGGAAATCAAGGAGGGCAGTCACTCGGGATAGCACCAACGATTGGAATGGCAAAGATTCATGAGACAAAACTCAAGACAATAAGAAAAGCGATTAATAGTTCCTCAGTCCCCTTTGCTGGGGATGTTTTTTTTTTTTCTTTCAAGGGCAGCTGGTGGGCTGGGAAGTGGAATGGGATGAGAGTGTTTACATAATTGACCAGTGAGCCAGCAATGCTTCCTTGTTGGCAGGCCTTCAAAGAGAAGATGAGACCTTCTCTCTGGGGACACCCGGTCCGCCAGCCCTCACCTCTTTAGGCCACACTGGCTGCCAGGGAAGAGCCTCAGTCTGTACTGTTTAACATGTATGAGACATAAACACATACACAAGTGCAGATGAATGTAGGCCTGTGCTTGACAGCTCCCATTACAGCATTTAATCCTGTAAATAAAGTGACTATGACATGCCTGCCATAGCTAGTCATTCTGTATATTATTTACTGTATAAATGAAGCACCTTAAAATGCATGTCCGTTTTTTGGCCTTTATGCCTTTATGAAGAGATAGGACTCTATAGAGTCAGACACCAGATTGAGAGGGGGACTGACATGCAGTAAAGTAGTGAGAGTTGGAGTCTAACCCAGTGTCGCCCCCTTGGGAGGACCATAGCCTTGCACCGGACCCCTAAGCTATCCAGGGCACCCTTTCATGAAAAATATGCTTGTAGCAATTTAAGCTAGCTTTTTTATGGCGGGGTTTGTTCACTCAAAGCACTCAGAACGATGGGAGGATAGTGTTGAAATAACGTTTTTAATCACAGGAATGGACAATGTTTGTAGACCATGCTGTGTTGCCATATCACGTCATCATGATAACATACTAACACACATGACGCAAGGCTGTTAGCACTGACGGTACTTTGTGTTAATTGTTAAGTTGTTATTGTGACCATTTGAGCTGAACTTACCAGGTGAAAGAAATAAGACACGTGCTAACATGATATCAAGGACAGTGTTGAATAAAAAGTACTAAATAAAAAATAATAAATAGATGCAGTAGATTTAATTAAGAATTTTATCGTGAACGTACATATTAAATCCAGTGAAAGCGGTAAAAGCAGTTTGGTGTTTAGCTGTAGGGGAACATGCTGAGAGTGACGCTGTCCGTGGTGCTGAAACGCTCAGTTAGAGAGCGTCGAGTGTGTACTCCTGCAGTAATGCTTGTTGGCTGTTTCACTTGCTACAGAACCACCTCACATGGTCACCACACCTTTCCAAAACATATGAGAGGTTTTTGGGGGATGACCAATTCAATTTTTTTGTTAATTGCTAGCCGACATCTCACTAACCAGAGACCTATTTTTTCTGCCCTTTTCTTGACATGTCTATTTGTCAACATTTGAAAAAAGATTTCCAGGAGAAGCTGTCTGAAGTTACGTATTCTCCTTGTATTCATAGTCTTTATTGTGTGTGGCTCTTTAGATGAAGAATGAATATATCTGCGGTACAACCCTCTTCTGTCTCACATCCTGGCTATGACTTTAAACTGTTGTGATTGTCTCGGATGCTCAAAGGACACTTTGAGTTGTCTGCATCATACGATGATCTGAGACATCAGACATCCCGATCCAAAGCAGAAAGTGAAGTTCTTGATTGGATGTTTGATTTGACAAGATTAATAATAAATAAATACGAAGAACCACTCTGTGATTGACAACAATGAAGAATAACTTTTTTTTTTCACTCCTGCAAAACACCGAGAAAAACCCCCCAAACATCACAAAGAGGAACGCATGTATCATTAGTCCTCTTATGACAGAGCATGTGCGACTGTGTGAACGACATGCTTCGCCACAGGCTACATTATTTCCACCTGGCAGTGAAGATTTGTCAGCAGCCTGGTTCTGTAAACATTTGGAGTTGGCCAGGTTCCATCAGGATCCCTCTGTGGAAACATTTCTGGTTCTGAGAGCATGGTGAAATGTTGTTTTAAAGGGGGCCTTTTTCTCTAACTGTTCAAAGCAGCTCGGAGGATGTTAGCTCACGTTGAGGGAGGACAACCCAGGGAAATATGCCGCTGGTTAAACAGCATCTGACAACTTCTTTTTTCCCCCCCCCTTCCTGTCACAAGCAGCAACTCCAAGGTACAAATAATGTAAACTGTAGAGCAGCTTTGATTTTCACTTTGTGTTGATGCAAAGTTACACGCACTAGACATGGTTTTCCTGGGTGCTGATAATCAAGCTGTACTTCTTGGAGAAAATTAAATGTCAAGTACGTGTCAAAAGCACATTTCAGGTTCAGCCTGTACGCAACTTTTCCAGCCTAGCAGCCCCGCCTGTTCTCACACACGAGCTCTAACAGATGCAGCACATTTGTCTGTCCTCTCGTTTTTGCAACTTAGTCATACATACACAGCCTTTGCCCTCATGCCTGGAAATCCCCTCACAGCTTTCCTGCACAATCACCCCTGACAATTTATCTCCACGTCCTCTCAGTCGCCCTTTCTTGTAGAATCCCCTGCGCTTAATTTAAACAGTCTCTTCTGTCCATTTCCCCCCTCAGCACTAGTTTACTACGTGGAGTCAGAGAGGCTGATGGAGTGTGGGCCTTAAATTATCCCTGCTCTACATTGGCTACGAAGCCTCTGAAGCAGTGTGGGTGGACTGATTTTATGAGTGCGATGATGGTTTGACGTGCCGTAATCCTCTTTCCCTGATCTCCCCTCGTCCATCTGCTCCATCTCCATCCCTCTTTTTCCTCTCTCCTCCTTGTTGCTGCATCCCTCCATCCAGACACACACACACAAGCATGTAGACAGTAAAAAAAAAATCTGCTCACAGATGGACATACAGTGTTCTCTATAAGCACACAGTTACACTTACTGCACATTATGCAGAACTCGTCAGATTAAGTTCAGATCTTCGCCTCTGTCCTGTTGTGTCTCTGCAAAGTAATGACTTTCGATGTCTCTCCCCTTCCACAAGCTGGTGTTTGAAAATTATCTCGATGTGTCCCTGCACATACTTTGTCTCACTTTTCCTTTTTTTAAATGTATCCTATCTCCTACTTTGTTTCTTAAGAGCAATACAGCAGGAACATGTTGTTTGACTGACAAAAGGAACACTTCTCGCTATACGTCTCTTTGCGCTGCAGCGACTTTCTTAGAGGTAGAAGTATACCGTCTTCCAAAGTGGACACACAGGGACGTCGAGTGATCTCATGTTTGAACACACATATGAATCCTAACGGAGAGGGTCCGATTTTCCAAAATGCCTAGTTAGGATTTTATAACAAAAAAAGCAATTTGTTAACGAAATGTTCTTTGAAGTTTCAAATTATGCCCTCAATATTTAATGCATCACTTCTGTTTCTTCTGACCTGGTTAGGATTGGAAATGACAAAAATACGTACGTGTTGGCAGAGGCTGCTCTGATGCTTTTTACACGCCCGAGTTTGCATTCATGCTCTCGATTTCACACACTTTCTCCACTTGCTCACCTTTGATGCTTCCATTGGCAATTTTTCCCTTTGTCTCTCATCTCCTCACTCTTAATCTTTTTTTCCCCCTCTTCCTCGTCGCTTTTATCTTTCTTTTTTTTCCCCTTCCCTTCTCACCGTTTTCCCTCTGCACTCCCCCTCCCATTTCTTTCCATCTCTCTCTCTCTCTCTCTCTCTCTCTCTCTCTCTCTCTCTCTCTCTCTCTCTCTCCTTGTCATAGCAGTGGGTGTACTAAGCAGGGATTAAGCGTGATTGAAGTGCTGACGTGAGAGTTCTTCCGCCGGGGCCTCTTATCCTCTGCAGTCCCCCAGAGAGACCTCTCATTGCAGGGCTTGACTAGCAGGTTGGGCCTGGCCTCTCCAAGGACTCCCCATGGAAATAGCCTCTCTTCATGCCTCCCTGCCTTATCCCCAATAGCCTTAGTGCCTTTCCCTGATAGATGTGTGGCTTGGCTCTGATAGAGCTCTCTGCCTGCCAGCCTGGATTTTTATTTTATGTAATTTTTTTTAAAGAGAGAGGTCCTCCCTTCTTTTCTGTATCAAAGCCTGGGCTCCTTCTTCCTACCAGATGACTCTTTCATCGGTGTCACCAGTTACACTACCTGATTTGATTCAGATGATTTAGACGAGACCACATCAGTCGAGGCTAATGACTCAGCCCGCTTTGCTAACTCTCTTAGATGTTTAAAAGAATCACTTGTCGAGTCGTCAGGGAGGTGCCCGGTTCATCGCCATCGTCCCACTTTATCATCCAGCTATAAAGGTCAGAATGTTTCCCTTTCATGTGGCATATGTCCCAGGTTAGTAGCAGTAGTGAATACAAATTACGGAACAAGCAGATGTCAAGGAGTCTCGGCCGGTTTGAGGAGGGAGATTGGGTGTGCCGGTCCCTTCCCACGACCTAAATCCTCATTACATTCTCATTCGTCTTCCGCCCGCTACTGCACTGATGATGATTAACACATAAAAGAGTGAGAGATGTGTGATATGGCATGCGCTAAGCATATCGTGTGCTTTAGCCCCCCCTCCCTCTCTCCCCCCCACCTGACTGGAAGTCTAGAAGAGTTAGCCTTTGAAGTAGAGAAGAAAAGACGGGAATGAAAGAAAAAAGACGACCACATGCAGAACGAAGTGATGTCCTCGGGGACTAACCAGAATATTCATAAAGCCACTTGTTTCAAGTTTGTTGATTTAGCCACTATTAGATTTGTCCTCCTTGCTTTGCTTTCCCTGGCAGTGTTTTAACACTGTTAAGGTTTGCTCAAGAAAATGCTGTGATTATGTCGTTAGCCCCCGAATAAGACCCCGATCATTAACGCCATGCTGTACAAAAAGTGGTGCTCACAAAATGTTTGACATTTTTAGAAGTAGCCCTTTCTCTTTGATTCTTTCCTATTTCCAGGGAAGCACTCTGTGAGAACAAAGAGGAATGTCATTCAAGTTGTGACCATTTATTTCCAATACTTCGAAGTGGCAGTCACCACCGATCTAGTCTTTGTGCATACATATGTTTAACTTAGGAGCATATTAACATAAATACAGTGTAGAAAAGTATAATCCTCTTTCCAGATGGCATGCTTATGCTCCATATGCATGCTCATGCTGGCATATCCTTCTCACAATGTTCTGTACTTTTCTCTCTGGAATATTTCAGCGTACAATAAGTGGAACAAAGGGCTCATTTTAATGAAATGGAAATGTTAATGTGCTCAAGGATTCCAACATGGTCTGCATGCACTTCATGTCCACTGCTTCACTGGTTTGCAGCTCTGCTAATGTATCAAATGCAATAAAATTCAGAAGAAAAGAGAAATAAAAACATTTTTTAAAAGATTTTTGGGGGCTTTTTTATGCCTTTATGGTAGAGATAGGACAGTGGATAGTCAGAAATCATTGAGACAGAGAGTGGGGAATGACACGTGGGAAAGGAGCCACATGTCGGATCCGAATCGGGCCGACCACCTGACGGACTGTAGCCTCCGTACACCAACCATTACAACACAGACTTGGAAACAGACTTAAAGGCAGGGTTGGTCATTTTCTCCAGATACACTTTTTAAAATGTTGATTAAAATTGTCTTTAAGTCCTGACAGAAATGAATAACTCATGTGCTCTGAAAAAAGAAGGAACAAAATCCGTCATCAGTAGAAGTTGTAAGCATTTAAAAACTTTGACCAATGTCTGCCACGAGGTACAAATCTGATGAACCAATCACAGCCTTCTAGTCTCCCTGCTCGTTCTCTACACTTTGTGTGCAATAGCTCACACTCAAAGTGCGTCGACAATGACAGAGTTTATACTGTGAGGTTACTTACAGAATGAGACATGAGACAACGTAGTTTCTACACAATGCAAGCGCTGAGCTGAGGTCCGCTTCTGGAGCAACAGTGCTGGTGCATGTAAGTGAGGGGCGTGGCTTTTGAGGGAGCACAGAGGGGAGGGGGTGGGTGTAGACGGAGCACTGAGGGAATGCTATATTCAAAATTATGCTAGTTTTCGAAAATGACCAACACTTTGAACATTTATCACTTAGAGAGAATAAAAAAAATACATTTCCCTTGTAAATATCATATTCTAGACGTATACTTACATTATATTAATGTTTGTTCGCGTACGACTTTGATCTCAAGCTCGAACACACACACACTCACACACACACAATTCATCAGCAGTGGGCGACATTTTATTTTAGCCTACTGCAGTAGACTTTTATTTTCTCCCCTAGTCATCCCAATAACACAACTCCAGTTTAAAAAGTTTCACTGACAATTCCTTTATGACAAGAAGTGATCAACGTGACATCAAACTTTCACTTCTTTTGCTGTAGTTAAGTTCATAACTAACAAACAGCCAGGAGGTTAATCTTTCTCCTTTAAAGTTAAATGAGATTTTTTTTTATCCAAACAGGAAATAAAGTTCTCCAAGCATCAGACAGTACAAAAGCAAAGAACACGTACACAACGGGGTTACTTACAAAAGCTTTCATATTGAGCTAAAATATTAAGTTCCATTCAATAAAATACTTAGATAAGGATGAATACTTTTCTTAGAAACTCACTTACTTTGACTTGATTATTGATATTGTGTAACATTGGAACAGTTGGTGTTTCTACATGGCTGCTGCTGGGTCATGTTTGGCCAGTTGTTTGGGGCCGGTGTGGACCAAAATACTGGGGAATATTTTTTGTCTCAGTCCAGCTCTGGAAAAGGATGAGTAGCAGTAGGGCTGGCCGATACATCAATTTTTAAGATGTATAGTTATTTTTTTTCAAACAGTTCATTTTTCATGTCCATGTTGACATTGTGCAGCCACATTAATGAAACATATTTGGCGTTTGGCCCATGTGCATTTGTCTTCGAACGTACTTTGATTTTATTATTTCTTTATAGAAAAAAATATCGATAAATAAAGCGAGTATCGCTATTCAGCAATATCGAGATATGAGTTTTGGTCCATATGGCCCAGCCCTAGGTAGCAGGATATAAAGATCACCATTTAATAGGGATGTAACGATTCACTCAACTCACGATACGATTCTCTCACGATTTATTTTGAGAGAATTGGGAGGTGATTGGAGCTTCTCATTGTGGTGTCGATTAAATGCTGCATCATGTTGGTTGTGCTATTTGTGTAGTTCTCTGTCTTGTTGCAATATTTGCACAGTTTTTGTCTCATCTATTATCTTCTCACCTCTTTCATTTTCAGTCTTGGGAAGCAAAAATGCTTCCACTGCCGTGATAACGCCTGCTTATTACAACCAACCGCCTCTGCTCTACAGCTGCTGACACTCACAATATTACTGCGATTCATTTTTCAGAGTACCGATTCGAACCTTGACACCTTTGAATCGATTTTTAACTGCCTCATGATTAATCTTTACATCCCTACCATTTAATCATCTCTCTCTCTCTCTCTCTCTCTCTCTCTCTCTCTCTCTCTCTCTCTCTCTCTCTCTCTCTCACTCTCTATATAAAAATATAAAACGTCCATGAAAAAAAGCATCATTTATAATCGCGATCTCAATATTGATAACAATAATTGTGATTGCCACCAAAACCATGCAGCCCTAACTTCATCCATTCTGAGATTTAAGTCAGAAAAGTCTCCAAACATTTACTGTTTTATCTCATAATATGAGCAACTCACATTATAATCAATTGCTCCAAGTAAAGGATGATCTCGATCACTCTGCGGCCATTTTGCTCTAACACAACAGGCAGGATGGGAAGCTCCAATGCTGCATTCATTTTGCATTAATGTGTTTAAGCTTTCAAGTTGTGCAAATGTAGAGATCTTGGGAAGTCAGCAACAACTTTTGTTTGCTGCTTATTTGGGATTTTGGGTAGAGGTTAAATGCTAACAATTTGTCAGATTGGCATGCCCAACTGGGAGTAGACCCAGAGTTCGCTGGAAGGATTATATATCCCGTCTGGTCTGGGAACGCCTTGGAATCCCCCCAGGAGGAGCTGGAAAATGTTGCTGGGGGAGAAGAAAGTCTGGGTTGACTTACTGCGCTTGCTGCCACCACGACCCGACCTGTGATAAGCGGGAGAAGATGGATGGATGGATGAAATTTGTCAGATTCCACACATATATATACTGGGAATGCAGTGGTACAGTCTTTTACTGGGATAACAGCATTTTAGGGTCCCACCCTGAGTGCGACATCTTAGTTAAATGGCCGCTGTGTGATATATCTTTAATAACAGAAACCGAAAGATAGTAAGATGTTTCCACGCGCTCAGGAACTGCTGATAGCTAATCTTAATCAACATGCCTTTTCATGGAGCAAATACTCCTTTGTTTATGGCATAACTTTTTGCTTACATTCCCCCAATCACAACGGGAGTTGCAGTCCCAGCCTTCAGAAAAAGAGAAATGATTCTTCAAGCAGCTACCTGTTCTCTGCCAGTGCCCAAAATAAAGAGTCTTTTAGGCAGCGGAACGGGTGGCTTTCTTGAAGCACTCAACAGGCAGCAGAGCAGTGCGGTGTAAGGATAAATACAAGTCCATCCCAGAGGACAGCTTCTCCATTAGCCTCATTGATGAACAGAGAGAAGGTGAGCAACAGGGACACTGCAGGGAATTCTTTCTTTGTCATCTTAAAACTAGTGGTACTAACACATACCCCTGCTGCTCTGAGCTGCTGAAGAGTCAGTTGATGGGAAGATTGTTGCTGCTGCAAAGCTTTTTATTTATTTTATTTTTAAGGTCACATATTATGATAAATGCACTTCACCATGTTTTTTCTAACACTAATATTTGTCCCTAGTCTGTCTAAAACCCCCCCAATTATGAGAAAAGGCCATCCTTTCCGTCTTTTGCCTGCTCCATTTTTCAGAACATGTGTGCTCAAACAGGCTGTTTGGAGATTTTCCAGTCATGACATCACAAAGGGAAGTAACCCCTCCCCCTGGTGGGTGACACTCCCACAGCTAGGTGTTTGTTCTCCCCTTCTGAGTCTGCCTTCTCACGGTAATAATGGGACATGGAGCGAGAAAGCCCGAGCCACATCCCCTTCCAGGGAGGGGGCGTGATCAGACACAGCTCATTTGCATTTAAAGCTACAGACACTGAAACAGCCTGTTCTGAACAGGGCTGAAATAGAGGGGTTTATAGGCATGATCAAATACAGGATCTGAGTGGATCTTTAACAAGAAACTTCTCAGACATGTTTTGGTGACCTCTGAGACTTATTTAAACTTGTTGAAATGGAGAATAATATGTGACCTTTAAACACATGGACTAGCCTTGGTTTAATTGCTACACGCCACTTGGACAGATGTTAAAAAATGTAACTTTTTTTCACATATAAAGATCATACATGTAGCACTCCAGATCTATAAAGGAGGGTTTACTATGAATCCAGCATGATGTGACTGCGGGATGAACCTCCTTTGCTCTTTTAAACATCACATCATCGTCTAGAACCGCTTTAATCGCTGCATTGTGTAGCTCTGTGGACGACTTCTAAACGCCCTTTCCCTTCTCCTTCTCACTCCCCTCGCTGTTGATTCTCAGGGCAGGAGGAAACGTATGGCACTTATTACAAGCTAATGGGTCATAAATTGAAACTGAAAGTTCTATAAAAGAGCTCAGTATATCCACTCACGCTGGCAAACACACACACACACACACACAGATACTCAAACTTAGAGCTCCCAGCCTCCATATTCCTCATTTGTTACGCTCAGCCGTCGCCTGCTTTGAGGTCATCTTTTATGAATTATTGGTCTAAATTTACGGTCTAATAAGTTTTTGAGCTTTATGTGGCGTTCTGCCCTGCATGTCCTCCACTGTGATGAGCAAAAATAGGAAGCAACCTCTGGAGTTTTAACTTAATGGACTGCTGCTATTTACCAGTCCCTCTTTGGTGAGGTCATCCTTGGTGTGGTTTGTGAGAGTGCCTATCTGCGGTTTGCCAGTTTTCGTTAATGTGTGAATGACATGTCTTAGCTTTTTTTCTTTCCAAACCCCAGAGGTTTACTTAAAGCATGGAGTTTGAACACACCCTTCTTGGCTCTGTCCTGATTGAAAGACTTTTTTTGCTCATGGGAAAAAAAAGGCAAAGATATGAAATATTTCAAGGCTGTGAGTTTGCAGATTGTTTATCTGAGCGCAGTTAAAGCGGAAGTAGAGATAGCCAGGCCCTCTTGGGCTACAGCCGCTTCCATTTCGGAGCCACATCTTCCCAATTCCTCAACCGCATCAGATTAAATGTGTCATCATGAATAATTACAAATCAACAGCGTTCATCGTGGCAATTCAGCAAATTTCCCTCTCTTCTCATCTCGCCGCCGCTGCTCATTAATGTTTCAGATGTAGAACACTGTGGACAAAGTGTTCCACTAAATACCAACGAACACACAGATACACAAGTGTGCAATAAACATGCATCACTAAACTCGGTGTTTCCTCTAATGGCGATTTCATGAGCTCATTGGAATAGTCCCAGTAGCCCCTCTGAGGATTTTTGCAGTGCGCTTTATGGTTTTGCCTGTTTGTTCCTCCTTGGGTGTTTTATTTTTGTCCTCTTTCCTTGGCCAGTTTCCTCGGTGTAAATGAGCTCCTCTCCTACCCGTAATTCCGCAGAGAGACAAATACACCCTCACAATCATCGCCACCATCATCCACATGGTCACAAATAACTGAACTAATGGAATGATGGACGTGTGTGTGTGTTTTTCCTCTTCGTTTCCAATCTCCCCCTCATGTGACATTTGTGGCATGGCAGCCAATTAAAATCAGTGAAGTGGGGAAGGCGGTCAGGAAAAAATGCAGCAAAGGTCAATTTGTAGCTAAACCCATTCAAGTGAAAATGGCACTAAAGTTAGCACAAATTATTAGTTAACTTAAGAATGGACATGTAAAGTTATCTTTAATTCTCATGCTGCAGCTTTTAGAGCCTTTTTTTTAATGCCACACAAACACAAACACACACCCTCTTTTCTTAAACCCACCTGGGCCTCAGCCCCCTCGTCCATATGGAGCAGCCTGTGGTGCGGCGCTGCAATCCCTCTCTGCACCAGCTCAAACTGGTCAAACACACATGCACACTTACACACATACACCCACGCATACACACAAACACTCGTACAGAGTCACAAATAGACATTTTGAGAAGTAGCCTGCAGTGTGGAGCTGACCACTCGACCAGAAAGCCAGCTGTCCCACAGGAATTGACATTTTCTTAGATCGGTACACACACAAACACACACACACACACACAAACACACCGTCCACACACAAATGCATGACTCCTGCTTTTCTTTTTCTTTTTACTTTAGCAGGAGCGTTTTTACTGCTTTCAGTTTTTGCCCAGCTCATAAAAATGTCATTGTGAGGACGTCACAGTTTACATTTAAAAAAAGAATATATATTTGTATTTCACGTGTCCTGCCAACAGTTTTACAAACATCTCTTAAACAATGGTGGTTTACATGTTTTGCCCTGCAGGTCATTTTTGCTGCATTTCTGCAAAAGGCTACTGGGTAAAATTTAAAGCAAGGTTGAGAGGAGACACGGTATTCAAGGTTTCATAATAAATATATGGCTACTATTAATGAAGCCATTTTCTCATACTATCATAATCTTACCCCCGCTTTTTTACATCGTATAAAATGTTTTCCCAGTGGTGTGACTTCTGAAAAACACACTCCTACTCTAAGGCACGAGCTGGGTGTCAACCATAGACTGTAAATATTAACGGACCAAGCCTGAGTGATGTCACTCATCTGTTACAGTAGTGGGCTCTGAAGGCTCATCGGCAGCTGCTGCAACGCTGGAAATCCTGTCTCAGCCTGTCGTTAGGTTTACCTAAAGTTAGGCTGAGACTGGAGCTGAGGAGGGTATTAAACCTCCATACAAACCGTTACAACGCGCCCACCTGTCAATCAGGTCAGCTACACGCCTAACTGTGGATAACACGCATTGTTCATAAAATCAAAACGGATGCGTTATGAAAAAATCTACCCCCCTTACAGTGTGTGCCCGTGATGCAATAACTAATCAGAGCAAGTTCGTTTCCTGCACCAGGCTGTAAACATGTTAATTTCCGCTTCTTTGAATGTGGTGTGTATGTGACTTCGGGCGCTCCTGGTGCCAGCCTTCTTCACTTCTGCGTAGGCATAGTTTTTAACCCTGGAGTTTGCTGCTTGTTTTTAACCTACAAAACTTTTTGTTTTATTTTTTAATGAAACTGTGACGCACAGATCAGTAAAATGACTCATGTCTGACTCATAGATTGAGTCCTAAATGTGTTGATGTAGTGTCCTTTGCACAACAGAAACAGGGCACACAAGTCCATGAGGTGTTCACTTGTGTGTTAACCAAGTAACAGCAAACCCTCTGGCTTTTTTCTCCTCTCTCCTTGTTTTTTGAAGGGTCCCAGAGGAGGGTGAAATGGCCATGGAAGTTAGCGGTGGAGGCAGAAAGTAACAAAGGCTATGCTTTTAGTGTACCAGGCCAAATAAAGCACCTTTCTCTGTTTGACAAAGCAAAAGGGAGGCAGACAGAGAGCGAGTGTGACAGGGGGGAGAGTGAGCGAGAGAGGGGAGAGAGACTCAAGGCTCTGGTGCTCAGAAAGAGGTGGATGTCTGAAGACTAACATCAGTCTGTGTGTTCAGAAGGACTGGTCTTCACATCATCTGTGCTTTTTGAAAAATAAAAAGTCATACCACCCTGACTTAACCGTTTCCACGACGGTTTCCGTACCATGGCCTATATTTTACTCTCTTCCCCTCCTAGTGATTCTGATTCTCATTGAATTTCTCTCTCACTACTCCATGCACGCTCATCCTTTCAGAGTGATGATTTATCCCTTCATCTCCAGAGTGTCATTGAAGAGAGCCGTTTGGCTCTCCAGACTAATAACCGTCGGTGAGATGGAGAGGGGATAATGTTATTGACTTCCAAGCTAGACAGCTACCTGGCAGGGTGTGTGTCTTTGTGTGTGAGATTTCTTATGAATGTACCGTTTTTCTTGGATGAAATATACCTGTGTAATGGTGGACAATATGACCTCGGATTCACATTTTTTTAGGTTTTTCCAGAACGGTAATATATCACAGTATCACAGTATTAAAAAGGATTGAGCATATGAACACATGTTCACACACACAGACTCCCCTGCTTCCCCTCAAAGAAGCCTGTTTGGTAGGATATCTAGTGTGGATTTAAGTTTGGTCTGTGTCCTTCAGAGGTCTGTTAAGCTGCTGCTGAACATTTTTTGAAAATTACATTTCCTGATAAGACTATCATAATACAAAACATCTCAACAGCTTGAAAAGTGGGGACTTTTATTGCAAAAGATTTGTCTGAAATGTGATGTGCTGATCATTTCAGCTGAAACACAGCTAGAATTAGCGGAGATTTTTGTGCCGACACTGTCGGCAGTTTTAGTCTTTACAGACGCTCCTGTGACCACGAGTCAAAACCACAGCCCATAATAAGACACGCGAGACATCGGCTTAAGCAAAAACCTGTAAGCAGGTTGACCTGTTGTTATGAAGATGCAAATTCATTCCAGCACATATAGCCCATGTCAAAGCCTCAGACAGAGAGGCCTTCTGCATGTTTGGCTCTGACACTCAGAGCAGAGCCAGCAGCTCACTGAACAAAGGGCTCCACCTCCTCCTCCTGTCAGAGTGTCAGTGTTTACAATCAAAGTGAATTGTGGCACAGCAATCAGATCAACTTGTATTCTCCCCTCTCCCCAAAAAGCCATGTCGTGGCAGGATGTAAAACCAGTGACGGTACTGATACGGGTTTACTGCACACCTCTGCTGTGTCACTTGTCATTTTTTTGGCATCGTTTCTGAAGTTGTTACACCGTAGTAGTAGGGATGTGCAAGTTTAGACTATTAAGTGGTTGAACGCCATTTCCCTTCTAGTCGGCACATGAGTTACTAGTTGGTTCAAACACATTATTCCTACTTTTTAAATGTTGTTGGCCCCATTTTAACTAAATACAGAACTACTGGCTGTAGCTCTGTATAGAGTTAAAATGTCCTAATTATATCATTGTTTTTGACATAATTGTTATCATGATTACTAATAGATATTATTATCTGCAAAGCTTTAGGTGCTCGCTAAGTAGATGTGAGCTTGATCGGGTATTTTGCACTTGTTGTATTGTATTGTATTGTACACGTACATTGTATTGTACGCTGCTTGGCTGCAAAGAAGAGAAGCCCTTTTTTTGTGTGTAAATTAAAAAATATATATTTCTGAACACCAGCTGGCCAAAGAGTCAGTGGTGCAAATCTAACAAGCTAGGATTAGCATAGTTATAGTAAATGTGGGCAGACCTGGCTCCATAAATAGTAAATACCACTTTCCTCAATGACAGTAATTCTGTATTTACCTCAGCAAGTCCAGATCAGTAGATTTGATTGCAGCCAAACGGGATTTGGAAAGCAGCTGGCATTTGTTTTTCATAAAACACCCCCGCACATGTTCACTTATTGTGTATGAACACATGCATGATTTCAGCAATCATGTAGCGGTTGCAGCTTTACACACATACCGCAAAAGCGTTTTAAATTGTAGTCTATGCCACGGTGTCATGATGGTACAGATGAGTCCATGTAAGTGCAGACATATCAGTCGGTGCCTGCTTCTCCCTGGGGAGGCTGTGGATCCTCTCTGCTAATTTTAGAAAGCTGCGAGGAGCCGGTTATGCTGAGTTTGGTTCAGCCGAGCCAAGCCTGGGAGCCGAGGACGCGGCTTAAACCCCCCCCCCCCCAAGCCCCTGAAGCTGGGTCCACACTTTTCAAGGAAACATATGTGACGTATAGGGATGGAAGGAAAGGAACAGAGGAGAGAGGTGGATTAAGCAGGATTGAAATGGTAAAAAGAAAAGCATCCATGCCTCTAGCGTCAGTGTTGCTGCCACGTGATGGAGGATGTGTGTGTGTGTGTGTGTGTGTGTGTGTGATAAGTGTGGCTGTTTGTCGTCAGCAAACGCCAAGATTTGTGTCTGCCCATTGATGCTGAAATGTGTGTTTGTGTGTATCCTCTAATTTATATACAGTCACATACTGTATGCATACTTCACCATATTAGACCTCATTTATTTGCATGTGTAAAGTTTGCAAACAGCCCTGCAGTGAAAGGAAGAACAGTAGAGAAAGGTGAGAGTAATCTATTGTTGCTCTTATCTCTTAAAGGAGAACAGCATTGCAAATGCCTGCACACACTCCAACACACACACACACACACACACACACACACACACACACACACACACACACACACACACACACACACACACACACACACACACACACACACACACACACAGTGCACGCTCACACACACGCACAGAGTGAGAGTCACATATTGTTTTGGCTACAGGCTACAACTGGTTCTAGCTGGATTTAAAGCTACAGCAGTGTTTTTTCCCTTCTTTTTGCAAAGCTTAATGCTGAATATGTTTCCCTGAGTTGTTTGCAGTTTTATATTGACTTTCCAAGAAATATTAAACTCAGTGCCTCCGTAATATTAGTAAAAAAAAATGTATCAAATTTGTATCATTGTCATCTTTTTTTCCCAATGTCTCTTAGCGCACCGCACCGTCTGAGTAGACAATAATGTAACCAAATTGCCGTTCACCTCCATCTTAAAACAGCACCTGATGTAATTGGCTGTTGAGATGAGGTCTAAGCTCAGGCCTTATGGGGGTGCTTGTCGTTAACCACCTTTGGCACCCAGCTCTTCCCCGCCATCTAGATTATATTGGCTTGAAGGGCTCTTTCACGGTGAGTCATGTTTATTTCATTGTCCCTTTTATGGCACCGCTGTTCCCCTTTTAACCCCTCGCCTCCCTGCACGCAGCTAAATGTTCTGGCAGTACACAGGAGAGTAAGTTATAGAGGTAATAAATATTAGATGGCCTCAGCTTCGACTAGGAATGTGTGCTAATCTGTTTCAATTGCAGGAGAGGGACTGTGCCTCTCTGCTGCTCTCATTACTTTATGATTTCTGCTATGGGTTATGGAGTTACTTTAAACTACCAGTATGTCAAAAACATATTAATGTAATTAAATAATTGACAGTTTAAAAAAAATTATCCAAGTTAGCCATTAGAATGTAGTTTCCCTAAATCTCCTGATAAATGTATTAGATCAAATGTCACGATGACCACTGATAATGTTTCTGATGGTAGTAATGTCGGACAACAGAGAAAAGAAGTGAAATGATGAAGCACAATAAACAACCATAGACTGTGTATAAACATCAAAAAAGTCTCAGTGATGTCACCCAATGGCGTTTGCCATCTTGGAAATACTGTCTCATCTTAACTTTCGGTCAACCGAACACCAAGCAAAGCGCTTGAGCTGAGGTAAAAAAACAGCCACACCACACCTGCCCGTCGGTCAGGTCAGCCACGCGCCCTATCAAATCAAAATAGATGATGAATAATAACAAATGTACCCCACTCCCCCCCAAAAAGTGTGTGCTGAAAAAAAAACACATTTATTTTTGACCCACATGTCTATTTCTTCTGAAAAAACGAGCATCTTTCAATGGGTGTGTATGTCACTTTCCGGGCCTCTGCATCGCCTCAAGTGGACACCCGAGGAACTGCAACTTTTTGCACTTCTGCATTGGCTTCATTTTTTAACACTGAAGGTTCCTGCTTGTAAAAAAACTGACACCATATTGCAGTGAAGAGCACTTTAATCCTGCACTTTACTTTTATAGAGACACTTTAAATTCTTTATGTTGACGTATCATATTATTATTGTCTTTAAATATATAGATTATCGTAGCAACACTGTAATGTGACCTTATTGTAATCCTGGGCTGCGTATCACGCATCGTGTTGTATCATATCTTAAACCTGCAATTCCCACTCCTATTAGATTATAATTTAGTACTCTATGGGCCTGATTTACTAAGATCCCAATTAAAGAGTACTAAATTGCGTGTTCACTCCAAAACATTGCGCGTTTGGCTTGTGGGCGTTTTGCGGGTGATCTACTAAGAAACTTTGCGTGAATGATAACGGGTGCAAACCTTGAGGGGGCGGTAGTATTTAAGTCAGGCTTTTGCGTGTTCTACTGGGTTACGTCACGGAGAGTTTGGACGGAAAGCAGAATGACTGCAAGCGCAAAATAGGTATTAGTGGGAGAGGCAAATGAACGTACAGTATTTTCGAGTTATAGCAGATACATCTGAATATAACAAAAATAACATTTGGCTTATAAGAAAACCTCGGCATTAAACAGGGCCTCTCTTTTCTTCCCTCGATCCTTTGAATGAATTGTCATACATTGCGCAGGAGGTGCGAGCTGTGACCTATGTGGCACGGGCGTTCAGGCGCGCCCCTCGGGCCATTGTTGCGCACCAGACTGCTGGCCAGCGCTGTGTCTGATCGGACATAAATGCCCTGGGAAGAGGTATCGAAGACGGGGGTACAAGCAGTGGTGAGGTCCCCCAATCCAAGTGCCTACAGCTTGGCAGCAGGGGGCTGTAGAGGTTGGAGACGAGCGCGATAGGGAGAGGAGCGCACCGGAGGAGACAAGCTGGAGAGACGCGCAACCCGAGAAAAAGGAAATGCCCAGTTTAAAATGTAATGTTGCAGAAAAGAGGGAAATAGGACATAAATGTCAATGTGTAAATTCTTAAGAATGCAGAGGCTGTGAATGTTCAGTTATATTAGTTTAATCATGGTGTTTCTCTTTATTAACTATTATTGAATTGAAATAAAAAAATAATGCATGTCATTTATTTTTGTGTCAATCGAAAACATGTTAACATATGTGGGGGAAAAACGTGATCTTTATACGTTCTTTTATTGTTCCTATGTCTCCTCCTAACTGCAGCCTGTTGTGTGTAACACTGGGCTCCTGGATTAGCACCTTCCTTTCAAAGGTGTTAAATTTAGACACCGTCACAATCACCGCAATTTTTGCCTGGCTTGGTAAATCGCAATGCGTGTACTAACTTAACTTATTTGAATTTTCTCCTCCCAGTATTTTGCACGCTACGGCAGAAACGCCCCATATTGCATATTCATTAAGGCAAACGTGCTAAATGGACAATGCGTGTTGTTTTGCTCATATGAAAGACGCAATCCTCACTGCGTGTCGTTAGTAGATCAGATAGCACATTTTTTGCTGGTGGTATCAAGTTTGCACACGTTTTAAGACACGCAAACCTTTAGTAAATCAGGCCCTAAGTGAGCAGAATTGCGCTCAGAATTTCCCTTATGGGTTCTTCTAGCTTTACATTGCCAAGGTTTCTAAAGCTGACTAATCATGCATCTTAAAAGCAATAACAGTTTTCCAATCCTCTGTGTAGTGTTGCATCAAGTTTGTAACTTAAACTGGCTTTTTATGTTGTTTTGCCCTGGCTGCTCATGCAGTCTTCAGTACATGATTGTCTCATAGAAGGAAACATTCACAGCAACCTCAAAGTGATAATTACTAATGTGAGTTTACATCGTTCTCTCACAGCTCCCATGTGGCATTCTGCATTTAGAAACTGTGTCAACATTAGCAACGAACATACCTGGGGAGAAAAACAACATAACACATGGTTTAAAAAACAAAACGTGATGGAAGAACACCTAAAAAATTGCTTCAACTTCGCTCAAAGAATGCCTCAATGCACTTATAGTTGGAGAGAAACCAAATCAAGCTCTACAGGAAAGAAGGTGATAAAGTATCAGACAGAAACGTCAGAATTTTCAAACATCTTTAAGTATCCTTTGAGGTGAGACTACTTACATTTAAGAAATTAAATTATTTCCATTAGCTGTACTCCGGGAATTAAAGGTGACATTTGTTGATGGAGTCTTGGGCTGAAACAGCAAATGTCACTGAAAGTAATGATAACAGTAGCATGCAGCTTCATGCTCCACGGCTCTATCCACGGGCAGCATGTGTACTGACAGAGACTGATGTGGTGAGGTAGAGGCACGGCCGGCCTTCTGACAGGAGAGATAATAGCCAATAAGGCAACGCCAGTCTGGGTGATTGACAGGCTCCAGAGAAGGCCCCGCCTAGCTGAAACCTTGTTCCATAGAGCCAGCCACTGTTTGATACAAGCACAAAAACAAACAGGCACATATACACATTCATTAATACAGCTATTCTTGCACACAGAACAAACATTCACTTAATTGACAGGTTGTCTGATATTCAGTGATTGCCTACAGCAAATTACATTGGTAGTCCAATACAACAAACAAGAACATCTTTTCTCTGTGGCTTTAAGTAATTAAATGATTTGGATCGAATATAGAAAAGCACATTTTATGCTAAAATGTGTCATGTGCCAGGCAGACAGATGATAACAAATAACTCCAAACCCCACACAGATGTAGAGAGATGCAAGTCCATCAGGACACTGCGTCTTCTGCAGGATGGAGGAGAATGCAAAAACGACACAATGCTCGCAGCCGTCACTTCCCATTTCAGCTCAGGATGGCAGCTGTCACGCTGATGCAATAGCTTACATTCAGGAGACATACCGTCAGAGATGGTTTGATTGTTGACGGAAATAATACAGAGTGAAGATGACTTCATAATATTGTAATCCACAGTTACAGCCATTTAAAAAAGAGGAACCACTCAGGGATTCATGAATGCTGTGCCTGCAGTGCACGGTAATTCAATCAATATTTGACACTATAGACACACTGAGCGCTGAAAACCAGACAATGAAGGAGTCAATGATGTCATCAAAATGGTAAAAAGGAGCTGTGTCAGGATGTTTCCTCCAGCCGAGTCGTAGTGTTATTTTAAAGTATTGCACATTTTTCCATGTCCGTCCCTCATATCTGTTTTTTTTTTCCTAAAGTGCTGATGGATGCTGCCTTCTGGCTCTCCATATGTGCGAGGAAACAAGTTTTTCACTGCTTTCAATTTTAATCTTTATGCCTGACCAACAACCCCCTGTTGCTTAGCAATCTGAACTTGATCATTTTCTTGACTGATCTCGCATAAGGCACACTAAATCAGACACTAATCCAGCAAAAATAATGAGAGCAGATATGTTAATTTGGTTGAATGCTTCACTCAAGTTCCCACAGTGTCTAAGAATTGCCTCAGCTTCTTCAGTGAGTTCTCATGCCAGGTTGTCACATGCAGATTCTTTCCTATTGCTTCTCATTGAGAACCACAAGGTTGTCTGTGGCCTCTCACACATGTCCACATGTGCTGTACTTCTACTTAGTTAGGGTTAGGGGTTAGGGTTGGGGTTATAGGCAACAAACAAAGTAATACTGTTATGGTTCAGAAAAATGGTAAGGGATGGGTCACAAAAGGGACTCAAACCCTGACCCCCTGGGTGTAAGTTCTGTGTTGTTTAAGCCTGACGTCCATCATCCTCGACATTACCTGAAGCAGACTTTGCTGTCCTATCGCCACAATGGAAGAAGTTTCTTCGAACGTCTAATATTGCACATTTGAGTTTGCATTTCTTTAAGATGGAATTGAGTTTGCTTTCCTGCACATGCTAACGGATAATTAATATTTCTATATCAAACGCCAGTAGCTTTGACATATCATTTCTAGTTGACAGTCATGGCTTCTCCAGTTCATGTTGAAGCGTCTTTGGACAAGACTCTGAATCCCAAATAGCTATGGCTATGGCTCGCTTTATGAATGCAGCCATTGACAGTTTCATGTTGTGTTGAAAGGTTCTTTATCTACAGAGCTGGTACAAGCAACAACTGATTTAAATAATTACATTTTTGACCTTTATAGCAAAATATCACTGGGTGAATTTTTGCTGCCGTGGCTCTGGGTAGAGTGGGTCGTCTCTCTCAATCGAACGGTTGGCGGTTAGATCCGGAGCTCCTGCAGTCTATTCCCAAAGACAAAACCATCAGTGTCTAAATGTGTGGGAATGTGATTAGTACTGATGGGCTGTTGGGCACTTTACGTAGAAGTCTCTGCTATCAATGTGTAAATGTGTGTGCGTAAAAGGGTGAATGTGACGTAGTGCAAAGAGCGCTTTGAGTGGTTGAAAGAGTAGAAATGTGCTTTATAGACAAACAAATCTGGTCTGGTCACAAGGCATCATCAAAATAAGAACATGAAAAAAATAAAGGAGCTTTCTGTATAGCTCTTTAGATTGTCCAACAAATCATTTTTGTTAATGTTTTTGTTGACCAAATTAAAACTGGTTTTCACCAACTTTGGAGTGACTGCATAGTTTCCACAGTATTGATAAGATCTGTAAGACTACAGTGAGATGCCATCCCTCAGTACCACCCTCTTATCTGTGTTTCCAAAAATCCCCTTTACACTAAATTGTTGTAGAGGGGGTGCAGTCACCACCTCTCAGTCTCACCCCATCTCTCTCTCTCTTTTGCAAACTCATCCTCACTCCCCCACCTCCTCACACCAGTATTCGCTCCGCACAATTGCCTCAGTTGATGGGATTGGACCTCAGGCGCCTGCCCCTATTCTTCAGACACCCTCCATCCCTCCATCGTTCACTCGCGCCACTCACACCATCCCCCCTGTTGTCACTCCAAACCTCATCACTCACTCCACGGAGACTCCACAATCAGCAGCCAATAAGGAGCTGCAGTGACACACATACACACAAAACACAAACCTGCAAAAAAACACACACAGGGTGACAGTGAGTAGTTTGTCACAGCCACTGGCCAGAAGGGAGCCTTGGGCCATGTCCATATGAATGCATATACATTTAAAAATGACATCTACCTGTCCACATTTTACAGCCATTTTTTTATTAGATTGAGAAAAAATCCATCTTGTGCTCTGAGCGGAAAAAAAAAATCAGCAAAAACACTAGCCAAGGTTATCATAAGCAGATCAAAGACAAATAACCAATAACATACAATCGAATTAGCTTTTTAAAATTGTAAAGCTACAATACAAGTTCTGCATTTTAAAATTTGAAGCATTGAAATAGCCTTTAATGGCTATCAGATCCATTTTTGATTCAGCTTATTGATGTGTTTTTCATTTAAAGCAGAACGTTAGGGAAAACCGTGTCATGTCGTATTGATTGGTTTTTGCGGAAACTAAAAGTGCTACATTTTAAACATTGAAAACACAAACACACAAGGTTGAACAGATTTAGCTAGCTACTGGCTCCCATGTTCATTGTGTGATTAGGACAATTAAAAATGAATCAACAACAATGCTTTTTACTGGAGGCAAAATTAGTCAAAATCACAACTTTTCCAGGAAATAAAATACTGCATAATATCACAACCTTAAAGGGTAACAGGTCTTTGTAGCCAGATCTTACGCACCATTATATTTAATAGTTACCCGGAAATTGTGGTGCAAAACATGTGGTTGTGTTTTGTTGTTTAAAGGAAAATGGGGAGGGGGCATATAACTCATCTGTTTTGATGATATGAAGGCTACGAGTTTTTCATAATTAGTAGCATGACTGATGGGCCCATAGGTTGACTGAAAGTTAAACTGAGACAGTGTTTCCAACATGGCAACCGCCATCGATTGACTTCAAAACCAATGCTTCAGAAACCAATGGGTGAAGTCTTTGAGACTCTGTCCATGTTTTATACAGTCTATGGTCCAACCTTGCACAGGGGGTCTAGTATTGGGCTCCCTGGAAAGCTGTGGGGTATTGCTCGACTAACAAGGAGCAGCTTGAGCAGAGCCAACAGTGCCAAGTTTTAATATGTCAATTTTGCAATAATTGGTTAAATCTGAGAGATAGTGACAGTGTTCCTGACTAAAATGGAAATGGGAATAATATATGTTGTATGGCACCACGGGTGGCACTTGATATAAAGTCAGGGTATAGTTGAAAGTATTGGAAGTCATCCTAATATGTACAGCATGGGAATCAGTCACATTTTTGAGTTTTAAAAATATTTCAGGATTGTTGTAGTGGAAATGCAATGGAAGACAACAACATACTAGAGCCATGCAAATTGGTCGATCAAAATCCAAGCCTTGTATTCTCTGTGTAAGGCCCATTCTTTCTATTGTCTTAAACTGGCAAAAAAAATTAGAAATGTATGCAGCAGCACAGGAAACATCATGCAATACCTAAATGCACAGGTTTAATTTTAATTTTAATTTTTTATTCTTATATATAGGGGCTCCTTAAATCTTTGTTGTCGGGTAATATATGTATGGGAAGGGGGACAGGGGGTGTTTATGTAACAATTGCTATGTGTCTTGCATGTTTGTATATTGCTACTGGATGCCTTGAATTTCCCTCTGGATCAATATAGTATCTATCTATCTATCTATCTATCTATCTATCTATCTATCTATCTATCTATCTATCTATCTATCTATCTATCTATCTATCTATCTATCTATCTATCTATCTATCTATCTATCTATCTATCTATCTATCTATCTATCTATCTATCTATCTATCTATCTATCTATCTATCTATCTATCTATCTATCTATCTATCTATCTATCTCTATCTATCTATCTATCATCAATACTTTCTTTCATCTGTACTATTCCCCCCAGAGCCTGCTCAACAAGTTCGAGCCTACGCACATCTCCCGCCAATCAGAAACACAAAGTCAGCCAATTGAGCTGCTCTCTGTGCAGGTCTATTGACAAAATGACCAGCCCACTGAGTGTAATCACAGAGTTGTAGACTAAGTGTTTCCAAATAATATAGACGCTGACCACCTTATTTCCCCTCCATATGCAGTCCTTTCCGGTCTTCCATAATGAGTCATACTCTGCTGCCGTCAAGATGCTGCTTTATTCCAAGTTTTCCTCGTTTCACCCTGCAGCCATTTCTTTTTGCTTGAACATATTTGAACTTGAGAAGGGCTTGTTTTATTAATGCACTTTGTAAATATTGCAATAAAACGAGCATGTACTGTAAGTAATGACAGTTTCTGAACTCTAAATGCAATGTTTTTTTCAGCGGGATGTCTTTCAAGAATCTTTTGAGAACACTGTTTTCAGATTCTAATTTAAAAAGCATTTCATCCGGGGATTAACCAGCGAATAAAATCTTGTTCAGACTATAAGAGACTCTGAGAAGTTGCTGGATTTGTGGTGGTATTTGTGCCCTTTGATGGAGGTGAGGGGGGAGAAAGAGGGAGTGGGATTTGCTGGGTGTGCTGTGATATCAGGTGCGGTAATAAGGTTTATCGCCGCTGGAATCACAAGCTACAGGGACAGCTCTTCACTGCAAGTCTTAACACTCAGTGTCACCTCGTTTCTCTGGAGAGCCATTCAAAGTGTATCTTCCTCTCTTTCCTCCATCTGCCACCTTCTTTCTCCGCTCTTCCTGCCACTCTGTCTCCCAAAAAAAATCTCCTTTTCTCTCCTGTCTCTGTCCTCTCTCTTTTCCTTTTTTTTGTCTTGGCTTCCATCTTTTGCTTTTTTTTATTTTTTTTAGACTCCTTAGCTTCCTTTGTGTCACTTCTGTTTATGTTTATCCTTCACTCTTTGTCTCCCTCTTTTTTTTGTCCCTCTCTTTGTCACTCTTCTGCTCATGCAGACATCAAAAACAGTCTCAGACAGGTCGTTTGCTGCGGCTTCACAAGGTTACAAGAAACACGAGATGAGAATAGAAGTGTCATGGTGACAGTTTGCTTTCACCTCGCCTCACATCTTAAAAGTTGTCATGGGTAGAACACATTCAGTGCAGTTTGTAGACAGAGAAATAAAGCCCTTGGAACCCTTACATGGTCAACTTTCTGTTTGCTAACATCAGTACTTCGGTGTATCCTGAATTCAACTTGGGCCACAAAGAATATTACTGGGTGTAAATGATGCAGAAGAACTTTTTGAAATGCTCCAGTTACTGTGATAGATTGCTTCAAGTGGCAGCCGTGATATGTTCTGTTAGGCCATATGGGAATTAATTATTTGGAGCAAATACACCGGTTAAAAAAAAACATCCACGCAGTATGACATCTCATAGAGATAGTCCAAGTGTCTTACAATATTTAGAAAAGGATCCATTCAGAGAATTATCTTTTAACAGCTATGCCATCTCTGAAAGCCACCAGACTCCTTTGACAGGAACAGCACTTTTTTCCTTGCAGACCATTTCAACCGCTTCTCTATCACTGCCATGTCAAACACCAAAGTTAAATTGTTGATTTTGTCATTGGAGTCTAGTGGCTTTAAAGAGAGCAATGAAGTCATCATCAAAAACATTATCGTCTCTCTCTTAAAAGCTATCTCTGTAGTAATCATTTCTGCAATATTGTCAGAGGTATCTGATAATTACCTGAACCCTGTCAGTAGAAAGATAAACTCAGGCACACTTGCCTTCAGAGATTGGGTTACAAATATTACAGCCCATCTCACTGCCATTAACTAAAGCTATCCACCAGTGAGATGTTGGTCATTTATACCTCTGAAGATTTAAAAGAGAATTCCCCTTTAATTTTTCTGCAGTAGTAAATTTGTAGTAATTTAGCTGTTGAAATTCCCTGCAATATACTCTACCAAATCTCTCTCCAAGTTAAGCCTGTCTGACATAGCCGCCTGCCTTTGAAGAGAGACATCAGCCATGATGCTCCAAATGTATTTGACATGTGGTGGCTAACCATTGAGCTCTAAGCTGCACAGTTGCATGGTTAGTGTGAGCCTCATGTTCGTCTGTGTCTGGCTAACCATGCTTCTTTAGCTCTTATTAGCAAATGATGCTAATTTCCCACTAGGGGGAGAATAGATGGACAAAGGAGATTTGATATGAGAGAAAGTGAGAGAGGAGGGATATGACGAGGCATGGATTTCCAGATTTGAAGTTGTTGTGTGGAAAGACATGACACCCTTCAATGACTTCTGTTCCCGGGGATGTCACACGAACAGCAGTAGCTAAAAGCAGAACGTAGCTTTCTATGTTTAGGTCGGGAACTTCAGGCTTGTCTATCTGTGAATGCTGTTGCGTTGGATGTGTTGGATGTCAGCACAGATCGAGTTCACGTCAACAGAGAAGAGTCTGCTTTGGACTGGCACTAACGTTAGCTGCCCAGCTAGCATGAAGCTTATGTCCTGACAGCCTCACAGCTGTAGCATCTCCAGCTAATGTCAGTAGTTCGCCAAATAATCACATCACTTCCTGTCTCTAATCCTATCATTAAACTCATCTGATTTCCCTCTACGTGTATTAAATCTTTTGCCCCTGATAGTGATTAGGGACAGTTTGATATCCTGATTTTAAGGAGGTTAAAGGTTGAGGACTGGAGCTCTCTAAGGTGACAGCGCTCCCTGCTTGAAGGCTCTCAGGGTCACAGTCGAGAGCAAGTTCGGGCAGTGTGGGGTGTGTGTGTGTGTGTGTGTGTGTGTGTGTGTGTGTGTGTGTGTGTGTGTGTGTGTGTGTGTGTGTGTGTGTGTGTGGCGCAGGCGAGCGGAAGAAAATGGAAGATGGTAATGAAGGAGCTAATTGCTTCCAGTGGATTTTGAAATCGAACCCCAGCCCCCTGTGCATCAGCCTCACTGGGCGCAAAATGGAATATTGATGACTATGGAGAAAATAAGAGAAAGTGACCCTGCGATATGATCGATTAGAAAGCCACAGATCTGTGCAGAACATGTCTCAACAGGCAATACATTTCCCCTGGTTTGTATGGATCCGTATACACTTACCACCGGTTTAATATTGCTGAGGTGCACAAATATTACATTATATCAATGTGCTCTCTTTATTATTCATGGCAACAATGTTGCACTGATAGTCCTTCTCGCTTCACAGCTACTTTTTAATTACACCATTATAATGAATCCACATTTGAGAGTAAAACATACCATAGACTGCTAACCGTTCACTTTAGCATTAGTGTTTGGTGTAACCTGATAATGGGACACTTTGTACACATAATGTGGGTCTTCTGTCTCCTCAAATGCAGCAGTCTTATAAAGATGTATTGTTCTTAATCTAGGATTAAACTCTTTTTTTAAACTTATTTAATTATTATAGGGAGAAAAAACAATGTTCTTAATATACTGTACAGTACTGTACAGTTACAGCTGTAGTATGGGAAAGCTGACCTTTAAGCTCGATCTAAACATTGGCCAACAGTTAAAATGCAAGTTTAATTATGTGTTTATTTTTGATTTGTTCATCTAGTGGGTTTAAGATCAGCGTTTTTCACCTAATACTTTCACCTTAAAAAAACATCCAGCTCATAATTATAGAAATGTTTTAACTTTTGCACATATTTCAACTAAGTGTATATCAAATATTCACTTGATGAAAGTCTAAAATGAAAAGCTAAGGAGCTACCATACTTGTCAAAACTCATCTCAAGTAAAGACATGAATGTCATGGTGGCTTTAGGGTCAAATTGTTGGGATGTGGGAAGTTGGCAGATAGGAGCCATGGCAGTCTGTTCATTCAGTTCATTGTTCACCAAAATGGATGGCACTGCCATTCCTCGAGATGTTCTATTTCCATGATATAAAAAAAGGATCTAGACCATTGCCCCGCCACCACTGTCTTAAACTCTGTCTTGTTGGTGTCTTTCATCCAGGACTGAATCAAACACGAATGGTTACATTTAGTCAATTGGGCCCTTTGTTAATAACCTTATTTCATTAAGTTTTCTACCTTAGGAACAAGGCAATACCAGATTCTGTCTTCACTAGGCAAGTTTTAAAGGCAGGAAATTAATCAACCAAAATCAGCCTTGCAAGGACAACTGTCTCTCTACTCCTAAATGCCTCTCATTTCCCTTTAACCATATGCGAGGCCCCTCCAGGCGAAATGTGACAGCAGCCCACCAGTGTCAGTGGTGCATCGGAAATTTCCACAGATCATGCTTATAGCGCCAACTGTTTCAAGGACTCTCTCTCAATCGGGGACCCTAGAGGCTTGTGGCCTATACTGGTCCAGATGTACAGTAAAGCCAATTGGAGCAAGGAGCTAGAGACCTGTTCTATTATCGACACTGATGGCAAAGTAACCACACAGTAGACATTTAAATTCATATTTGATGATTTATCTGAAATCATTTTTGACTGGGTGACTTCGATGTGCTATGAAAAGAGTCGCCTTAGCTGTATAGAACTCAAACACTGTTTTTCTTCACGACTTACAGCCTTAATATTTAGGGAAAGATGTCCGAAACAATTTTATAGCAGCCATATTATACACGTAATTAATCTACTGGCTTTCTATGCAGTTTTCTAGATAAGATACATGAAATCCTTTTCAATAGGGCTGTTTTTTTATTTCATTGTATATTCTGCTGCCTCTTTGTGTTGCACTGTTTTAATAATGGCTTTCTATTTATTCCCCTGGCCCCTAGATGAGAGCTTTCACAAGGTCTTTGCTGCCTCACATGCCATTTCCTCTTGTCTCAGTGCCTTGCAAAGACACGAGTGTTACGCCGAGGGGAGAATTTCTCCATGACCGGAATCAGCCCCCCTGTCATCCCCCTAGCTCCCCTCCCCTTTTCCTTTCGTTTCTCTTTCAATATTCTTTTTTTTTTTCTCCCAGTACCACCTTTTGTATCTTCCTGCCTGATCCACACCGCTGCTCCCTCATGTTTACATATAGCCTGATCCACAACACAGCAGAACAAACTGACGCTTCACAGCCTGCAGCTCGATTGCCTTCTCTCTCTTTCCCTCTTTCTCTCCCGCATCACTCTCTTCTATCTTACCGCTTGTGCTTTTTTTTATTCTCTCCTCGGCCCTCGTGACTTCTCTGCGAACTCACAAAAGAAAATCTAGGGGGCAGAGGATTTGAAATGACACATTGAAAATGGTATTGTTGGCAGGTAATGACATAGTTACTGTTACCAAGTGTGACAGGGGTTGTTAGGTTTGGTATGTTGGAAGGTCTTTTTCTGAAGGTTGCAATTTCTAAAAGGTGCTGCTGTGAACACTGTGTTCTCGGAGGAGGAATCTTCTAGCCTGACCCTTTGGTCCGTGAGTCTGACCTTGTCTCTAACAGATGCACCCAGACTAAAGCTGTAAGGAGTTTTTAGAACCACGATGTTTTAAGTCGCAGCAGGAAGAGTGTCAATTATTTGATCACAGGTCGTAAAGGAAACACTACTCATTTTTTGCACCAGTCTTCTCTTTCCGTCAGCCCAGCAATTTTTTTTTTTAGCTCTCTCACTCTTTCCATCCATCTTCAACCTCCCCTCACTTTCTGTCAGGAGCTGTCTCACCTTACTCTGCGTGTCGATCTAAAGAATGGGTCCAGGAAGTCACTTTGCAACACCAGAGTGATATAAAACTGTAAAATCAGGCTTTGTTTGATTTATGCGTGCCATTAGCGGGGAATAGTGTTCCATCGTGAGTAGTCTGTCTGTCTAGAGGCTGTATGGGAAACCTAAACCCACGGTCGTACAGATAGGATTTTATGATCTGAACTGAATGATGGGATTGTCATAGCTGTAATTATGGCGAGCAGTGCATTCTCAGAGTGTGTGTGTGTGTGTGTGTTTGCTGAAAGTAAGCGTCTCTTCAGCGTATAGTGGTTCTCGTATTTATTGAGGCGGCTTCATGATTGATGCAGGATCCAACATGGATGCTGGGCTTGTTTCATGTATTAAACATTGGACAATATGTGCAGGAAGAATGTGATAATAACTGAGGGGCTGCAGTTGTTTGTTTTGCATAGAACTCATGAGGATTTCTAGCAACACATGGTGAATCATAACAAGCTCAAGCGTCATTTTCTGGCTCCTGCTGAAATAAAAGTAACATTTCTTACGCCTTTCTTGTCATTTCAGCGAGGGAGGAAAACGTGGCCACCTTCCGCGGCTCGGAATACTTCTGCTACGACCTCTCGCAGAACCCCATCCAGAGCAGCAGCGACGAGATCACGCTGTCCTTCAAGACGTGGCAACGCAACGGCCTCCTCCTCCACACGGGGAAGTCGGCAGACTACGTCAACCTGGCGCTTAAAGACGGGGCCGTCTCCCTCGTCATCAATCTGGGCTCTGGGGCTTTCGAGGCCATCGTGGAGCCTGTCAACGGGAAATTCAATGACAACGCCTGGCACGACATTAAAGTGACACGCAACCTGAGACAGGTAATCGGAGGGGTTGCAGTGATGGTCGGAGTTTTGAGACACGAGTCAATTTTTTTTTCCGCCTTTAGATTAGCTGCTTCCACGAGCTTTGAGAGAGAGCGGGCATTATAAGAATGTCACCTCGTTCTGATTGGTTGTCATTCCATCGCCACAGTTAAGAAACATTATTAAGACTGATGTCATTATATTTTAAGTTGTCTTTACTACAACATGAATTTCTTTTAAGTTGACTCATTGTTAAATTTCTTTTGAACACTTTGAATACAAGCTGTAGCAGATCGTATGCATGCTAATGCTAGCTCAGTCAAGGTAGCTTTCTGCTAGGTGTAGCCCTCTCCTGTTTCCCTACATTAAAGTTGTGTTTTGATTCTACTTTTCTTCACGATTCCCTAAGATGACACTTCTATCAGGCGCCGTCGCTACCTTCTTGCTGTGTTTTTCGCTTGTGAAGAATAAAAAAAAACAACTCTCACTTTAAAGCCAGGCAGAGAGTGTTTGCCTTTGAGCCATCCATTAATGCAGTATTTATAGCTCAGATCATCACGATGCTTTTTAAAGCTAGAAATACATTCGCATCAAAGACGTGCATCTGTTGTGCATAAGCAGAATTCGTTGCTTGACAGATATTGTTCAGTGTTTCTTAATGTGATCTAAGAGCTTGTTTTGCTGTTGGGCGGAGCACGGATGACTCAGAGCTGTGTATAGAAAGCTGGAGAAAGAGAGAAGCTTAATGATGAGAGGTGTTTGGAGTTAGTGCGAGCGGTAAAGTATGGAGGTGTTCATTGTCTCGGTCGACCTTTAGTTTGTCTGAAAGGTGAGGCAGCAGTTAGTGTTGCTCTCTGCGCAGCACAACAAGTAAGTGCCTGTTTCCTGACCCTTCCCTGACAGTAAGCTTTGGCCTCCCAGGTTAGCGAGGACTTGTAGCAGAAAAAATCCCACCAGGAATAACACACAGTTTAGCGGGTTAGAAGCTAAGAGGTGAGGGCTGCTTGCCCACCTTCTTCTGTCTTTCTTTCTTTCTTTTGACAGATCTGTCTTTCTTTCTGTCACTCTCATTTTCTGTCCTCTTTCAAAGGCACACTTTGTTAGACAAGGGCTGAAAAAAACACTACAAGTTTTGTCGGGGTTTACGCCATCCTATACAAATTTTTGTCTGAAAGTCCCACGTCTTACAGTACTTGTCTTTGTGTTTTTCTTGCAGGACTCTGGTGTAGAAAATTTGGCTAGGATGGCACGATGGCATTTTATTACTGCTGCGAATCTCTTACAATTCATGTAGTGTTTTTTCACCGCAACACTAACTCATCCATGGTTACTGTCATTTTTTTATTACTAACCAATATCTAACCAACTAATGTACTAACTAACATCCTAATTCTTCATCGTTGCTTTTGTTTTTTTTTGTTTTCTGTCCATCCTTATTAACAACCTTTTTTGTTCACTATTCTTTTGATTTCCTTTCTTCCCCTTTTTCTGGAAAGCAATCAGGCATTGGACACGCTATGGTAAACAAACTACATTGTCTGGTAGATATCATTCTTATTGTCTTTTTTTTGGGTTTGCCGTGTGTCCCCTCCCCCTCTCTTCTTTTATTCGTTCTCTTTGAGTTCCATCCTAGACACTCTTATCAAAAAATGAGGAGATGGGTTTGTATTACCAGGCAATTCTTTCTTCGCTTCCTCTCAATTTCCTCCCTGACCTGCCAACAACCTCCTTCTTTACCCCACAATATCCCATCCTGTTTTTTTCACTTTGGCTTTTACTTTTTTACCCTTTCTTTCTTCCACATTATTGCAGATTTCCAACAAGTAAACCAAAATTGAATTCTTTGCCTTCGTCAGGGCAACTTACTTTTTTATTTGACTTTTTTTTCACACAAAAAGTCCCCATTTTTTGTGAGGACTGTCGTCCAGAACTGACAGAAGCTTACCACAATCCCAAAGATGGTGACCTCGACACCGAGCCCTTAAAGAGAAACTACCAAATAAGTGGCAACCCTTAACCTTCATTGCGGGAGCTCTGACAGTTGTTTCCAACTCACTATGGCGCATGGCATGCCCACACCTCATCGACCTCTCACCTCCCCAACTCATCGAACCTCCACCCTGTCACCCAAAATAACCACTAACACTCTAATTCACTCACCCACATCCCACCTGTCACCTTTTCACTCACTTTGCCCTCCCTGTGTGTGTTTTTGTAGCATGCTTGTGAAAGTGTTGTTTGTGTGTCTTGGCTACCCCTGGGCCCATAAACATAACATTTCTAAGAATAAGCATACTGATCTAGGATTAACGGTGTGGTCCAGTGACATTGAAATTAAAAACCATGACACCTGAGCTAAACCTGATCAGAGATCAGCATCAGCTATTCTGAGAGTGTGTATGAATATGGGCTCTGGTCTCGATTGTGCATGAGCCTCTGCACCCTGTGTGGCCTGCTCCAGCTTCGTATGGCACCATTGATCCACTTACTCCCTTACACGTCCAACTAAGTGTGTTTAATTTGCCTTCGAACAGTGATGACCTTTGTTTGCACATTGATGTGGTGTGTAGAGCCTCCCTTTGTTTTGCATGTGCGTGGATATATCAATGTAAATAGATGCAAGAGAGGGGTGAATGTGGGACTGTGGGTGTGAGAATGAATGTATGTCAGAGTGTAGGCGTGCGTAAGCCCGTCTATGTGTGAGTGTGTGCTCACATACTGTACATGTGTACTGTATACGTGTGTGTCTGCAGTTACCAGAAAAAAATCCCGAAACCTAAGACAAGTGCAGGCAATTTGTCCTTGGTTTGAACATTGTACTAACCCTCCCCCAACCTGAATTTTCCAAACCAAACCTAGTATCCATTCTTTACCCCCATCAAAGATAAAGAAAATATGCCTCTACCATATTTTCTTTACCTGTCCTGTGAATCCTACGGCAAAAAAAAATCCATTAACGAAATCCAACAAAAACGCTGTCTGGTCCAAACAATCGCTACAAGGTACCAAATGATTCTGATGAGCAACTTCAGAGTGGAACCTAAAGAAAAGTTCAAAAAAAGCTCATTTCAAATGCAGACCAAGGAAGGAGGTGTGTTTTAAACACAGCACGCAATCGAATCCCAGAGTGTAATGGCTTGGCTTTGGCTATGTGTTGCCCCTCAACAGGTCACCATCTCCGTTGATGGGATCCTCACCACCACTGGATACACCCAGGAAGACTACACCATGCTGGGCTCTGATGATTTCTTCTATGTGGGTGGGAGCCCCAGCACTGCGGACCTGCCCGGCTCTCCAGTTAGCAACAATTTCATGGGCTGTCTCAGAGAGGTAGGACACACTCAAATGAATACAGATAGAAACCAGGAGCATGATTATTTTATAATGTGGGGTTGACATTCCCAATTTCCTTTCTGCTTTTGCATTTAAACAGGGGTCGACATTTAGTCCCCGCACTCTGCTGGAATATGGGCCGTGATTGAGCTGTAATTGTTTGTGTGATCACCTTTCTCCCCTTCTTTCCTCTCTGCTTAAGAAACTCTTTAGCCTTTTTAATAGTCCTCTTCACCACTCCTTACAGATTATTACCTAAGGAGCTCTCTGAAGGGCTAAGATGTTTTTTTTTTAATAACTTTGATATATTCCAGGATCTAGTCTTAAATCAAAGGAGGAACTCTTAGAAAATGTCATGATTCTAAGAATTTCCTTTAGAGTTTTGTCACTAATAACAACTCTTCGTACTAAGGAATCTTTGTCAATATGACCCCTGATCTTTTCTATGGCTTACTCAGCTTACTTGTCCTCATATGTCAGCGTTTATCAGCAGGCACATTTTTAGCTGCAGCATGTTCCAGCCAACTCCAGCTGTCTGCCGCTGTGGCTGGAACTTCTCTCGCATCTGTCAATACTCTCTGTCACTCTCGACTCTTCCAGTGATTTTTTTCTTTTAAATTGATTTTAGCCCCACTTTTGGTTGGGAACCGGAGGTTTTAAAAACATATTACAAAACCAGTTTTTAATGAGAGAAGACCTTCTCTACAATCATAGACGTTTCGAGTGTAGTGAGCACGCTGGCGGGAGTGACAGCAGTGAAGCTGTCGGTTGCCTTTCAACTGTGACGCACGTGCGCAGCAGATATTAATGACATGATCTCAAAATAATTACTGACAAAACCCAGGAAAGCAATGTAATATTGAGAATGTGTTTTTTTTTTTTTTTACAGCAGTATATTAACTGGCACGATCTGGCCAGTGGAAAGTGGAATCAGCTGGCCTGGACTCTGTCGATCTTGTGTCCGGGCCAGTTCTATTGTCGAGCTCTGAATCAAAGATTTTAAAACAGTGCAGCTGGACGAAAATAACAACCAGCACACTTTCCCTGAAAGGAAGGGGAAGCAGTAGAAAATAAAATTGCATTATCAATTAAAGCTGCTGAGTTGGCAGAGGAAGTATCAGACTTTCAATATTCCCTGGCTTAATGTAATTCATAACACTTACTGCAGTTTGTGTGTGAGGAAATATCCCCAAAATTGCTTCTGTCACATGTAATTTGCAGCCTCAGCTTGAGTGTGCTGCTAAAACACCTCCCAATGGGCAGCAATCTGAAAGAAATATTTGCCTATGATGAAACACGAAAAAAGCGTTGTTGTTTTGGGACACTTGTGATGTATTTTCTGGCTCTTTGAGCTCGTGAGACTGGCCGAGAAATTTATTATATGCCTTGTTATTTACATTTTACTCACCATTACTTATTCTGCAGCAAGTAATAACAGTTAAGGGGGGGACTGGTGGCTCTATGGAGCTGTAAAAAAAAACTCCTCATCGATTTCTGCAGTTTAGCAGCAGCAGTCCTAGAAATAGCTTTACATCTTCAACGGATGTTAAGTTGAGACTGTAGTGTTAAGCGTTGCTTTGATACTGTCTTTATCAGTCATTCTATTCTAGCCATTTGTCTTTTGTATCTTTCTGCTCTCAGAAGTTTGTTTTTAGCTCAGTTACGGCGTTAAAATAAATCAGTTCCTAGGAAATTAACTTGTCGAGGACAATTTAAATTCCTGTCACTAAGTTTGTACAAGAGTTGGCTGTCATGCTTTTGCAATCAGAAATGTATCTCCCAGGATGTAAAAATCTGAGCATTAACATTGCAGGCCCTAATTCTGAATAGCAGTAAGCTGAAGATATTATTAACTTAAATATGTGAGTTTGCACTGTATCTAAGAAACACAGTTTACAACCAAAGCTGTGCTACCACCAGGGGCGTGTCCAGACTTGACTGGGGTGGCTCATGCAGGGGTGGCCTGAAGTGGGATGTGTGCTCACAAACACGCAACTATCAATTCTTTACCCTTTATAACCTCACCAATAATAACTACTTTAAAACAGAAGATAGTTCACATTAGCTTAATTTGAATGACACAAAAAGAAGATTGACATTCAAAGTCACAATTTAAAGTACTTAAAAATGTTCACGCAAACTGCTGCATAGTCAAACGTGCAATGTTTGGACACATTGCAAGTAAGACGGATTGCATTACTCTCCCATGCACCTGTTTTATGAAAAGGATGTGAAAATGTTTTAATTCACTATCTAAAGTAAAAACAAAAGAAAATGCTACATTGATATGGAAAGAAAAACACTTGTAGCCTTAGCCCAAAACAACTAATTTTTGGTTTTAACACAAGTCCCGCCTCTAACAGGGAAAATAGCCCATCACAGTTTTCGGGGTGGCACCTGGGGTGGCCAATCAAGTTTCCAGGGGGCCCATGCCACCCCTAGCCATCCCTCTGGACACGCCCCTGGCTACCACGTGCTACCCTATGTTTAACTACAGACAGATCATATTAAAAAGTGAAATTTTATTGACCTGATCCTCCAAGCTTTGATCCTGTGAGAACACTGATGGACATTTCAGGCATGGATCAGATATCAACCATGGAAACGCCTTTTATCTCATGAATCGATGCTTACTTTAAACACCTTCAATCAGCAAAAGTCAACTGGAGTGTACTGTCAACTACTTAGGTTGTAGTAATCTGAATTAATCCTCACGAAGATGTGCAGACAATGTACACTCTTTTTGACTAAAGGCAATTAGAAAAAAGATTTTGCTCGTGAACTTTGATGTAGCAAACGTGTTCTGTAATTTGCTGTGACATTAGGGGACAGCCAGGTATGAAAAAATGTATCAATTCTCGGGGTAGGAATGGATGGGTAAATCAGGATACAATACAAGATAGGATATGTGACATGTAGTCAACGATAAAAATACTATCAAGATACTTTAATTCTGCAATAGTTGATACATCGCAACACAATCGCACATACAAAATGAAACACCCTTAAAAAGGTCAACTTCAGGATGAATGTATTTATTCACAACACTTTGGTGTCAGTTTCACTCTTATCATGCTTCTTCTTCTTCTTCTTCTTCTTCTTCTTCTTCTTCTTCTTTTTCTTCTTCTTCTTCTTCTTCTTCTTCTTCTTCTTCTTCTTCTTTTTCTTCTTCTTCTTCTTCTTCTTCTTCTTCTTCTTCTTCTTCTTCTTCTTCTTCTTCACCTTAATTCTACAATTCTACAATTCTACAATTCACTTAGCAGACGCTTTTATCCAAAGCGACGTACATCAGAGAGTAAGAACAACACAAGCAAGGATCAAGGAAAAATAAAGGAACAATGTCAGTAAGGACGAACGATCAGCTTTGAGTCCGATTGGACACACAGGTGCTGAAAGGCATTGCCCAGAGGCATGGCACAACATTAACTGCCGGTATGAGACTCTAATCAGTATATAAACCATCTTATACGTCGTCGTTTTCAAGCAAAAACAAAAAACCATCAACATTACCATCATTACATCAATACTATCGAGATCATCATCATTAAGTTAGGTTAGTAGGTATTCCTGAAAGAGCTGGGTCTTTAGCTTTTTCTTAAAGGTACAGAGGGAGATCGAATGGAGTTTGGAAGTTCATTCCACCACCGGGGGGCGACAGAGGAGAAGAGTCTAGTCCTCGTCTTTGGACCCTGTTGTGAAGGTTGGATCAAACGCCTTTCATTGGCACCACACAAGGTTTGCAGGTTTGGGTAACATCTAACCAAACATGTACTGTATACTTACAAGTTAAGATGGCAATAGCTTAAACAACATCCATGAAGTGATCTCCTAAAGCTGCAGCTCCTTTAGTTTGAGTGATGGGTTATAAATCTGCCCGATCAAAATGCATCCTTTAAAAGTGCGTGTTGGGCTCACATTGTTATTTAAAGAGAGCATGTAAGAGTCAGAGTGTGTGTAGAGGCCTTGATGCGACAACTTGATATCATCCTACTCAACTGAGTAAAAAAGGGGAAACGCAGCATAATAAATGTAAGCGTTGGATTCACTTACAAGTGCATGCAGAAAGTGCTTTGGAACTGTAATTAGTTGGCTTAGCATAAATAACATTGAGAAGGTTACAGGAGAACATGTGTACTGTACTTACATGCCAATTTTACTCCCTTCATAATCTTTTAAGTTTACTATAGTGACATTTCTACGCAGCCATGTTTCAATCAGTCCCTTCTCCACCCTCTCATCTCGTTGGTTTGTCCCTTCCATCACCACCTTCTCAATTTTGACAAGAGCCAGTAAGCCCAGTGATGTGCTGCCAAACTCTGTCGAGCACCTTCCAGCATGCCATTCGTTAAGCCAAGTAAGCCTCCATCAGACCGCTATACACTCCCTTCATCTTTTTTTTTTTTTTTTTAAGCTGCACACATGTTTGGGTACTGGCTAAGAGAAAGTCACCTTGTGTGTGATGTTTCATGTTGCAGCTGAGATGCTCAGACTGCTGTTTTAGCTGCCATGACCACACTGGATAATGCAATCCCCGGTCCATCCTCAAACTGCTGAGACACTTTATCTTTTCCTCTGTTTCTCTCACAGACACAAATACATCGCATTTGTTCCTAAAACTGCCGCCTCTACTTCTTATCTGTGGTTTTATGAGCAAGTAACGTTAACTCAGACTGGCTCTGTTGATTATTAACTCTATGGGCCTGATTTACTAAAGGTTTGCGTGTCTTAAAACGTGTGAAAACTTGATACCACCAGCAACAAATCTGATCTACTAACGGCACGCAGTGGGGATTGCGTCTTTCATATGAGCAAAACAACACGCATTGTCCATTTAGTACGTTTGCCATAATGAATATGTAATATGGGGCGTTTCTGCCCTAGCGTGCAAAATACTGGGAGGAGAAAATGCAAATAAGTTAAGTTAGTAAACGCATTGTGATTTACCAAGCCTGCGGTGATTGTGAAGGTGTCTGAATTTAACACCTTTGAAAGGAACGTGCTAATCCAGGAGCCCAGTGTTACGCACAACAGGCTGCAGTTATTGTAGTTAGGAGGAGACATAGGCACAATAAAAGAAGGTATAAAGATCAGATAACATGTTTCGAATGACAGAAAAATAAATGGCAGGCATTTACTTTTTATTTGGATTCAATAATAGTTAATAAAGAGAAACACCATGATTAAACTAATATAACTGAACATTCACAGCCTCTGCATTCTAAAGAATTTACACATTGACATTTATGTCCTATTTCCCTCTTTTCGGCAACATTACATTTTAAACTGGGGATATCCTTTTTCTCGTGTTGCGCGTCTCTCCCCCAGCTTGTCCCCTCCGGTGCGCTCCTCTCCCTATCGCGCTCGTCTCCTCCCTCTACAGCCCCCTGCTGCTACGCTGTAGGACGCTTGGATTGGGGGACCTCACCACTGCTTGTACCCCCGTCTTCGATACCTCTTGCCAGGGCATTTATGTCCGATCAGACACAGCGCTGGCCAGCTGTCTGGTGCACAACAATGGCCCGAGTGGCGCGCCTGAACGCCCGTGCTACAGAGGACACAGCTCGCACCTCCTGCGCAATGTATGACAATTCATTCAAAAGATATAGGGAAGAAAAGAGAGGCCCTGTTTAATTCCGAGATTTTCTTTTTGTTATATTCAGATTTATCAGTATAACTCGAAAGTACTGTACGTTCATTTGCCTCTCCCACTAATACCTATTTTGCGCTTGCAGTCATCCTGCTTTCCGTCCAAACTCTCCGTGACATAATCCAGTAGAACACGCAAAAGCCTGACTTAAATACTACCGCCTCCTCAAGGTTTGCACCTGTTATCATTCACGCAAATTTTCTTAGTAGATCACCCGCATAACGCCCACCAACCAAACGTGCAATTTTTTGGACGCAATTTAGTACTCTTTAATTGGGATCTTAGTAAATCAGGCCCTAAGTCTGTGGTGTACACTTCAGCGTAAAGCGAGACAAAATAACAACAGAAAGAGAGAGAGAGAGAAGCCTGTCAAAAGAACGAGAGAAACATATTCTACTTGTTGGTACGATCAAAGAATTATAGATGAATAAATATATTAATGATACACTTGGTGAACAGAAAAAGAACACCATCCACCTAGTGATGAAGTAGACGTTTTCAGGGTCTGTTTTTTTTTTTTCAAGCTTTTGTGTATTTTATTTGTGCTGTTGCAACACTGTTGTTTTGCAGTTGTTGACAGCAGTGGTAGTCAGTCCAGCACAAAGCATGAAAGATAAATGAGCACTCAGGTCTGCAAAGCAAGCAGCTAGCAAGCCGTATACAGTCTTATAGACTCTCTAGTCCTCTACACCTTTGCAGCATAAAAGTAATTCAAGGTTTTAACCTGCATAACTAAAGCATCATCAGGGGGGAAGAATCCTAGATCCACCTTGTTTAAGTGAGACATTTCTGTTGCTGAACAGATTTTCCAAAGCTTGTAGTTGACTCAGTTTTGGTTTAATAATTGATTATGAATATGTGAACATGTACAAGTACTGTGCTTGTTTGGTCTAATTCTTTGTATTTGAATTCTCTGCTGCTGGTTTAGTACATACTGAGAATGGAGAGTTGTTTTGACAGATAATGCACCAGCTGTTCAATACATTGACGCACATAAAGTTTCAGCGTATTCACACAAAAATGTCAAACCAATCGTTAAAGGTGCTTCCTCATACGTCCTGTAGTTTAGGCAGATATGACATTTCCATAGGGGTCATATTGGAGTAGATCTTGGTTGCATAATATCTCAAAATATATTGACTTAAGCTCATGTTCCAAACGTACAGTATGAAGATAAACTATTTCAGAATCTCTTGCCCAATGACAGCTGGGATTGGCTCCAGCACCCCGCGACGGAAAAAGCGGTAAAAGACAATGGATGGATGGATATTTCAGAATCAGACAGTCACTGATATCCTCCAGGAAAGTTGTGAATTTAGTCACGAAATCTACACCTATTAAAACAGACTAAAATGTACCTTAGCGAACACATTTATGGCATAAAATTCAAACTTAAACCCAGATCAATCCGTTTTTTGACACATTACAGTCTCATAAGTTTTATGGACCAACATAAGCAGAAGGTTGCTACACAAAAGTAGTTTCTCTTTTGGATCAGTCATTGGTCTCCACAGGAAAATATCTGGCTTTGAAGCTGCTAAAGAGATTCTGTGTAGGATATAGCTGACACTAGTTTTTCATCAGAGCACAGAGAGCTTCTGCGGTGTAACATTCAGTTTGTCACTCACCCACATCTGCGTTTAGAGCAGGAACGCAAGCATCTGGTGACAAACTAGATAGATAACACCAATCCTGACTCCTAAACTCATTCATTAATGTATGACAAACAATGATTGTGTTTACAAGCCATTATTGGTTAAGCTCTATCCTGCGCATTACTGCTAACATATAAATAAAATCATTCTAAAATTTCCATTCCAAATTTTGCATAACTTAAAGGAAGAATGTGCAACTTTTTGATCCAGTAGATGTCGCCCTTGAGTACCAGCATGAAACACAAACAAACTTCTGTTTGGAGACAGCCTCAAGTGGCCAGTTTAGGAACTGCAGTTTTTGGCATTTCTACGTTGGTTTTTATTTCTCAGACCCTGGGATTGTCCCTTGATCTAACAGTGTTTGTCATCTAAATGCTACCTTCATGTGTGTCATGAAAAAAGGCTTTTCACCTGAAAACAGCTGCCAAATCAGCTGTTAACAAGGTCGATGAGAATGTTCATGCACAACCCAAACAGTGCAAGTTAGACGGAAAACAACAAAAAACAAATAAAGTACGCACATTTTCCCCCCTCCCCATTCTGCCGCCAGCCTGCACTCATAATGCTCCAGGACTAACCGGGCCTGAGCACGGTTATTTCTTGTACATAATGTCGTAATACAACTCATGCATTACTATATGTAATTATGAGGCGTGCTTAGTTTAAAAGACAGGCGGACTGAAAAATAAATAAATAAAGGCACTCGCTGTCGGGTCTGCGTCCGCACATCGGAGAACAACACACAGAACATGACAGCTACTTTACTGACTTTATGGCTTATTTGAGTCATTTTAGTCAGATACAGCCATACAACTCCAGCTGCTTTACATGTGGGACACCTGGTGATTCTAATCCATCAAAATGACAGACAGCCTTCAGATTTTTCCGTCATTGTTAAAAAACTTCTGTCAAAGACTGAAAATACTCGATTAACGCGACCTCTGGTGCTCTAGAAACCACAGAGTGAGTTTCTAAATCCCTGTGTGTTAACCATAATAACAGCCCCTTTTAGCATTCATGTAGACATTCGACACATTTCTCACATCAAAAATCTGATCAGTGCAACTTTAAGGAAAGCGCTGCATTAATGTAAAGTGTGAAGAGGCAGTAGTATCTTCCTTGCGATTCCAATATCATATGAACAAGCGTGACTCCGCGTGAGCTGGCCCTTGGGAGGGAACATTGGGTGGACAGCCTCATGGAGGTGATTCACCATGTGGTTGTGTGGTTGTTGCATTGTGTGATCCTCAACTGTTCATCACACGTTGCTCCATTTAGCAGGCATGATGCCAGCTGCTACCCAGGATTGTGCAAACTGCTCACGACTGGCTATTTTATCTTTCCCTTCATTCACAAAATCTCTTTTGTGGCTATTTGAAGCCCAACTTGAAGGCTGTCTTCGCGCTGTATTGTGTGTGTGTGTGCAGCATGCGTTCACCTACATCTACTCCCTATGCATCATCCTTTTGTCTCTCTGCCTCTCTACCATATTTATTCCTTCCTGCCCCCTCCACCTCCTCCTTTGGATTCAATATCCCAGGATGATGAGGGAGTGATTCAGTTGAGTTTGGCCCGATCCACAGATCAGTATGCGTCAGTATTTCTGTCTGCCTGTGTGCGTATAAATGTCTGGCTAAAGCCCTTCAAATGCTACTTAAGCAAAACTGTGGGTGCACATTGGTCTCTGCTCACTATTAGATAAAAAAGTGCATCACTTATGAATAAGCTGAGGGAGGCATGTGTTTCTGCAGAGAGTGGATTCCTCCCTTTTCTTTCTGTCTGACAGTTAAAGGGAGAGTGCGTGCAGCCATCACAACCCCTCTCTCTTTAGTCTCCACTGCACTCATCTGCCCCCACAGGCTACATGCGATGTCATCCATACACACATAACACACTCACATATATGTCCCGCCCACGCTCGTGTTTTGCCATGTGGGCTGTGAGTCATGTGACCAAGGGGGCCGGTGGGCAGCCGCCATGACTCTCCCTCTCTCTCTCGCTCTCTCTCCGGTCAGCCTGATGTTTTGCAGTGCCATGCAGTCAGTGCCTTCTCACGCCATCCAGCCCCTCCTTCGGATGTCGCAGGGCACCCGTGTCGGCGCTGGAGTCGTGTAGTGGCAACTTGTGTCAGACTGTGGGGGCGGCCAGGGCATGCGCTGTCATGGCTGCTGAGAGAGAGGAGGAGATTTGTGCAGGAGGTGGAGGAAGGGCAAAAAAAAAGTTGTTGAGTAACAAGCTGAGAAAAAAGCATGAGAGGATAGAAAGTGTGAGAATTAAAAATAGTGGGGAGAGAAAGAATACGGGAGTTGACAGGTGCAGGTGTGATGAATGTTAGCGGGGGGGGGGGACAGAAAAATCGTGACATGGACGGAGATCAAAAGAACGATGAACAAGTGAGGAGAAGACGAGAGAGGGCAAGGCCAATATCTGGCATTTAGGAGGAATGTGTCCTCATTAGTTTAGTGTTAGTCACCACTGTATGTTCAGGCAGCTCTTGTTTTCCCCTTAGTTCCAAATGCAAATGTCAACTGTCCTTTTAATTTTCTATCTTCTTTATTTATATATATTACCCCTTAGTGCCAAACAGTGATGGATGGGTACAAACCTCAGACTAACCCCTCCACCCCCCACCCTGCGGCTCATACACAGGGTTTGTTTACAGGATTAGGCTCTAGGTTCAACCCTATGCCCATATTGAATATCCTCCACTCAATATTATTCTATAGTTAGTGGGCAGAGAAGTACAATTATACCTATGATAAGTGATATAAATAAAGGGACTGATTTATTTTTCAAAATTAGAACAGTTTTGTGAATCCGACTCGAGTTACAAAGGTTTCAGATAACAACAGTGATTACTCATAATTTCTCTATTTCACCCTATGTGGTGCCGTTATTGAATCCATTAAGTAACCTCTGCTTTACACAGATGCAATTTGATGTAATTACAGAAAACAAGTTCATGTCTCTTCATATTAGTCACACTGTGCAGTATAAGGCTGACGACGCCATGAGGCCATCTCACTCCAGATTTCTACAGGAAGCTAAACCCCAAACGTTGTTGCTTCTTATCTCTTAATCACACCATCGCTTCCAATTCTAATCACATCATTCTTTAAGGGCAAGATCCTGAAACAATACTGGCTTGCTTTTATTTTGATGTTTCTGTCAAATGGAAATGTCAGACAGGCCTGAAGTACCTTGAGATTAATCATGAAGAAAAGACAATGTACATACATTAAAACCACCACCTCCATATGGTACAAGCTGAAATGTTTCATCAGCTCAACCATGAAAGACTCCATCACTGAAGCAAAGTTTAGGAGTGTGCGAACAGTATTATAAATGCAGCGGTGGTGATGCTATAAAGTGTAAAGCATTTCTTATTCCAGCAGAAAAACCTGCTACTACTATCAGTGAAGATTCTAAGATTTGGTAAGAAACAACTTTGGGTTTGGAAACTGAAGCCAATGCACACGTTCAATCAAATGCACAAATATCAGCTTGAGACTGACTCTAAAATCGAGTGAATTCCCAGAGACCCCTCTATAATAAAAAGCCCAGCTTCACAGGAAAAATGGCAAAGTGAGTGTGATTTTTCACAGAACTCACCCATTTCGATCATATTTAGAGATGCACCCATTGGGCTGATACTGATACCAGTGTTTAAAATAACTATTTAGCCGTTGTCTGTTTTTCAAATGAGCTGTGTGATTGGATGTATAGAAATTCTCGTTAGTTGTCCCTCCTCTTAAAATGTCCCTGGAACACGTCTCACAAACTGCCTGTCGCTGATCTTTCACAAAGACGGTCTAAGACTCCCTCACTGCTGACATTTTCTTTCACGTTTGACCATGAAAACAAACAAGTGTGACCAAAAGGTGACTCCTTTTGCCCAACAAAAATCCTCTTCCCTGGGGCACTGGTAGCTTAGTGGTAAGTGCCTCATGTACAGAGGCTATCGTCCTCCAAGCAGCTCAAAAATAAACCATGTCGGGGGAAAAGTCCTCTGCTTTGAATCAGCAGATTGTTATACAAGCTTTCCAACGTTAAATTAATGAGACATAACTGATACACATCAGCTACTGGCCACGTTAAGCGCTGATAATGTCTGCCAACACCGATGTCCGACCAACCATTGCAGAGCTCATAATATTAAGGCGTGAAGATCTGCATAGTTATAATTATTAAAGGCATGGTTTAAAGTGACAGGTGGATGAAGTTCGATTTCTGCTGAAGGACACTGAAACTAATTTGAGCCACTAAACTGAACCTGTTTGGTTTACATCTTCTGGTCCAAATGTGGAAACTTTTTGCTCCAAAATATCAACTCCAGGCATCACAGCCAACGTTTGACATGACAGCGGCTAAAACAGATCCTTAAATCAAGTCTATGGGGACTTCAGTATATCTGCCAGAACGTACATTAAAATAACAGTCATTTCAAGTTATGCTGGAAACCACAGCTCTGGCTCAACTATTTGATTCAAGAAAGAGTTGCAGTTTGTGGGCTTTCTTTATACAAGAGACAGTAGCAGATAAGTGCATATACATGTCTGATTTGTAGGGATGTAACGATTCACTCAACTCACGATACAATACGATTCACGATACTGGGTTCACGATACGATTCTTTCACGATTTATTTTACAAAATGAGACTGAAGAAAAATTATGACTAACAAAGATTCCTTTAATTTTTCATGAAAGCACCAATGCACCTCGTAATCTCTTTGGCTCTTACACTCGTTTGGGTGAGCGGGGCTACAAGCCTGCTTGTTAGTATAGTTTGGCTTCACAGCCGTGATAACGCCTGCTTGTTACAGCCAACCGCCTCTGCTCTACAGCTGCTGACACTCACCACATGCAGGGTCCCAAATTAACTTTTTGACTTTTTGAATGAAAGAATTCACTGGTCAAACATATTTTTTAACGGCAGAAATAACAAACTGTGTTTTTGTGTCACATACACATGATCAGGAAATTGAGAAATTAAAAAAATATATTTGCTGGCCTTTATTTTTTAAATAGGTAGTTCCCAGACCCCCCCCTGCTCCCCTCTGAACCGCCCCCCCCCCTGCATTACAACATTACAGACTAACAACTAAAATCCATCAGAGAATAATACATTATTATTCCACAAAACAAGTTTTCTCTTGATTTAGCTTTGACAATATTAGACACTTAATATAATCAGCCTGCTCATTATTAGACGTGTGTGTATCTCTGAATGCTCCTGTGTGCGTGCATTTAGCGCGCACTATATCTGCAGTGTTTATAACGCAGCGCTGTTTCACAGAGTCTGAGTGGAGACGTTCACAGACTGGGACTACAGCAGGCTGTGAGAGGACGTTGCTATCGTTATGTTAGCTGCAGACGATTGAACGGAGAAAAGTCGAACCGACCGTTTGACCGGATCACATGTTCCCGACTCGGTCCGTACGGATCACGGATCAACTGTAGGCTACGTGCTGATGCACTTTAAGTTAAAAGGGGCGCGCGTGTGTGCGCGTGTGTGCGTGTGTGTGTGTGTGTATGTGTCTGTGTGTGTGTGTATGTGTGTGCGTTTGCGCTGAAATTGGTGTGTCTCAGGATGCTCCGTGATGCTCTCAGTCATGACAGCAGAGAGAGGAGCAGGGAAAGCCGGCTGCAGCTAAAACGTGCTTAATACTCATTGCATAGTTTTTATAACTTTTTGGTAAAATATTTACCCGCCCTGTGGCAGATAACCCTCTGAAATGTACTCAACAAACGGAAAATCTACCCGCATTTGGCGCTTGGCGGGTGTGGATTTCGGACCCTATTACTGCGATTCATTTTTCAGAGAATTGATGTGAAGTTTGACAGCTTTGAATCGATTTTTAACTGCCTCACGATTAATCTTTACATCCCTACTGATTTGTATTGTCATATTATTGACAGAAATGATTCGTTTGAGAGCAAACCTAGGCAAGGAATTAATCCTATATTATCTGCTGTGCATATGGTGCCAGGTTCAACTGTGATCAACCAGTGACAACATGAGAGACATATACAGATATACATGTCATTACATATCTATATATAGTTTTCTATCAAGGCTGTCACACCTGCAATAAGCACATCTCAACACACAAGGAAGATTACACTGAATGAAGTGACAGACACACTCTCTCTCCCTGCATGAAACCCTCAAATTAGACACTACACATGTATGCTGAGGTGTAGCTGAAGGTTGAGAGACAGATGTGGCTTTTTTTTTTGCAGTGGGGCAGCAGCGACACATTTTGCAGGTAAAATAATAGTTCCTGTGACAGCATGACTGGAACAGCTCCCTGTGTGTGTGTTTGACAGGGTACTGTAGAGTCGCTATGAGTGTACAATAAGACACAGATGAAGCTGGCTACCTGAGGAAATGTAGCAGCAGTTCTGTTTTGCCACATTAAAGAGTCATTTCAACCAAAACTTGATAAAAATATAATCTGTTATACAAATTTAGAAGCAAAATCTAGTGAAAGAGAGAATTTTGGTTAAAGAAAAAGGCAAGCCGACCGATTAATCGGCAAGCCAATAATATCGGCTGATATTAGCTCATCCAGCGACTATCGGTATCGTCTACTCTTATCGCAGATATGTGCCGATGTTACTAGATTTATTCACCAGTCAAATAGCCTTTCATTTGAGTCTCACTGTATTAAACTAGCAGTGTGCTACATGGATTACAACAAGCTCCATCGCTCCCCAGAGTGTCAAACGGCTTACTTTCCAGTTGAGTGACCATCTGTTTTTCATTACGCATCTTTTCCACAAGTGTTTGATAACTGTATTTGAGGATTTAACACAATAAACGTTTATCTCTACAGATCGACGATAGATCTGCGAAAGATATCGGCCGATATATCGGTATCGGACATAAATACTGAATCTGGTGCTGCAACTTCATACAGTGGAGCAGTTTGAATCAACTTTTCATAGCACATAATATTGTTGAATAAGATATGTTACACATTACATTGACCTTCAAAAGTGAAAAGTTATACAGGCACTCTCTAAGCATCATTTGGTAATTACATAATGCGTTATTCTGTCTCACACTGTTTGATGCTGCACATGACTTGCAGAATTGCTGCCATTAAAAACACCACTTTACATAGCTTTGTCTTTAATCCCTCTTGATTAGTTTTTTGATTTGTGCTTCTATCCTTATCTGGTTTTATTTACCTATTTACACTGAAAGGATTTATTCTCATACTCCCTCTGTAACGGTGCTCATGTCTGTGTTTTTGCTGCTTCGGCAAGTAAATCTCCCCTCTTGGGATCAATAAAGGCTTATCTTTTTTTAAATGGGTCTTATTTTTCCCCCTAAACAACATCCTGGTGACTCAGGGTAATACATACACTTTGCTGTGTACTACTTTCTTCAGGGAATAAAGTCCACAGTAAAAAACAGTCGGTTAAAACAGGGGCATTATTTCTAGAAAAAGACGTGTTTTCGAATTTTAACTTCACACTTTAAGCAACACAGACAGAATTCCACACACTTTATTAATTGGAGTTGGATGCAGAAAAGTCAGCAGGAAACTTTTCTAAAACTTGCTTCTTAAAACCAGAACTATCTGTATGGCTGCATTGTGTTGCAACAAGCGAAGCTGAGAAATAACCTGTAATATGTGTGCACTGTCACATCCCAGTCCTTTTAAAATGGTAATTATCACTATGTTGATCCCCAGTAATTATAACTGACTGATCTATTTCTTTCTTTCATTAAATGTGAAACTATCCAGACTAAAAGTCTACCTACTGTCTGTTGAAACATTCATCTGCTGCTAATATATAACTGAACGTTTGATTTCTGTTTATTAGTGTTTACTTAAAACTTTGGAAAATGTTTGATTTGCTTTTGTGTTTGAGAAAGTACAACTTTTTTCCAGCAAGGCTCTATGAGCACCTTGTTAGTACGTGTGTGTGTGCGTGTGCGTGTGTGTGTGTGTGTGTGTGTGTGTGTATCTTGTCTGCACTTCAGTGGAATTACCCCGCTTCTTCATTAACACTGGGGCTAAATCATCAGCTGACAGCAGCTGCGGCCGGGGCCAAGAGGACATGAGCACTGATCTGAAGTAGATTAGAGAGGAGATTGTGTGTGTGTGTGTGCGTGCGTGTGTGTATTTGTGTGCATGCAGACTTTGCGCTTCCACCCACCTGCCCTTCCCTCACCCTTACCGGGGCCCGATCAATACACCATCGTGGAGCAGAGATGGAGGATCTGGGCTTTATGGAGTCGTTACAGTCCCCCGTGTGTGTGCGTGTTATGAATGGGCCCCATAAGGCTGCTGATAGGCCGAAGGATAGCGTAGCAAAGCACAGCCATAACAAAAGGCAAAGAAGAGGTTCACATAGGCGCAGTAGTCAGTTTCTCTTTTATAACATCATTTCGATTACGTTATTGATCCGCCTGCAGCAGAACAGACATAATCATAATCCCAAAACAGATCGGAGGCTGGCTGATTGAAGATTAGTTTGTCTCAGAATAACATCGTCCTGGGAGAGTTTGTAAAGACTTTTCCTTGTCAAGAAAACAAAGATAGAGAGCAAGGTTTTCCAGCGTCGAGTAGACAAACCAGGTTTTTTATAGAACCAGGACAGCTTGTTACCACTTTGATGGAGACATTGTGTCTTGAGGGCGTCACAGAAGTTAAGGATTCTTTCCTTTACATTTTTTCTTAATTTATCTCAAGGACACAGATGTCTTGCCTTGGAACTTCAGCGGGCTTGAGCAGTTTAAATCTGAGAATTGCTCAGTGACCATCACAGTGATGAAAAAAAATCTATATTGCAAATGAGCAACATTAAAGCGTTTTTCGTCTCTCTTTCTCTTTTCATGTAAAATTCAGTTTGTTCTCTGGAGCAAGGCTTGTCTAAGAGCTCGCTGAAAGAAGAAGAAAAGGTATTTGGTTTCAGATGAAAACACATCAAAACATCGGTTATGACGGTTGAAGCTGGAAGATTTTTGAGCTACAGGGCAGTTGCAACATTTTTGTGAAATTTCTCCTTCAGAATTATCTCTGGTTATCATTTTATATCTATTCAGAGAGCAAGATTACGCCTAGATTTTAGCCTGAGTCACATTAGCATGCCTAGCATACTCAAACTTTACAGCAGCACTACGATGGCGTCTAATAGGACTGAAGGATACAGCGTTTTACAATCGTGATTGCAGGACATACGATGTCAGATAAGTGACCTGAAGCACATCATGAACACACTTTTGTGATGCAAACCAAGACCGCCATTTTTTTCCGTGGCTGATCTACAATAAAAGTCTCTTTGATACCACAATCAGAAGTCAGAGAACATTAGTGTCCGAAATCTTAAAGTGTGATTATTATTATCAGAAGCTGAATTTTGTTGGGTGTAGCTACTAATTTGTTGCCATGTCAGACAAATGTCAAAAGTCAGCTGCCAGATTTGTCTCTCAGTCAAAGAATGGACTCATACATTGAAAAAAAAAAAAGATCAACTGATTTATCAGTATTTATAAGAATCATTAGTTGCAGTTTTGCTGCACGGTGGTGCGGTAGTTAGCTCTGTTGCTTCACAGCGAGAAGGTTCCTGGTTTCGAATCTCACTCGGACAGGTGCTTTTCTGGTTGGAGTTTGCATGTGTGGGTTCTCTCCGGGTACTCCGGCTTCCTCCCACAGAGCAATGACATGCTTTTCAGGCTAATTGGTGTCTCTAGAATAGTCCGTAGGTGTGAATGTGGGTGTGGCTGGTTGTCGGTCTCTGACATTGACTGCCGACCAATCCAGGGTGTCCCCAGCCTTTTCTCCCAATGACAGCTGGGATCAGCTCCATCAACTGCGACCCCAAACCTAAAAAGCGGTATAGAAAAAAAAAGGGATGGATTAGTTGCAGTCAATGACTTCAAATGATACTGTAGTTCTGTATTCAGGAAACTCAAAATAAATATAGACTTGATTGCAGGTATTTGAAGGGAAATAAGCTTCATTAGCTGTGTGTGGTGCATTACAGTGAACTAAGTGCTTGACAAAGTGTGTGGTAAGTATTTTGTTGTGTGTCATGTTTAGGAGATTTAGTGGAGCCATTAACCGCATTGACAGCTACATCACTATGTTTGTACTGTACTCAGACTCACACACACACACAAATACACAAACACACACACAGACATATTTTCAAAGCCAGGGGCCTCGCAGCATTTAATCTTCGACATCTCGCCCTTCCTTCTCTCTCTATTTGCCTCCTGACGTATTTTCTTTTTTGTGTAGTTTCCCTCTCCTCTCCAGCCCATCTCTCTCTCTCTCTCGTCAGTCCACCTCCCAGTTTGGGTCACCTGTGTTGATTTACTGTCAAATCTTCCAGGATTATCGGTAATCCCACAGCAGTAAAATCTGTTTGCTGACAGCTGTGGTCCCTCCGACAGTGTTGCTGTTTCCTGCACACACACTGCCCTATATACCAGAGCCTTCCTCCCTCTCAAGCAAAGAAAAAAAACATTCATTTTCTACCTCAGTGGATTCCAATTGACAATATTCTGCTCTCCTTTTATGTGCTATTTTGTTGTTATTGACTGTAACGTAGGTCTGCTTTCTTCTTCTATGGATTAGAGGGTTGAGGCAAATGTAATGTAATGTGGGTAAAACGGTATAATATTTGGTACATTCTCACACGATCACCAAGGTCTCGTGGGGTTTCACGACATGTTCTTCAAGGCTGCTCTTTTTGAACATTACAGGGAATCACTCACATATAATTTAGCCATCGGTTCTCACGCCTCACTCAGTTGGCAGCTGTTCAATCACACCAAAATGCGGTCATGGATTTGTGTACAATCTCCTTTTCATCTTGGATAAATTGAAGTTGAAATGGAAAATAACTGAGAAACAAATTAAGCCCCACACACCTCAGAAGATATTAGTTTTATCGATCCAGCTGTCCTCGAATCTCTAATGTGTTTTATTACTTGAGTATGATGCTCTGATATTATAGTTTGATATGAAGTGCAATTCATTCACATGGAAATACCTATTTTCAATGATTCTGCTCCCGCAAAAAATCCAATACAATTGTAAAAGAAAGCAAAAACAGACCAGAATCCCTCTAAAACATGTTTCCCACTGAGGTATGAAAGCTTATATACATATTTAATATATTGTTTGCTTTCCCAGGTGGTGTATAAAAACAACGACATCCGCTTGGAGCTCTCCCGTCTCGCACGCATCGTGGACCCCAAGATGAAACTCCAGGGCGATGTGGTCTTCAAGTGCGAAAACGTTCCCACACTAGACCCAATCAACTTCGAGACCCCGGACTCCTTCCTGGCGTTGCCGAAATGGAACACAAAACGCGTTGGCTCCATCTCCTTCGATTTCCGCACCTCCGAACCAAACGGGTTGATACTCTTCACCCACGGAAAGGCCCAGGACCGACGGGACGCGAAAGGCCAGAAGAACAACAAGGTGGACTTCTTTGCGGTGGAGCTGCTGGATGGAGGTCTGTTCCTGCTGTTGGACATGGGCTCCGGCACCATCAAAGTCAAAGCTACACAGGCCAAGGTCAATGACGGCGCCTGGCACCACGTGGACATCCAGAGAGATGGTCGCTCAGGTAAGGACAGAGGCCTCTATTATCCCAGTTTTCTGTTTTGAAGTAGACATACATATAACCTCCATTTACTAATAGAGACGTCTTTTTAGTTTAACATCACTGTTCTGTTCTGGGCACATTAAGCTGTAAAGTAAACTGTGATCAGCTCTGTGTTTTGGGAAAGCACTGGGGTCCCATTATGTCACCGTTTTTCATTTCTGTCTCTGTTACACACACACACAAGCACAAACACATAATCAAGAAAGGCTTCAATCACAACACAGAGCTCCTGGCTCAATTAAAAAGATGTTGCCTGAGGCTATACAGAATTTGAATTTATGGTCAGAGCTGACAAGGCAAATAAAATACTCCTGGAGTACAGGGTAATCAAACCAAGAGAAAGAAAGGAAAGCTGGAGTACAATATGTCTTATAATACTGAGTGCAGAATGATGGCAGTATAACTGAAGCAAATTGTATGACTTTAAGTTTAAATTTAAACTTCTGGTTTGTTGGTTGAGACTGAAATATCTCAACAACCATTGAGGCTATAACATGCATGTTCTCAAGAGGTTAAATCACTCTTTGGATCATTGTGCTGGTTATAGGGTCACATTCCTGTTTTTAGATGAATTGCAATGAAATCCTACAATTCTACACTTCATTTAGCGACGCTTGTATCCATAGCAACGTACATCAGAGAGTACAACACTCGGCTACAGTGGCAAAAACCCACTTATTTTAAGAGGCAGAATCCTCGAGCAGAACCAGACTCACGATGAACAGACACTGTGTAGGGCTTGGAAAGTGGGATAGAGGGAGATCCAGGAAGACGAAGAAGTAAAGAGACAACAACAACACAGCACTAACAACAAAATCCAACAATAAATAATGTAGATTTGTAGCTACAAGGACAGCCATAATGGTAAAAAAAAAAAGTATGTGTAGTTATAACGACAAAGGAAGATAATACACCAATCATTCTAATTAACATGAGCAACTTTAAAGACAGTCATGATACAGATAGCAGTTTTGGACGGGCTCTAGGACTCACTTTAACACTCATAGTAATGATGATAGATAGTACGCCTGGTATTAGAGTCAGGAGGGTCCACAGCCAGGGCGTTTACAACAACGGTCAAGAGGAACCTACGAGACTAGGGAGCTCAGGAGATGTCTAGCAATCACAAACCAATCAATAACTTCTTCTCACTTTTCAAAATCTGAGCGTTTGAAAACATGTGTTTTGTAATTGTACATTATGCCTATCAAGAACTTGCACCTGCAATCACTTGCTCCTTGAAATTACCTGTAAGGTGTACATTGTTTGAGGCAATTGAATAACACCTTAAAAATTACTGCATTTTCTTAGCGCTGTATTTTTCCCAATCCGACTGCACCAGCTGCAAGGATCAAAGTTGTAACCATGTTAGTGCTTTTTTCCCCTCCTGGATCACAACCCCTGTGTGATGTAAACTTCCTCTTTATATTAATTTCTGTGGTGATTTATTGCCGGGGAAAAAGCCTTAGTTCTCTCTAGATAGCTACAAAGTCCATTTCCCCTTTTGCTTCCTTCCATCTGTATGTCCTCTGACCTGAAAACATGGCCGAGTACACGGAAAGTATTAGAAGAAGATTATATTAGAGAAAAGGGTTGGAAACTTCTGTTGCCTTCAGCTCCAAACCCAACACAATCTCTGCATTAGGCGGGATCCTCCAGAGGACCGGGCTGTGTTAGTCGGTGCTACAGCCTGTGTTATATATCAGGTTAGAGCAGCCAATTTAGCTGTGTGTCAGAGCGCGCTGCTTTGATTAATCACCGGCACAGCCCCCAGTGCGATAGCAGAGCAGAAAGTAGGATTTTCACAAGGAAAAGGAGGAATGAGACAGATATATGGATACTAGACTGAGGGATGGTTAACACCGGGCATAATCACACTTGTGGCTCGAGTGAAATGTTAATAAGAGTTGCAAGTGAATGAAATTCTTTATCCTCAAAGAACTCCAGTCAGAATCTCCCTGTCAGGCTTCAAGGTGAACGTGTCACAAGTTAAATGTGGGAACTCGTAATATTCCCCTTTTGTGTGAAGAGGGATCTTTTCATCTCTTTGCTTCGACTACTTGACCTCATTCAAGAAATGATGAGGAGCTGATAGAGGTTATGTTGTACGAGAAGAGGGAAATCTGAAGATCTACCCTGTGATGTATTTAAAGGCGAAATATGTTTTACTATAACTTACAGATATACATGTCCTGTGATTGTACTTTTGGGTTTATTATGTTTCCCACTGTGGTCACTAAAAAAAAAAAAATCTCAAACAGCCTCTGACACTGAAACGACCAAAAAGACTTGACGAGCATTTATGTCCTAATTGACTGAATTTGTACCTTTTTTGGGGGGTCATTTTGGCTTTGAATTGTGGGAAACAAGCGTGAGAAAAAGCATAAAACAACAGGCTTTACAAAGTTAAAATTAGATCACAGGGGGTGCTTTGGCCCAGTGGATGGTGCGTGCGCCACATGGCCGGCAGCCCAGCCTGTGGCTCCTTCTTGCGGGTCGTTTCCTGCTCTCTCTCTCTCCATGGTTTCTGACTCTATCCACTGTCTACCTCTAGAAAAAAAGGCATAAAAGCCCCCAAATAAACCTGAAAAAATGAGATCACACGTTATCAAATGATTCGTCTGTAACTGTACCCGTTGGTGAATAATACCGGAATCACGGCTACTTTCAGTCAGCGTCATTCCAAATGTATTTGAACTGTTTGATCCCTGCAAAGACCTGGAATAATACTGTGATCCATGGGTGTATAGAATAATGTAAAATGTAAAATTTCCGTATGGAAAGAACCTTGTAAGATTATCCACTTTGTGGTCTTGGCTCTTTTTGTGGGTGTATATTATACGCAGTGACCCCCTGCCATTGGAGTAGTTATTCTGTTTTTTACAAGCCTATTTTCCCCCCTGACTCATTTTCCCCTGCCCCCTCATTCTATAATTTTGGGACTCAATAAGAGTTCCCCTGGAGAGTGTTACAATTTCAGTGATCAGTGCAATTTTGGCTGCCAAACACGGGTTTACACCTCCACCTACCCAAGCTGAATCTCGGCACTGACACAGGCGCGCTGTGCTATTTTTGTCCGCCTCTTCTAAAACCATGCTTGTGTTCAGCAGCACCTGCAATTAGTTTGGATGTCTGCTTGCAAAAACACCCCCAAAGAATCTATCAGTCATTTTAACCCCTGTCCTCGCTTTTATCATCAACAAAGCGTCTGTCAGTCTTGTATTCACTGAAACACGTTCACTTATCTTTCATCTTAAAATAACATTTTTTTAAATGAAAAACACTGCAAAATGAGGGCACTGTATGTCTTATTTTAAGTGGAGTTTGTGTCATTTAGGAAATCTTACCTGTTTTCTGACAGCCTGTGAAATATTGCAGACCACTTAAGTGGAAAAAATAAAGAAAGATAATATCTCTGTCAGTTTTTTTACAGCCTATGACAGGGGTAGGTTACATGACATGTTGACAAGTACATTTTTGCAGCGTAGTGTCTAGCTTGTCTTTAATAAGTGGTGTTTTCCTCCCCTCCAGGCATCATCTCGGTAAACAGCCGCCGGTCCCCTTTCACAGCCAGCGGTGAAAATGAGATCTTGGACCTGGAGGGGGACCTTTATCTGGGTGGTCTGCCTGACAACCGTGCAGGCCTGGTGCTCCCCACCGAGCTCTGGACCGCTATGCTCAACTACGGCTACGTAGGCTGCGTGCGGGATCTGTTCATCGACGGACGCAGCAAGGACATCCGGCAGTTAGCGCAGTCCCAGAATGCAACGGGCATCAAGTCTTCGTGTAGTAAGGTGACGGGGAAACAGTGCGACAGTAATCCGTGCAAGAACAATGGCGTTTGTAAGGAGGGATGGAACCGCTTTGTGTGTGACTGTACTGGATCTGGCTACTGGGATAGCACCTGTGAGAGAGGTAAGACTTCTCTCTAATCATTCCTCTTTATGTGGTGAGTGTTTACTCTCTCTTATAGTGATGATTTTAAATCTTATTGGGTTTGTCAGGAGGCGTATTGATTTGTTTGTAAGAGACTTTTTAAAGAGGGCACAGCAGCTGCACTGCTCCTTTTACGTGCTATAAAATCGATCTGGAGGGGTGCTTATGGAACAGTGCCGTGCTACTTTCTACAGATGGTGTTTGTGTAGGTTACAAAATTCTTACTGGCTTCAATAGTTATGAAATAGTTTAACAGAGTTCAAAAATGTCTATTTCTGGTTGTAAAGTGGCAGTGAAGTCCAGAAGAGTGGACAGTGTTCTGTGTTTTCGACGGGCACGAGTGTGACTTCAGACACTCCCTACCCTCCTAATATTTATGGGAGCTTTGCTGAAAGATTTAATAGGATTTCACTTTTCTGCCAAGTGGTTTTTGGAGAAGTGAAGTCCCCCTTCTTTTTGCTGGAGAAGGTTCTGCAGTGAAATTGAACTTCTCTCTGCTGGTGAAATGGGCTCTCCTTGTCTCGGTTTTAAGAGCTTGAACACATTAAGTTTTTATGAGACGGTGGAGATAGGGGACACTCCAAGCTGGGGGAAGTGTATGTTATCGCACCATTGTTCAGATTGTCCTTCAATTTTTCACTGTTTTACTGAGATTTTCTTCGGGGGGGATTCAGTGGATGCCTTGAAGTACTTTTCTGAGATATGAGGTGTGTGAAGAAGCGTACTTGTAGGCGGAATAATGAATATCTGGAGAGTTAGTTGATATAACTAGCAAGAAGTGTGACTGTGGGAGGCAGACTGACCTATACGATATGTTTTCACTGATTAAAGAAAGCCAACAAGAGGATAAGGATCAACAAGTACGTTACATTTAGGAAGCTCTGTGCTATTGTGTGCATTGTACGGACTGAAACATGTCCGTGTTATGTTGTTAAAAGATTTCAATCTGCTGCAAAAGTTGAGGTAAGAAAAAAAAAAAAAGTAATCCTTCTTGGATCAGAACTCGTAAGAGAAAAGAACACAGGACTTCAAACCACACAGTCATTCATAATGAAAGAAAAGTTCACTTTACATTGCATCAATGTAGAGTGCATGTTCTGTCATGTTGTAGAAGAAGACAAACTTCCATGGGGAGCTTCGTTAGGCAGCCAGGGCTGTCTGAGCGGTTTAACCTCGTCTTAGCCAGACTGTTGCATCTATTTTCGTAGCTCTCATGATGTTGTTTCTGCACCACTGCGGGGAAAACAGCAGCTGTGGAGGCAGCACTGTTTTGGCTTAGAAATACTCCCAACAGCACCTTTGTGCCTCACTGACCCATAACGAGAAAAGTTATATAGCTCCATACGCTTACTCTCAGACTTCCCCCTTAGCTTGCTTCTCCTGTCCTGTTTCACCTCCCCCTCACGTATCTTTGTCTGAATGTTGGTAACTCTGCATTATGTGACAGCTCATGCCGCTGGGTGATAACCTGAGAGGCCGCTGGTCTGCCCTCCAGTTGTGGACCTGCAGAACAAAGCTTCAGTCTGTTGATCTGTGGATTTTTACTCTAGACAGTGAGACTTGAGGTGATCTAAAATGTATTCCTCCTGGTCAGTTTAGATTTCTGGAGGTTTCAAGCTCGTCTGCTTAGCCAGTTGTTTTTAAAGTATCATAAATAAGGGCTTTAATATCACAAATAAATTACCAAATGACTGACATGTTTTTTATAAAGGAAAATTGGATTTTTTAAATGTTGTTACGATGTATAAGGTGTAAGGGTGGGGGAGCTAATAGACTGCCACAGGAATGACGTAATTTTGTAGGCCAACCCGGAAGTAGTATCGCCATGGGTTCCTACGAGAATTCGCCTATGGGATTTTTGCATTGGATTTTGGATCATTGCAGAAAATAAGCTCTGTGGCTAACACAGGTTTCTGATGCGTAGGCGTTTTGTTCAGCAGGATAATCTTTACAAATAAACACCACTTTTATGAAGTTTGAAGCGTTAATGCAGCCGAGAGAAGTAAAAAGCTAACGTTATGCTACAAGCGAACTACACCACGGTCGGTTGATTATGACGTCACTACCGTTATACTTCACTGATCTAATCAGCGGTTTTGACAAGCTAGCGAAACCGTAGCTTAATAAGTTGTTTATTAACCTAATATTTGCAAGAGCACTGAAAAACAAGACTAGATGCTGTAAGGCGGACTAGTGAGAGAGTTCCCGGCGTGATGACGTTTAATGTCCCCGACAACCACTGTAGTCTCATTTAGCCACTTGTTAGCAACCGCCGTTTTTAGAACGCGTAATAACTTTAAAATTCACAAGTTGGGGTCTTATCTAACGTAGTTTATCTCGTCTAACAAATCTCTTAAGCTTGTGTTAACCACAGACCTTATTTCAGGCGTCTAACCACAAACCCATTCAAAATCCCCATTGACTTTTAGAGTTAGGAACCCATGGCGCTAAAATGCTAACTCACTTCCGGGTTTTAGGACTCATTCCTGCGGCAGTCTATGGCCTAGCAGTTAGGATGCACCCCCTGTAAAGAGGCTATAGTCCTCCAAGCGAGCGGCCCGGGTTCAAGTCCGACCTGTGGCTCCTGCCCTGCATGTCATTCCCAACTCTCTCTTCCTGATTTCCTGCTCTATCCACTGTCCTATCAAATAAAGGCAATAACTCCCCCAGAATAAATCTTTAAAGATGTAGGGGTGGGACAAAATGTAGATATCACTGTATATCATTTAATAAAATAAATATGGTGTCACTAAAATGCCACATTCTCTGATGGTATGTTTTTTTTGGCTTTTCACCTTGGTTTACAAACTGTTATTTTGAGTGCCGTCTTTTGTCGTTCCTATTCTGGGCGTTATCAAGGTCAGGGTCTTATTGTAGACCTCTTCCTCTTCCTGGAGCATAATTAATCCCTCCGGGGTGTCTATTTCCTCTGTACTCTCACCTGAACAAGTCTAAACCACCTCAGCCAGAGCTCCTGTCAGTGCAACAGCGCATTAGCTCGATACCAAGCACTCTCAGTTTGCTGAATTGCTCACTTTCTCACGTAGAGTGAGGCCAGCCACCCTGTGGAGGTAGCTCATCTCGGGTGGCTTGTGTCAGCAATCCTTTTTTTTCCCCCTCACTACTCAAAGCGTGTGAGCATGAGTAAAAGGGTCGGAAAGAGGACCGAGGAGTAAATTGAGAGCTTTGATTTGGAGCTAACTCTTCTCTGACACCGTGAAGTCAGCGCTCAGTACCTTTTCTCTGCTTTATTTTCAGCAGTTACTTTCACCGTCTCCACCTTCACATAGGAGCGGGAGCTCATCTGAACTGCACAGTCCGAGTCATTCCCCCTCACTTTGAATGTCTGACCCTTAAGCGCGCAGCAGGTCACAGTCTGATAAAACCCAAGATGACAACATCATCTGCGAATAGCAAAAGGTCTGCATTGGGCAAAAAACTGTATTTTACAAATGAGTCTGGTTTCATTAGCTGTGATCCTTTTTAATGATGACTCATTTTGCAGTTTGGAGTGGGATATCTTTGAAGCTTATTCATGAATCCTACAAAACAGAAACACTTGATGAAGAAATGGCTTTGATTGGAAATGTTTAGCTTGAACCGACGTGTTGTATTTCCATTTTTCAGAATGAATGTGCAACACTTTGGTACAAATGGCGTCTTATTAGTCGTGCCGGTTGAAGAGTGTTCTTTTCCCTCCTCCTCTGTGCTTTTCAGCAGCTCATGGAGCTCCCCAGTGACATATCAAACAAGCCCTGAGATGTATTCACACATGGCGCTTGCTATTGATCCCAAGCACGCTATATGGTACAACAGAGATTTGTGAGCGTCTGATGAGACAAGGGGTGGAATGATAGAAATCAGCACTCTCCTGGGGAGAGCTACAAAGGTTATACATTTACATCACAATGATTGGCCTTTTGTGCTGACTTGGTGCTGGAATGTAAATAAGCCCTTCCTTCCGTTGTTCAAAACCATTTTTTGACATCACCCAACACCTTCTTTTCCCCGTAGTTTTCTATAACAACTCAAAAGGGTTTCATGGGAAAGGGATGAAAGTGTTTGGTGTTTTTTGAACATGAGAATTTCCAGACATCTCTCACGTCATCAGAAACAAAGTTGTTTCCTAGTAAACACTCAGTAGAACACCTAAAGCAATCCAATTAAACTGTCCTGCTGTTACGTCTATATAGATCTGATACTGTGCACAAACTTTTTGATGAGTCAGATCATCTCATTCATACAGGACCTACAGTATCTGTCAGAAAGCTGTATGCCGTAGAATTGAAGGCATATGGAAGTGTTTTAATTAATGAAACAACCTTTTATAAAAACTTGTATAGATTTTAAACTCTCAGATTATTCATATGAAAGATTTTATGGATTTGCCTTGGAGTAAAGGACACAGAAAATCATTCAATGATTAATGAGTAGAATATGAACAAGCTGAATAAGTAAAGGAGACATCTGCTGGGGGAAATAAACTCTTTCGTCTGTTGACATTTATGATATTGATTGCTGTCAACAAAGGGAACCAAATTGTGTAAGCATTATGTGACTCGTGTTTTTCTTTGAATTACGTTTCTGCAGCCTCCATACCACAAACCTTAACTTAAATATATATTTTTTTAAAACAAACACCATAATGAGTTCTGATACCTTAAAAGTCACATATAGTACTCCTTTTCAACAAGTTTAAATAAGTCTTAGAGAACCAAAAAACATGTCTGTGAAGTTTTTTTTTGCCAAAAGTCTACAATAAAGTGTCCATTATGTAAAGAACAGGCTGTTTCTGTGTCTGTACCTTTAAATGCAAATGAGCTGTGCCTGACCATGCCCCTCTAGAAGGGGTGGCTGGTTCGGACTTTCTTGCACCATGTCCCGATTATTAACGGTAAGAAGGCAGACTCAGAGGGCAGAAACAAACACCTAGCTGTGGGAGTGTCGCAAACCTAGGGGAGGGGCTACTGCCCTTTGTGATGTCACAAAGGGGAAAATCTCCAAACGGCCTGTTTGAGCACACATTTTCTAAAAAAGTGGAGCAGGCAAAAGACAGATAGGATGGACTTTTCTAATAATTAGGAGATTTGCAGACACGCTAGGGACACATATTAGAGTTAGAGAAACATGGTGAAGTGTATTTTGCATAATATGTGACCTTTAAATCTTGATTTGAAACCAGTGCACGTATAATGTATTAGTAGGGAGTTGATGTTTGAGTGGTGTAATTGCTTTCTAATTAAACAGAAGTTTTAGTAGACATGATAGTCATGGCCAGTGAACAGCATATTATCATTAGTTCCACTTTATTTTGCTACACTGAAATCCAATATTGCAGCTGAAGCCTTATTTAGGCTGATCAAAGTGATGTTGCTTTCTATGTTTTTGTTATCTATTTTATTGTGAAAGGGTAGAAAACGTGCAAGACAATAAGAAAACCAATCATACTGAACATAGTGTTGGAGGACAGTAAAGACAGCTCCTAAAAAAATCAAGCTTAATCTTCTCGGGCTGATTAATAAAATGAAAGAAAAAGACAGGGAAGTGAAGAAGCAAACACAAGTGCATGATCAACTTTAAAAGGAGAGGTGATAATTGGGCAGGAGGTTTATGTGTGTAAATACACATCTGTGTGTTTGGTTGTAAGCCTGTGTTGGGGTTTGAAAGGTTATTCCAGAAGGTGGGAGTTAATTGTGGGTCAGGGGCTGCTGTAGGACTTCTATGCTTTCTTCAAGCATATGTTGCTACATGGAGTTTGAAGTTTCTGCAGTACGGAGGGTCTGAAAGCAAAAACCCCTCCTCATCTCTGTTGTTTGTTTTTATAACTATAAGAAAACCCAGGCTGCATGTACTCTCAGTGCATCTTTGCGCTAATGACATTTTGGAACTCAAATAACAGAATTATCTGAAATGAAAGTCTCTTGATGGTTTCATCATATTTGTATTGAGCGCAGCACATTACTCGCTGTAATTTCTCTTCTTCCTCTGGGAGCGAAAAAAAGGCAACAATTTTCTTGCTCTATTTACCAGAACGAAAATACAACCTGACAGATATTTTAGACTGTTAGAGAAGATCAAAGATCGTACCCGGCGACAACTAACAGACAACAGTGCTTCCGTCTGCTCTGTTATCTAGCGTGCCTGATTTAGTATACAGACGATTTCTGTCTCTTATCTCGCGTGTCTGTTTTGATCTTTTACTGTCTCTCTTTTTCATTCCCCCCCCTCCTGAAATCCTTCACTTTCTTTCACTTTCTGCATCTCGTTTTTTTTTCTCCTACCCCCGCTCCTCCTCTCCTTTCTCTATTTCTGCCTTGCACACAAACACTGGAACACACACACACACACACACACACACACACACAGACACACACACACACACACACACACACACACACACACACACACACACACACACACACACACACACACACACACCCGTTCTGTTTGACATGTCTTCTTTAACCCAGCCCACGAGCTACGATAGCACCTGTGATCAGAGGTCTGCTCTGGTATCACACAAACAGATGTAGTGTCAGCATGGGAGCCAGCCACTGTGTCTGTGTGTATATATGCGTATGTGTATTATAGATTTATGCACAATACTCAATATGATGTAGAAAAAGCATTGCATATCATCCTGCTATTGTCTGTAGGACCATATGCTCCTCTGTCTGCATCCTGTATATGTCTGCATCCATCCACATGATTAAAAAAGCCTTTTTTTTTATTCCTGCTAACTTGAGTTTCAGTTTATATGTGTGTGTGTGTGTGTGCGTGTGTGTGTCTCTGTATTAGCTAGGCACTGCCAATGCCTCACGCAGGTGTATGATAGCGGGTCCCTGCCCACGATAGACCCACCTCGTCTGGGTTGTGACCGGGAGCGTAGCCCTGCCAAAAACCCATCTGCCAGTGATCTGAATTCAAATAGGGCCGCTTGGCTCTGTTCAGCCCCGACAGGCACACATGGCGAAAAAGAGAAAAGGGACGCTGCGGGCTTAAAGTACAACACTGTGCACATGAATTAGCATGGTTTGAGGGGAAATGTTTGTTTGCCCTTATACTCCGCCGCCCTTAGAACGACTAGGTTGGTGGAAGGAATTGATATGTGATTTTGTTAGTTTTCGCATTCTCTTTTCATTTTCTCCTGCTGTGATCGTTTGCTTAAAGGTTCACTCTGCCTCCCTGTGATACGTCTAATTGGGTTGAATCAGGCATACAGGTTTAGTTTGTTGAAGTGCTTTAAAAAGTGATGCTGGCAAATGATTTTCTTCTCAAATAGCCTACAGTCAGATCCACCGAAAGCAAAGAGAAAGGAAATCATTACCCTCCTGTAATGATAATGTTTCAAGATGTCCTCTCTCTAGTCTTTGGGAGGCAGCTCCAGGCTTTTTATCCTGTTTGATTGTTCCATTCCATTACATGAAAAGGTTAGCCAAATGTTATTCCTCATCCGGGAGAAATCAAGTACAACATATGCAGGTCCTTTTTTGGCGTCTAACTTGTAAAAGGTGACATAAAATCAAGAGCACAGGGAGACGTGTTTGATGCCATCTGCAGGGAGACGGGATTTCACGCCAATGCTTCGATTCAGCAAGCCAGTCAGTCAGTCAAACAGTCCGCCGGTAAGTCAGGCGTCATGTTTGTAAATAGTTTGTGTGGGTACTGTTTGTTTGTGTGGGTGTGGGTGGGTGGGTGGGGAGCTGAGCAGACAGTTGTGTGTTGCAGAGTGCTGTGCAGCTGATAAAGTAGCCCAGTTAATCAGGTAAATAGGCCTGTAATGAAGTGTGTTTGTCTGACGGTGTGCCAGCCCAGCGCCGAGCCGTCCCACTGAGACTCTCCTCTTTCTGCTCTTTCTGCTGCATCCACACGCAGACAGGAACACACACATACACCCACACACACTCACACCAATCCACTGGAGACAGATTGGATTGTGTCTAATGCATATTGCATTTTCCCTGACAAGATGCCACCGCCCAAATACAGTAAGTGCTTGTGTTTTCCCTACTGTCACTGGAGAGGAGTGGTGACGACTGTGGGCCTGAGCTGATGGCTGGAAGTGTGTCCACCGCAGATCAGTGCTGACATCACTCAATATAGTGCTGGCTTCCTGTTTTGTCATGTTTTTACTGCTGCCAACACACTGCTTAAGATACTATTTATTTACATCTTGTTTTAGGAATTCAATTTCACATATTTAAAATGTGATGTCACCATTTTTTCTCCCTTTGTTTCCTTTGTGTCTTCTTCTCATATCAATACAAGCCTTTTATACACTCGCATGTACATGTGGCTCAGTTGGTAGAGTCGTCGTCTCTCAACCGGAAGGTCGAGGGTTCGATCCCCAGCTGTGCAACATGTCCGATGTGTCCTTGGGCAAGACACTTAACCCCACATTGCTCCCGCTGCTTTGGTGGTGGCGTATGAATGGGATTAGTTACTTCTGATGGATGATACTACATAGCAACCACTGCCATCAGTGTGTGAAAGGGTAGGGTAGGTGTGACATGCAGTGTAAAAGCGCTTTGAGTAGTCAGAAGACTAGAAAAGTCCATTTACCATTTACCATTTACCATCAGTCATCTTACAAAAATGGAAACCAAAGAACACACAGCATGCAATTACCTGCTCATGTAGCTTGAAGTACTTCATGGTGGCTTGTCTAATAATTGGTTGCCACATGGCTTTTGTGGTTTAATCATAGGTTGTCATAGCAACCATCAATGTCATACAGTATAATCTCTGCTGCGCCGTATCGCAGCCATGGCACACTAAAATACTTTCTTTATACTCCAGAAAGTGTGTCATTTATAGATGATGGTCTGATCATCTTCGGTAACATATAATATAATATCCAAATGTAAGAGGAAACACACAAATATAACACAGCATCAGCAGTGCTCTACGGTTTATTTTGGGATAGGACAGTGGATAGAGAGGTCAGAGAGAGAGAGAGAGTGAGTGGGGAATGACATGCGTGGAAGGAGCCACAGGTCGGACCCGAACCCGGGCCGCCCGCCTGGAGGACTATAGCCTCTGTACATGGGGTGCGCGCACTAACCACTGATCCACCAGCGCCCCGACAAGGACTTCTTTACATGCAGCAATCTTTCATTCACATCCATGGTCCGTGATTAACTCTCATTGTGGCTGCCATAATAACATTGCATTGTGTTGTTCACAAAAGTCAATTTTACCATTTATTGAAAAGTATTGGGACATTATGGGAATACATTCAGAAGTACGACACATATAGTTTCAGAGTTAAGCGACTTCCACTGCACTATCTCTGTACCCAATTCCATAACATATCAACCGTTTTTAAAAGTATTTTTCAATCCCATTTGTATTCAGACTATGTCTGTTCCTCAGATATGCTGAAAGCCACTTCCAACAGTGTTTGAGTGGTATAATTTAAAAGCTTGTCTATATGCCTTTTCCACCCACAGAGGGAGGGGGCACAATTGTTCTTGCTGAAAGCCTGCCTGAAACTTTGAGCCGTATAATCACAATAGCTGCAGAGCTGCAAGACCCTTTGTATGAATAATTCTCAAGGTCAGGTACCAATTACTGCCACAAATAATTATGATTGCACCTGTCAGACAGGACTTAAGAGAACGTACAGTTTCTTATAGATTATCCGTATTAGTAGTAGTAGAATAGTAGTGCCATCAGATTTGATCTATAAACATAAACAGGAACAATTTAAAGTACCCCACAATAGGTGCTAACATACTGGGAACTTAGAGTCACAATCTTTGCAGAAGAGCTGGGGGAGCTTGTGGTTCTGATATCCCGCCCTTTAAGCTATTCAAAAAACACTTTTACTGCAAAGATTCCTTGGGCTGGCAGAGTCCACAGTAGAGTATTGCATAAGTTTAAAGCAAATACAATGACATGTGTAACTCTTCATCACATTTCTTCCCCCCCCCTACATTCCTCCTCTTCTAGTCGAGTGCATGCAGCGCTGCAGGAGCCACATTGGTCAATACACCTGTCAATCGTGTCTTTATGCCCCTTTTTTTTAGCATCAAATAACCAATCAAAACTAAACTTCCCAGGAAAGGGACCACTTGGACATGACTCAGCTTGATAAGAAGAACTAAAATGACAGAAACCATATTCGATAAGAAATTATTTGAAGAGTATTTTGATTTTCTAGTTTGATCCATGTCCCATCTGATAACATGGAGGAGGCGGAGCTTATGACCTGTACTGTAGCCAGTCAGAAGTTGGAGCTCTAAATGCTTTGTCCTGTCGTCCATGGTTAACAGGCTAAGATTTATACACATACACGGTAAATTGTGAAAAGCATTACAACACTTCAGGGGTTGGTGAACCTAAGATGTTTTAAAAACAGTTAATGTGTTCTCAAGGTCAAAATTCAACAAGTGAACCTCTGTGCTTTCACTTAATTATTTTTGTTGCAAGAAGCTTTTCCCTGACTGTAAACACTTCTAGTTTGTGTTGCCTTTATCTTCACTCCCGGTCAGCCTCACCGTGTCTGCAGAAAAGGCTTCGTAATTGCCCTGTCATTATACGTCTTCTGAATGCTCGCTGAAGGACTGTAATGCAGTGTTGACATTGTTTGTTTCCAGAACATGTACTCAGTTTTTGACTCTGCTCTGGCGTTAAACGCATGTCATTCATTCAGCTTTAACCTCACAGAGTGTAACAACGGTTTAGAGATAGAGCTTTACAGCCAGAGGTGCTTTTATGATTGTAAGAAGGAATTACTGGCTCCGTCCTCAAGGTCATACTTCTGTTTGGCGGGATGTGTTGTTGAATTCAACCTCGAGCTCCTGTCTTGGTGTTTACAATTTGGTTTTGAATGCAAGTACATCACTTCAAGGTTGATAACCGTGTAGCTGTCTGAGTACACGCTGTATCGTCACTCACCTTTCGAAGTCTTTTCCTTTTTTTTTTACTCTGCTAAGTGGTTGGCATTTGGACAGAGCCATTGTCGCTTAGTGAGACAGAATGAGATGTGATACCAGAGCTTTCCAAATACTTTTCTTGGCTTATCATAAAGATATCCAGCGAGAGAGGGAGGGCTGAGCAAGCCTTTAGAAGCCCAGAGTCATGATTAAGCAGCCGGCGCTGCCCTCAGCTCTGTCCCTGGGAGTGGAAAAGGTTTCATCTTCCTCTTCCCCCTCACTCCCTGACAGCATTTTATAGAAAGCCACGTATTGTTTGTGTTTCTGTCTTCAGTTTGGTTATGACTTTTAAAAAATCCACCCTACATCTAAGAATATGTTTCCTCCCTCTCCCTGCCCGCTGCATTGTAACCCTTGTTTATCCCCGACTTTGTCTCGCCCTTGCACTTTTTCCAGCCTCCCTTCTCGTTGTAAACGGGTGATAAGCACCTACGCTGGGACATTTATCTCCGCACATGGAAAAAAAAAGAAGATACTTCAAGGTCTGCCCTTACTAACAGGCTAAGGCTTATATAGCAACCATACACAGAAGGGGGTACAATGGAAGAAGGGAAAGATGAGGAAAATGGAAACAAAGAGAAGAAGGTGCAGAAGACGACAGTAGTATATTAAAATTGGAGATGAATTAGAGTATGAATTAGCTGGAAAAGAATGGTTGAGAAGTCAGCATTGTAGCGCATAACAGTGGACTTAAAGCCACACGTAGATTTTTGTCAGCAGTATGTTCTAAAGCCCCTTAATGCTATTCTTGCTGTTATCTACTCAAACAATTCTACTGTTATTTGAACAAAAGATATATGGGTAAAAGATTTAGAAAGACATATCTCCCATCATATTCCATGTTTTTTTCATAAGCACACAGACCGACAGTAACCGATGACGGGCTCTGGATGTGCATCATTTAACACATCATGCCTCAGTGCTACATCTGTGGGGCCCTACAGCTGGTATATTTGAAGCAGCGGCTGCACCTGCACTTCACCATTACAGCTAATGTTGCTATATCACGCTCATTTTCGAGTGATCATGTCAGTGTCAGTGACCAGTAATACCTCATGTTTGATCTATAAACTTTCAGAACATGCTGCAAAATAAATCACCGGTCTTGTTTCTTTAAAGATCCCATATTATGCCCTTTTTGGGGTTCATATATCTAATGTATGTGCCTACTAAAGTACGTTCACAATCGCTAATGTTCGAAAAAAGTGTCTGTTTTCATGTACTGCCGATCGATGCAGCCCGTCTCATCTGCCTGTGTTTGCAACGCTCTGAATCCCCCCCCCGAGCAGGGTCCCACGTGTGCCAAGTCTGACCTGATTGGTTGGCCGATCCGCTCTGTTGTAATTGGTCAGTCGTTCGGACAATTCTCGGAAATGTAACGTCCCTTTTACCATATTTGCAATTCAGCTAATGTGCAGCATGAGCTTGTGCTTGCTACAACGAGCCAATGGGCATATCATCGCAGTGTGATATCACACGGCACTTTTCAACGAGGGGGGCTAGAACCGAGCGTTACATGCAGCTACTGCTACTGCTAACAGGAGGAGGTAGGAGAAGCCGCGTTTCCGCTGACTTTGAATTTTTGCACATAGATGTGCCTAAACATGCACAAGACACCTGGAAAACACACTAAAGAGCATATAAAACCAGAAAAAGCATAATATGGGACCTTTAACACATTCAATTCTTTTCTTCCCGCTCTGAAAGAAAGCATAGCAGATGATTGACAGGGCTGTACTCCCAGAAAGAAATAAACATGTGATTGTGTCAAGCTGAAGGACGGATTTAGAAGATGTGCTCGCAGGGGGAAAAAAGTTTATTTTGAAGATCTTAAGTATTGAAATGTGTCTGCATGCACTCTGACACCAGCAAATGTTTGCCAAGGTTAAGAATAGATGTGTGAACGTGTGCTGACATGCATACATGCTAAATCTGGTGCGAGAGAAAACATACACATCTGATATTTCCTGTGGATTCTGTCCGCCTATGAACAAGGTCAGTGTCAGAATAAAGCCCTGAATGCACCACAGATTAAGTCAAACATAGTGCTTCTTTGAATCAAATATTCTTTTTTCTCTCTCGTAATCTCATGATACATGGCTGCAAAAATACATCCCTTGCTCGGCCTTGCTGTTGAGATTTTCTGTGCCTTCATGTGTGTGTGTGTGTTTGTGTTTGTGTGTGTGTGTGTGTGTGTGACTTCTTTTGCAGCCTAGGGAAAGCATGCTAAATTAATCCGATTCCATTTGAAGCCGTAACGTGCTTGTATTGTGCGCTGTGTGCAGAAGCTGCCCATTCCCTGGTCCCGGTCCACAGACCCCTCTTTCCTGTCCTCGTCCCACTTTGTTCACTCTGTCTTTTCAACACGTACCTGCTTCCCGCTGATGTTGAATAAGCGTTGAATTGAGCAGGAGAATGAGTTCGTTATCTTCCACATTATCTAGTGTGTCACATGTTTTTCTAGCCGAGTTTCTACAGTTCAGTTACGGGCACAATACTGTGCTGTGACTTGGGGATGGGTTTATTTTCCGCCCTGAAATGGATTCATGCTAATTTCACTATCCTCTTATTCTTCCCCTCTCCATTTGCTGAGATGATGGTTTCGCAGAGAGGACGTCCTAAGTGATTGGAGGTCATGTAGACTGAATTTTAAATTTCCTATGGATGCCAGCTGGGGTAATTTCCCTGAACACATGCAGAAGAAATACATCTCCTCTCCTCTCCTCTCTCCTCTCCTCTCCTCTCCTCTCCTCTCCTCTCCTCTCCTCTCCTCTCCTCTCCTCTCCTCTCCTCTCCTCTCCTCTCCTCTCCTCTCCTCTTCCTCTCCTCTCCTCTTCCTCTCCTCTCCTCTCCTCTTCCTCTCCTCTCCTGCAGAGGAAGTTGCATGCCATTAAAGATGGTGTTTTGCTGCTGCCGGCGCCAGGAGACAGACTCATGGCGAGCTGACAGTCGACCTCCTGTGTGAGAACAGTTTGCAAGTAGTAACTGACGCAACTCAGCTCCGCAGATTCACACAGGGCATGAAAACGTACAGAAATAGGCTGATGTCACTGTGGACGGATGGAAAAGGAGAGAGAGAGAAGTACAAACTGTTGACTGAATCGTTGGAAATGTCAAAGAAGCAGCGGTATCGAGACAGAGATTTGTTTGACAATGTTTACCCCCGAGAAGAACAGATCCTCCTGCACTTTAAAAACGATCTGTTCCTTTCTTTTTTTTCTCGCTTCTTAGAACATTACGCTGTTGCTCCCTAATCCCCATTTGTAATTAAATGTGTGCTTCAGAGCTGTGCTGGGTTATGTAAACCCTGACTCTCGTTGTGGCACACCATGCATTATGGGGAGGATGTGAATGTGCTGCATCCATCTTCCTCTGCTTCCTGTGTCTTGTGTCTCATTTCATTCTCTTTTTCCTTTCTTTTTCTTTCACTCCGACACACACTCAAACTCTCCATCATCCTTCTGTGTGGTTTTTCCAGCTCACCTTCTCTGTCACTCACACACATACACACGCACACAGCAAGAGATAGAGAATACTTAGAGGAAATCAAGCTTTCAGTGCTCGGCCATCTGAGAAATTGACAAGTCTCCAAACCTCTGAAAGCAGGGAGGAGCTTTCCCAGAGAGAGGAACTGATTCTTCTGTTTAAAAAGGGGGAAAAAAAACAGAATAATCCTCGGCAAAGGTTCTACCTTTACTTCTGTGGGGTTTGCAGTTATATCTGTGAATGCAGGCTGCATAAAATGGCATGAATTTGCATTTTCTAATAGTATTTTCATGCGTTAAGGTGCAGTCAAGACACCAGGCTTCTTAGTATTGCAGATATTCAAGGACTTAAGTCTACCAGATTTAAAAAATATTGTCAACTGTACTAGTTTTCCTTTTCCCATAAGTATACCGTAACCTACTACCAGTTACATTCCCCTACGTATGTCTCCTGTGACCTCCCTTTTTTCTTCTTTTCTTATTTTGTTTTTGCTGTTTGTGTCACCCTTAGGCATCGCCTTCTCTTCTCTTCTTCTATCCCTCTCTCCTTTTCCAACCCTTCTTATCCCCACCCTCTTCATCTCCTAACAAGTCAAATGAGGAGCTGGTGTCAGCAGCAGCTGGCTGTGTTTGACTCTGCTGCCCCCTAATGGTGCTCTGGTTTACTGGTTAGATGCACCTGCAGGTGTGCAGAAAATGCCTATTTGTTTCTGTGTCTCTTTAAGCGTTTCCTCTGCATCAATGAGTGTCAAGGACAGTGCTGGACCTGTTAAAAGCTTATGAGGTAAAGCTTAACAAATGTTGATGCTTTGTATGCTGACTGAAGACAGACACTGTGTTGGACTAAGCTCTAGACAGAGAAGGGTTTTCCTCCTCAGGATTCTAGGAAAGGTAGCTACTGTACTTTCAATTAGCATATTCAGTGGTTTAAACACTGCACAGGAGGTAGAGCTCAGTAAGCCAGATGTGGAGGAGTTTTACAGCAGTACAAGGCTGTTTCATTTGTACAACATGTTGCTAGAGTTGCTTGAAATGAGGCAGATCAAAGATTCCTAGCTACAAGGACTCCGAAGAGTCAACCCACAGGAAAACAGCCGGCTCTACCCCCACACTGTCTCCAATTATACATAATGTTTTACATCTTTCAACTTAGGAGGATGCTGTTAGTTTTCAATGTGGACAGTAGTTTATGCACAGATTCAGTCACTCCCCGCAATCAGCTTGTATAATTATCTCTTGAGTCCTGAGTATTTTTCGAGATGTCCCTGCATTTTCTCTATTCCAAAGAAATTCTCTGACATGAGGTCTGACGAGTGATTAGGCCAAACATGAGCAAATCTTGTGACCTTGTGAACCCAACTGTCTTGAAAAATAATGGGATCCTGGTAAATGTGGAGGAGAAGATGTAAACTCCGGTGTTTAAATATAAAGCCGACGTGGAAATGTGAAAAAAACTGCAGTTCCTCGAGTGTCCACTTGAGGCTGGCATCAAAAGCCCCAGAATCCCATAAACACCCTTGATAAAATTCACATCTTTGCAGCAGAAACAAGTATGTTTAAAGCCTGGTACAAATAAATTGGTTTTGGTCTGAATAGCTCAGGTCTTTATTGCACACACTGTACAGGGAATGATTTTTTTATAACACGCCTGTGTTTATTATATTAAGGTAAAAAGTAAGACATAGTTAGGGGCGTGTCTGATCTGACTGACAGGCGGGTGTGTTGTAGTTGTTAGTCAGGAGGCTTAAGGCTCACATCAGGTCGGCTTCTTTGTTTCTAGGTTGCCTGAAAGTTATTGTGAGACAGCATTTCCAAAATGGCAACCGTCATCGATGGGCTTCAAAATTCTGCTTCAAAAATCAATGGATGAAGTCACTGAGACTATGTCCATGTTGTACACATACAATGGTAAACACAGTACAGGAGCAGGCTTGCTAATTGTTAACAATACATCTTAAACTTGCAGTACATGAAATAAATGCCCCTAAGAACTTTAGAGCTTCCATTCCAAATTTATATTGAATCAACATACAATGCAGGGAAAATGCCTGAACATTTTTAAATGTTTCCAACAGAGAGTGCTTCTAATATGCTGAATCATGACTAAGCAAATAGTGTTCTGCACTAGAAATGGTTGACTAATGTTAAATATCCTTAAAAGATGTTTTTTTATTTAAGAGAAAAAGCCGCCTGTTTCCCTCTGCAGGGTCATTCAGTGCAAGGTCGTCTTACAATCAATGTAGAAAAGGTTCCTTTTAGATATCATCCCTCAGGTGAAATGCAGCAGCTTTGGCTTTGAATAATCCACCTCAGAAAGACTGTAGAAAAATGTCATTCTGTGACTTTTTCCAGCTGTGAGGTTGAGCCAACAACACTGTGGGAGTGACTCAGACACATCATTGTCCCTGACCTAGAATACAGCAGGAATAAATAGTACAGTACGATGTCCATTACAAAATCATACTTGAATTTAATGTGCAGAGGCTTGTTTCAGATACTGATTATATCTGTCACATGTTGATAAAGCTCTGCGGATTTACCTTATCTTAGTGTAAAGCCTATTCAATATGTCTGATGCACAAAACCGCTTACTGTTTCATATTGACGCTACATCACCCCTCGTGCTTTTTGATATCCTGATAAATTCATCTGGGGCTGCTTATGTTGAGCACGGAAGAATATTTGATAATCCCTGTGAGTGTCCTGACCTCCTGAGCGTTAACGTCTGAAAAGGAAAGTCATTCTTAGAAATGCTTAGTTGGTGCTTTTTTCCTAAATCCGGTTGGAGGCAACACATTCTGTTCTTTTATATTTCAGGGCTTTTTCTTCAAGTCACTTTGTGTCCATTACAGGAACCAAATATCCATGAATACAAGAGTGAAACAGCAGGATTCAACATGACTTGTTTCTCTTCTATGCTCAACCTATCAATAATAGACAATGGATGAAACAATGTGTGCGACATAAAAAGGCATAACAGTAGAGATAAACAACCAGAATTAACACACAACTCAACGTTAGCTATCTTTTTGGGCATTTTTAGCCTCTTTTGAATTTACCTAAATGTACCTTTATGAAGGTCTGAAATATGTGTAATAGTTTAAAATGACTGATGGAAACAAAAGCAAAGTACTTTAACAGCCATGAAACAAGTGCATTGCTAAAAAAACAAACAGACAATAGCAAAGTTAAAGAAGTAGGCTAAAGGCCTAACAGTTGCTAACTCCTTCAGGAATGCTACATCCTACCTTCAGGTTAGCTTATCAGGATACAAAATGTTTAGAACAATGAACAACCCCGTTAAGATTTTTGTTGGCTCTATTCACTGTCACTAACCCTGTTATAACCAGTTATTTAAAGCAAGAACGGTCATCAGAAGCGTCCTAAAGTCTCTCTGAGCTAGCTTTCATATTTCGCCATACAGCACAAGCTAGCAGCTAAAGCTTCACATGGTGGTGGTGCTGTGGTTAGTGGGCACGCCCCATGTATGGAGGCTGAAGTCCTCCGAGCGGGCAACTCAGGTTTGAATCCGACCTGTGGCTCCTTTCCCGCATGTCATTCCCAATTCTCTCTCTCCCTGATTTCCAACTCTATCCACTGTCCTATCTCTACAATAAATGCTCAGAAAGCCCCAAAAAATACTCTAAACTTTCACATGGATCTGAAAGGAAACCCAAAAGGAAACTTAACATTGATAATGTGGCCAGAAATGTGGCTGTAAAATAAACCTTTGTGTCTCTATGCCTGCTGGATATGTAGATAATCAACACTTTACTATAAGGCCTGTGTTTAAAACTGTTGAGAGAAGTATTATTATTTTCACACACAACATGATGACAACACAGTTGCCATGGAAAATGTAAATTTTGACATTGAAAACAACTTATACAATTTATTAACGTCAGCAGTGGGTTAAGTAATCATTGACTCAGCAGTCCTTCAACAGTCCTCTGAGCCCCTTAGTGATATATTAAGGTCATTTTGTGCTTTTGAGGCATACAAATATTGGCTCTCAAACTGCTAGGCATATTTAAAGAGTGAATAATATTATGAAGAAGGGGAATTAGACTCCCTGGGCTTCAGTTAAAGTTTCCACTCACTGTACTACAGACTTAGAGATGCACAATCACAGCATCATTAGATCTAAACACCTTTAATGAATAAATAAACCTGTGTAGAGGTGGGACTGCTATTACCACCTGCCTATTGTTAAACTGCTTCCCCCTGTATTTAAAATGTATTGCTCTGTGTCTTTTTTAAGTGCTTATCTTTCACAAGGGGTTTTAATATTCGACTGGAGTATGCCTTTAAAAGTACAGTGTGGCCTGTTGGGATATTTTTGGTTCGTTGTGATGTTGTGTGTTTTAGCAGCACTTAATTTGTGTGTGTGTGCGTGTGTGCCTGTGTGTCTCCAGAGCGAGTCACGTGGTGAGGATTACTTTGGATAACGTCCACAGCCAAGAGCCTGTCGAGTGCAGGCATTTCCTACTGCCTCAGTGTGGATACACTCAGTACACCGACCCTTTACACACGCTAACACACACACACACACACACACACACACACACACACACACACACACTTTATATTTACACACAAAAAAAGAGAGAAACTACACTTAGTGCCTGTGAGATTCTGTATTGATGTCCTTATCCTTGCTATGGGGCTAAGGATGTGATTTTCGATCTTTAAAGGTTGTTGACAGCAGACACCGTGCCTCTTGTGTGTATTCGTGTATGCGTGTGTGAGTGTGAGAAATCGCAGATTGGGTGACAGGCATTCACATGAAACACACTGCAGTGACAGTCAAGGCCCGTGTTGGTTTGTTTATCAAAACAAAGACTTGTCACTCCGTTCCGGGAAATAAAAGATTCGATAATCCTACACAGTTACAGCCAAGGCAAGTAAATAACGGGAACACAGCGAGGAAAAAACGGAGAGAAAGAAAACAGATTTCAGAGTTTGAAAAGGACTAAAGGGTGTGTGTGTGTGTGTGTGTGTGTGTGTGTGTGTGTGTGTGTGTGTGTGTGTGTGTGTGTGTGTGTATGTGTGTGTATGTGTGTGCTGAATAGATTTGACTAGCGTACTGCCCCCTCTAAACCCTGAATATTTGTGAAGCCTCTCACTTAATAGCTTCCCTCCTCCTCCGTCTTCTGCTTCAATTGGACTGCTAATTATGTAAAGTGTGGGGCTTGCTGGGAAACACACGCATACACACACAAACACACTTACACACAGATTGACAAGTAGCAGCTTAATTACCATCTGAAATGACATCCTCATTGCTGCTGATATCTCTCTTAAGAAATGCCAGAGCAGCATTCTCTGTAGGTGCAAAGATATCGTGCTGTGCAGACTATAAGTCTACACTCACACACACACACACACACACACACACACACACACACACACACACACACACACACACACACTCAATGTGGTTTCCTGGAGTGCAATCACTTGCAGGATCTTTCTGAGGCTTTTTTATTGGCTTTACGTGGGTTTGAATGACTGTAATCAAAGTAGCACACTTTGCTTCTCTGCAGAACCTGATGCGTAATGAATCCTCTGTAAATGTAAAGGGATGGTTGGTTCAGCTATCTGCTTTTATTTCTTTCCAGGTGTGACATTGCATTGTTTAACCTTTACATGATACAATACTGTGATACCTGACTTACAAAAATACACAGCTGGATACTACACAACCCTCATGTTTCATAGTTTTGGCCCTCTTTCCTATAAGTGGGTTAACCCTGTACTCATTATTGTTACTGCTAAGATGAGGGAATGCAAAAGAAAAGTCTAATTAGGGGAAAAGAACACTTTCAGTCAGAAGATCATGCTGCTCTAAACTAACATCCAGGCAAGCTGAACTTGTTTCAATTGTAAACAAAGGAAAACTATAAAGTTGTTGCCTTGTCTGACTTAGTTTGAGCGAGGCTGGTTGTGTTGCCAGAAATCACAAATCAGTGCCTGTGGATCAGTTGGTAGAGTCGGTCGTCTCTCAACCTGAAGGTCGGGGGTTCAATCCCCAGCTCCTGAAGCGACATGTCAGTTGTGTCCTTGGGCGGGACACTTAACCCCAAGTTGCTCCCTCTGCTTTGTCTTCGGCGTATGAATGTGTATGAATGGGATTAGTTACTTCTGATGGTCACTTTAAGCAACATGAGAAATACCACAGTAAGAAGTTGATACAGAGCATGATGTGAGTTTATTTACACTTTCAGAAGACACAAAACAACATCAGTATTAAGTTTGAATACTTTTTCTGTTATTCTGATGTATCAGACTCCAGATTTGATTATTGTTGGTCCACTTTGTTAGCTGGCTAGTTGCTAACTTTGTTGTCCATTATGTTCAAGGTAGTTATTTATAGGGATGTTCCTAGCGGCCAATTTCAAATTTGGTTAAACTCAAATTTCAGTTCACACTAATTGACTCGTCTCAAGTAAGGAAAACATCCAGAAAACAGTTTATTTCATACGGCTAAACATGAGATTGCGGCGTAAGCGGGTTAACAATGTCAAATTGGTATGCCGAGTGGGACTAACGATAGCAGTGCTAGCACCGCCAGCCTTCAGCCATCCTTGGAGGTTAAATGTGGTTATATGCTAAATGGCCAACAGGGTACCCCGTGCACAGCCTAAACGTTCTCAGGTGTGCACAGTTGCAGGAACATTCCATGAAAAATAAATCAAAAACTCTGTGGCACACTGAAAATAACTTTACTGTACTTTATTGTGAGCAAACAAAGTGTTTCGCCTGTAGCTTCTTCAGGTTGGCCCACATGCAGTGGCCAAAACAATAAACTAAAAGAAGCTCTCTTCAGAGGTGAGAGGAGCTGAATGGTATCTTGATAATTCTCTGTTTTCATGATTCTATGCCACATTTTCAAATTTCACACAGCAGTGTAAACCATCGTCAGAGTAAACATACTGACTGCAGCAGTTTTAAACCTTCCCACTCTTTAGGGTTAGGGTTAGTTTAAATAAATAAATCAGCTTCTAGTTCAGCAAGTTCAGTCTGGCCAAAGATACTTAACTGTTCGAGACATTCAAAGTGTCACTCTGAGTTTCTCTGTTAAGAAGATGTGCTCGGTCAGTTGTGCAGAGCTGTAAGCAGGTCAGAGGTTTGAACCCAGAAAGAAGGACAGCACAGGAGGGAATTTAACAGAACAGAGTTAAAGCAACAGATGTAGCTGTAGATGAAGGTGTGTTCGTTTACATTTTCACATAGTATATTTGTGAAGAGTCATCAACTAAACAACACTTTATCTGGCAGGAAAAACAAGCTAAGTGTCATTTGTTTGATTCCTAACCATTCTTGTTTTTTCATTTCTGTGTCTTAATGTTTTTTTTGCATCTGAAGCAGATCACTTTGGTCTTTCCTGTCAGTCACATCTGGTCATTTATCTCAGGAGTTTGATTTATCTCTCCTATTTTTCCTCGTTGAACCGTCCCTCTGTGGTTATAAATAAAGCAGCCGAACATCCTCAAAATGAAGTAAGCCTTTTTTCTTGATTTGCTTTTCTGCCACTCAAAACAGAGAGAAAAACGCAGCGTGACTAAAATCCACTGATCTGCAGTCAACCTTAAACTTCTCTATTCTCTCTCGGACAATAAAAAGCCATTTGACGACACCACAGCAGGCACTCGGCTGAGATTGATCGATGACCGCCGGACATGATTGGAACTACTTTGCCCCCAAAACGATGCTGTACACTAAAACAGAACCCTACAATTGGCTTTAACAATGTGTTCTTTGCCTGCTTGGAAAGCCACAGCACAGCGTTGACCCTGGAGCAGTCAGAAATATTGACAAACTGGTAAAAAGGTTTTGTATGCAGCCTGTTCAGGGAGGTGGAGGGTATTTTTCAACCATGAATAGTTAGGACCGAGGGGGGAGTCAGTCCCAAAGCAGACTTAACACATTGTGTCTGCAGGTTTTTGGACTGTTTGGCCAAAATTGTGTTTTTAAAAAAGTTCAATACAGACACTGGAGGGACACTCAATGATGTCAGAGTCGATGCTTGAACTGTTTAGATGAAGAAAAGATCATTAGGGAGTTAAACTAATTAGCCATTCCCTGGACAACACCGTGATGTAATCTATTATGACATGTCCATTTCTATCTGCATTGGCGGGTCACAATAGCTCTCCCCTGGCTGAGCACGGGTCTCCCAAAGAATAAGCTACAACTAAAAAACACTACCCCGATCATCTATCGTTAAGTGTCGCTTTACACATTAGCTTATCGACACTCTACACAACTACACAGTTAACTGAAAGCATCCCAGAGTCCTCCTGTTTCCCTCCCAAGCACAACACATTATGACGCAGAATGTTTTCCTGTTGTCACTTACTTTCCTTTATACTTGATTTCAGACCCAAAGGTCCGTATCATCATTAAAAAAGCACAAGAAATATAAATACAGGACAACAAAGAAGGGATCAAATCACTACAGTACACAATTTGTCCGTAATTAAAGGTGTAATATTCCCTCACATAGAATAGTTATTTCTAAATGTTTCAACATCAACCTGAAGTTAAGAGCCGTTCATTTCTGCACGATTTCTGTAACGTTAACTGTACGTTTGAATCATGCAGCATCTAATTCCATGTCATGAAAAATTCATCTTGAGATGAATAAATGAGTCAGTATATTAATCTACTCGTCAAAAAGGAATTAGTAGATTAATCTTGATGAGCAGCTCTTGCCGATGACTTTGGAGATCAGCTGATGTTTTCTCTTTCGTAACATCAACACTGATATGCAACCCCTATCCCCAAACTCTATTTTATACAATATCAGATGCATCTAAATCTGAGAATAGAAAACACTATCTTTCTCGTGTACGTGAAAACTGTGGACGGAGCTTTACATTTAGCAACAGCAGTATTTTGAGTCAAATAAGGCAACATAATCGTCATTTTAATTCCATGACGCTAACCTCGTCCTTGTGAGCTTCTCAGAATGCTAAAGTTAGCCTTTGGCTCAAGGCTGAAGTGCACCCTCACAGAGCTGCAGTGTGGTTGATTCTTATTTCCCCGTACTATCATGGCATGTCTCCAACCTCCATATCACCTGCTGCACTATACTACATGTCACTGCTGTCGTACTCAGGTCTATTCCTGCATCCTGTTGACCTCCAGTGGTGTTTTGAAGTCTGCTCTGCCTTCATTGGGCTCCTGTGAAGAGTTTCCAGATGGTTTTGAAACAGACTTTAATTAACACTGATGCCTTTATATGGCAAACAAGACCGTTTCTGAAAGAAACCATTTCTATCTAGTTATTTAGTAATGCATGTAACCGCTGACACCAGGTTGGTGTCAGAAGAGGCGATTAACAGCACCATGCTGAAACAGCCTTTGTTGACATTATGCAGGGAGTAGGTTCATAGTGAGTGATCGGTTTGACTGTAAAAAGAAACAGGAGGAGATTTTTTTTGAAGGACATTTTTGGGCCATTTTTGCCTTCATTGGACAGGAGAGCTGAAGAGAGACAGGAAATGTTGGGAGGGAGGGGGAGGCCGGATTTGAACCTAGTACCGCTGCAGCGAGGGCTGTACCCTCTGCTCATGGGGCGCGTGACGTAACAGCCAGGCTATCCAGCATTCCAGCAGGATGAGATTTCTGTCAGAAAATACTCTTACATAAGTTCAGGACTAAATCTGCAATGGTATAAGACGAACCCTCGTGTCCACACTGACCACCAATTTCAACACAAAATGATAGTTCCTCACAGAGTGGACGTCGCAGTGTGTTTTATAGGGTACTTTTCACATCCCTCCTTGTCTCTTTCTGTTTTTCAAGTTACAGATTGACCACCGCTTTTTTTTTTCTTCTTCAGCCAGCAATAGCCTGCGACCTGACCTGGCTCCCAAATCAATACATGCCTGTGTCAGTTAGAGGATCTGTCTGTGCTGTGGACTGGCTGGTGTGCATGTTGCCTGTGTGTGTGTGTGGCTGTGTCTTTTCTTATTTATGTGTGTGTCTGTGCGCTAGGGAGACAGAGACAGAGAGAGTGTGAGAGCCTGTGCAATTTAAAATTGAGTAAAACAATGCAGTGCCAAGGTTTCATTACCCTCCAGGCTTCTGTACCCACACAGTCGACAGCTTGTTCAGAGAATGGATTTTACAACTGCCCTAAAAGCAACACGGACGAGTGTTGGATTTTAACAGCAGTGCCCTGCCCGATGAGATGAACGGCTCACTGATCTCACCCTGCTTATACATGAATTTTTTAGCATATCACATGAATCTTGACATTTAGGTGAAGACAAAATCCAATATTGCTTCAAATGCAGAGCTGCTTGCAAGGGTAAGATTTTTTCTTCACAAATTAACTTACAAATGGCACTCTGCTCTCTAAACCTTAAAAATCTGTTCAAGTCAAAATGCACGGTGACATGTAACATTGCATCATAAACAGGTACTAACCCGCTCTCGCGTGATGCTTTAAAAACCCTCTCACCTACAGCCTCAGCATTTCCCCAGACGTAGCCAAATGGTTTGTGCATTTCTGAGGCCACAGGGCTATTTTTTTCTTTTAAAAAAGCTGAGGTGTCAAAACAGGTATGTCATGGTTGGATGCCCTTTTTAATCTGTCTCCCTCTGCCCAAGAGGCTTCTAGTCTGCTGACAGTCTTCCTCCTTTTTTTTTTTTACCCACCACACTAGCTCTGGCTCCTTTTTCATGCTCTTAAAAAAAAGGGAGCAGAACAGTTGGACCAAGCAGCCCTTAAAAAACACCATTATATTTTATATAATTTTTTTTACTGTCTCTATTTAACTACAGGAATGTTTTGTAGCTCAGGATGTGTAAATATATGTTTGCCACTCCTGTGTAGTTGTACATATTCCCCTTTCTAGTTCCCTTTTTATGCAAAATGCAATATGAAGTACTGTAGGGTTGTCATTTCATAACAGACTTTACACTTCGATATGATGCCATCCTCCTGCATGCGGTCTCAAATGTGCAGGTGCCATATAAACAGTGTCACCTCCTCTTTGTGTTTGTAAGAGACATACAGGTAACTTTACCACCAAAAAACATGTCACTGTTGTCCATACTGTGAATATGAATGGACCCCGCTGCTCACTCTCTCTTTCGCTCAGCTGCAGCAAAGACATATGTCTGAAGATCTGTTGTTTTGTAAAGCTTGTGTACCTTTAAAGACTGTTGATGATTTAAAAAAAACGAGATTGTGTTGAATATGAAACATGTGGTATCAAAAACAATCTTAGTATAAAAGATTCTCACTTTAAGCTGAAGGGGAGCTTAAAGTGAGAGAGGTATGATATTTAAATATTTGACACTCTGTAATGCAGTGTGTCCACACCATACACTTAATAACCTGTCACTCTGTGGATGAGGAATGCAGCTGCAATCAGTCATGTGGGACATGTGTGTGCATGTTTTCCATTGATAAAAATATAGGGACATCAATGCATGCGTGTTCTAAATTTGAATCAGGTTCACCTTTTCCTTTCCCTGAGCATATTTTCTTGTGTATTTGCTTCCGAAGCACACACTCTCATTCATCTTATCGAAGCATCTGTATCATAAACAAAGCTGTCAGAAGGAGATGAAGCATATGGAATATATTTTTCCTGTTCTGATGGGTTTTTTCCCCCCTGACACAAATGGAGACATCCCTCCCTCACCACATTCATATACAACCTAGCTGTATATTAAATAGTACATTTTTGTCTTTTTTTTCTCCCCCCCTCACAGAGTCATCCATCCTGTCATTCGACGGCAGCATGTACATGAAAGTGGTGATTCCAAACGTCATGCACACAGAGGCCGAGGACGTCTCCCTCCGCTTCATGTCCCAGCGGGCGTTCGGCCTGCTCATGGCCGCGACGTCCCGAGAGTCGGCGGATACGCTGAGGCTGGAGCTGGACAGCGGGAGGGTCAAACTGACGGTCAACCTAGGTATCGTATAAACCGTCAACACCGGGGGCCAACTCGCCTCGAGTTCAAGAGGAGGCCTTCCTGTTTCTGTGTTCTTTTTCTTTACTACATGTTCTAAAGGTCCAGACTTCTGCTCAGACCTGATATTTATACTAAAGCCGTTTTGTAGTTCGTCTTTGGAGTTGCATGTTTTGTTTCTGACTTGCCTGATTTGTTCTTTTTCTGCCTTGATGCTTACATGTCTTTGTAGATTTTTAATATCCATCAATCTAACACTGAACAGAGTTTTTCATGCTCTGCAGCACATCTTTGGAACAGATCATTTAAAGTCATATTCATTATTGTGTACAAATAGATATTTCCAAAGCATAGCATTTTGATTTTTTAAATAAATAGATGGTTCTACATCAATTCACATAGCAACATTGTAGATTATATTATGCCATCTATTCAGAGCAACAGGTAAGCGTACATGTGAGTGCTGCACTGATAGTCTGCATTCTTATCGTGTGGGTCTGTCTCTGTGGTCTTTTGATTTCTTTTTTTTACCTCATAATAGCAGGTCCATGTCTCTCTCTGTCCGTTAGTAACCCTTGGTCTAGCTGGCATCTCCCATGCCTTGTTCAAAGATGGCACTCACCCCTTCAAAGGCCCCGAGCCTGCGGCCCGTCTGGCAAACAGCCCGATGCCACAGCACCCGGCGCGCCTGCAGATGGTGGCACGAGTGCTACTTTTTTTTTTAAGTAGAGTGCAGGCCTTTATACTAGTGAGCCTTGAATAGATAATTTATACTTAAAACACAACTTTAATACTAAATCCTTTGATGGAACTCACTTTTGATGCGATGCAATGTACCTGGTTACCACAGCTGCTAAAAACATGGAACATCTGTAGTCCTTATTTCATGTTTTTAATGAGCAATGTGGTCTTTTTCCCAAAATATTCAAAAGAGAAGTTTACTTTTAAAATCAACATCAATTCTCACAAAATCTGTCTGACGCACAGAAATATTCTCAGTCCCTTACGTAGGACTTTAGGCTTCTGTATGGTGCTGGTGCTGCGTGGCTCGAGGCTGTTTGTTACCACTTTTCTGTTGCGGTTGACGGCACATGACCGGCCTGGTCACATGGATTTCTGCACCTGCCAAACTCAGCTTCAAAACTCTCCCTTACCTGGAGATTTTAATGAGAAAAAAAAAGACACAATATTGATGCATCTTCCATTGTGTGTAGTGGGTAAGCTGTAAGAATCTTTCGGCTCTAGCTGCCAGGTTGCAAAATCGATGTGGCCATGGAATCTCATGCGACCATTTTGAAATTCAACAATAACAATAAGCCCAAAGTTCATCAATGATGATGAACAATATACTAGCAAGAAGCTTTTTTTGAGTTTAACCAGTAGAGTAATACTGGACAGAATTGGCGTAGTATTATTGGCTACACGATTAAAGTAATTAAAGACGTAGATATGGAAGAAATTGGATTTCCCGTATCAGTAAAGTAAGACTGACAATCAGTAGCCAGCGAGGCTAAAATGGCCGCTGGGGTCATGTGTCCGTCCCCGGAAGGTGGCTTTTCTTGCTCTTGGATGTCTGCAGCTGTAACCTTGAAGGATGCGATTTCATCTGTCACTTATTCTCCCCTCCCCATCTAGACTGTGTCAGGATAAACTGTAACGCCAGTAAGTCAACACTCTTCTTCTGCAGCTCTTTCTTCAGTTAATGTTTGATTATAGCCTGTGTGCTAGATGTAAGGGCAGGAATGTGTGAATGCTGGCCACTGATAAGAGGATTTCCCAGATAAGAAGGGAACAAGTAATAGCCAGAGATCAAAGTTATGCAAATCTGACTTAACATACTCTATATATTTTAAATGGCCCATTTTTTAACTTGAAGTCAGGCAACTAGTCCCTGTATGCTTGTAGCTACTCGCTGAACATTTACATTTCTTACTATGGGCTGCTTACACAAGTACACTGTTAGATATGACTCTGTGTCTCACTCTGCTTTGTTTACTTACTTTTCTTCTTATCACACACACACACACTGCAGTATAAGGAGCTTACAGCACGGTATATAGTTTGTACTAGCCAACATGCTCTTACTCATGAAATCGACTCTTATTTAAAATTATTTTGTGAAAGCTTGTAAAGAGAAACAGATCGATGAATGGAGAGGAACAGAGAGCAAAGACTTAAGAGAGGGTTCACATGAGTGTGAAAGAGTGTGACATAGATCACTGTCAATATTAATAAGCTTGAATGTTATGAATACACATGTAAACACAAATACACACATACAAATCAAACTCACCTTATAAACAAGACGATTTGAAGTGATCTTAAAACATTGAGAATACACTCAAACACAAACTCTAAAATATTCAAAGGATTGGGTCAATAGAGGACAGCGGCATTTAAGTCATCCAATTAAAAAACCCCAGTCTGCACTTCAAATCAATTTCCTCTGACCAAAGGGTGCTGCTTATTTTGATTTTTAAATCCATGTTCAATATCAGTCAGCAGGTTCAGGATTTAACATGAGCAGCTCGCACCCATAGAGGAATTCAGTGGTGCTGTAGTGCCCTCTAGTGGTCGATTGTAACAATATCTCACACAATCTTGGCAGCCCTTTTGAATAAAACCGGCCTTCTTTAGTCAACTGAATCCTGTTGAAGCAAAGTATCTGAGTCGCAGTTTAAAAATGACAAAGAAAAAATCGAAGGAGGAAAATAAGAGAGGGAGAGACAGATTATTTTACATCAAACAGCTCTTGAGTTGAGAATTTGAGTCCTTTTCTGAGTAACAGCAAAGACTTCTATTTAGCTATCAGTTGTTATTTCTTGTAGAGTTTTCCGTTCTGTTAAATCAAACTACTTCTACTTCCTGAAAATGATAAAAGTGTATTTTAATGGTCAAAATCTCTCAAACAACACGTACATCTTAAAAATAAATATCTCTATGCATTCCACATTGAGAAGCTCTTTCCTGCTTTTACATGGCCAGTATTTGACATCTGTTTTGAAAAGGAAAAAAAAGAAGTGTTTTGTATCTGTACTTCCCCCTTCCCTTCACTAACTAACCCTCCTCTTCAGGCAAAGGCCCTGAGGTTCTTTATGCCGGACAGAAGCTCAACGACAATGAGTGGCACTCGGTACGAGTGATCCGCCGCGGTAAAAACTTCAAACTAACAGTGGATGACGACATGGCTGAAGGTATTACTCTTGTGAACTGTCGACCTGCCTTTTTTACAAAATCCATATTGTGCATGATCTTATAAGTTTTCTCTTTTTAGGTGGGTTAGTTGTAAACGGCTTCAATCTGTGTCCTGCTAACAAAACCATTTAAGGCGTCAACCAAATTGGATTTCATTTGAAAGATAATTTCTAGTGAAGATAAAAACAATACATTAAACATTTACGACATTGACTGTCTTGTGTCTGATAATAAAGAATACACTTTGCCATTAATTTGAGCATTAGTTAAAGGTCACATATTATGCAAAATACACTTCACCATGTTTCTCTAACACTAATATGTGTCATAGTCGGTCTACAAACCCCCCTAATTATTAGAAAAGTCCATCCTCTCCTGCTCCACTTTTCAGAAATTGTGGTAACATCAGCATGACACAGAGTGAAACTGGGATGTTGCTGGGTCAAGGTGCGCTTGCAGTATCCTTCCTCCTCTTCCACCCCCCTTCATCCCTCGCCTTCTTCTCCTTTCTCTCCCCCCCTCCGCTTCAGGTCAAATGGCGGGTGACCACACCCGTCTGGAGTTCAACAACGTGGAGACGGGAATCTTGACCGAGCGGCGTTTTGTCTCGTCTGCTCCTTCGTCCTTTATTGGACATCTTCAGGTAGGTTCAACAAATGTCAACTGACTGATAAACTTATTTTGTCATGAGCAGGATATTTAGAAAGAGACATTCCGAGACCAGATATTCCTTCAAAGCGACTCCAACACCTAGAAAGAGTATTGGCTGATAACCAGTACCCTCTGATCCCTCCCTGCAAACAGAGAATCATTCATATTATTGGTGTTGTAACACTGATTGCTGAGTGTTGCTTCTTTTATTCCTACATTCAAATATACTTAAAATTTGTTGACATTTTCAATTTATTGACGATTGTATCGGATCGATACTCTGCCATACTTGCCACTACCCGATATCCACATTTTGGCCGGTAACAGGATGATATCACTGCAACTATTGTATCAGAACAACTCTAATTTTAGTCGACAGATTTGTCCTCTTAGCTAATAAGGGGTCATCAAATTTAATCACAAGTGTCTTTGAGAAGATAATCTTAAATTAGTCAATCATTTCCTTTGATTCGCTTCCTCAAACACAATGATGAAGGTTTGTCATTTGGCATCTCCACCCTTCACAATGTTTTCACACCACACACCATCTCTCAACAACTCTTTCCCTCACAGAGCCTTAAGTTCAACGGCATGCAGTACATCGACATGTGCAAGAACGGGGACATCGACTTCTGCGAGCTGAACGCCCGCTTCGGCATGCGCTTCATTATCGCCGACCCCGTCACCTTCAAGACCAAAGGCAGCTACCTGGGCTTAGCCACTCTGCAGGCGTATACCACTATGCACCTCTTCTTCCAGTTCAAAACCACCTCGCCTGATGGTTTCGTCATCTTCAACAGTGGAGACGGAAATGACTTTATTGCAGTAGAGCTGGTCAAAGGGTGAGTGGGACGAGGAATGGATTTAAAATGCTAATGTGGGATCTGGGTTTGTTTTCAAGGTGTTATTCATTTAAAAGTGCACACCGAACTCTTGATGTTTTGCAAGCTTAATAATCATTCTGTCGCTGCAAAGATTGCTACATATTTACTCATATATACAGACGAACCATGATGTGTTTAATGGCCGTGCTTCGTCCATGCCAGGTTTATCCACTATGTGTTTGACCTGGGGAATGGGCCGAGTCTGCTGAAGGGCAACAGTGACAACCCCCTGAACGATAACCAGTGGCACAACGTGGTCATCACGCGAGATGCCGCCAACACACACACGCTCAAGGTGGACTCCAAGTCGGTCACACAGAATGTCAATGGAGCCAAAAACCTCGACCTCAAAGGTAACAAATCCCCGCTTTCGGAGAAATTCAGATGATTATCTTCTCGGTGGAAGCCACAGAGTATAATTTAATCCCAACGTCAGATTCAAATCCCCTGCAGTGTACCCACATATGACCTTGGTTTGCCATCAGACTTAAGTCATCAATCTGAAACCGTTAAATGTCAAAATTTAAAAAAAGCTCAACTTGGACTGAGTTCTAAAGGATTTGACTCAGAATGACTCAACATACTGCCAAAGCCCAAAGAGGAAAACTAATGTAACAATGGCGTTTACAGCCAATCAGCTCCTTGATTTGCTGAGAGGATATGCTATTAATCTAAGGTGGTTTAACATTTTTATTACCAGGCATTTAGTTGCCTTGATGATGTGCAGGCATGACAGCAGGTAATGAATCAGACTATCACATTCAGATATAAAGACTCTGCTGTGAAACACAAAAACAGTGGAAGGGACTTATGAAACATTGAGCTCAGAGATGAGAAATGATTCAATGGAGTCACAGATATTTCATTAGCCATGTTTTACAAGTTGCTGACATGGCAGAATATAACTTTTGGCATTTAAACCCCCATAAAACCTTGTTTGTTCATTTCTAGTATTAACAATACAAATGTGTCATTCTTTAACTCGTGAGCTTTAGAAGTTATTGTATTTTTCATCTTTTTCTTCTTTTGAAACTGCCACACCATCATTGACCTTATTTCCAGTTTTTGTGCTAAGCTAAGCTAATAAATGCCATCTTAACATTTACAGCACAAACATGAGAGTGGTTTCAATCTCATCTAACTGCAACAAGAATGTGACTATCAGTCCTAAAATGTGCCATTGATCCTGTTACAACATGTTAAAACAACTTTTTCACTGTGTTAGAACATTTTAAAGGGCAAAATCTCAGGTTAGGGTGGGTGACTTGTTCGGGACCAGAACCAAAGTGAAGGACTTGATCTTGACTCGTGGCTCTATAGTTGTGTTATTTTTGGGTATTTTTGTAAGCCTAAATTGTAAAGACAGGACAGTGGATAGAGTTGGAATTCAGGGAGAAAGAGAGTTGGGCATGACATGCGTAAAAGGAGCCACAGGTCGGATTTGAACACGGGCCGCCCGTCTGTAGAGCTACAGCCTCCGTTCATGGGGCGTGCACACCAACCCTTAGGCCACCAGAACCCTCATGAGTGTGGATTAACACAGAAAGTTAAAGCTCCTGTGAGGAACTTTTGGTCTGTGTTGATTGTGGTGCCCCCTGTGGACAAAGCGGTAGCTCTTATCTCTTTACAGATTTTGATCCGTGCATGTTTGTGTATGTACATGTGGTGTTTTTTAACAAAGAAGAAAAAAAAAAACTCACCCTGCTGTCTTCCATCAGCTAAAAACCTCTCACAGGAGCTTAAAGTTAGTTAAGTTTTCTCTAAAGGCACAGTCTCTTACCTGAGAAACAAATAAAACATATTTTCGTTATTGTGTCAGAAATCGTACAGACTACATTCTATCACAATGTTTGGTTAGCAACATTACAGAAAAAGGTTCCAAACATCACTACTTAATGCACAGGCCATCTAACTCGTCTTCACGCCTCTCTGTCTCTCTCCCCTCAGGTGACCTGTTCATCGGAGGCCTGGGACCCAACATGTACCAGAACCTTCCTAAGCTGGTGGTTTCTCGGGAAGGTTTCCAGGGCTGCTTGGCCTCAGTTGATCTCAACGGCCGCCTGCCAGACCTCATCAACGATGCCCTTTTCCGCAGCGGGCAGATTGAGCGTGGCTGCGAAGGTACAGATGGCCTGTAGCGCTTAAGAATCATGACCTGCTGTGTGAGATTTATTAGTCTAATTACAAAGCTCTTTAGTAGCCCTTAAAGCCACTCGCTGGCATTGTTAATCCCACTTATTTTCTTCTTCTCTGCCAGGCATTTGTCACAGCTTAGAAGAATGCTTTAATTTTGTCTTTTAGGTTCTCTAATAAAAGCTTGTTAACTTTTTATGTTGCTTCATTATATCTTAAAGAGACTAGAAGTGCTTCGTCTTGAATACAAAAATACTGTTAAACTGGGAAAAAGAAGAAAAGGATGTTAAAACAAGTCCAAACAATGAGTGATTATTTTAAATTGTTTTATAAGGTAAGATGCTTGCAGGTTTGGACAACTTTCTGTTGAACTCAAACACTCGCTGCCTGCATTTTATTACCTTCTCCAAATGTCCATCTTCAGGCAGAGTAGTACAAACTATTGCAGAATACAAATAAACTGCTGATAATGTGGCTTCAGAATAACAATCTCTCCACTATTGCAATTTTAATGAGGGTCAGATTTAGACATGGAGCAGTATCCATCCATAGTAAAGAGATGCATGCTGTCATACTTAATCTACTTTGTCCTATTTAGTGCTTAAAGCATCGTCATTACTTTTTCCAAATTAAGATTTTGTGATGTTCCTTTGTGCAGGCACTTCTTCTTCTAACCTCTAGAGGGCAGCAGAATCCTAACATAAGGTCAAAATACTGCACAATAACCTTCATATGCAGAATGTGACCATGAGTTACAGAAGCCAAACACGTTTAAACTCATTTTGCAGATAGAAAAAAAACAACAACTAAGATTCAGGCCCTCGACCCTCAACAGCCTTCCATACTGTTGCATTCTGCCAAGTGAGAAACTTTTAAGGAACACTAACAATGCTGCTCCCTCACTAACCTCTACTCTTGTTTTCCGCTCTGCTCTGTTCTGTTTGTTATTTTTTTCTTTCTGCGCTAACAAAGTTGGTTTCACCAAAGCCGACCTGCAAGGTAGAGGGTTAAATTCAGCCTCCCGGAGGCCTGCTCGCCTGAAAGCCTGCTGTGTGCAATGCATCGTGGGTGTCACCATGGCAATGATGTCCCCTTGGTGCCGCAGAGGTGACCCGCTCTCTGAAAAGAAAAGTTAATTGGGTAGAGGGAAAAGAGAGAGAGAGAGAGAGAGAGAGAGAGAGAGAGAGCCTTAAGCAGACGAAACAACAGATCAAGATACAAGGAAAAACAAAACAATACAAAATGCTCACACTTTTTTATAAAGCACTGCTGCAGTAGATGCACGCATGTTGGATTCTGGCACATGTAGCTTTATATGAAATGAAATGTTTAATAGCATGTTTTCTTACATGCCAACCACGCTTCAGGTCGAGGGCAATATTTGAGAAAGTTTCATATAATTCAAGGACACAGTTGAATAAAACTCCGGTCAGAGAGGTCATCTTGTTACAGTGCAGTTATATAGCTGTGGTTTTAGACAGTCTAGTCAGAGGCAGACACTTTGTGGGAGTTCTGTGCTCTTGTATGAAAATGCCAGTAGTGACACATTACAGGGGGGGGGGGGGGGGGGGGTAGACAGCAGAAAGAGGCTGTCACTGCACATCTGAGCACCGCCTGTGTGCAGCTGATGTATCAGGCCTCTCTCTCTTTTTTTCCTTTTTTTTTTCTCCAAAAGCTATCATGCTACCCAGATAAGAGTGTTTTTTTTTTTTTTTTTCAGAGAGCGAGCGACCTCCTGCCGACACACTCAAACACGGCACAATCCTCTGTTGCTCCCACATGACAGATGAGCACCGCTGTGTGAATACAAACATGAAACCCACTCTCATGCAAAGTGGAGATACATGTGTGCTCGCCAGTGCCTGGTTGACTGCCGTTACCGTACATTGCACAGTAAATGCACTTTCAGCTGGCAAACTTAATCTGTCTTCTCTTCACTTTGTCTTGCACTAGACACCTGCTCTTCAACACTTGCATTTGTCTGCCTTTTCTGTTGATTTCATTTGATTTGATTTACTTTTGGTTGTTTCCGATGTGGTTGTAAAAAAGATTTTTGTCAAGGTTTCCCCCCCCCCACCCTGGGTCTCTGTCTAGACTCCGACAGGGAATTGTTTATCTCGTTATCTATGCTGTGCGCTCGTCCTTATCTGCATTCCCTCTCCGTATACGTATTCAAAGGTAGGAGCCATGTGTGGTGTAGAGGAATAGCAAACACACATCCCGTTTGACTTTGAATACCCTCCTCAACTTCTGTCTGACTAAAGTGCATACACAAGGACATGCACTACAGTACATGTTTTCAAGCTCTCTTTATGTTCCTTTTTTTCCCCTCCTCTCCATGAATACTGTCTGTTTAGTGTGTTTAGTGTTCGCCGCAGTGAAAGAAATGTTTGAAAAGCAAATAGACAGGGGCACTTTAAAGCCATTTTGTTGGGACGTGTTTTATTATTGCTGTTTTTATCCATGAGTCATCTGTTAAAAGGTTCTTTTTTTTTAACGTCTCGTCGTGCTTGTTCACAGAGGGAATGCAGCGTTTGAAGTTTTACTCCGATAAAACTTTTTTCAATTACTTGTTGGAATGATAATAAATTGCATGCCTGTCCGATTGCACACACTCTCTAAAAAAGAAGGAATAAAGGGAATGTTGACCGTGCCACCTCATCAGCCCAGCTGGAGTCCAATTAATCTGCTGTTACAGATGAATTAAATGCAGATTAGAAGTGCACTTGCACCCTTTTTCAGCGATTTTTACAGTAATTAACGTAAGAAATGCAAACACATCCGCTGCTTGAGAAGCATACTGTTGATCCTCTGGAAACCTGGCACTTCTGCTCTTGGCTTTCCACTGAGATTGCAGCTTTACCAGCATGAAACAGGATTCCCTCGACTGTTTTTAAGCGTGTTCTACTCCGGGTCAGGCTTCCTGCGGTGGCACTGTTTACTCCCTCTTCTGCTGTATATCTATCTCTCTCTAGAGTGCATTTCTTCTGCATGGTTCCTGCATTGTTAAGCCTCAGATGTAGCTCTGTATTGTTTCTTGACTGCTTTCCTTTGGCATTTCTTTTTTTTTTCTCCCTCTCCTTCTTCTTCTCCACCTTCCATTCTTTCCCAGGCCCAAGCACAACCTGCCAGGAGGACTCGTGTGCCAACATGGGGGTGTGCATCCAGCAGTGGGAGAACTTCACTTGTGACTGCTCGATGACGTCCTACACGGGGACTCACTGCAACGACCGTGAGTACTAAAAAAAATTCCTTTTACTCGTGTATCTTGCACGTGCATTAACGGAGCACCCTGCAATTTGTACATGTCCAAGTTGATGTACGAGTTATGGGGCTTATCAAACGGCATCTGACAAAGTTGTGAAATATATCTTGTGGCTCTGAAGGGAGCTTTATCAAGCCTGAGAAAATGACTCGAGTGACATCCCTTGAGTAATTTCAGCTGCAACTTTGCCACAGAAGTTGCATTATGGGAAATATTGGACCACGGTCTGTGCCTGACTCAGAATGTTGTCAGTCACATCGGATTCTGCTTTTCAATAAAAGGCTTCGATGAGTGAGATTTACCTGAGATGCATCTTTATCATACTTTTCCAGACACTCCCACATAAACATATATCCAGCTGACTACTTTTTCACACCCATTCACACACTTCCCCAAGGACACATCGGACATGTTGCTGCAGCAGCTGGGGATCAAACCCTCGACCCTCCGGTTGAGAGACGACGACTCTACCAACTGAGCCACACCCGCCTATGAAAAACTCTTGAAAAAAGGTCAATCTAGGTGATAATAACTGAGCACTGACAAGATAGCAGCAGCTTGCTTGCATGCTAGAAACGCTCAGAGGAATGCTGTTTTTATAGAACGGCCGTTTTTTTACATAATCTAAGGTACCGTACATTCTGGTCAGGAATCCTCTGCCGATAATTCTACTCCTGGTAAAATACTGTAGGGTCATTTTGCATTTATCTCCGAAGAGCAAATGTAGCTTCGATTTGGCTGACAAAATCAGCTCATGGTCCTCTCATCTGATGATTCCAATCATGTCTTTAACAACAGGTAAAAGGAGGTGATGGTCAGGTCATTTCAGCTGCTGCTGCACACATGTGATTCTTTACATGTATGGATGTGCAATACTTCCTTCAAAGACACTTGCATTACATAACCATACCCTGATTATTTACGTGATGATGTGTAATAATTTCACACTCCTAAAACTACAAACACACACCTACATAAACGTATATAGGATTCACCTCTGGAGCCTTGCCATCCTCTCTACAACAGTGAGTATCATCTCCTTCACTCAAGGACTCCCAGAGCTCTTCCACTCATGTGTTTATTAAGCGTTTGTCAGATTTGCTGCTTGAGAGGGGAGCTGGAAGCTTCATGTGATCTTTGAATGAAGCACCTAAGATACAGTATGTCGGGTATTGTCTTTTTTGTTTCTTTTTTTTGCTGCATTGCAGGCAATTTGTTTGTCCAGGTTTTGTTTGATGTCCTTAGTGTTCACGTGCCGGGCTTCAGAGCGAACGGCTGTGACTGATGATGTGTAAAATATCCACTTCTGCTTCAATCGCCTTTTCATAAACGCCCTTCAAATCGCTATCATAGAACTCGAAGTGTGAGTTTGTGTGTGTGTGTGTGTGTGTGTGTGGGATCTCTTATCCCCATGACGACAGGGGACTTCCCCTCAGTAATCACGGTTGGAGGTCTTTCATTTAGCGGTTAATAGTGGGGGCATACTGCTGCTGGGCCAGACTAATGAGGTGGTGGAGGCTGTTAGAGGAGCTGCTCTCTGTGAGCGCCGGCGTCTCCTAATCAGCCAGACCTTTCAGATGTTAGACCAAGCCGCTGTCTATGACTTTATATCTCTCACACCCATCCTTTCCTCTCTTTCTGTCCTCACGTTTTTCCTTCTCACTTTCCTCTTTTTCTCCCTTTGCAAAAAGATCATCTGATGCAATCATTTTCACACGGGGCGAGTAATCGACTCCAGTTCTCACCCGGTGATGGAAGCTGTGTTTTTATGTGTTAATTAGTGATGAGGGGCCCTCATTAATTCACCTCTCGGTGCAGCTTGGGCAACTTACAGGGAGGAGTCATCGATTTTTCTATCGACTCTGAAATATTTCTTCTTGAAACACAAGAACTTCGACAGTAACTTATTTTACATCTCATGACATTGCAGGGTGAAGTCTTGGATTGCCTCTTGCTGGGTTTGTAGATTAATGTTCACTAATATTGACTGGACTCTCCGAGCGTATAATGGCTTCCTTAACTGAGCGTCATGGACCTAAATTGGAATTTTGCAGTTGATTTTCTTTTCCTTTGGGTGCTCTTTCAAGCAGTTTCTTTTCATTGCCTTTGCTAGAAGTCAGAAAATAAACACTAAAAAGGAGAAAAACAGGAGGAAAAGGCAAAGTCAAGCAAACAGGAGGTTTGGTTTGGGAACTTTTCACTCAAGCTGACACTCCAGGAAGTGTTCACACAAGTCTGCATGACACAGTCTGCCCAAGATAAAGGGTCTGGTTTACTCTTCCAAGCATGACCCAATCTTCTGATGTTGACTCTGATGCAAGCAGCCTGCATCCCTGTGAGCTTTCATGAGCTTAGCAGTGCTGTCACACACCACTAGGTGGCAGTAAATCCATAAGCAGGACCGCATCATGTCTCTCCTTGCTTGGAGAAAATGAGATGCAATCCCCCGAGCATGAAATCAGCTTTCCTGTTATTTTCCTCCGCTGCTTTGCCTCTTGTACTTCTCTATAGTTATGGATCATAGAGAGAAAATTGTGCAAAATCAAATGTACTACATACAATCATATTGCCAACAGTTTTATTGCTTGATTGGAGTGGCTTCATAAAAATAAAAAACAGTGAATGCAGCCTGTGCCTCGTGCTCGCGTGTGTGTTCTGTGCGGCTGACTTTTATTCAGTGAGCACAGCGCTGAGAGAGAGTTTTTAATTAACAATGTGGGAGTGGAGCTTCTCCCTCTGCTTCTCTAGCTCTCTCCCTCTCTGATAGCTGCCAGCAAATATCAGTAATTGTCTGCCTCCCTGACTCGGTCTCTACCCATTGTCCAAATGAAGAAACTTGAACAAAGTAAAGTGAACATTTCTGCCAGTTAAGCCTCTCGCAGTTTCATCGGTGCCGATTGTTAGCGTCGAGCCTGCGTGCCCTCTCTGCACTTCTCTTTTGTAGCACACTGAGCTCTAGGTGGCAAAGAAAAAGAGAGGGAGAAAAAAAAAAACTCAGGAGGCAAGAACTATCTCCGCTCCTTCCATTTATTCTCGTGTACCCCCTTTGCGAAGCTCTATGCGGTATGCAAGCCATTTTCAGAGCCACTTGGACAATCTGGAGGTGCATGTCGTGCCCAGCGCTGCTTGAAAAAAAACGAGGGAGTGGAGGGGTGGACTCTTTTTATAGCATTTTCATCCTGCTTGGTTCTGGCTCACTGCTTTTGTCATGCTCATCTCCATCTCCCTGTCGTCTCATATCCATCCCTCTCCCCCCCTCTTCTCTTCTCGTCTTTTCTCACTCCTCCTCTCTTCCTCTTTCCTCTCCTCCCCTCTCTGCTTTCGGAACGGAACACTCCCTGTCAGCTTCTATGAATACCGCAGAGTTTCATGTTTAAAAATCCAAGGACATGGGAGCTGTGGGCCAAGCAAGCAGCGGACACTCCTCTTCCACATCCAGAGCAATTACTCAACTTACGTAATAGAATTATCTCGGCAAAGGTCGCTGCATTGTTCCACAGTCAGGAACATGGTAAACAAACAAAAAGAAAGAAAGAGTGGAGAAATGAGAGGGAGGATGACGACAGGCAACAGAAAACAGATTGTCAGGTTGACGCCTGCATCGATGATTGTTGAGATAGATTAAGTGATGAATTTCTCTCAGTCTGTGCATTGATCCCAACCAACCCTCTGCTCAACCTAATGTCCTTAATTTACTTTTCAAGGCGTGCTCAGAAGGCTGTAACCATATCTGGCTAACTGCTTACATAAAAGACAAACACAGCAGCGGCATTGCTTCCTTCACTGTTTAAAAGAAAGTAATCATGGCATTCGCCTCGTAGTCATTTCTCTCCCACTCGTTGGGGGAGAGGAGCGAGGAGAGAGAAAAGAAACGGACAAAAGAGGCGGGGGATGAGGAACAAGCTGTGTTTCCTCTGGTCCACAATGTTCCACTGAGTAGAAAACCCACAATAATAACAGCATTTCCCCTCTATTGACTGATGTGTCTGCTCTACAGTATTAAACTGGCAGGGGGAAGAAAGAAGGCTGGAACACAATGGGGCTATTCACTTTGACATGACGTCAATGATGAGTGAAGGTTTTAGGAAGAAACAAGCAAATGAGAAAAGAAATACACACAGAATAATGCATGCAGGCACTGCTGGTATCTATAGACTTCCTCATGAATACTGAAGGAGTTTTCATGGGAGCTGAATAAATTAACCTGCTGTCCGTTTAAATGGGATTAAGTAGCTGTAGCTGGCTGAGACTGGCTAGCAGATGTTGTGCAGGGGTCAGCTGGCTATAAAGCACAACACGGTAACCATTTGCATATAAGAGCTGGGCACAAATGTAAAGGGAAGGCAACTTAATGACCGAATAAATGGACAACTTTGGCGTTCAATATCAGAAACAGGGAGGGAGTGATGTGAAAATGTCTTCCTTCCTTTTTTTTTTCCCCCTTAAAAAGCTTATAGAAAGTTTCCAGTAAATGAAAGTACCTTTTGGCTGAAGTGGGCTTATAAGTGGAGCATAGAAATATGAGAACATTTACCTATAAATACCACAGGTAGTTCAGAAATGGGCCAAAAGAGATCCATGGAGAGTGATTTCACTCCGGGCACAACCTATCCCAAAAGCACACTTTAAAATGCTCTCTTTCTCTTTGTTGTAGTAGTAAAGGCGATTACGTTAGTGTAAAAGATTCATATGGCTAAAGGCGTCGCATGATAAGGAAGCCTAAAGATTTGACAGCTCTTGCAGTATCATCTGAAAGAAACACGTTTTGGATGATGGAGCATTGCTGCTTGGAGGAATCTTATCCTGTTGTTGTGAGTCTGTGGCTTGAAGAAAACTTTGACTGCCTAACATAAACCCTGTGGAACTGCCCCAAACACATACAAACACATTAGCGCACACACACATAAAGCTGTCCCTCCGAGATACACAATCTCTCTTCCCCTCTCCACCACTTTATCACTGCTTTTCCTTCTGATCTTATGATATCTGTATTAGAACCAGAGCTGTCCGGCCTAAGGGGAGTCGGTAACAAGCTGCCTTTCTATTGGCTGATCAAGCTAATGATGCCTGCCCAGCACTGCATCATGTCACTGTGATAAGACTGGATGTCACTTGTGTCAATCGATGTGTCACCTCCATGCACAGAGCCGCAGTATAATTGGATATATGCGGAGCTGTGGAGCCTAAGTGCCCCGAGGCCAGAAGAAAAGAGAATGTATAACAGTTAGAAAAAGTGGGGGATGGATTGGAATTGAAGATGTTACTCATCATAAGTGTCAATAAAAGGGATTATTAAAAAAAAAACATTTTCATCTTCATGTATCCTAATTGTTATAGATCATTTATTTGTGTATCCGAGCCATGAACGTTATGGAAGGACAATATCTTTGAAGTTGAACTTCAAGCTGCACTATGAAATATATTTATTATATACAATATATCAATCTCCCATATTTAATGTTTAAAATGTCAACTTTTGAAAAACCTCCCTAGAATATTTGCTTTTAAGCCTTTAGCTGTTTCTCCTCGTTGTTTTGATTTTCTTGTCCCAATACTGTGATTTTTATTAGTCTAGAGGAGGCCACACAATATACTACTTGTTTAGCTCTCAATCTAAGCTAGCAACTAGCTGGTGAACATAGTGGAACATTAAGCAAAAAAGCCAGAATTATTTATAAGAAGTTTGCTGAAAATAAACTCAAATAAAATAAAAGTGACTAAAATCCCTTCTGAGGTGACAAGTACAGGCAATTTTTTTTGTTAGCATGCTACTGTAGCTAAAGCAACTTTAAGTGAAGATGATATTCAACTGATGTGTTTTTAGCTTGTGTTGATGTTTCAAGCTAGCAAAATATTAATTAGTACAGTTTTAACAGTTACTATTAGGAACAAATTTATTAGCGTTCTTTCTCATAGTGAGATTAGCAAACATCAATTTAAGTGCAGTATCAATCAGATATATTTAGCTTAGCTTAGAATAAACATTGTTGGCAGTGGGGAAAAAGATCAAGCCACAACCCCCACCCCCCATAAAACCACAAACAATTTGGCTTTACAAATGAAATAAAACCCATACAAAAAAACAAGAATGTGTTCTCCACTTTTTGCCAGAGTCTGCTGTTTTCCTACTGCTCCTAAACCTTATGCTAAGCTAGGCTAAACACATCCTGACTTTGACGTCTGAATGATATGGATCTTCTCATCTCATTCTTTGACATGAGACACGACATGTTATGTAACTGTTCTCAAAAAACATACCACAAACAGTTTAGTAAACAACCTCATACTGTAGTTGACTCACGCAGGAAAAGATGTGAAAGTTCCCCTGCTGTGATGAAAAAAAATCTTTCACTGTCGTCTGTGAATACAACAGCTCTCAGACTTTCTGCAAACTGCGTCGGTGAGCCAACGAGAGAGATGTTGTATGGAAAAAGGAGAGGGAGAGAAAGGGAATGATTGAGTCGAACACATTACAGATAGTTACAATGAGGGGCATCCATCTGTTTTTGGTGCCAGGCGGGTAACCTTGAGGCTGTCAGCGCGTTCCCAGCACCCACTCTGGCCCTCTCAGGCTGAGAGCCCAGCTACAGACACATCCATCAACACATGTTCCGAGACACATTTCAGGAGCGCCGGCAACACATACAAATCACCCAATCAATAGCTGGAACAACTCATCTGAACTTCAGGGTTTTGAGCACAGGCATGTCTTGAGTAAGTGTAGCTCCCATGCACTTTTTTTTATCACGTTCTTTTTTATTTCTTTCTTTTTACTCTCGTCTTGTGAAAATGTCTTTCTAACCATTTTTTCCATCTCTGATGTTTGTCTCTCGTGCAGCATCATGTTACCAAAATGAAAATAAAAATACAGCCGTGCATTATGAGGACAATGGGTCAAAGTCTATATTTTGGTTGCGAAAGGCCTCACAAATACAAGTTATTTGTCATACTCACTCTGCACTCAGTTGCACCACCAAGTCCATACAGTAATTCTACTCTCTGGGGTCACATGACACCAATTTAGTTGTACATAAGTAAAAGGGATGGTGGGGTGATCTCATTATATTGGCCTCTTGTTTTTTTTTTGCACTCTTGTTTTTCCCTCCTTTTTTGTTCTTTTTCAGCATTTGGGCTGCTATATAGGTACTCATCACTGAAACAAGACAACAAAGAATAAAGTTCTCTTCTGTACAGCACTTAAAGTAAAGTTCTTCATTCTCTGATTGTGCAAACGTAAAGATAGTAGTTGATCCTTGTGTGTTTCTGATAGCGTTTCAACAAGTGCCAGGCTTAGTCAGACATGATAATTGGCATTAATGTAATTCTGAAGTCTCCTAATGGAAACCGTTTAACACTCTTACCTTACATACCGGCTTTTACCTGGGTCACATGCTCCCTTTTTCATGTAATTTCTAGCATGTGGTCTCACAATTGCAAGGTGTAGGCTTACCCACTGGGCGGTCTTGTCATTCATCGACTTCAGTTGCCTTAGCGAGGTTAGTCATGGGAAGGTCGTGGGATGAATCGGTTCGGCCCCTTGGACCACTGAAAGAGATGAAATTGCGCGGTTTGATAGCTAACAGCCAGTAACAGCCATTAATTTGATCCATTAAAGGGCTCTCAGAGTAACCCTGCGTTGCGTCCGAAGGGCACTCATATGGAGAATGTGCTCATGTAAGAAACAGCCAAGATGTCTATCACATGAAACTGATGGTTTTCTTCAGGTAAAGGCATTTAGATGCAATTACCTTTGACATTCATGTATCTGAAGACCACAGGTGGTCCACACTTACTCACTTCAGCCTGTGGGTGAGGTTGAACATGAGCTCCTGCCGACTTGTTAATTGAAGAGCCCAACACCTCATAACACAGAAGGAGGAGTCTTCAAGAAGTGCATATGAGATTGAATACATGTCATATATCTTGAAGTATTTTTATCACACATTTGACTTAATGGTTAACTCCATGACTTCATTTGAAGTATTTAAGTTAACATAACCTCCTTTCCAATGTGACCCTTTCATTGGCTAAGTGTGGTAGTACAATAAGATTTTAAGATATGATTTACGTCGCCTGTGGCACTGCCTTGCTTACAACATGGACAAAAGTGCTGCTTCTCTACCTGTGAATTATGTGTACATGATCATTTATTAGTAGAGGCAGCTGAATGTGTGCAGCACTAGAGTTTATGAAATACTGTATCTCCCTTTTCAGTCAGTAGAGTGCATCGCATGGCATCTAACCTTACCATACTGAACCGTGGCATACCGTACCACATCTTAGCTTATCGAAATGTATGGTATGGCAGGTATCTTTTACAGTTACATAGTACAGCATTGTATCATATCTTTTCCTATTGTATCACAAGTCTGTTTTTTGACCTCCTAGCCAGCACAGGTGTAGTCTTGGTGTTTTGTGGTAAAGCAGTAAACGCCATAGATTTTCATTTATATGATGGTTATTTGACCATGATGCTGCTATGGAGCCAATTGGCTCTAATGTTAGTTTCTAAAAAGAAAATATTCACTGAAAAAAAAGTTTTTGAAGGCTTTCTGTTTTGTTTTTTTTGTTAATAAAAGGTTAAACAAAATATATAGTACAGTGCTTCCTTTAGAGAGCGATGTTTGCAGGCTGCAGACTTTATAACGACGGACATCAGCTTGCTTTGTTTTTGACATTCTACCAAAATACAGATTAAGCTGCCAGAGTGAAAATTGCTTGTTTGAAGGTAAACACATTACTTTGACTTGCCTGTACCTTCATTGTATAATTTGCTGATACTCACCTTCCTGAGGGTGTTTATCCCATTTAATTTGTGTAAACACACACAAGCTGAGAATGATGCCTGTCGTGATACTGACATCTGACCAAACACTTTATCACTAAAGTGTTTCAAACTTGGAAGCGCCACATGCTCACTGCTTAATGTTCCCCTCCTGATAATTAGCAACCTCTCACTCAAAGCTTTGGCCTTTCTTTCTTCTCCAACCATCCTGTCTTTCCACTTTTCTTCACACGTCTTTTCTCATTCCTGTATCTCAGCCTCCTTGCTAAATCCTTGCAATTATTGTGTCAGCAGCTTCCTAGTTCATCACTTAGCTCCCCCCCCCCACAGATGGTGCTCACAGACGTTCACGGCACATCGTTCTAACTCGCTCATCATGTTTAGAGCTATTGCCTACAGATTTCCCACCTGCCTCCATAGGAGCCATCAAGGGTACGACTTTGATCAACTTTCTGCTGTCTGTAGTAACGGCTGGAAAATATCGTTAACAATCTCGATATCATGATCTCTTATGACACAGTATCACAGATAGAAACATGTATGTGTGTTGTTTTTTTTAAATCTCTGACGATAGGGACCACGTTCCCAAATATATTCATCCCAGACACATTAAGCGCGCTAACCAACCCACGCTAAGTCTCAAGCTCTTGTGACCTTTAGGAGCATGCATGATCTGCTAACATGCTCAATAATAAGATCAAATAAGACCAAACTTTGTATTGATCCTGAAAGAAATTTGAACCCCAAATTGCATCATAAAACAAAAATAAGACAACATGAACATCAAGTATAAATGGAACGTAGTGTTTGAGAGTTCAATGCAAAGAAGCTGTGAACCATTCAAACCAGAACAGAAGTTTAAAACATGAGTAAACCAGACAGCAAATGTAGTAATGGATATCAACAGTAGCAGTGGTAGTTCATCAAAAAAGGAAGGAAGAGTTCACAGTGATTTATTTAACAGTTTAGGAAAAAGATAAATGTGCAATGTCTTTGGTGAATAGACCCCGTCATGATGACTCAGAGTGCAGCAGGATAGGATACCCCCCTTTGCGGTTTAGACACTGGTGGTCGCGGTGATAGAAAGATGCAGGATGTGATGAGGAGCTGGTTTCTGAGGCTGTATCTGAACTCTGCTAAGCTGGAATGGAGGTGACTGGGGCGGAGGAGAGTCGCAGCGATCGCACTGACATGACAAACTGACTGGGGTAGAAAGAGAACAGGGTTTACAATTTTGATAGCAGCAGGATGATTGGTTGAGGGAGGTTGTGGCAGAGTCAGGTTGGATTATTACTTAAAGAGTAAACGCCCCAAATCAGCTGATGACCATAGCAGGGAGACGGTGGAAGTGGTAGAGAGGGAGTGGCTAAGTTAAAGGAAGAAATTGAATGAATGTGTGAGAGAATAAAATCAGTCTTCCTGCTTGAACTTACGCTGAGCTCCATTCCACGATGCAACATCCCTATGAAACTATATCTTCATGTCGGTTTTGTTCTTCTGTCTGGCTATTCAGTCGGACTATCTGTAAATGTCCCGCTCAGGAGGTATTCTCTGTCTGCCATATGTGAGTGAACCAATATGAATGCAGCCTTACTCTCTGCAGAGCCTCTGTTATCTCTCCCATCACTACTCACTACTTTCACATTTGGAGTAATTCCCTCCAAAGTGGCTCATTTTCATCCTTCTTGAGGAAGCATGACATGAAGAAAAAGCTCAGCTCTCAAAAGGTCATCATTTATATTCATTATACAATGTCCTGAATGAATATGTAATTCTGATTTGCTCAAGGGTTGTTGATTAATTTCACATAACATCACTCGGACTGACTGTAGTCAGTCCTTGTCTGTCTTTCTCTGGATGTTCTGAATTCATTACTTTGTTCAGATATTCCCTGGAAAGATATTGAATTAAACCGTCTCATCAGTTATAGTGTAGAAAGAGGAATATGGGCCGAGTGTGGATCTAACGCTGGTGCGTTTAAGCTCTGCTTTGGCAGGAAGGTTGAGGCTGCTGCAGAGTTGTTGCTGCTCTCCCTCATTTCCTTAGCTGCAGATGCTCTTCACACTTCTGTACCTACCAAACTAAGCAATTCTGTTCTAGCTGAGATATGACACATTTTGTTCTTCACAAATACACACAGTTTGATACTGCAGCATTTAGTAGAAGTAGCACTTGTAATAGGAATAGTGCCTTTTCCTCCTGCTCAGTATTAATCACCTCCACGAAAAACACAAAAAGTTGCATTTGCAAGACAAATGCTCTCTTCAGACAGCGCTCCTTCATCCCTCTTGCCTCCACACTTCCCTCACTGCTCCCGTCCTGTTTCACCTTAGCAGGGTTCAGTAAGGCAGAGGCAACAGCAGACAAGTGCTAATACAACCCTGAAAAAAAGATTCTGCAATTAATTTCAAGTAGTGATAAGGATCTTAAAGAAGTTGTGAAAAGTAGTCTCTTTTTAGAATATCGAACGTCTTTCTTTAGTTTGGAAAGTCTGTAAGTTCTCCTTCAGTTGTACTCCATTATAATGCCTTTAGACAGAGGCTGTCAACATTCATCCACCATGAGCACAGCACTAAGCAACATTAAGCAAAGTTACATTATTAAAACATGTGTGAGCGTCTGAGTGAAGCATTACCCGAGCTAAAGGAAGCGTCGTCATGTCCATGTGAACACAGAGCAGGAGAACAACAAACCCGAGGGAGTTTTGCTTCACTCTCGTTGTAGGAAGTCATTACCACAAAATATATCTAAATAGGGCTCTCTCTGATCGCAAACAGCCTCTGAATTCAGTTAGGATTATTAAACATTAGCTTGTTGAATAAGCGAAAGAGATGCATGTGTGAACTCAAATTACAAAATCACATAGTTCCGTCCAAAACTCTGAGTTTCAAATGGAAGTTTTTGCCTCCTCAGTTACTTTTGAGCACCCCTACGCAGCTTTCGGAGGGTAAATTAAACTGTATTAGCATGTCATTGTATTTAAATGTTGGGAAGAGTGTCCGCTTTTCTACCTGGCTGTGTTCAATTTCTATTTTCAAATACTGTGATTGATCTGAAATTTCAAACTCTATCGTGCTGTTAAAGTTGGATAAGAAAAAAATCAGTAGCAGGAAATGAGGAAATTGAGTCCAGAGGACTGATAGCAATTATCACTTAAAAACAAAGATAAACATATCGAACCATTCCTGATATTATATTTACAGCATGGAAAAAGCTCTGTTTCTCTGCAGAGGAGTGACAGAGCCGCACATAATTTACGAGCGGCCTCTCACTCTGCTTCTCCAAGTTACTACACCTTTTTTTTGCCTCCTCACACACATATACACACACACACACACAAAGTAGGACACTGATGCCATTTAGATTAGTATCCCATGTGACCAATGCTGACATGAATTTGCAGGGTGACAAGGGACCCAATTACAGCAGAGGGCTGATCGTCCATGGACCCAGCGTTTCAAATTGTCTCCAAAGCGTCAAACGAGGAAACAGGAAAATGTGTAATAGTGAATGTGTGTGTACGTGTGTACACGAGTGTGTGTTGTTAACTGTGTCACTGTCTGCTCACGTCTGCAGGGGGGAGAGGCTTGTATAAACACCAGGGTCAAATACATCACTGTAAACGTAATGCAAAGTGACAACTGTCAGTCTTGAGATGCCTGATACAAGTCATGAGCTGACACACACACACACACACACACACACACACACACACACACACCTTCACATGAACCCAGAGACTTTAGATGATGCTGCAGCACCAGCGTTCTCCCTCAGCATTGCTCAGTGTCTCAAAAACTTTGTAGAAAATAAAACAAAAAAAAGGGCGAGAGACCTTTTCCTGCCATGAGTTAATCTCTACCTTTACAAGAAAAAAAGAGGTCGGTTAATACCTTAAACGCAACTGTTGTGTCTCAGTGGGACATACAGTATTGATAAAAGCTGAACCACGTAAAACAAAAATGTCTTCTCCTGCTTAAAATTTAAAAGGTTAATCATTGTAGCTAAAAAGCACAGCCTCCATATAATGAGCAATTTTCAAAAGGTCACGATGATGCAGTGCAGAGTGAACGAGTAATGAATCACATCAGACAACAACATTAAGCAGCAGAGCTCTTTTGTTTATGTCATTTTTTTTTTTTTTACATCTCCCTCGCTGTAAGTCTTAGCCCAGCTTGACAGCTATCCCAACCAAATCAAGCTCAGCGGAGAGAGACAGAGAGGCAGATAAAGATTTACCACTTCCTATAGTGACATAATCAATTGTAATCAATCTTCCTCGGCTGCTCGAAACTGTCCGGCGTGCCGCTGATTCAGACTCCAGATTGCATTATGTTTTGCGTGTGTCGTGCATGGATTTATGCACGCGTCTTTGTTTATGCGTGTTTGCTTTTTTTTGCCCGTTGTCATGTGCTTGATGTTTTTTTTTTTTTGCAGGACTCTAGCAGGCGTGCAGTCTCTGTTTTATCCCAGGCTATTTTCAAACCTTGTTCGCTTCAACAAGCACTGTCCTCTGCTCCATTTCTTGAAATGTCTCTGCGGCAACGTGAACCCCACACTCGGCAAGTACCGTTTGTTTTCCCTCCTCTATGCCCGCGCCTTGGCGAATCGAACCCTTCCTCTCACTGAAACGTCCGCTGCAATAAGACTATCTCCCATCGGCTGGGTAATGCTTTTGAAAGGCTTTGCGTGCCTATTAGAGGCAGGCTTGGGGAACACACTGGGATGTCATACACGCGGGCCTAGCATGAGACAGAGCGGCTGAGACTCCCAGAAAGTCCTTTTCCCTCCTCTTCACTTTACTGTACTCTCAAACTGAGCTGGCTAACCTGATCCAAGCTGGGTGTTTGCCCGTCGCAAACAAATATTTTACAAAAATGGTGCGGGTAATAAACTTTAGGCTGCTTTTATTATGCTCTGTTAGTGGTCGGCAGTGATGGCGGTGCTTTCCCTCTTCATTATTCACCATGTTGTGTGTGCTGAATGTGTGTGTCAGTGAGACTGGCCCCGGGCCTTTGCCAGCCCATTACTCCCTCGCTGTTTTGCGTGTGTGTGCGCGAGTGGGCTGTGTGTTCAGGCCTAACTGATTGTTTCTCCGTCATAGGGACCCTCATTACTGCCCCCACACTGTCACAAGCATCTGCTTCCCTCCCTCCCTCTTTTTCCTCCTCCTGCCATGCGCTGCAGTCGGCTCCAAGCACGCACCGCTCTGTTCCGACATGGAGCGAGGAGTGAGGGAAAAGATTGGACAGACATGAAATAGGAGGGCAAACACAAATTTGAGAACATGGAAGGCAGCAACATACAAGCGTTACCTATCTGCCAGTTTTAGCTGGTCTCTTGGCAAAAAAACAAGAACTCTGATCGTGCTCAAAGTTAGCCATCTTTGGACGGAGATTGGTCAGCGGCCCTGGTTTGACCCTTGCCCAGCAGAGCTTTAACTCCAGGCTTCCCCCCGAGAGAGACAGAGAGAGAGAGAGGCAACTTTTACAGTGATGTATTGCACGGTCCAATGTGCAGCGGCAAGGGAAGAAGGGGGGTCAGGGCTTAAAGAGAGAAAAAGTCTGTGTGAGGGAAAGGAAAAGGAGGCAGAGAGAGAGAGAGAGAGAAGGCATAATGAGCGTGTCAAAATTAGCCTGGCTCACCCAGAGAAAAAACAGCAGTATGTGTTACTAATGATTTGTTCCAGTAAAGCCCAGTGAGAGGGAAGAAACAGGAAAGGGCACAGGAGACAGCAAATGAAGAAGAGGATGGCAGAGAACACTTTTCTTCCAGCTAAATTGAAAACCCAGCTTCTTTTTCCCTCGTCTTTTATTTGGTTTCTTTTTTTTTTTTTTCAAGGATTACAAAAACAGGCAGACACTTGGGAGTCTCAGTTTTGTTAGCACTTAATGGCTTAGAGGCCTATACATCCAAGAAGAGTAATACCCCTGTTAGAGCAAATATTGATCTAGTTATTTAGAGAACGCCAAGTGACATATTACCCTACCATCATAAAAACTCATAATCCTCTACAAGACAATGCCTTAGGAAAAAAAATAACTTCACCCCAATTTCAAAGGTGTTCACACAAAGAACAGTGTGAATTATAGATCTAACATGGAAAGACGAGATCCCACACTGTACATATTTCAAGAGACAGATTCTTCAGAAGTTGCTCCATATGAACAGCTGTACACTTGAGTGATGAGACGCCCTATTTTAAACATTTACTCTTAAAACCTGCGACAAGATAATTATTTAATGACCCAGAGGTGAAACCCATCCGTTACCATATCTCCAGCTCGGCATTGGTGTCTGCTTCCTTCACAGTGGCGTTGCTCTGTTTAACTTGGTCTTATTTTCCAGAGATACGAAATGAAAGTGATTAAGCTTCCCCGGAACCTATTTTTTTTGATTTGGCAAGATTTAAACCCTCCATTTTTTTCTTGCTTTTGTAACATCCACATCTATCCGCTTCCTCTTGCATCCTCAAATCTCAGAGGGAATAAATGGAGAATTGGATGGATTGTGTCTGGAAAAACCCTTTTTTAGCTGGTAATTCCAGTTTATTCAGCCACAGTAGCCCATTATCACATGCCACTAAAGCTAGATTTGCAGGTGGAGCGTTATTTTTCCCCAAAATGTGTCGTATTTCATCTTAACTTATGATCAGCTTAAATGAAGACAATAAGAATGAGGTTTGTCTCTCTCTTTGTGAGCATAAACATGTGTTGTGTTCATCTGCATTCACCTATAATTTTAGATTGAGAACAGCAGATCAATGTTTTATCACCTGTGTATGTATTAGCTCCCTGCTATTAGTAACATGATGCATGTTGTGGGTAATGCTGTTTGTCAGCGTTGCATTGATTAGTGCGTTTCAGGCTCTAAGGACGATGGAGGATGATGGGAGCCATTAGCTATGACTACGCTCCTTAAATAACAGGACTAGAAAGAAATCATAAGCAGGTCTGGTGGTGTAATGAGGGTAATGGGTTTCAGGTCAGACAACATGGCTGGTTATGGCAAAATGGCATTAAATAAAGGCAGAATGATATATCGAGTGCAATGTCTAGAACACTTTCCCTTCAAAATAAATCCTATAATTGCCACGTTATTTTTGTGTTTAGGTGAATAACCAATAACCCGAAAGACTTATGTGTCAGAAGAGATATTTCCCATTCTTTTAAGGGTACAGTTCGCTACTTTATGTTTGTCAAAGATTAGGAATGTTCCTAGTGATTTATTTACCTGTCTATCTAACACTGTCCAAAACCAAGTTGCGCGTAGACTCTTTAATTGCTGCTTTAAACAACGAGTCGAGATACCAACCGTCCACTGTGCTGGTTTACATCTGGGTAGTAGAGCGACTAGAGCTGGCCCCGTTACCCGGAGCTGAAGCCCCATCTAGTGGCCGGTGGCTGTGTTACAGCTTAGACACAACATTTAAAAAGCATTGAGGGTTTTCATTAATACATATTAATAATTAGTTTAATGAGTTGGTAATTCTGACATCAACTAGCAAAGGGGGATACCGAAGATACAACCTCAGACCCTACATCCTACACTTCTCCGTCACATTTATTTCAAACACTCCATTTACAGTTCCACAAGTAGTGCGAGATTTAGTTTTAAGTTTGTATTAAATCATGAAGATTGGCATCGCAATTACACACCCCTGCAATCTTGTAAAAATAACCTTCTTGGCAGTGGTATTTTGGCCTTCTACCTTGTAAACTAATGGATTCCTCATCTCCTGTCTGCCTCCCCCTCATTTTGTCTGACGTTTGCAGCAAGTTGACATAATTCAGCAATATGTGGCTGACTGGAAATCCACAGATATCCGTCAGATTTTTAGATAGTGAAAGGAAAAGTTAGAACCGTTTTTTTGGTTGGCTTGGAATCTGATTCCCACCAATGCGAACCAGTAATAAAATGATATTCCTACATGGTACTGTAAGTCACTTAGGAGGAAATCATCCAGTGAATAGCATAAAAAGTGATGATTTTGTATCTTCAGTGACGGTGCCTCTAAGCCTCTCTAATCACAAAAGACATCCATAGCTGTTGGAGTACTCCAGCGATTCCTTAATCTCCACCTCAATGATCCGACGCTTTGAGCAAAGCTACCTGGATTCTCTGAACACGTGTCTGGACCCTCCTCCACAAGCACCTTAAAGTTTCATCAGCTGACTAAGGTCTTTTATTGTTCAAACTTTCTCTTCTTTAACTTCTCTCATTCTTTTTCTTGGTTTATTTTCACTCCACAGGAGGCAGACTTGAGAGACTTTGCTTTATATTTGTCCTCTCACTGACACCTTAAAGTGACAGTGAGAATGCACAACAACACATCCACTCAATCGGGAAGACCTGGTGTATTTGTGCTTCATTGCTTCAGTTTTACAGAGCATGTTTTTAGAGAGGGGCTTTAAGGTTGGTAGCATGGGGATACAAATTGCTATTTCATTTCCACAGACGTGTGCTGCTAATGTTAAGCTACAGGAACTAAAGAGAAACACTTGTATTCTTTCACTTTGTTGGTGCTGTGATGTCACAGCATGCTGACATGATGACGCTGACCTTCTGCTAAACGCCCCACTGTACATTCTGGGACAACTCGCGGGACACTCAACACAGTCAATATGCTCTTTTTCTGCTCCATTTCTGCCAGCCTCCTCTGTGAATCATCAGCATTGTTATATAAATGACTTTAAAACCACGTTGAGACACCATCAAGAGAAATTACTCGCGATTTCCTGAGTCACGCCTCATTTAATGGGCCGACTGATTTTGTTTGGGCTCAGCAGTGGTGCTTTCCTTCGGATGTTCTGTGTCCCCGGGACAAGCTAGCGCAGCACATGGCGGCTGTATGCGTGCGTGTGTGTGTGTGTGTGCACTATTCCACGCACTGTATTCTAGAGGGATGTGTGTCTGCACAGATCTCTAAGTGGGGTATGTAAATCTCTGGATGAGGATATCATGGTTGAGAGGGGCTGCTGTGAATTCCTGCTAAATCCCAAAGGTTAAGTCTATGCTAAAGCTCCAGGGCAGTTCGATTAATATTAGCAAATATTCCTCCCCTTTTTACCCAGAAATAAATACAGATGTGGAGCTTTGTTGAGATGAATTTGTGAGAGTGAAAAGGGGATGTTTTTGCCTTGCTGTGAAGCTAAATGGGGAATGTGTACGATATATTTCTCGCAGGAAAATGGAGTAAAATGCATCATGTCTGTTTTCTCAGTTTCTAAACCTGCACAGTTATTGGAACAGTATACACCTCTTCCATTTGGTCTGCTTAAGAATATGCTGAGACAATAATGAGTACTTGGAGCTCACTGAACTGAAAACATGATGTAAGAGGATAGAAAGTTAGCGTGGAGTGCTCAGACGTATACAGTGGTTTATTGACTGTGAAGGAGCCAGGGGGATAGATAACAGTGCAGAAGAGATTGTTCTCTGATAACGACTGATATGTCACATAAAGCAGGGCTGTTTGTGTGAACAGAGGCCGTTTGTATAATAATAATAGGAAAGAGGCAAAGCAGTAATGTACTGTAGCCGAATTTATTCTGCACAGTTTGTATAAAACCCCTGTGGATATGCAGCCATCGTGGTTACATCTTAGGAGCCAGTGTTTGAAACTTCAAGACATCACAAAACTTAACTTACCTGAAGGTGAGACAATCATCCTCTCACATTAGATGTAGTATTTTGTAAAGCATGTTCTATGATATGAAACCAAAATTCAGAAAATATGAAATCCAGTTTCACTAAACATATTTTCAACTCGATCAAAACAAACATTGGATATATTTCCTTCAAATGCACTATGGGGGTGTTTTTCCATCAGACTTTATTTTTAAATGCATTTCCATGCTCCTGAAAATGACATTGATTCTCCATGTGTACCCTGCGTCTGAAAGCTTCCATATAAATACACTTTTGAATGTAAATAAATGCAACCCGCTGCCAGGGAGCCCAATCTTTGGAAATGTAACCGATCTCTCCCTCTACAGTGTGACCTTTTTAAAAAACGCAAAAATGGTCAACAAGAAAGTCTTCAATAAAAATGTATTCAGACATTCATGGTGTTTGGACGATGAATTAAGATGATAGAACAGATTTCTTGTCTGAGATATTTGACACACAGAGACCAACATGCATCAACACACATTCAGAGTTGGACCCGCTATCACTTCTCAACCTTAAGGTTACTTTTGTTTTATTTGGTATCTAGTGTGACTTGCATTAGCCATCCTGCTTCATGAATAAAATATGTGGATATCTACAGGATGTGTCAGTTGAATATCATGTTACAAGATAAATTGTAATAAAGTTGGTAATCCTCTTTCTTACCATCAGCTCAACATAGTCCAAAGTTAATTACATTTAAAGCAGTCTCAGCAGTAATGAGTGTTTCTTGCTATAATATATATATATATTAACATGCTTATATACTACACTAAGAGTGTGAAAATATTTAACACTACCTTGTAAACACTCATGGGCAACTCCCCTGTTGATCAATGAAGCCAGCGTGGAATAACCAAAAGCTGCAGTTCCTCAGGTGTCCACTTGAGGCTGGCTCCAAAAGCACAGCAATCCCCATTAAGCCCAGTATTAAAAAGCCTGTTTAGAAAAAAAAAGGCAATTTAGTCTTAATAGTTCATTTCTTTATTGGTATATTGTACTGGGGTGATTTTTCAAATCAAACTCAATAAGGCTAAGAGTTATTCAACAATTTGAATAATTAGCGGCGTGGCGAGTTGACTGACAGGGGCATCTTGTTGCTGTTTGCCAGGTGTCTTATAGGACCTGCCTCAGCTCCCCCTCTTTGAATCAGCTTTTCCAACATGGTGACCGCCATCGTTGGGCTTCATAAAACCTCGTCAGAAAGCATTGGGTGAAACAAATTATACTAGGCCCATGATTTATACAGTGTAGGTAAACCCCAGCTTGTTAGGATTGTCATTTAAGCAGTTAGCATGCTAGTGCTACGACACAAAACTGCTCTTATTAAGCTCAGCCTTACAGAGTTGCTGGCATGACTGCAGAATCTTTGTCTGCCTTTACAATATCTGGTCTGGAGTGGCTTGAAGGTTGAAGAATTTGAATACTTTTTCTGAATCTTTATACATCTTCCTTTCAAATAGAGATGTTAACTCGTGGATGTTTAACTAGGCCCTGACTTTTTTTTCTCTTTTTTTTTTTTTTCCCGTTTCCAACCTGAACTCTGGAGATACTTTGGAGATGTCAATAAGGATTCAGTAGATAGAAACTCAATGAAGCCTTTGAAACGGCAGCCTTGCTATTAAATCTAGCTACAGCATGTTCCCTCCCTATCTTCTCAGCCTGCCTACATCTAATACAACAGATTCCCTCTCTCAGGGATCTGTTGTGATATCAGATGAAAAGAGACGATTCTCTTTTTTCTCTCTCATGTCCGCTGCCTCTCTGGAAGCCTCTCATCATCATGTAGTTTTCATGGAAACCATATCTGCTTCATTTTTAGTGCCGGTGTGGGTTCATGTGCATGTGTGCGTGTTCGGCTTTCCAGCAATGCTACATGCTCGTGTAACCTCCAGTGGGGAAGATTGACAGCCCAGATAGATAATCGCACAGGGACGCAAGTCAGAGAGGAGCCATAAGGAGGGAAATGATATGTTTAATACATGGAGATCTGACAGATTCAAAGCGTGGAAACACATTATTTGCCGTCTCTATTTCCCTGCATAATGATGCTGACAGGATACGTTATGATCTGGCACCATATAGCTGCAGTTTGCTTTGCGGGATTTAAATGGATTGTCCTGACATTAACACAGTGTACCACCCTATTAGTCACAATACATTTGTCCCACAATGGCTTAGTGTAAACCCTGATGTTGTATGCTGTAATATTTCTACCAAAGTAATTTATATTGTGCAAAAACTCTACTTCTAGGAGATATCACTCTTCATTCTAATCTGCACACTATCCGTCTTGGGAATCACTCTTGAGTTTAATAACTCCTCTCATCCTTTCGCATGTGAACAACCTTCCACTTCCAAAAGACCACACAGTAAAAGAGTATTTGCATTCTTAAACTGCAGAGGCGTAAAGGAAGTGAAAATATTTTTGAAAAAGCACTTCCAGTTTGGAGGCATCTGCTTGAGATTTCATTCCTCAAATAACTTTTTTTATTTTTACCTTCTTCAATTTGACACAAAGATCTTCACATTTTGCTCCTTACATTGAAAAAAGGCCCCTCACTCTTTCCTCAATTTTTCGCAACATTGGGGATTTATTTGATTATTTAATACCCTCCCAAATACAGCTCTGGAAAAAGAAAAAGAGGCCGATGCAAAAACATGTTTTCTGAGGTTCTAGTACTTATAGGTTCAAGTTCGAATATAGTATACAACATTCCTAACAGTCATCGGCGCTGACCTGCCCTCCACCCAGGATCGGCGCCCACCGAAGGTCTCAGAGTGCACGACTGCACAAAGCTTTGTTACACCTACCTCTCACAGACAACTAGCATTTTATTACAAACAGATGATGCAAAGCCGGCAAAGATGTTGTTAGAAGCTAAACAACGATGTCGACTGACAGGATAAAGTAATATTAACGGATTTTACGCAAATATGACTCTTATAGGCTGTGGCTAAATGGCTACAATGGAGAGGGTCATTTATCATGCTGGTTTAGGTAAGAATGAAAGGTATAAAGCTAACTAGAATAACGACAAGGAAAGATACAACTTTTTGGCGTAAGATGGATTTATTTATTTATTTGTATGCAAACCTCCGACTTAAGGTCAGACATGGGTTTGATGACTTTCTGCACCCGCTTAAGCTGCTAAACATGAGAAAACGGTGACGAGGATAACGATTCTTCCTAACATTACGTATAAATCGAGTAATATCGGCAGGGATGTACACTCTCGGTCACTCTCTCTTTTTTCTCTTCTTAGCTTCATCTGTCACCGTCCTCTTTTGTCTCTTAGCCTCAGACATTGTATCAAACAGGGACGGGCTAACTGGCTTCTTTTTATGAATGAAGGCTTGTGCTGTGAAGTCGTACTCACTTCTTGAAAGATGACCTCTGCCCGCTGCCAGATGTTACATTCTGCAGTAAACAGGTGATCGTTCTGTGCTGTCGACATAGAAGAGACGCAACTCTCCCTGTTGAATGTTATTGTGCTATTAAATTGATCCTTGAAACTACTGTTTTACTTTTGTTCGCTAGTTAACAATGAGGATTCAGTATCTTGATGCCAACACAGACATGAAAGAATGGCAGCCTTACAGAGCAGCTTTCAGAACAAAAAGTGTGAAACGAAACATGCTCAGAATTAAGCAAGCAATTATATTCCAGGTTTCTATTTAAGGTGTGAAGCAAGGTGAGTGCCATTTTCAAAGTGTATATTCCCCCTGCGTGGAAACATTATACCTGCTATGATCCTTATTCACGCCCAGAGTTGCCCTGATTGGGCCTGAACGGCGTGTAATGAGACTGTGTATATCTACATGGAGCCAGCAGAGCCTGCACTCTCTGAGCGGTCTGCAATCAGGAGGGCAAACCTGTAATTCAAACTTCTGACTACTTTGGACTTTGGTGCGTGCAGCCAATTCTGTGTACGTGTGTGTGTTTGTGTGAGGGCACATAAGTGGCGGTTATTACAGGCTGTGTGTCCCCGCCATTCACTGTCAGGCCAGAGGGGCGGCTACCATCTTATTTTGGTCAGCACCCCAATCAGACCGCTCAGACCATCTCCTGCAGGGCTAGCTGCCCGGGAGGCGCAGTGATGTGTGTGTTTCTGTGACTTTTTTTGTGTTTGTATGTGTTTGTGTGACCTCTACAACCCAGACAAAATCAGGCTCATTTAAGCAAGCCCTGTGTTTCGTTGTGTGGCCTCTGACACAGATGATTGCGTGGGCAGCTTAGCAGTTTTTCCTCATAATTACTTTTCACCATGCTGCTCTTGTCCATTGTCAGCCTCAATGAGGTGTAGGTCTACAGAAGAGAGAGAGCGAGAGAAAGCAGTTCAAGAGAGAGAGAGAGAGAGAGGCAGAGATAGAGCCTGTGGAGCTTGGCTTTTTTTTGTGTGAACATTAAACCAAAACACAACTCTCTTCCTTAAAAAACATCCTCCCATACAGATCCTCACGCCACAGTGGGACTCAGTGATATGTCCACTGGCTATAACTACTGCTGAAAGATTTGTGGAAGTAATTAAACTAGATTTGGCGAACTAATTAAGCAAGTACAGTCAAAATATCCACATTGGCTTGCTCCAAGAAGCACAATTCCATACAAAAAAACATCAGAATTTTAACCTATTTTTGCCTTTATAGCAAATTTCTGCAGGAAAAACAAACAAAAAAACCATCAATTCCCCTTTGCTGTTGGGATCATTTGCATACGGCCTCATGCATACTGATGCACCATGTTCTTTCCATAGTGCCGGCATCATGGCAGCAGACCAATTCTTTAATCCTGACGATTTCAAGGTGATCATACACAGTAGTGCACACACAGATACACCCACCAGCATATATTTGTCATATATATGTATCCATTTATAATACTTTAATGCATAAACTTCAACTGCATACATAACTTTCACATCCCTGCTTGCTGCTGCTACACATCTTCAGACTTTAGTGCATGCACAGAACGGTAATAGAACAGTAATTAACTTACTAACGTGATAAATGCCCCTCTCTTCTCGCTTATCTGTTTAACTTAATCTCAGTCCTTCTCTGCTGCACCCCAACACTAGACTAAAAGCAAAAAAAGTGGTTTCGGAAGCATATCTGTGCAAGAGGCAGGCTCGTTTTAATTGAGTGTGCTGAGCGATGAGCCTGCTTGGAGGTGCTTTAATTTGCAAGGATGGCTAAACAGATGTAGCATCATAAAGTAATGTAATGGATTTACCCCTCCAACGACCCACTGGTGTGAAGGCACGCGAATAAGCCATGCTTAGAGATGGAAACTGGAAGAATGAATGGGAAAAGAGGATTTTTACACTAAAAATACTGAAGTAGGATTTTTTTTTTTTGGATGACTCAGTTGCTAAATACCAAAAGCCTAAAAAGTGATGATCTGCAGCCTTCATTGTGGTTAGAAGATATCGTATTTGAGTGTAGGTGTTTGTGCGTGCTGCCTATATGCATGACTTATCTGTGCGTAACATACTGAGGTGTGCTTTGAAATGTGTTTGCATGCACTAGAGTGTGAAAACAGTACAGTATATAAAAGTGGGTGTCTTTTTGTGTGTGTACGTGTGTTTCTGTGCTTGTGGGCGATACAATGGGCTAGATAAATCCAAGGTTAACTGTTGTCAAACCAGCCTTCAGGCCATGGCAGTGTAGTGGAGGCAAGAGCCATGAAGTGCTCCCCTAAGAGAGGCTGCAGAGCCCAGCTCCAGCTGTCGAGCAGCAAAGACGTACACATACACCCCACATTCCTGACAACACAGACATATGTCACACTCCCCGTCCGGGCCACATTGGGGAGCTGTGTAAGCGCTGAGGCTGTGGCACGCTTTCTCTTGGCCTGAAACACTCCAATCCCGGTCGAGTGCAAGAGGGCATGTTGCGCAGTAGTGATGTTACAGGGATTTCACAGCGTGCAAAAAGAGACACACACAGGGTAAGGTTGCTCTCTCTGTCTCGCTCTGTTAGCGAGCGAGAGCTGGCAAGGTGAACGCCGCGTGTCTTTGCATTCGCGTGCCAATGACAGATGGAGACCAGGTGCCATTAGGCAGACAAACGACGGCTTCATTAGGACGTGCCACTGGCAAGTGATGAATGCTGCCCTCTTCAAGCCATATTTGGAGCGAGATAAAAACTGCAAAAGAGCTGGGAGATGCTATGTAGGTTGTTCAGGAGGCAGCTTTGTTTTCATTACAAGTCTGTGCTTTTAGGCCACCTTAAAACTGAGGAAAAGGCTTAAAAGGAGAGTGTATCAAATGTGGCGAATGACATCAAATGGCTGAGATGAATTCAAAGACATTTAAAAGCAAAGCAGTGTTTTTTATGTGTATCTTCTGTTTTAAAGTCTTTCTCTTGGTGCCACTAAAAAAAAACAATTTCTTGTGATTTTGACTGTTTTTCATGTTTTTTTACTTATGTAAATTCTAATTAAATGCATCAGTGGAAAATGTAAGTCACCCACATTAATGAATCTTGTTTGGAGAAAAAGCCATATGGCAGAGAACTGTAGCGTTATAAGCGGAGCTGCTTGTTCTTGTGCAAGTTCATTGTTGTCTCAAACACACTGCATCATCATCAGCAGCAGCAGCAGCAGCAGCACCGCTCACAGCGTCTCCTGCCTCTCTCGTGAAAGGAGGAGGTAGGACAGAGGACTGAGGGGATGGGGGTGGTGGTGGGGGAGTCGAGGGGACAGAGGTGGAGAGCAGGGCAGAGTAAAGTTAAAGAGGAAAAGAGGACGAGGGCAGGGGGGTGGATAAGGAGCTTGAGAGAGATCACGAGAGACAGAAGCGAAGGGGAAAGGCTGAGAGAGAGAGAAAGAGAGAGAGAGAGAGAAAGAGAGAGGGAGCGCTGCCACGGGCCACAACGGCTCTCCCTCCCCACTTGCATCCATGTGTCACCTCACCGTGTTGCAAATTAGGCTACACATGCTCCCTGGAGATGTCAGAACATATATTTTGATGGTTGGCTTGAATTTGCATAGGTGCACTCTGGACACTTTTTTTTTTTTTTTTGCAAGATTATTCACTATCATGGCCTGAGATCTATGCATTTTAATACATGGTAAACTTCAAGGCAGCAATTTCCACCTGAAATCAGTCTGGAAATGGATGCAATGAGTGTTCCAGGGCTATCATTTTCACAAAAAATGTCCAGAAATGTAGATGTTTCCTTTTAAGTTTCCAGTTTTACTAGTTTAGCTATTTTCATCTTTCTATCAAGTGTAAAGCAACACATTTCCTGCATTACTTGTTTCCTCCTTTGAAAATTGAAGCTCATAGATGGTCGTAATATTGCTCCACCACCTGCACAGAATTTACACCAGCACCTACCAGTCTTATGATTCAGGGGAGTAAAAAGCTTCGAGGGTACAGAGCAGATGGAGAGAGACAGACAGACAGAGAGAGAGAGAGAGAGAGCGAGACTCTGAGCTGACCTGTCCCCAAACCTCCATTTTGTTGATCTGCTACTGCAGTTGAGGCAGACAGACTCCAGAGAGCCAAAAAAAAAAAAAAAGACAGAACGCTTCAATAAGCCCCATTTCATTAAAAATAAAACTGAGTTCCTAATTGGTTAATGGCATAATTATGCCCTTCAGTCATTTTGGGCAGTCTACTACAGCAGACTGGAATGATTCGTCAGGACACCCATTAAAAAAACAGTTTTTTTTTAGTACCATGTGATGCATTTACACACCATATCCTGTTTTCACAAACTGGCATTATGCCATTTTAAAAAGCCCCACATAATCCTGGATGCTACAGAATGTACACACTTTATCCAGGTTTCAGATTAAGCTGGCAACAAAGTGTGACTATCATCAGACACAAGCAGGTGTGATGTTGAGGAATGTACAGACACACTTCCCCAGATTATTTAAAACGTAGATACTGAAATGACCATGTAATCAGGGATGTAGATGACAAGACCTTTGTGCATTATATAATGACTTTAACTTTGACATAATCCAAGTTGCTTCGTCTTAGTTTGCAAGTCTTAATTAAGAATTTGATAAGATTTACTAACGTAAATAAAGGTAACGTCCCCAAATCGGCTGGAATTTCATACAAAAATAGTTCTGGCAAGCGATTAGAAAAAGTCAAAGTAATTACAGGCTGAGTGATTAATCACAACCAAACACATAATGAATAATGCTAGACACGTTGCTTTGCAGGTGGACTGCATTACGCTATTTCAAGTTAGAGAAACTAATTTCTACATTTTAATTGTACTCCATTCACCACCTGGTTAAGTGTTAATATACTACTTTTACCCCCCCCCCCCCCCCTACACACACACACACACACACACACACACACACACACACACACACACACACACACACACAAACATACATGTATGTAACTTACCCGTCCTCTGCACACAAAGGCTTGACCCTGCTCCTTCAGCAGTCCTTGTTTGTCTGTGTCTGTAGTTGACTGTCTACATCAGCTGTATTTTTCATAAAGTCACTAAAGATAGATTTTCTCTCTCTCCTGATTCAGTTTTGACAGCACACGGGTTGCATGTGGAGGAGGATGTTAATAATAAAGTACAGTAAAGAAAGGGGTCGAGAAGAACGTTGTTCTGAATGACACAGGAACAGCGCAGGGGGTAGATGAATATGTTAGACAGAAGCCCCTCAATCCATGCATTTGCAGTTTGGACATACCTGAGCACAGCTCTGTATGTCAGCTAACGTCATGTGCACCTGAGCACAGCTCTGTATGTCAGCTAACGTCATGTGCAGGGGGAGCAGAGCAGAGGGCGACTTATGAAACAATCGCAGCTCGTGTTGTTTTCTCACTGATAGATGAAATATTCAAGTCCTTTCTAGCGTGGTCGTTTTTTTTAGCATATTAAACAAATTGTAAACACTTGTAGGTTATCATTTCTATGACTACTTGATCAAAATTATGAAAGAAAATGAAACATTTTTAAACATGACATAGCTAATCAAACTTAGAGTTCGCAAAAATAACCAAAATCTGTACCATTTTCTTGACATTGGATTAAACTACTTGGAAGTAGTAAAGGAGAAGTAAGTAGCAATCAGTACTTCATGATCGTCTTGTAAATCGTATTGAGAGCGTTTTTAGAAAACAACAGCCATTAGTGATAAACATATTCCTCAATCACTGGCTCCTGCTACTTCAGTAATAAATGATGTTTCAGTCACAGATTTCCCTTGGAAACCCTGCTGCAATTTGACTTCATTAAATCTGTAATGCTAGAGAAGGAATGAGAAGCAAAGAGCCGAGTGTGCCGTGTGAGTTCACCCCCCCCTGCTGCTCCACAGAAATGTGCTCTTTGATGTGCTGTGAGGCAGGATTCCACAATTTTTCTGTATAAAATCTTTCATTTATCTATCTCGCTTTAACAATTTGAAACTAAAGTCAGCTCAAGCTGCACTCAGGGATGACAAACACACGATTCCAGATTTATAATTGTTTCTCTCTGTCAGTCCCTATCTCAGCCCTCCTCGCAGGGTTCCATTCTGGGAGGCAGGTGCTCGGGTTATGGTTAGCGTTCTGCATTGTGGGCTCTGATGGGACTGGCGATGCATTATATTGTGAGCCAGATATTGCCGTCCCTCTGCTGCAGTCGGACGGACAAATGGATGCTGCCTGTGCACCCTGCCTGGGGATAAAGAGAGAGAGACAAACAGCAGAAAGAGGGATCAGCAGAAGCCTGACACTTCACACCTGAAACCAACGAACGTCCTGCAAATTTGGTGTAAAAACAACACCATAACCATCAACATTATCATCACGATTATCATCAGCACACAAGATATTCTAATTGGATTTTTTTTAAAAAGCAAAGACATTAGCAGCCAAGCAGCTGGAAAATCACACACAAGCACTCATCCTGACGCAGAAAGGACTTGTTTGCACATGTCTGTCTGTGGTGTAGCCAGTCATTTAATATGCTGTTTGACTAAGTCGGCCTCTTAGAGAGGGGTTTGTGGTGTTGATCAATGGCATTTGTTTCCATTTCAAAGAGCCATTACAGCACTCTGACACGCTGTTTGGACGGCAGGTCCATGCTCATTGGCACAACCAATTTAATTTGGATGGAATGAAGCCAGCCAGTGTTGCTGCCGGGCCAAATGTTTTCTTTGTTTTTGTTTTTTTATTTGACACCTTGTGCATATTTGGGTCACACATAAACAGAGAAACAGAGAAAATGCAGACAGCTGAGCACACACATTTTTGTGCTGCCTAAATGAGAGAAGAGTTGCAGTTGTAAGCAAAGTGTCGCTGTAGATGTGGTAAAGTCAAAACTACAGGTTCCACAGTGAGATATTTGGATTTTGTTTACCTCATACAATTTGTATTACATTGTCAGTATTATTGGGGATGGTCAGTGCTGTGACAAAGGCGTCACACTTTACATTAAATGCTAAAAACCAGGAGATGTTCCTGCCACATTCCAGCCACAATCTTTATTTTAGAAACATGCAGGAATGCGTGACGTTCAGCATTTGTGTGCGTTTATGTACCTTTTGTATTGTTCCACACATAACTTTGTAGTCTTTATAACTGTGTTGCTGTTTTCCAGTCACTCATTGAGCAAAAAGTAGACATCAATGACAGCTAATTGAGACATACACGTATGATGGTTCAGTGAGCAATGTTATCCCTGAAGACCCTCATTTCCAAAGAACAATATTTAACACTTGTTAATACGAACACTTGCACGAAATCTTGAAAAAACTCCTGAAGTTTTCGGGATGAGCTTCAAGCTCCTGCAAGTCCCCTAGTAGATTTGAGAACACAGCAGGATATATGAGAATTCACTTTGAGCGAGTGGAGAAGGGGGTGATGACGTTTATTCGCTGCACATAATAACACTGCTGCATTATGTTGCATGATCTTTTCTGCTCTTTTGTTAACAATGTGTTTCTGTAGAACTACATGTGGCACTGATAGAAAGGCAAACATTCTAATTATAGCGACTATGTTGCTTTGTCTGCCGCTTCTGCGTCATTCTTTTTATGTCACGTCTTACCTCCTGAGAGCTCGCTGCCCCTCTCATACAACAGGGACGGTCTCCCGCCCAGAGGTGTATGCGTGAACAAGCAGATCAGAAAGATTTCAGGCGCAGTTCTCCTGAAATTGTCTAGAAATGTTCAGGAATGCACGGTGAAAATGGCTACGGAGTATCAAATGTGGCAATGAACAGTACTCTATTTCAGGTAACCAAATCAACGTAGAATTTCTTGCCATCCATCCATTACTCATACTGCTTATCCTGTCTAGGGCTGCAGGGGCTAGAGCAGATCCCATTGGGCCAGAGGCAGGGTACACCCTGGACAGGTCATGAAATCAATCGCAACGCTCATGTAAAAATTGCTGCGTAGAAGTTTCTTTCACTGCCGCTGAAATCAGTAATAACATCTGATCAGCACTTTGTAGATGGAAATACATTCACACATTTATTCTTTGAAGAATATGCTTATAATCCCATCCTGTTTTTCAGCTACATAAAAAATCCAACTGGTATCCTGCGAACAATTTTGGTTTTGGACAATTCTGCTTCTTAAGATTTACATTTAATGTCATCATTTAGTGCTTAGATAGGATGTGGGTAGCCCTTTCCCTCACTTGTTTGTTCCTTCTCTAATGCTAGAGAAGGAATGAGAAGCAAAGAGCCGATTGTGCCGTGTGAGTTCACCCCCCCCTGCTGCTCCACAGAAATGTGCTCTTTGATGTGCTGTGAGGCAGGATTCCACAATTTTTCTGTATAAAATCTTTCATTTATCTATCTCGCTTTAACAATTTGAAACTAAAGTCAGCTCAAGCTGCACACTCAACTTACTCACTACTTGTGTAGTGAGTAAGAAAATAAAGGCGTAGTGGTCGGCGGGGGGGAGGACACAGTAGAGGACAGTAAGCCTCCTGTCACAGACCAGCAGGCAATAGTTTTTTTCTTATTAACTGTTATAGCCTAACTAAGTTTTTGAATAATTCCACACAAAAGCTAGACATCTAACTTTTCCCAGGAGAAGAGCGATACATTTCTAAGAAGTAATAGTTTTAGCATTACACACACAGTCTAGCCTAGTTGCATTTATCTTGCAGCAGTATAGTCCCAGGCTTCCACTGCTGCTGTGAAAACCAGTGTTCATTACTGACGTGTAATATAAAATGAGGATTAGAAATCCTTAAAGTTGTTTTACTATCCTCCTTCTCCCCAGGTGGCAATAGTCCATCTTAATTCCGCTCGAAGAATCAGTGAGGGAAAGCACTAAAAGATTCAACATGCTGATCTGTGTGGCTTATATATGTCCTACATTTCCATGCAATTTAACTGGAAGTCACTGCGCTGCAAACCGCCAACAATTTTGCGCTATGTCTTCTTCTTCTCTGGTTCTGTGGAGTTCATGCCTGTGCACACACTGCTTTGCTCTCCTTTGTGCTTTCTGTGACAATCACAAGTCTTTCAGCCACCACATCATTGCCATTGAGATTACAAAGCCGAAGGTCGCCCTTGCTGGCTTAGACAGGTGTGTGTGTGTGTGTGTGTGTGTGTGTGTGTGTGTGTGTTTTGTCTGTGCATGTGGTCGCCAATAGAAGCACCCATGCAGTGTCTCGGCTGGCCAGGTGTTGTGGGGTGACGGTGGACCTATTTTCCAGCTGACTGCTCTTGTTAGCTGTCTGCCGGGCACACAAATCGCAGGGATTGATTTTGCTCAGCCACAGTGAGAAAAGGAGGGCTGTGATTACAATGCATGCTTGAGCCAAACTTTGACAACTTTCAAAGGCTATTCTTCTCCTTCTTCTTCTGTCATTCTTTCTTTTCCCTCTCACCCGGAACGGCGGTTTTTAATTTTAAACACAAACAATTATTTTCCTGCTGCAAGGTAAAGGTTTGAGAAGCAGAATTCCTCATTCTGTGAGTTAATTAAATCTGGACAAATTGCAGTATGCCTTGTTAGAATTGTTTTTTTTCTGCGTAACCTTATGGAGGAATCTTTGGTATGGAGATTTCCTGCACAATTCATGCTGCTTGTAAGTAGCATATAGACCACATAAAATATGGACGTAGTACTCAGCATGTAAAATCCCAGCGATGGCGGGCGCCATATTGGAAATGCTATCTCAACCTAGCTCACCCTCACTTAAAATCGATCTACAGTACTAACAGGCAAAATGGTGGAGCTGAGGCAGGCCATAAGCCTTTGAGCATTCACAAGGCTTAAGGCCTGCCATACACGACTTGCCCAATGGGGATTCCTTGCCTTTTGCAGCTAGCCTCAAGTGGACACACAGGGAACTGCAGCTTTTGCACTTTTGCATTGGCTTCATTTTGTTATCCATGTATATTTGGAAACCAGCCAAAAGGCCCACATTAAGTATTGAAAACGGGGCAAACCGAGCTCAATAAAATAAGAACCATTTACAAAACTGACACAACAATCATTCTTCTGAAGCATGACGTTTTCGGCGTACAGGACCTGAATAAAAAAAAGAAAAAGATATCTGCCAAATTGTGTTGTGTTGGCGTTAAGGCCATATGCTTCTGTCGCAAACCCTCCATGTTCATGTTCAATCAAGCTTGATTTTCCATTCTTTTTTGACATTTAAGCCCAGCCTACTGTAAGACATCCCCACTTTTACCCTTCTATTTCCACAAGGCCAGATGAAAAGGCTTCACCTGAAGGGCCACACATTGAGTGCATTGAGCGCAGAGCCTTTCCAGCTCTCTACCTGAGTGGCGTCGCAAACACAGGTGCTCGCACTCTGCAGCATTTCTCCTAATCCTGTGGCAGTTTGGACAACTTGATTTCCTCCTTGAGGTTTTTTGAACAAGCTCCTGGAAAATGCTCTACCTTGTGATGTTCCTCCTACAGTATGTTAGGAGCTCGGCTTTTATTAACCTCTCAGATGGTATATGCGTATGATTTCCACATTAAAAGGATAGAAACTGTGTCCTGATACTTTGGTGTTTTCTCATTTGTGGGGGCAGTGCAGCCTCTCATTCTTGCTTGTAGTAGCACTCTACAAGGCGGTCCCTTCTCACCCTCAAACAGCATGTATCTCCTCGGCCTTCTGCCAGAGCCCTGTTATTTTGCCTTCAAAGCGAGCCAGCGTTGGTGTAGAAATAACTGTTATCAATATGCCAGGGACATCTGTTTCTACATTTAAACTGCTTTTTCTTTTTTTTTGTATGTGTGTTCATGTTTTTTTTTCTCCTTTCTCTTGTGTTTTTACACCGCAGCAGTGTAGAAACAGAACAATAATTAATCCAGCACATATAATTGCATTTCAATCCATCTGGGTGCGCTCGTGATGCCGTGACTCTCCTGCCTCCAGATGTGTCTATTCCATCACCGCTTAATAAGACTCCACGAAAGCAACCTGAAGATGTGAACAGGAAAACGGTAAAAGTAAACCGAAAATGGATGCGAAGTAGAAGGGGAGCTGAAATCAATTTGAGCTTCTAAATGGATGTTTTGATAAGAAACTAACATCAGACATGACTTTTCTTCTCAGCCAAGCCCCAGCTGAGATGTTGAAATGTTTTGATTTAGTTGTTCTCCACTTTGCTCTTCGTACAGCGAGTGCTTTCTGAACCTCGACTCTTTTAAACTGTGACCAACACGGCACCCGCCTTTTAACACCTCACATAACCGCGAGGGTGAGAGTGGGCTAAAGAGGCTAAAGGGAGCATGAGCGAGGGAGAGGAACACGAGTGAAAAGATGCAAAGGTTCCAGGTTCACTCGGGGTAGCACTTTATCAGCCAAGTGCAGCTTCCCCTCCAACACGTCGGCCTTGTGCGTTTACATGCTAGAAGAAAAAAAAAAAAAGAGGCCTATCTCAGGGCTACGGCTTGAGAACAGGAGGGCTACGCCTTCCCGCCTTGCTGGCGTGCTCACTCAGCATCGAGTTGAAGAGTTCACCCAGCAGGCTGAGAGTTTTTTTCAGATCCAGTAATGTGGAGAGTGAACCCCAGGCAGGCCTACCGAGGGCTCAGCAACGAGCTGTGCTCCCTGCCCGTCACCCTTCCTCACACAAACACACATCTATTATAACGATATTCTGCACTCTGTTTACTCCTTTATTCTGCGCTCGCAAGGTTGAACCGTGAAATCTGTGAAGACGAGCGAATTAACCCCACATTGGAAGAAGTTGCAATGGGGGTTAATTATTAGTTCTTTCACAGACCATGAAGGTGTCAAGGATGGGTGATAATGTCCTCACAGGTTTATTCAAAGACGGATTAACTTCCTTTTGTTCCCCGCACAAGGTTATGACCAAGAAAGACTCCATGGCATTTAAATATAGTAAGGTAGGCTTTTATAAATGTATTTTATTTTTGTGACTGTTAGCAGAGAGAGGTTGCAGTGAAATAGATAGAAAATGAGCTCTCATCCTCTGGTCGCCCCCTGGCAGTGCTTTGGCATTATTGTCCCAGAATGCCCAGAGGCTGGAGTGAATTAGAGGGGAAAAGCAGGAGAGACGCGGCGATCTGACTGCGTGGAAAATTGTAGGAGAGGCTTAGAGTGAGTAAGAGGGGTTGCATTGTGTGAAAAATAACATTAATTAATGGTAAAGTCAAACAGGAGAGGCAGACAGAGCAGAGGAGGGATGAATGGCAACACACTCGGCTATAACTTCACCGCGGCACTTGTGTGTCTGTTTGTTTGGGTGCTCACACACACACACACACACACACACACACACACACACACACACACACACACACACACACACAACATCACACTTATTATAATTAACAGAGCAAACCATGTTTACAGCTCCAGCCTTCAAACACAAACACACTATACGGGGCCTCTCATGACAGTACTGCTCTATCAATGTTTCATGTCAGGTTTCCTGTGTGTTCCTCCCGCTGTGTTTGTGTGTGTGTGTGTGTGTGTGTGTGTGTGTGTGTGTGTGTGTGTATGTGTGTGTGTGTGTGTGTGTGTGTGTGTGTGTGTGTGTGTTCCCTGTACCATTAGTATCTGCCTGAGGACAGGAGGATTTTTTAATATGTGGTTTCACTAATGCTTCTTCTGCAGTCTAATGGTGATTGCACTCCTCAGCCCGGTCCTTTCATTCGTACCAGAGGACCTGGCCTCATCAATGATTGAGCGCTCGGCTTGCACAGGGAGACGAGCGGCAAGTCGACAGGCCCATGCAGGCTTGGTTTATTCTCAGCAATGTTCTGTGTGTATGTGTGTGTTTGTGTGTGTGTGTGTGTGTGTGTGTGTGTGTGTGTGTGTGTGTGTGTGTGGGCGTAACACAGGCCATTTTCCAGCTGAAGAGCCACTGGTTTATGTTTTGACCAGAGAGGCTGAGCATAAGAGCTGGATAAAAAAAACAAACGATGAGAGGTAAACAGAAATGGAGGAAAAAGTGGAACGAAATACCACAGAATCCCAAAGGTGTGTGTCCGCCTCCGTCAGCCTGTGTGTCAACTATCATTCCATCGCTATCTTTATGACCTCATCAAGGCGAGACAGGCTGTATTGGCGGGCTCCGGCGATGAAGCGTTGCCGGCTCTCTAGTCTCTGATGGGCCCTGCGTGGCCTTGCCAGGAGGGATGCGTGTGTCGATGGATGCAGATGGCCTTATAATGAGAGACAGGGGAGGATGGATACAGTCATTGGTCTTAATGGAGCCTCGCCTTTATTTATGAGACAACACGCTGTCGTTTCCTAACAAAAGAGGGGCAGGGATAATGCTATCACTGTCAGTGTTATACCCTCCCCCGTGCTGAGCGCCATAACTCCTGCTGTCAAACCGCACAAGGATTCACCGCGAGGAGACGTAAGAGCGTGTGCAGATGGAGGCTTGAGTGCTTGTGAAGGGTGTGTTTGACGTGTGTGTGAGAGTTTATGTGTGAGCCCACTCAACAGGAGCCACTTTATTGGCCCGGTTGGCCTTTTTTCATTACATGGACGGGAAATCTTTAATTTGAGCCTCGCCTGCTGTCACCCAGCGTCCCCTCCGCCATTACTCTGCTTCACACACTTTCACACCACACCCCAAGTGGAAATCGATAGTCGATAGCCTGCTTGCGGTGGCCTTTTTTAGTTTTAATCTTCAACAATGTGGCTCTGGTCCAGAGTTATGACTCATGGCCAATTGGAAAGAAACCATGAGAATGCAATACTGGCAAGAGTAATCGGAAAAACAAGAGTTAACAGTCCAACGCTGAGTTAAGTAGACATTTTTTCCACTTGAGTAAAGTCAGTTTGTATTTCTTTAATCCTTCCCTCTTGAATTAATTCAAGAGGAAAATCAATCCGAACCACCAGACGCACCTTAAACAGCCCATGATTTTTGAATTCTTGAATACTTTAATGAGTAATTGATTTGTGTGATTCGTGCACCCTCTCTATTGGCTCAATTTTAATAAGTAGCTCCCTCTGGACCTTTAATGTTGTTTGAAAAAAAACAGAACAAGCAGTTTCATGCACAGCTATGCTTGACTAATATCCAGATTACGTTTATTTAATCCAAATGAAATGTTAAATGTATCACTGTACAGAATCTATTGTGTGTTTGCAGGCTCTGACACACATCTCCTGGCCTTTGCTTAGCTAGTTATCAGCCAATCAGATTTTTTATTCTTTCTCCAACCAGATTAAAAGCCCATGCAAGCCATAGCGAGGCAGAGACGCACAGAGAGAGAGACAGCGAGAAAGAAAGACAGCGAGTCAGTGAAGCGCAGAGCGAGCGAGTTCAAGGAGGCTGACCTCACTCGATAGCTATTGATTTGCTCGTTTGGGTTCACAGCTAGAGTCTGACACTGGAACTTAACAGCTGAAGGCTCCATCTTGAGGAGCAGATGTGAATAAGATTAACCCCAATGACCTTATATTCCCTGTCATGTCAAAGAAAAAACTCCCGAAGAAGCATAAGGGTTTAATCAGTGTGTTGTCAAGATGTTAGCATGTAGCAGTAAAACATTTCTGCTACTTCCACCTGATTGTTTCTATTCCCACGTCCAACGATGTTTGTTTGTACTCTACATAATTTATGTTTTCGGTGTAGTTGTTCTATCTCTGGATGTGTGTGCGTGCAGTGCATCTAAGCGTGAACCGTCCTTTTTATTTATGTTTTTCTTAAATCCATCTGTCTCAGAATAAAATAGTTTCACCCCACTGACGTTTTTATTTTAAGTGACTGCCTGAAACGCCGCAGCTCCCCGTCATCCCTCTCTCCGCTTCACCTCCTCTCTCTTTTTTTTTTCATCTCATTTTCCATATTTTCTCTTTTGTCGTTTCTTGTGTGCAAACGGGATATTCAACATTTATGGTTTACAGAAGCTGTCATGTATAATTCAGGCGTGATAACTTCTCTGATGAAGTGACCCTGAGGCGGACCGAGGCTTTTGATTACACTTCAGTAGCCTGATGCTGCAGCTGCTTGAAGGTATAGCGTGGGCTGTTTAGGAGCTGTTGGTCTCTGTTTCTGCTGATGTGCACTATCCTCCTGCCATTTGAGACACAAGTGTGTGCATGAGCACTTTTATATGTTCACTTACTGTAAGCGGATGTACACACTTTGTCTGACTGCACAGAGATGTTGTGCATGTGTTTGCTATGACCAATGAAAGCGGTATGCAGCAGCCAGTCAAGCGGATTAGAAACAGCTAGTTCTAATCTGGAAGAAATCAGAGCCAAAGCACAGAAGCTCTACCTCTCATTTTGTCTGCAAGAGGGAACAGCGACAAGCTTACTGCTGTTGACAGTGCTGTGTACCCCGTAGTTTTGCAGCCCCACTTTGAAGACAGATTATTGTGGATTATTGCAGTCTGCAGATTTAAAAATCTACCATAGTGCCCCTGGACTTAAAATGGGGGGGAAAGTCATTTGAGGTGAAGTGGGTGAATGACAAGTCACTTTGATGCACTTAAAGCAGGGTACACACTACAAGATAATCGGGCCCAATTACCCTCTTCTGACAATCAACAACAAAGGTCTGGATTTTTTGATGGTTCTGAAGATTATCATGCCAGACTTTCCCATGGTGTGAGGTCTGTTAAGAGTGATCTGATCTGATCTTCTCGAACGGACGGACGCAGGGGCAGCCCTGGTTTCAAATCGATCCGATCTCCTGCAGTGTGTGGGGGGGATCCCCGGGAAGGGCTGAGCATGTGAATAAGTTATAGCCAATTGGGAATCCAGCTGACTGAAGAGGAAAACACAACGACCACAGCAAATCATTTTTTTCCCACCTTAAACCCCCACTGTAACATGTAAAGCCCATGTTCCATGTCTCTATCCATAGTTTGACTGTTTTCTTTGTGAATTTTCTGTTAAGAGAGGTCTATAAACTATTACAATTTCTTCCTGCCCGTCGTCCGCCGTGTTTGTCTACGCTAAAGTCACATTTGACCTTCAAATGTAGCTAAATTACCAGTTTTGAGAGACAGGACTCTGGATGTTGGTGAATGAAATCTGGTCAGTATGCCATGTTGTGGTCTTATCCTTTCTTTCCACACACTAAAGGACCAAAACAGTTAAGAGTCATGATTATTTGTTATCATGTACGAGGTCTTTCACGTCTTCAGAATCTAACAAGAATGTGGGCCAGGCTAAGACATCTGGAGGTAAGAGTTTTAAAAAGTAACAGATCAAATAAAGTTGTCTGGATCGGACAAAAAGTTTCAGGAATAATCTAAAAAGTTCTGATTATCCCCTCAATTGTTGTCAGATAGCTATAGATCATTTGACCATGCCTATCAGTGATAGTGTGATTGGATCTGCAATGCCACTATAGTCTTAACAGCAACAGTAAAGAAAAGACTGATAAAAAAATATAGCAGTTAACATTTCATTTTGGAAAATTTAGACTAAAAAAATACATACAAAAACACATGGTTGGTGGTAACATATTTGAACATGTGCACTCCAGAGAGGAACAACTCATCCAAAGTTAACGTGTTTTTTTTTGCATTTCACAAAAACATTTTTTTTTTAAAACCTGGGATGGTTTGAGAGATTTGTATTTATTTTCACAATAGGAGATACTTTGTCCATCATGGCTCTTTTACATTTCCTAGTTTCTTTTTATATTTCCTAGTTTTCATGTTGAATGTTTATGTTGGCTTCTTCATAATTATGATATAAAAGTATCAAGTTTCAGACTCATCAGTAAGAGTTAGTCATGATATAGAGCTCACATTCATTTTGTTATGTGGTCTGCAAGTCCTCCAGCAGAAAACCAATGACTCCAATTTGCACGCCAATGAGAAACCAGAGCCCGGAGCACCAGTTACAGTCATGTAAAGCTGCACTGCTACAGCTCTTCCTAACATGCATGGAGTCAGGAAACCATAGCACATGGAACGCAAAACAAGTGATGTTGCAGTGCTGCAGAAGGGATTAGGTTGCTTGTCGGGGTTGCATGTGATTTCTTTCTCTCCAAATTAATAACAAGTGTGGGAAATGTTGCAGGGCAAGTGTTTTCTCCAAAGAAGCTTCACAAGGGAGCAGGCTTGAACATACACAAGAACCCTTGGTTTGTTGCTTGATACTTTCTGTCAGCCGGCCTTGTTTTGCCAGTTGTTGTATCTTCTTTTTTTTATTATTAAGGTTTGTGTTGGTAACATACAGTTGCAAAAACAACCAAGTCATCGTCTGATGTGTATTGAACATGACAACAAAACATGGGACATCTGTTTATCAAAACCTCTAAATGTCTTGTGTTGTCATACATGACAGCCGATGTTACTCAGACTCATTTCCATGACTGAACTGACAATCAAAGCTGTGTTTAAGTGCCAAAATGAATCAATCAAACTTCACAATTCACATTTTTTACCCTTCAGCGGAACACAATTTCTAAAAACTTTAATGGATAACAAATATTCATTAAACATTTCTCGTGTGGATGACTAAAGGCATGACTCAGACTAGAGTGCGTAATGTTTGCAGAGCATTTCTGGTATCGCTACCCTCCCACATCTCCCCATGTTGCAGAATTTGAATGTATCTTTACTGGCAGCTGTTCCTGAACGTTGGCACCAGACTCAGGGCATCCCTCCTGCCTCTCCTCTGCATGTGTATGTTTTCTACCACACGTTCAGATAGATAATCACTCAGTAACACACACACACGCACGTCATCCTTTACGGTGTGTGCCTGGGCTTTAAATGCCATGTGATTACTCCTAACGGCTCTTATAGTACAGAGCAGATTTAGCAGGAGGCTGTAACGTCGTATCAAGTGCTGTGTGCTAGTTTGATACGCCTGCTGCACATGTGCAAACATCTGCATATCATCGCCGCAGCTCCATTTATCCTCGCAACATTAAATCCATTTACCTCTTGCATGCCACGAGTCTAAATCTGGGGCCGAGTAATTAAATGCCATTCTCTTCCTCCATTAGAGAGATAATTAAGTAGGAAACCGGCACTCGTCTCATTGCTCTTTTATACAGAAGTAAAGGGGGGGGGGGGCTGGGAATGGGGTAAAATAGATGCTACCTTGAATGAGAATCTCCCCATTAGTGGTGCTACCTCCAATTTCTTCATCTGTCTCTTTCTTTTTTGCATTTGTGCTAACAAGCTCATCAGGTATGAATAAAATAGCTGATTCTAGCATCACATGTTAAAGATTTCTAGGCTTTTACTGCAAATTGCTTCAGCTGTGGCTTTAGGTGTCTGTCGCTGATTAAAGACCATCTGTTCCATGCTCTGGAGAAGAAGAAAAAAAAAAGAACTTGGTAATCTTAATTTGACAGTAACAATTCACAGTTGGTCACAATTGCTGATGTTTCCACAGATAGGTAAGCGAGCTTCCATTTTCAGAGGTAGCTGCAAATCTGCGGGTGGAAATGAAAAAAAAAAGGAGATACATTTGAGGAGACACTCACAATTGGTGTAATTTCCAGATAAACCCTCTTATTTTAGCACATGGGTGTTATTCCATTGGGGATTATTGGAGATTAGGAAACCAGTGAATATGGAGCAAAGGAATCCTATTAGCTATCTGAAGAAGCATGACGGTGGTGTTAGATGAGATGAGATCAGTGATTTCAGTTTCCAAGATAGATATTCTTTGAACATTCATCCAACCAGAGAAAGTAAATAAAAAATACTTGTAATCTTTTCTAAAGCTAACTTTAGAATTTAGGTTAATGAAAGCAATTCATGGCGTGGGACTATTTTTTCTTCAGGCATTTATTTTTTTTCTCATCAAGCATCTCTTAACATGGGTTCTTTCTTTAATTTTGTGTCACCTTTAATAATTCAGTCTCAACAAAATTGACTTTTGTAACATTCCAGTAAATGTTCAGCCTTTGATGAGAACATGCTGGGCTTGTTTGACTATTGCTCATCACAAGTTAAATCGAAATAAGACGAAAAATAATCTCTTTTTAAATAAAACCTTCTGAACTTTTCACTCCTCGGATACAGAAAAAGAAAGTGACTTCTTAACCTCACAGCTTTCTTAAAATGTTGACATTTACTTAAAGGCATGCAGCTTCCCCCCTCCACTAAAAGGTGAAAAGAATAGCTGGACACTGCGTAACCAAGGTGCGAGACTCTGTAACATGCGAGAATATTGGAGCCGGTGTCTTTTTAAAAGCCTAACGCTGTCGTCAGCATGCACAATGTTCAGAAACATTCAGGCAGATGTTCCTGCTCAGGCTTGATTGCCTTCACTGAGGCCCATCAGGGATTGCACTTAGCCGCCTAGCTCGAGCTGGCAAAAAAAAAGACACAGAGTCCCGGGTTATTTTAGCTATGCTCAGTTCCTCCATTAGATACAGCTGAAATATTGACGCCGTTTGCTCTTTTCACTGCTTTGCTCCGTGTATCTTGCGCACCTTAGGTCAGGAAAGGAGTAAGACTACAGTTCTGTGTTAGCCCGTAATAGCGTTTGTCTTTCTCTGCTTAGACTCACCAATTTAGCATTGCCTGATTGATTCCTGTTTAAAGCTCCTGTGAGGAGTTTTATTCATGGTCATGAAACTGACTGAAATTAATACTGATGTCTCTGTAGGAACTATAAAAACAAACAAGACCTTCAGCGACATAATGATCTATTTCTATATTGCAATTTGTAGTACCTCTAACCGCTGCCACAGGGTAGATGTCATGCAAGACCATTTACAGCAAACTGCAGAAACAGCCCTTTATCTTTTGTACATTTTTTACGGTAAATAATCTGAATTAGTGATACATTTGTCTGTCAAAGGACAGCAAGAGTAAACACTAGTTAACATTGATAGGACAAGCTCAGAAAAGATATAAGATATATCCCTTTGTCCACAGGGGTCGCCAAAACCTACACAAACCAAAAGTTCCTCACAGGAGCTTTAAGCAAAGTGTGTTGACAGCTCTATGCTTTTGTCTTACTCCCCACAAAATGCCCAAAAGTTAAATCAATTGTACCTCTTTAATTTAACTCTTAAGCTAACCAATCATTGTGCCAACAAAAGCCAAACATTTGTAAATACACCTACTATTTCAAATTGGCCATTGTGGTGCAGCCATAAAAAAAGTATTACATTGATTTTTTCCTTTAATGTCAGTGTTGTAAGTTGTAGCTTTAATGAAACACTTCAATAAGTCTGTACATTCAAGGCCAAACATTCATCAGTGGAGAAAACTGAGGGAATATCATGTGGGTGTTTTGTGTGTGTCTGTGCTAAAATAAATGAAAAAGGAGGAAACAAAGGCGACCTTTCATCTTCTTATCAAGCCTGTTTTTTTATTCCGTCGAAATGTGCTTATTACCGGTAGTCTTTGTCGTAAGATCCTAAAAAGTATTATTCCAATTTAGTGATCAAGTGAATGTGCAATCATAAAGTACTTATAAAAATTAAATGGAAGGAGGAGCATATGTTTTATGAATAACAGCGTATGGAAAAGTGCCGACCTCATAATTAGAGCTTAAGACACACAAACATGACACCTAAAAAAACATCTGATCTTTGTACAGCTGTAACTCCTCTGAGGTGAAAATTAGTGGTTTGAAGTTCATCATAATTATTTCTGTAGCTTAGATGATTCTGCCTGAGGTTTGTGTGTGTGTTGGTGTGCGTTTTTGTGTGTGTATATGCTCGTATCTTGTTTATCCGTATATCAACAAAGGCGCGTGAACACATATTTTTTTATCTGCTCACATCTCACATCTCAGCTGCCTCCTGGGAAGCTTACTTCTGCCTGCCTTACAGGTTAAGATTGAGAACATGATGGCCTTATCTTAATGTTTCAGATGTAAAACATAACCCATGTCAGCATGCAACAGGTGTACTGGGAAAAAAAGGTTACACTGTTTTGGTAGTACTTGATAGTATACAAAAGCCAAAGCTTCTTTCCTGCACATATTTTCTTATCATCTCCAGTTTCCTACACTGTTTTTTATTTACCTCAAATGCAGAGTAAGCCAAGCCTGTAACATAAGCCTTTCTAAGAATACAGACCTTCATTTTGAATTCTCTCTGTTTCATATGTAAATTCAATTTATATTTAAGTTGGGAAAAACACTTCTATTTTATCTGCTCACGTTTTTATTGGCTTACACAAAAAGTCCTGTGTGTCGTCAGGAAAATGAAACTTTTTAGTATGATCATCATAATTATACAACAGAGATCAATCGTTCTCCTACCACAAATACTGCTCTTACTCACTGAGTAGTTCCATTCAGTTAAACTTAGTTATAATTATAATAACTTAATTTATTAAGCACACGTTTACAAAGTGATTTGACATACAGCAAAGGCAAAAAAAAGGAAAATCAAACACAGAAGAAAATAAACAACAACAAGAATAAAGACAACGCAAGATAACCAGAACAACAGAAGACATTTTAACGGCAAAAAGAACCCATACAGCAAAATACCCCAAAAAACATATTTAACCCAACCATCATAAAGCCAATCATAAGACCCATCACAGGAACCATCATAAGAACCATCACAGGAACCATCACAGGAACCATCATAAGAACCATCACAGGAACCATCACAGGAACCATCATAAGAACCATCACAGGAACCATCACAGGGACCATCACAGGAACCATCACAGGGACCATCATAAGAACCATCATAAGGCCCGTCATAAGACCCATCACAGGAACCATCATAAGAACCATCACAGGAACCATCATAAGGCCCGTCATAAGACCCATCACAGGAACCATCATAAGAACCATCACAGGAACCATCATAAGGCCCGTCGTAAGAACCATCATAAGGCCCGTCATAAGACCCATCACAGGAACCATCATAAGAACCATCACAGGAACCATCATAAGACCCATCATAAGAACCATCACAGGAACCATCATAAGAACCATCACAGGAACCATCACAGGAACCATCATAAGAACCATCACAGGAACCATCACAGGGACCATCATAAGAACCATCATAAGGCCCGTCATAAGACCCATCACAGGAACCATCATAAGAACCATCACAGGAACCATCATAAGGCCCGTCGTAAGACCCATCACAGGAACCATCATAAGAACCATCATAAGAACCATCACAGGAACCATCATAAGGCCAATCATAAGACCCATCACAGGAACCATCATAAGAACCATCACAGGAACCATCATAAGGCCTGTCATAAGACCCATCACAGGAACCATCATAAGAACCATCACAGGAACCATCATAAGGCCCGTCACAAAAACCATCACAGGAACCATCATAAGAACCATCATAAGAACCATCACAGGAACCATCATAAGAACCATCGCAGGAACCATCATAAGGCCCGTCATAAGAACCATCACAGGAACCATCAAAAGACCCATCACAGGGACCATCATAAGAACCATCACAGGAACCATCATAAGAACCATTACAGGAACCATCACAGGGACCATCATAAGAACCATCATAAGAACCATCACAGGAACCATCACAGGGACCATCATAAGAACCATCACAGGAACTATCACAGGGACCATCATAAGAACCATCACAGGAACCATCATAAGAACCATCACAGGAACCATCATAAGAACCATCAAAGGAACCATCATAAGAACCATCATAAGGCCCGTCATAAGACCCATCACAGGAACCATCATAAGAACCATCACAGGAACCAACATAAGAACCATCATAGGAACCATCAGAAGAACCATCATAAGGCCCGTCATAAGACCCATCACAGGAACCACCATAAGACCCATCACAGGAACCATCATAAGAACCATCATAAGGCCAATCATAAGAACCATCATAAGAACCATCATAAGAACCATCAGAAGAACCATCAGAAGAACCATCACAGGAACCATCATAAGAACCATCATAAGAACCATCACAGGAACCATCATAAGAACCATCATAAGAACCATCACAGGAACCATCATAAGAACCATCAAAAGAACCATCACAGGAACCATCATAAGGCCCGTCATAAGAACCATCACAGGAACCATCATAAGAACCATCACAGGAACCATCATAAGAACCATCATAAGAACCATCAGAAGGCCAATCATAAGAACCATCAAAGGAACCATCATAAGAACCCCAGCAACACAAGAACCCAACAACACCAGCTGAGACCAATAGAACCAAAGATTTAAGATGATGTAAGGAAGCTAAAAGAAAATAATACTTGTATTAACGTTGGTTTCAGATAGGAGATAGGAGACAGAAAAAATGCCTCAAATTCCTCTAAATTATGCATTCTTGTTGACTTGTCCTTCCCCGTCACAAGAGAACTTCATGTTTATGTTCTCTGGTTCGATACTTCCAAAATCTAGCTAACTCTTCTTTGTTTTTCATTTCCATACCTAAGCGTTAATGTGACACATACTGTTCAAAAGAGAGAACACAAGCCAGAGTAGAACATATTGGAATTTCTGATGTAACTATTTGAACCATTTACTTAAGTACAGGTAAATTGCTACCTCGAAATCAAAGCCTGGAGACCAGTTCTGAGTGCAGCATTATTCAGTGTCATAAAGATACTTTGTTTGTCAGATCCCAATTTAACTGAACAAACATCTCCCTCCTCAGATTTGTAACCTGCTTGTTTTTTTTACATATTCATTACATCATAATAATTGTACTTGGCGAGCAGCGTGTCATAACAAGACTCCTCCAATGTACCTTCTGCTTCCTGTCATATCATTCACCTCTCCCGAAAGTGACCTAAAAATCTGTGCATCTATATGAGTGGGAAGAGGAGACCGCTTTCCAGCCATAATTACTCTCTTCCATATTCATGAGAGAGTGCGCCCCGTGTGAAATGTCACCGTTTGCCCACCATGCTTTGTCCTATCCTCCGCCAACTCTAATTGGACCAGCACAGGTAGCCTAAGTGAAGAGGAAAAGATGGAAGCCAGCCTGGATTGTGGTCAAAGGGGCCTGTGGTTGAATTTTATCACCGCACCGCAGTATCAGCACAGAGCCTCACAGGGGCAAGACGGCCAATATTCAGCTACCCTGGGGTAATTAAAAATGTCTTCCGTTTAATTTATACCCGGCTGCGGAGGCATGATATCATTATTGGAATGCATTATAATTCAAGGTTATTATAGGTCTGCTGTGTTTCAGAACTGTGAGACTGAAGAAACCTTTTACTGTAAGATACTAAACACCATTTTAGTCCACCGAAAAGAAACCCCGCAGTCGTCCTCTGTGCATTATGTCATCCACTTCTCCCCCCTGGGATGTGACCCAAAACATCTCCACACATCATGAGTTCCAGGGCACTGACAATTTTTGCAGTGACAGCAGTGTTGCGAGGCCACACCTGGCAGAGAGCTTTGCATACCTGCTGTACACTAGCATCTGTTATACCGCCACGATTAAGTGTTGTGATGCAAAAGTGCCTTTGCCGGCACATACGCGCACACCAATGGTACATGCTGAGCGTGTCCGTCCCTGTCACTTTGGTCGGTGAAATGAGGCGGGGAGCATTAGCAATAGAGAAAGCTGAAGTATGTGTGCGTTTGTTTACCTATGTGTGAGTGTGTATGTATGCATGCAGGAGCGAGAGTAGCAAATGATTGTCTATTGTTCGACAAATGAGCTGACAGTCAACCTCCAGCTGGCCTGTGGGTGACACACGTGGGCTGAGTGGCAGGTGTGAGCGATTGGAGAGCTCTGCAGCTGCTCCATGTTGCTTTTGTCAAAAACAAGCAAAATTGAGGTTTTGAGCGATAGCAGAGGCGTGGGGGTTGCTTTTGAATAGTCACTCAGCGCTGCACTTGAACACACAATGATGCTGTTTTCAAACTAGATGAGCGCGTATTGTTGTCCTCTCACAAGTAGTGTTGAGCCGCTGGAATCTTGGACAACATCATGATGGCTTTTAGAGGAGGTGTTGGATTGGATATCTGACTGTCCTCATTGAGTGTTATGTAGCTGCTGGGCTTTCTTTATTCACCCTCTTTCTAAAGGACATTTCAGTCCGACAATCGACTGTTAGACTACATTTCAATCGATGATACTGTAGCAATGCATCAAAAAAACTCTCCAGTTTGTTGTCCAGTGAGGGCGTCAGCTGAGAGAGACTCCAGCACCAAAAGCAAAGTGTCATCTGCTAACGGTGATAAATCACATACTCAAGAGGGCGGACTGATAAATTGTATTTTATCATTTTTTTCTCTAAGAAGAAGCCCAAACACACGAGCTGTGTATTCTTGATTGGCGGATCAGCTGAGGCCTCAGCTTGCAGTCAGATGAACATGTGAGAGTTTGGTGGCTGAGCTAGCATTAAGCCTCAGGCTATGAGCGAGTACCATGTGGTTGATAAAGACCATGGTGGTGAAAACAACAACAATTTTGCAATTTTACAAATTGTTGTGGATTCAGACATGACAATGTGCCACCGACAAAGTAGCTGTATAAAACATGTTGAATAACAGAAAGACATAGGAATTGTAAGTTATAGTTGACATGTACCTTTAGTTATTATTTATTGCACCATATACCACATACCTTATTATATCCTTATGCATTAGTTACATTGTGCAGGCCTAATACTGATGCTTACCATGGAAGCTTAGACAACAAGAAGCATTTTTTTGCTGCTCTGAGAGTTTTACAATCCCACCATGGAGAATATTAACTGCTGTGCAGTGTCTTGGCATGTGATCAAATCCTCACCTAGGAACCTGGCAGGACATTCCCAAACCACATAGACCAAAGTCTCTCCGAAAGCTCTCCTTACCTGAGAAATGAGGAAGCATTGAGGGCTTGTCCATCAATCCATCCATTTTCCTCCGCTTATCCGAGGTCGGGTCAAGGTGGCAGCAAGTGCAATAAGTCAACTTAGACGTCCCTCTCCCCAGCAACGTTTTCCAGCTCCTCCTGGGGGATTCCGAGGCATTCCCAGTCTAGACGGGATATATAATCTCTCCAGTGAACTGGAGTCTACCCCAGGGTCTCCTCCCAGTTGGGTGTGCCCGGAAAACCTCCAAAGGGAGGTTCCTAATTAGATGCCCAAACCACCTCAACTGGTAGCGTGTGCAGCCACTTAATACATTTAACTTTTACACCCTCATGAGAAGCAACATTTTGAAGTTGATGAAGTCTTGAGTGTCCTGTCTTAGTAGCAGGTTCTGTTTTGGGATGTTGTTATTATACAGCAAAATAGGGATGGGGTTAAGGACACTGCTGCATAAGCAAAGTCATGGTTAGTCCTTTAACCATGACTGCCTTTACTCCCTTGTAAGTAATTGGAGTTGAGACCCCAACGAGATCAGAAAATGAACATTTGCATCACCTCCCTTGTTTGTTTTGTGTTATTTCTTTCTCTGTTTGTGTTTTTATTTTGTATTTTTGTTGTCCCTTATTACTGCGCCCATTTTACTACTTTAAAGCGTCCTTGGGTTTATTGAAAGGCACTATATAAATCTAAGCTATTATTATTATTATTATTATTGTTGTAACTTTCTGAAGACATTGACACACATAGTATTAAGCTTCGAAGACTTTCAATTTTTCATTCTGCACAAACTATGGTCATAAGCTCTACACTGCATGTAATAGAATAGAAAAATGTGCTATGCATGCATCACTACAGTGTGTCCACATGTGTTTACTTTCCTTGAACAGGCATATGAGCCTGCAGATAAGCCAAGGCAACATGTACATATTACTGTTGTGATGGTTTCACATTCCTACACCATCCCATAAGCAATCATTTCTGTCTCTCGCCCACTCAGCCGTCACATGTATCACACACACGGCATAAAATCCCGGGGCACTTTCTCCCTCAACTAGGTATGATCCATATTTCATATATTGCCTGTAAATCGCTTGGCCAGAACTGTTTTGACGAAGCCCTGGAAGTGGCAGGGGGCAGATTGGCTGTGTGCCTGCCGCTTTCCGTACCTAGAATACAAACAAGCCTTCTGCAGAAACTGTAAAATGCTGTATACGGGTATTTTCAGTGTCAGTTTTCAAGGTTGAAATGCTCTCTATTACCATTTCTTAGCAATCTAGTGTGTGTTTATCATCATCCTGGCAAACCAGAGTGTATTCATTGGAACCAATTTGCCAGAGTGCATTAAGATGGGGATTAAAATGTTGAGAAATGGAAAACGGCATCATCAGGCTTCGTGAAATAGAGCAATCAAACTCCCATTCTGCTGTAAAGTAGAGCCAATTCCACAAGCCCTCTCCTCCCTGTGTCTTACATCAAACAACGCAGCCTGTGTGCAGTAAGCATTTATAAAATAAAGCTAAAACTCAATCTATGCAGTATGTCTTCACCCTGTACTGGATTTATTAAAATGCAAAGCTATTGTGGCAAGTCATCTGAGTCGCCTCTGCTCCCCAAGTGTTTTAGTTTGATCCTTTGCTACAAAGTTTGTCACTCCGTCTCCTTTGACGGAGGGACTCGACTGTGTGTTTGTGCATCTGTGAGCGTATGTGGCCCTATCTGTTTAGACGCGCTGATCCTTTGATCCTGGATCACCTTGAGCGCACTGGCTCAGGCGAATGCCACGCGGGAGACAACATAGACGTGTGCTCTATACCCTGAAACACCAGCAGAAGGTTAATGTCGAGGGGAAGGGAGAAAAGTGGGATCAGACACGGGGAGATTTTTTTGTTGTGTCTGTGCCTGTAATTGAGAATTTTCACCTGAAGAGAGAGATTCATTTTCGAAAAACAAGATATCTGTTGTAAAGTAACAAAGGATCATTTTTTAAAATACTCTTACTCCCTCTCAATCGTGTTATCTGCCTACTAGCATATCTCAAGCTCAAAATCTTATCCAGAACATAATTTGGAAAACCACAGATTATTGTGTTTCTCTACCATTTTTGTGCGTATGGTACCAGAGTTAGGGGGGAATTTGTGAATTTAGAGGTGATGATGGGCAGATTTTGGTATCTTACTAGCTTTCCCTACTACTGTATTTCTATTACATAGACTAGAGTAACTCACTGCTACACTCAGGCTCAAACAGAACATTGTTGATTCAACTGTTTTTTCTTTAGGGCCACAGTCTGTAGTAGTAAGTATAGTTTTTTTCAGTTGTGTGTTAAAAATGCTTGGATTGAAAGTAAAAATGGATGCATCTTTTTTTCTAGAGAGTATTTTTATCACCTGGACCTTCTGGTGGGGGAAACCTTCAGAGACACCCCATCACACCAAGTGCCACATGATAATATCGCCTTGTCACTTATCTCTGTGTCGGGCAAAAGCATGACAGGGTGTAGGTGCAGGTTGTGATATCAGGAGGTTTGAGTTTGCCAGTGAACTAACTACACAGCTAACAGTTATTTTTTTTAAACCCAGCTCTGCACCTTGCACTGATGATTAACAACAGTTATATGAAGTGTTATGGGAATGATGTGCTGCAAGGGATTACAAAAGAGCTAATAACTCTTCTGTCTTTTTTCCAATATAGCAAATACTAAACCAAATCAGTGCAACCCCACAGAGAGCAGTTATCTACTCTTTGGGAGGGGGGCTTTGTTTTCACGAGGGTACACTTAATTCTCAGTTTGATAGCTTTGACGCTCAGAAATGGAGATTGCCTCCCTCTAAAGGTAATTATTTCCTATTGTATTTGTAGCTAAGGCAGGCCGAAACGATTTATATCTGCCATCTTTAAAGCCATATCTATAGGCAATATCTGAGTTATGGTGCCTGTTTATTTGGGCTGATTCACTGTATGGAAAGTCAGCTATAAAAAAAAAAGGGGGGATTCCTGAAACCCCCCTTTTTAAAGCTGTGTGGCGCTCAGTAGCTGTTTGCTGTGTGGCAGGCAGATGTCACATGCTGCTGATGCTGGAGGCTGCAGCTGTTTCACACCAAGGAAGGATTTTGTGTGAGTGGTGACTTCGCTGGTCCCTGTGGGGAAAGCTCACCAAGAAGCTGGTATACAATCAGAATCTTTTATGCTTTAGGGCACCTCAGGAAAGTTGTCGCTCTCCAACACGTTCACCTAACTTCTGGGTATCCAGTTAAAGGATCCCTCTGACTAAAAGGCAGACATGCATTCTTTATTGATAGTGAAAAAGTTTTCATTAAGTCATGGTTTCACATCAGATTGATATAGTGATGACAGAAGTTAGGCTTATTGTCTCTGCTTTATCCCTGATTTAAGAAATGTCCTTCATCATCCACTGTATTTTATACAGTTGTTCTAATACCAGTTTTTGTCTTGGTATCTGATACTGCCTGACAGAGAGTGTAGTGTTAGTCAAAGTTAGCAAAATGTGAGTTATCACTGTTTTTCCATGATCAGAGCCTGTGTCCACTAATGCCATTTTCTTGTGCTGCCAGCGCCCATTTCTTTACAACAACAATGAGTCCCACAATTTTAGCAATTAGCGTCCTAAGCGCAAAAATGCCTTCGGTGTCAGCTTTTTTTTTTTTTCTTATCTGTTCTCACAGCAATCTCAGTTTAAACTAGTTCTACTTTTGGATCACTTTTGTGCTCATCTATGCAACTTCTATCTCACCGACCAATCAAAATCAAGAAGGGGCGGGACTTCTGATATCAACTTTGTCATCAACAGATACAAAGAAGAAACTAATCCGACAGGTCTAGAGCTGCTGCGTATGCTGAGGCAGGATACCTTTACTTTGTTTTTATGTTTTCTCGGTGAAGTTTCTGTGAATAAAAGCAAACATTAAGCATACAGAGCGACTCAAAACAGACTTAAAGGTCACTACCGAGGGAAGCGGAAGTGCCATGAGCCAACTATTGAGCCAGCAATAGAAAGCACTGTTGAGAAACGCTCTGATATTGAGCTCTGAGCACTGCTAGGGCTAAATAGCCGACATTTGAAACAGGCCACCAATATGTAATTTAAAAAAAATATTTAATAATTATTTTTGCGTGTCTGATAGAGACACAGTTGCCTGACACTCAGGTTAAGAAAACAGAATCTCTATAAGGAAGAGAAGTACTGTCTCTCCTTCTTTTGCACAGTATTTCAACATTACCTTTCTTATACTTCGACTACAGGTGCTTAAGTAAACTGTCTGGATCTCGTCCCCCAAGGTGCCCTAAAAATAAAAGCTGTAACTTCATTCAGCATGATGAATGATCCCACCCAGGCAATAAGAGTCTAATTCCTGACACAGATCTTTATTTGTGACGAATAAAAGGTGAGACAGAAATCTGTATGTGCAGAATAATTGTCTTCTCTGTAGAAACTAGGTCTTGGGGGAATGCATTGTTCCGAGCGCCGCACCCAAGGGAACACGCTGTGATGTGCATCTTATCTTGATTCACATTTTATGTGAAAACAAAAATACACTTGAGCAGTGCAGTCATTCTTTTTTTCTATAGATTTTTGCAGCATTTTTGAAAAGTCAGTATAACTTCTTCACACATTGAAGCTCGCACAATTAGATGTGTGAGGTTTTGTTTATTTCTTACAGAAATGTTTGCATTGCGTGTGTCTTTGTGTCCTTTTACTTTCGATCTTCCCTTCCTTTCCATTTTCTGCATTTGTTGTTGTTTTTTTGGCTCAGCTCAACCTGAGCTGTTGCCCTCCAATTTAGATTTGAGTCTTCATTCATAAGTTATACGGGTGTTGCTGCATTTTTAATCTTTCCAACATACGGCCACGTTTCAATTGCTGCTTGTCAGTTTTGATTTTATGATTCATTCATTATTAAGTGTGTTAGGCTGCAGTGCAGTGCAACGGATGGATTACTGCACTTTCGCCACGGGCAGGGTTTGAGACTACTGCGTGTGTGTGTGTGTGTGTGTGTGTGTGTGTGTGTGTGTGTGTGTGTATGTGTGTGTGTGTGTGTGTATTCACGTCTGCATGTCGTCATGGTGTCATGCTTGGCTTTCAATGTTTGCCTAAGTCGTGTAAGAGCAGATGCGTGTTGACCCAAAACACAACGGTCTAAATCAGTCTACATAAAATGTGTATGTTGCAACGAGTTTTCTTAACTTGTCTGCTTGATTTATTTGTCTCTTGTCACCTCTATTTAAGGGATTCAAGCATCCAAAATAACTCAATCGGAAACAGCTGACTCAGCTCGTGGTCTATCAAGCAGAGTTCTTCCCAACCTTTGGATGGTTTATCAAATCATTATTTAAATGTAAATGAAATTCAAGCCCAATTTTATCAATTATTTTCCCCCATTTTTATTTATTTTTTATAATATCAGCCAGAAAAATATCTCAGTTTGCCAACTTGGGGAGTTCCAGCTATGTCATTGGCCAATGTACTGAGATAAATTATGACTTCATACTTCCTTTGAATGTATTGACCATTAAAATTTACCATTGACTTAGACTTCCGTTCATGAAAAGATATCTCAACAACTCCAACTACTTTTCCACTGTTTTTAGCGACTTTATGCTCATTCTTCTAGCACCACTGTCAGCTAACATTTGAAGCAATATCTGAAAACAATTTAACAAAGAAATGAACAGGTTAAAATGTAATTTGGTAGAGCATATTCTAGCAATACTTCATTTTGGGATGGAAAAAACAAGACGTGAAAACAACACCTGTTTTGACACTGAGCAACATTATCATTCATTTGGTTTAATGTTTCTTTTACTTGGCAATTCCAGGAGCCATGTTTGATTGTGTTTGGTCCTTTCCAAATATTTCCAGACAGACAGTTAAGTGAACCAGCAGAGTAAGACTGTGAGCCTTAAAGTGGAACAATGAGCTGAACTCACCATGAAAAAACTCAGAGGAAAGATAACGATTGAGGCGATAATTAAGACAACAGCCCCTTTCACATTGTCAAATTGTTTTCACATTGTCACTTCATATTTAATTATAAGTACAAATAAGACAATTTTAATCACTTTGCATACTACATGATGTGCTGTCTACAAAACCATCAGACTAAAAAGGTCAACGTTGCACACTTAGGGCCTGATTTACTAAGATCCCAATTAAAGAGTACTAAATTGCGTGTTCACTCCAAAAAATTGCGCGTTTGGCTTGTGGGCGTTTTGCGGGTGATCTACTAAGAAACTTTGCGTGAATGATAACGGGTGCAAACCTTGAGGAGGCGGTAGTATTTAAGTCAGGCTTTTGCGTGTTCTACTGGGTTACGTCACGGAGAGTTTGGACGGAAAGCAGAATGACTGCAAGCGCAAAATAGGTATTAGTGGGAGAGGCAACTGAACGTACAGTATTTTTGAGTTATAGCAGATAAATCTGAATATAACACAAAGAACATTTGGCTTATAAGAAAACCTCGGCATTAAACAGGGCCTCTCTTTTCTTCCCTCCATCTTTTGAATGAATTGTCATACATTGCGCAGGAGGTGCGAGCTGTGTCCTATGTGGCACGGGCGCTCAGGCGCGCCACTCGGGTCATTGTTGCGCACCAGACTGCTGGCCAGCGCTGTGTCTGATCGGACATAAATGCCCTGGGAAGAGGTATCGAAGACGGGGGTACAAGCAGTGGTGAGGTCCCCCAATCCAAGTGCCTACAGCTTGGCAGCAGGGGGCTGTAGAGGTTGGAGACGAGCGCGATAGGGAGAGGAGCGCACCGGAGGAGACAAGCTGGAGAGACGCGCAACCTGAGAAAAAGAAAATGCCCAGTTTAAAATGTAATGTTGCAGAAAAGAGGGAAATAGGACATAAATGTCAATGTGTAAATTCTTTAGAATGCAGAGGCTGTGAATGTTCAGTTATATTAGTTTAATCATGGTGTTTCTCTTTATTAACTATTATTGAATCGAAATAAAAAAATAATGCTTGTCATTTATTTTTATGTCAATCGAAAACATGTTAACATGTTGGGGGAACAACACGATCTTAACGCCTTCTTTTATTGAGCCTATGTCTCCTCCTAACTGCAGCCTGTTGTGCGTAACACTGGGCTCCTGGATTAGCACCTTCCTTTCAAAGGTGTTAAATTTAGACACCGTCACAATCACCGCAATTTTTGCCTGGCTTGGTAAATCGCAATGCGTGTACTAACTTAACTTATTTGAATTTTCTCCTCCCAGTATTTTGCACGCTAGGGCAGAAACGCCCCATATTACATATTCATTAAGGCAAACGTGCTAAATGGACAATGCGTGTTGTTTTGCTCATATGAAAGACGCAATCCTCACTGCGTGTCGTTAGTAGATCAGATAGCACATTTTTTGCTGGTGGTATCAAGTTTGCACACGTTTTAAGACACACAAACCTTTAGTAAATCAGGCCCTTAGTGTCTTATTATATAAGTGAGACATTTCTGTAAAGACTTTTTTCTGAGGAGATACTCTGACTGAAAAAAGGCTCTTAAACAAATGAAAACACATTGTTTGTTTCATGTAGTGGTTTGTCACAAGTATTACACTCTCTGGGGTGTCATAAGTGGGGTTTTGGGCTTTTCATTGCTATCCCAAGAGCTGTTTGGTATGTTGTAGTTTTTGGGATGTGAAATGTTGAGTTGCAGATTAAACAACAGCTCTCCAAAAACAAAGACCAACACACACACTCGAACACATATGCATACTTTGGTGACAAGGAGGGAAGCTGACTAAAACGAAAGCTTCGAATACTGCTTGTTGTATCGCTGTCAATATTGTTGTCACTACCATTTTTTATAAAAGAGAGTGTGTCGTGTATCTACTGTAGGGCGGCTGTGGCTCAGTTGGAAGAGTCGGTTGTTTCTCAATCGTCGGCAGCCACATGTCCGTTGTGTCCTTGGTTGCTCCCGCTGCTTCGTCATTGGAGTGTCAGTGTGTATGAATAGGATTAGTTACTTCTGATGGTCACTTTACATAGCAGCCTCTGCCATCAGTGTGTGAATGGGTGTGAATGTGTAGTTGTGACATGCGGTGTAAATATATACAAGCTCAAGTCCATTTACCAGTCTCCTATGGTCCAAATACCTGGAAAGATGCTCTTTGTCCTCCGCCAATAGCTCTTAAAGCCTTTCATTTCAAACAAGCTGAAGTTGTTAGCTGTTTGCATTTGGGAACTGAAACCTTACACTCCAGCAGTTACTTTATAAATAATAGGAGGAAATAAAGCAACACACCTTTGAAACAGGGGATAACCTTAGAAGCAGCCAAATAGATTTGCCTTCCTCTCACAGTCAAAATTCAGATCCAAAAAAAGAAGCTTTCATATCAGCCTACTTAGATCAAAAACGTTAAGGAGTTCAGCTCTGTCTGTTATTGGCTTTTACCCAACAGGGTCTTTCAGTGTGTTTGTAAAGCACATCCATTCACCTTCTTGTATGAAGTTCACTCATGAAAAAAGTAGTGCTGGTGGCGCCGGTTTAGCTCAGTTGGAAGAGCATATGCCCCATGTACAGAGGCTACAGACCTCATCGCACTGGTCGCAGGTTCAACTCCCGCTGTTTGGTGCATGTCATCCCCCTCTCTCTTTTCCTCGAGTGTCCTGTGTCTCTTAAGCTGTGGATTTGGAGATGCTTTGTAAAATTGTTCCTTGACTCTTTTACCAGTTAATCGATGTATCCATATTACTGAGATGAAATAATACACAATGAGAATAACTGTGAGAGACACATCTAACAAAAATCTCAAACAAGTCCATGATTTTTGTACAGTTGTCTCTGTGTTGGTTGAGGCTGCTGTTTATCCGACATTAAAAAGGAGAATGCCTTGTTTTGGACTGGTGGTTTTAAGTTATGAGACAGACTGGAGGTGAATAGAGTAAGGGAGTTTTTCAACACTTCTCCTCTGTGTCCCCACGCTTCTGTGACATGAAGATGTTTTGCGCTCCATTTGCCTGCGTGCCTGCCTGTGTGCAGGGCAGGAGGAACAGACTTCATTTGTCACAGCGAGACACCACAGAGAAATCAGAATGTAAAACACTAATTAGCCGCGATCCTGACGAGGGTTCATTACCGAGTCAGCGTGAGACTCCACGCTCCCCAGATTCTTATTGGTTGACTAGTTTGGAGCAGAAGACGCAGCAGAGTCTGGCAGGCTCGGGCGTGGCTCTGCACTGGAGTATCAGGTTTGTATGCATGTGTGTACTGTACAGGTGGCTTGTTTGCTTATGCATGAGTGTACAAAATGCAAATGTGGGATTAAGATGGAGAAGGCAGGTTTCCGAGCGGCCGCGGTGCCTGGCGTGCCCACATAAGCGAGAGCCTCCATCTGCAGCATAAATGCCTCTGATTCGCTGTTGAAAGGCCGAGCACCCTGATGGGCCATTTCACTAAGATTGCGTATCAACCGCTCACTCTACTTGTACTGCGCTATAAAGAGAATAAATACTTTCTGGAATGGTCCACACTCGCTGTAAGGCAAGGAGGGTAATGATGAGGGTGACATATTGCTTTCTTCTATTCGATACACCAACATCACACAGTTTGAATTCAGAACCAGGAATGATGTCTTTCTCCAAACATTGCCCACAGCTGAATGTATTTTATTCATAAGTTTGACATTTTTAAGCCGGCATCATCGCTTATTTAAACTTATTTTTGGCACTATTGGACAATTTTGGAAGCACATCTTTACTGCTGATTCTTGACTATATTCTTCACAAAAGAGAACGAGACAGGATTGTTTTGGACACATGTAGTGCAGCTTATTACCCAGCATTAGTCCTGGAGGTGTTTGTGAACCAATTTTTGACAGCTGCACTAAGCAAATACAAAAAAGCATTCAGATAACTCATGCAGTAGTGTTAGTGAGAGGGGAGACTTTAGATCAAGATGCAATGAAAACTTCAGTTTTATAATCCATTTGCATGTTTTCTCTTTCTACTTGTAAGAATCTATCAATCCATTAAAAGAGAGACATTTGTGGGTAATAAGTGGAACTGTTAGAGGGAGATTTGCATCACTCTGTCCAACTGAACATTGTTTTGTTCTCATTAAAGATCACATATTATCCTCCTTGTCAACAAGTTAAATGAGTTTCAGAGGTCACCACAACATATGAAGTTTTGAACAAGTGAAGTTTCTTGTTCAAAATCCACTCTGATGCTGTTTTATAATGCCTATAAACCTCTCTATTTCAGCCCTGCTCAGAACAGGCTGTTTCTGTGTCTGTAGCTTTAAATACAAATGACCTTTGATCGTCTACGCCCCTCTCTGGAAGGGGATGTCGCTCGGGCTTTCTTGCACCATGACCGATTGTTTACGGTGAGGAGGCAGACTCAGAGAACAAACATCTAGCTGTAGGAGTGTCAAACACCTTGGGGAGGGGTTACTGCCCTTTGTGATGTCATGAAGGAAAAAACTCCAAATGGCCTGTTTGAGCACACATTCTCTGAAAAGTGGAGCAAGCTAAAGACGGAGAGGATGGACTTTTCTCATAATTGGGGGGTTTGTAGACAGGATAGGGACACATAGTGTAAGAACAACATGGTAAAGTGTATTTTGCATAATATGTGACCTTTAAGGCCTAAGTGACTAATTTAAAAGTGAAAAACTTTTCATCCTCTACAGAAACAAAGACTTATCTTGTTTTTAACATTTTGAACATGATGTCATGTTTTGGCATCTTTCATCACACATCCCGGACAGATTGACATGAACAGATAATTTGCATGAAATGTTAGAGGTGACACATTTTTTTTGTCAGCCTGTCGCCTTTTTGAGCCACAGAGCTACAAAACAGCTCTAATGCAGGCTGGGCAAAAGGAAAGAATCTGCTCACCCAAGAGTAGTAAATGCAGGAGAAGCTCAGTAACCTGGCATGCTAATTCAATTTTCATTATGATGATATATTTAGCCAGCGCGGTGCTCTCTTGGTTGTATCCACTACTTAACAAAAAAGTGTGGTCTTGTTGAATTGCAATCTGCTCTGCACCACTAGTTCACATTTTCTTGGAGACTGTTCTTCAAGCCACCAATTATTTCACATGGAAGAGTACAAAAAAAACACCCTGGAGAAAAATAGAGCTGTGATAATTAGATATGCAGAAACAAGAGCTCTCGTTCTTTACATTACAACAAGTATATACAGTTTTGCTGCAATATCACATGATGTTAAAGGCCATTCAAATGTATTTCCCCAATCTCTTTCTGACTCTGAGTGATGTGGTCTAACATGCTAAGAACACACTTGTTTTTATCATGGTGAAAGCCATTTTCATGGTTTCAAACTAGTTGTTTTTGTGCTTTTACACTGGACTTTAGTGGGTGGGCCTTAATAGGACAAAAAGTCTCACCCTGTCCTTTACTTATTAGGATGAAATACATTTGCAACGAATTCTAGTGATAATTGCCACTAGAATAAAAAAAGAAACCCCTTTCAAACGTAAGCCCTGAAGAAGCAGTGGATACATTTTTGAATGAATATCAATTCATATGGGACTGCACCATTGTGAATATCTTATTATAGTTACATTTATACCTTAAAGTACAGGTATAAACCTACAAATGTGTTTAGGTGCATACACACTTTTGAGGCTGCTATGGAGTGGATTGCTGCTCAGAGTACATTTCATTGTATTTGACATGCAATGACAATAAAATATCGATCTACTGAAAATCTTAACAAACGTTTTTTGAATTTTTCCAAGACTAAACTCTGATCATGAAGTTCTGAATCTAAAAAAAGAAGAAGGAAGAAAAAACAGTGCACCAGAGGAATACATTTTCATTTGCATCACATATAGAATCATTTTAAATGTATGTAAACTTGCCAAAACTGCAAAAAATGCAATGATCCCCAAAGAAGAAAATAAGTCAGTTTTGTCTGTTACTTCTTATGTTATGTAGACATGCAGGTTGTTTGTGTACAGTGGATCTACTGTCTTCTCAAGAAGTGGTAACTATAGGGGCGCAGGTGTGGAGGCAGCGTCCTCGAGGCGGGCGTCCCGGTTTTGGATCAGAACTGTGGCTCCTCTCCCGTGTGTCTTTCCCCGCTCTCCAGTCCCTGATTTCCGGCTCTGTCAACTGTTTTATCTCTATCTTTTTTTTTTTTTTTTAGTTGGTAACTATAAAAACTGGAGACTGACTGCAATTTCTTAGTAATCTAGCATAAAGGGAGCACAGTAACAGTAAAGAAACATTTGGTTTTTTGACAGTGCTGTGAGGAACACAAATATGTCAGTTCCTCTCCATTTAATCTGAAATGTTGTACACTGGATAAATGAACCTTATATATGTCTGTTACTGTCAACAGTATGGGAGTATCAGCTCTGGAGAGTACATGGATGTCTTCTCACAAACACATGTGAGTGATTTATGTACATGTAGGCAGTGTAATATTTGTAGAACCAATAGCTTGTGAATGTTATTTATTCTCAGGCAAAAATATACTCTAATGCAGACCGCTGCCTCCCTTTTACACGGATCAATGGATGTCAGAATGTCCTCCCTACTCTGTCGTTCATTTGCCCATGAAACATTATCTCTGCGTTGTGTGCTCACAACAAGCAGTGCAATAATTGTGCCTGCAGTGGTCTCCGATAAGGACTCCTCCTAAATGGAAAAATAGGAAGGGACATCTTGACAAAAGCTAGGAAACAGAGTAAAGCTGGAGCTGTGAAGTGGCTGTGCACAGAGCCTCCACAGAGCATACAATGAGTCATACGTTTGGAAAGTTTTACAGTGCAGCACATCAATGGGGATACTATCACTCGCTGTGCATGAATTCCTCTTGTCATTTTAGAATATCTCAGTGTTGATCCGGAAGGTCAGCAGCCAAATTCTCAACGCTGGTGTCAAATCAAATTATGTTCCGAGGAGCGACATGATTAAACTGCAATTTGACTTTGAGTGTTTATTTCTCCCAAAGGCTCCACAGACAGTCTCCCCCTTCAGAAATCTCTGAGATTGACAGAACAGGGACTGCAAGCCTTTCTTCTCTGTCGTTTTTCTTTTCGAGTGGGGGAGAGATTTCACCCTTTTGAAATTCACTAAATCTGTTGCCATGTGCATAATGCATGGATTTTTCTTCTTCTTTTAGTTCAGTGGTTCGACTTCAACAGGCTTTCTGAAGCATCAAAACACAGAGGGAGGGGAGGTCGCATGACGTTGCAGGGAAAGTGACACCACCCCCCTGAGCTGGGTTCAAAAAACATGACTCCAGGCGTCCCAGACACTGTAGCTACACAGCTGTAGCACTACTATTATCTATCCCTTTCAGTTTTTACCCTCACTCTCTCATTTTTTCTCACCCTCTCTGCCGTTCACTCCCTCTTCTCCTCTCCTCTCCTCTCCTCCCTGCCTCACATCTCCTCTCCCTGTGACTAAAGGCAGCCCACTCCTCTGCAGTGGCTGCCTGCCTCCCTGATTTGTTCGCTGCTCGCGGAGGATTTGCATAGGCTGGCCCACTTGCCGCTTCTCCCCTCCCCCTTCCCTCTCCTCTCCCTCCCCGTCCTCCGTCCCATCATCTTCGCTTAGTTTCACCTGAGCCTGCTCTCATCCTCTCCTCTCTCTATCTCTTTCTCCTCTTTACTGTCTCTCTCTCTCTCTCTCTCTCTCCCCCCGTGCTCACCCCACCATCTCGCTCCCTCCCAGCAGTTTTTCATTTTCTTCTTCTTTCTCCCTGGATTTTCTCTTTCTTTATCTGTCTGCAAATCTCTCTCTTTCTCCTGTGGAGTAATACAACGAGCTATCAGTCTGGGTCTCGCTGGGTTAACAAGCCAGACCACTTCACTTCTCGAGGGACATTAAAGGAAAAAGAAAGAAAGAAAGACGAAGGAGAGAAGAAAAAGTCAGACAAATATTGGATCCAAAGTTAAAGACGGAGATAGAGCACAAGTGGAGATCTTCACCTTGCGTGAAAGCTTTGTAGCAGAACTGTGAGGGAGAGGGGAGTGTGTTTCTGCCGAGACGATAGAGAGACAGAGAGCTGACAGTTTGTCCGTGTTTGAGTGTGTGGAGCTCCTCATCGCTCTGCCTCGGTTCCCTCCCTCCATCTCACCCTCCTCTTCCTCGGTCTCATAGCTGAGGCTGTGTATTATCTGAGCGGAGCTGTGCAGAGCAGAACGAAGCGGAGCGATCGGGCAGAAGGCTGCAGCGCAGGTTGTTCCCAGTCCTGTCATTCACTCTGCGCCTGCAGGTGAAGGAGGGCGCACAGGGACACAATCAAGGTGTCGTCTGCGAAAAAGTGCATGCACACGCTGGCCAGTTGCTCGCACACTCACACTCACACACACACACACACACACACACATGCACACTACTTGGTCATCAAAGGAGCAGCCACAGGGTGATCCTGCCGAGAACAGAAAGTAAAGACATATTGGATTCTGGTTCAAAGAGCCAGCAAGCAAACGAAGACCAGCGGGAGATCTGCAGCTTCTAACGAGAGGAGTCCAAGAGACAAGCCCGAGCAGCGCTTTATTTGGAGGAAACTGCTGGATCCTACGCTAACAAGGAGCTGGGGTTGATTTCTCTCTGCTATGGAGTTTGCCTCTGTTGCCTGTTTACTGGAAGGTCACTTTTTCTGAGATCCTTGCACATCTCTGTTTTAAATATAAAGTGGGAAGGGGGGGGCGTGAGCCATGCTCCCCAAAGGAAAGCCCCAAGAGGGCCATCTCTTCTGGATGTTGCTTCTGGCAGTGGGATGCATGGTTCTGGCTTCTGCCTGGGGCTCCTCCTCTTCATCATCCTCCTCATCTTCAGACCTACATCTCCTATCTCCTACCTCTGGAGCCCCACAGCCCCCTGCCCTGCCCCGACCCGATCACCCGCAGGGCCCTCTGGGGCCCCGGCACCACCAGCCACCTGTGTCCATATACCGCTCCCCGGCCTCTCTACGAGCCGGCCATGGTGAGTCCTGCCACAACCTTTCCCCCTCTTGCTTCTTCTTCCCCCCTCCGCTCTGGCTCTCCCCTTTATCTGTCCATTTATCATCATGAATGATCAGAGTGAAAAAGGAGCCATCTGTAGCCACCTCTCCATCATCTTTATCTCTCTATAACTGACTCCCTCACTCCCTCCCTCCCACTGTCCCTCTGTCTTTGTCTTCCTGTCTCGCTCTCGCTCTCACTCTTCCTTCCACTACAGCATAACGATAGTTGACAGCAGCTCTGCATCACGGAGCTGTACATCCTTTATGAGATTATAGGTTTAATTGTCAGTGAAAGGCAGTGACAGGCACAACACCCACAGTGACTCTTTCAGCTGAGGAGCGAGCTGCAACTCTGAATTCCACCTGGTTTGATGCTCCTGTAATTGATGATTGATAGAGAGTGACGAAGTGTACAGTCTCCTCCTCGTCTTTAATAAGTGTGGAACCAAAACACCAGATTAACCCGTGGGATTGTCCTCATGCATGTTAGGGCTCTGTACAACGTGCACTTAGACATCTGGCGTTTTTGAAGTTGACTTCAAATGTAACAACCTTATTTAAATGTCCATGCAGGATTTCATGCACCTGTTATCGTCTCTGACAGCCGCACGCGTTTTCCCTCTCAGTCAATGAACACACACACCCAGGAGGGGGGAATTAGCTCTGGTGGTCAAATGCCTTCTCAATATTGACTTTTGTTTTATAGGTGCTTAATGTGATCTATGTGCACCATTATGTGCTACACAGACATCAGGAGAGGAATCTTTAGTTTCTGAAGCAGCACATTATCAGATTTGATGAAACCATTTAGTCCTTCTTATTTTCAAAAATAAACAGTATATATCTTATCAAATCTGTTTTGTTATGAGCATCTTTGTTTCATGGCTGTCATTGCAGGGCAGATATGAATTATCCTATGTGTGAAAGCATGTAGTTAATAAATGACGAGTTCTAATTTGTTGACCTCTGTAAAGAATGTCAATCTTTACATTTGAATTAGAATAAATTATTACAAATGTCTTTACAACTGAAAGCTCTTTAAGCATTCAACACGCATTCATTTCCAGATTGTGATTTTTGGTTCCTTATAATTATGATGGAAAGTGACGGATAAATCAGTTGTAACATATCGAATTAGCAACAAACTATAAACCGAGAGGAACCATATTCATAATGTCAGAATTTGGCTTGTCATGTCATTGCAAAGCTTCTTTTTTTTTTGGAATGAAAAACCACTGTGGCATATTTTACCCTAATGCAAAAGATGGCTGGAGAAAAAAACAAAAAACATCCCAATAAATTCAAAGGGACCTTTTGCTCTTTTCTGAATTCGCAGCATTCGGGCTGATCCAGTCTTTGCTTTTTTTGTGTCACACTGGATCAATCAATCCCTGCGGGGGGATCGAATCTGTTTGAAAATTTAATTTGAGCCAGGTCTATGCTTGACTCCTTTTAACACATCGAGGGCTCATTTTGAGCACATTGAGGGCTGCTGGAGCAGATGAGCCTGACAGGCGACAGAGAGAGAGAGAGAGAGGATCTGCATCACTAATTTGAAATGTGCAAACCATACAAAGTGCCAGAGTCATGGGCAGGGACTGGGTGGCAGCCATTTAAAAAAGCTGAACGTATGATGCATGCTCCTGGGTGTCAGAAAGTCATAAGATGATTGATTTATGCAGTAATAGGTTTTCTCTTTTGTACCTTGAATTTGAATCCCTGCTATCACAGACTGATTCTCATTTAGACGAGAGTCTCACACGACAATATTTGGTCTTATTAATGTCTACCTCATTTAACAACTGCATTTTCACACATTCTATCAGTAGAAAAACTCCCACAGTATGTTGTCTGCCATGTTAGTGTAAGCCTCATACACAAAGTCACAGTCTTATAACAGTATATTGGTTATTTCACATTGATTCTGGCTGACTTCTGTGTATATTTGCATTCAGAATGCGGTGACTCACCACGGAGCAAGATAAGAGCGAAGATAAAATCAGGAGTCTGGAGGGCTAGTTATTGTGTATACCCATGTGGATGAGTGTGTGTGTGTGTGAGTTTGCGTGTGTGCGCTTATTTACAATTCAGCAGCCACAGACTGACCCTGGTTTTGGCCTGAGTGTAATTACAGATTCAGAGGAGACCTTGAAAGAAAAACATAAAGACTCAACAGATACATTCTAATGCTCTCACACATGCACATACGCACACTGTGTTACAGTATAGGCACACACACACACACAACTCAACACACGGATTAATAATCCATGTGTACAAACACATACATTACACACACACACACACACACACACACACACACACACACACACACACACACACACTCTCGGGACTTACAGCCTCTGCATGTGTAAACTCTTAATTAGAAGACTGATCTTCTCTGTTAGGGCCAAACACAGTCAAGGTATTCATAAATAAAGGAAGAAGGGATTGTGATCAGGCCCGCCAAAGGCATGAATACACAACAGTTTATTTTCAGGTTTTTATATTATCATTCATTTCTCACTAGAAATGAGCGAGCACCTTCTCTATAGCTTTTTTTTCATTGACTGTTGTGATAATTGAAAGAACACCGAGTTTTCATGCACAAGTTCCTGAAAAGGACGCGTGAGGCTTTCTTTCTTATGTTGTCACTTCACACTTTGCAAACTCTGCAGTTTCACCGTTTCATCAGAGGTGTCGGCCTCACTGCATATGCTCAGGGATGTGTGTTTGTATGTGTTTACATTGACACAAACACTATTCAGGATACTTCAAGGCCCCTGCAGCAGCAGCTTCAAGTCGAGTTAGGGTGCTCACAAATGACCCACCGTATCAATTATTCAGTATTTAAGTTGGACAAAAATATCTCCAGCTTCTGTATTTTTATTGCCAATTAGAGCGTGCTGCATAACCATTTAAAGCAGGCACACCCACAGACGGATGTTCCCTCAACAAATCACTGCTCCAGCAAACATGCATGTCAACATAAAATGATTATTTGGAGATCCTAGGTCTCCTAGTCTAGATCCTAGTCTCTGTGTATCGTGTGTAATGCTTTTCTTGGCGTACATGGCGCTATATGGACAGAAGGTTGACTATAGTGATAGTAAAAGCATCATCACTCGGCTGTAAATTGAGCAGACATTGTTTAAAAGTGAATGAGTCAACTGAATAACAACTGTGAGAGTGGTTTGACCTGCATCGAAGCTTTGCCCTTAGCACTTACGGAGAATAAAAGAGTGAGTGTGTGTGATGTTTGCCTGTGTGTGTGTGTGTGTGTGTGTGTGTGTGTGTGTGTGTGTGTGTGTGTGTGTGTGTGTGTGTGTGTGTGTGTGTGTGTGTGTGTGTATATGTGTGGCATTCGTTTGATGCGGGATCACCTTGAAGAGAGCGGCTTTGGCAACACCATCTCCTTATAGAATGGACCTGTGCTGCAGTGTGTAAGTTAAGAGAAGGTTAAAATGGAGTAAGAAAGCAAAGCAAAGAAAGTGTCGTATTTTCCTCTGAGGTAAGCTCCAGTTCTGTGATTTGAATAAAGTCCGCATCAAATCCGTCTTTTTCTTTCACAAATTATCAAAGGATTGACATTTTGAGTTTGAGTGCGCTGACTTTCTTCCTCGGGGCTCTTGACACAGTGTGAAGGGAAGTGGCAGTATTGGCACTCAGTTAAACTGAAGAATGGCTTCTTCTTCACAGCTGGAGGAATAATTGAAAAGAAGGCCACAAAGACAAATTCTAACGCAAGAAAAGAATCGAGTGAAGCCTTTAGGATCCAAGTGTATTCAAAGTCCGCGGTGTGGTAAATACTTCTATAAATATATATCATGTACTCACTGCAGTTATCTCATGTACAATGAAAGCACTTCTTCACCGTCAGTAATGAAACATGTTGACTCATTCATGTTGGAGCCATATTTTCTGTGCCATTAGATTCTTAGCCATAATAGCAGCATTAATGCACAGACCAATGTGTTTGTGTGGCTGACAGTCCAGCACACTCATCCAGATTGAAATATTTCAACAAGTATTAAATGCATTGTGATGACTTTGGTTCATAAATCTATTCATGTATCTATCAGGATGAACTTAAACAGTGTAGTGAAAGTTCCAGTTATAAATTGTCCTATTGTTAGTTGAGCTGCACGGTGGTGCAGTGGTTAGTGCTGTTGCCTCACAGCGAAAAGGTTTCTGGTTTGAATCCCCGTTGGACAGGAGCCTCTCTGTGTGGAGTGTGCATGTTCTCCCTGTGCATGCGTGGGTTCTCTCCTGGTACTTCGGCTTCCTCCCACAGTCTGCAGTCATGCTGGTTAAGGTAATTGGTGACCCTAAATTGTCGGTAGGTGTGAATGTGAGTGTGGCAGGTTGTCTATCTCAATGGCAGCTGGTATCGGCTCCAGCTATCCCCCCCACAGATAATGGACTATGGACAATTGTTAGCATGCAAATCTGCTAAATGTTAAAATCCGTGTTCAGTGAATTTGTCTCTGTGTTTTGGTGCAATCATTGAAAACAGAAATATATTTCAAAACAGAAAGCAAGTACAGCAGTATTTTTCATGATTAAGATACTTGGATCAATGATTAAATAGTTGATGAATATCTGAAGAAATTGTATACAGAATGTATTCTTCAACTTTAATCAAAAGATGTGAAAATTAAGGACGTAAAACCTTTATACAGCCCCACAGAACTATGACTATCCTCATTGTGTTGGATTGCAAAAGTCAATATTAACCCCCCCCAGTAAAAACTGTGCGCAGGTGGGGGAGAGGCACAAACAGGTGGGGAAATCATTCAAATGATGCAGTGCAGATTTAGCTGTTGGTATTTTGTTGGAACATGTCCTGAAAAAAAAACAACTTTGTCTGTTTCCGGTCAGCATCAATCTGCTGCCGCTGTCTTTGTGGCTTTATCAAACAAATATTGAGAAATTGGCCTCACCAAACTGCTTTTTATTATCTCTTTGGACCACCATCTGCCTCGAGCTGCAGATTTGTGTTGATCTATTTACTTTTATTTTTTTGCTGCTTGGCACTGTCCATCAGTATGATTTATTAGAGGCAATTTCTTTCTTTGAACTGTTGTGTTAATGCCTTGCTGTGATTGGCTTTGCTGTTTCAGAGCGATAAATACAGTGATTGGAATAACTCGGAGTATATTTATTAGTCCCCATACCCCCTCATCTGTATTCCAGCTCTCCCAGCACAGCTGCACATACATAAACCACGGCAGCAGCTGCACACGTAGACGCCCACACAGTGCATGCAGCAGAGACCCGCTGCTTTGCATTTGTCGTTGCGCTTGCACGATTAAAGCAGAGTCTTTAATCTTTTTATCACCGTCACTTTGTTTACATATTTACAGTTTGTTTTTTCTCATTATTTTGTCCTTCTTATTTGACCTCTTTGAATGTATTTCTATTGAGAGGAACTACTATTAGCCACAAGTGACTGCTCTTCACCTCAATACAAAGAGCAAAAGCAAAAACATATTTTGCATATTGTGGCAAGGACAAAAAAAAAATAACTGCAAATTCAAAATGCCATAGTATTTGTTTCCCTTCTCAGTGGGTTCAGTAGTTGGTGGAGATAGCATGGCAACATACTGGAACGCTTTTTGTTGTCACAGCTGAAGTTATGAAAAATGGATTTGACCCCACAGCCTCCTGTAAAATGTATTGGTCCAGGTGCGGGGGCTGCATAATAACTTATCCCACATGTAGCACGTATATGAATAATTCCAATGAACCGGGAGCATTGTGCGCTTTGTGCTGCTGTCTACCTTGATGAGGCGTGTGTTTGTGTGTGGGTGTGTGAGTGTGTGTGGGCATTATTTGGCACACTGTGGACTTAAATGATATTCCTCGCTGGGTATTCATGATGGCGGCAGAATTAAATGAAATAAAAGAGTGAGCAACAGAAAGCTGTATTCTCGTTTGAGAACATTTCCTCGTTTGTCTTTCTTCTCCCTTCAACCTCTTCCTCCTTGCTTGACTTCTCGCCCTCTTTTTACTTCAGCACCGCTCCCTGTTTATGCTCTGGACAGCAAATCAATAGGAAGACCCGTTCTGGGGGCTTAAGTACGTGGTTATTTTAGGTTTTTTGCCTTCTCTGCCCCTCTTTTTGCCCTCACAACTCAAGCGTTTATATGGAGACGACTAGGCCGGGGTTTTTTTTTTGTTCAAGTCTGCCAGTGAGGAAGGAAAGAAGGCAAGGGCGTAGAAGAAGAAAAGAGGAAAGGAGAAAGGAAGCACAGACAGAGTAAAATCAAACAAAAGGGGAAAAAAAAGTTTGGGTAGCGTTAATGAGGTGACAGTGACATCCCAATGCCTCCTCTGCTCCTTTTCCTTCTCATCCTGACCTTTATCTCCTTTTTTTTTCTGCCTGCTCAGCTCACAGCCTCACTTCTACCTTCCTCTCCTCTCTCCCTGACTTTTCTACTCTTTGTCTTTTTCTCACAACATAAAGATAAACATCTTTTTCCCTCCAGAACTCTGCTTCTCTGTTTCCCCCCCCCTTAAAATCTGCTTGCTCTGCAAATTAGGCAGCAAAGTCTGTCCTAGCAAAGTCAACCTCCAGAAAATCACTGCTTGCTCCCCCACCCCTCCTCCTCTACCCGGTCACTCCAGCCTTGGCTTATTAATTATATTTATGCTCTCTAGCTCTCATAATTATTACTGTGGTTTCAACAGGAAGTAGCTGAACACATCTCATAATTATCCATCAAATGGTTATTCATTTGAACAAACCCCCTACTGATTGGAGCTCCGTCTTAAATGCAAATGAGCGATCTGATGAGCAAGTTTTGAGCCCATCTTATAGATATTTTATAGTTAACTCATTTTTAAATGTCTTTTTTTCATTATTTATGATCTTTTTTAAATCCTCATTCCTTTTTTTTACAATTCTTAACATGCTAAAAGAGTAGTGTCCTTCTTTCTCGTGTCAATTTCAAAGCCTATTATTTTGAACACCTGTGCCTTTCATGTCACGTCTGTCTCCATGGCGACAGTGTCAGAACCTCCAGAGATTAGACAGAACCAGGATTTCCCACAGAGGTCGTAAATCATGTCGGATGTGACCTACAGTGGCATCATAAGGTTAACTAATGCGTTGCTCAGCGGCTGAAGACACCTTTAAGTGACTTCACTCTGAGCTCATTACGGTCTCCATCAAAGCAGGCGGCTAGACGTGAGAACAAGCCCTCTGCCTTCTCATCACGTGACTCTCTTGGACTCAATCACCTGCAGGCTGGTTTTATACAAGTTTAAAAAGATGGACAACATGACAGTGTGTCATGCTAATTCATTTCCAAGTGTTCATTTTTCTGAGAAGTTTAGCTTTAATTAGTTATTCCATGCTATCAAAAGAGGCCTAATGCCATTATTGACGGCTTTGATGATGAGCAAGGTAGAGGAGGAACGGCAAGAGGAAACGTAACAAGCACTAACACAAGTGTCATTGAACTTTCCATAACCGTGAGTGTCTGCCTCAAACTGTCACAAGAATCTGTTCTGCCATACTGAACTGATTTGAGCGATCGTTGCTGTTTAATCACTAACTTAAATGTGTTTTGGTTAGTGAAAGCTGCAGCATGTCAGATACTGCGGCTCCACCAATTCAGATTCCGGCAGATTCTGGCTCCAAATGTCAAATATGTCAGCGGCCATGGCGGGTGTTATTTTGGCTCAGTGTTGTACAACAGGGGAAGGTGAAGACGTGTCTTCCATCTTTATATACAGTCAGTAGTTGGTTCACCTCATGGAAGCCACTGGGATATTATTAGATACTGTTGCACTGGAGACTATGACCTTGAGGAGCCGAGCTGAATGATTCATATGCACCTTCCTTTAGGACTTGTCTTATTGCAATGATTAGCACTGCTGTCATAGATTCTTGATTCTCTTAGACAGCCTATTTATGCCATTGGCAGCTAGATGGAGCACCTTTGTAGACAGTTATTCATAATGTCGGCTATTTTCATATTCACCGCAGGGTTAATGGGCGCCCTTGATGGTTTATCGCCATAGTAAAAGTGAATTATTTAAGAAGAAACAAAATGAATGACTTCCTAAGTGTACCAGAGTCAATTAACCTTTGTTTGCTCCGCATTTGAATGGGTAAAACAATAGTTGGAAGTAAATGCACTTTGCAAGCTTAGACAGTCCCACCATGTCAAAGGTGATTTTTGTTATTGCTCAGAGCTCCAGAGCTGGGACTGAGCGTCTAGACAAACATGTTTTTGCAGACACATACCCAACCAATAGATAATTCATCCCCTGATAAATATGTTTACAGCCAAGCAAATATAATACAAATTTGTAATCCCCTCCATGTTACTCCTGCAAGAACTGGATGAATATCTCCTGCTCTGCCGAGTTTTCTAACGCAGTATTTCCCTTTCATTGTGTTTTATCAGGGCGGAAAGGTGGAGAAAAAATTGCACTGGGAGAAGAAAGCACAGTGACATAAAGAGTGAATAAGCAAGAGAGAGAGAGATAGAGAACTCTGTAGAGGGAGAGGGAGATGGCAGAGAGGCGGCAGATAAAGTGCGAGGAAGATGGAGAGAGTGTACATGTGAGGTGCAGCAGAGAGGCAGACACAGAAAGAGAGATTGGGATAGCCTCTCCAATCCACTCTAGTCCAGGCTAAAGTAGCTAATGGGCTTGCCCAGACGCACTGAGTGGATATTGCATTGGGACTTCCTACAGTCCCTTAGCAAACAGGCAGCCAGGTTTGCTAAGAGGCTCCCTGGCCAGCCGGAAACATGATATCATCTTGCAAGCACCAATAATATGGACCCACAGCAGGTCAGATTGAGAGAGAAAGAGAGAGAGACAGGCAGGCTGGCTGAGCCGACGGGAACCTCATTTTGACATTAGCTATGAAGGAACACCTGTAGGGGGAATTGATTGGCCAGGCTGACGGGTCAATGAAGCTGCTACTGCATGCATGTGAATATACAGCCTCTAAAATAATGAGCAATAGGACATTACTGTGTTAGAGGAATTACAAAAAAACTAGCAGAACACACACATATGGACACTGGGAACACACAATAATAAAACACACACTGTTTTCCATTCAGCCATTCCTCTTCCTGTTTAAGAATGTGTGCTATGCCGCTTGTGCTGCTGGGGAAAACATTGAATTCATGGTCAGGGACGCACAGCTTAGACACCGAAAATCCTCAGTGAATTGTGGAAAACCGTGAACCTTCACTTCATGCTTCTTTTCTACTGACGGTTGTGCATACAGAGGCAAAATTCAAGACGAAATATAACCCTAAAATAAGCATAGACCAGTAGAGCAGAACAATGCAAGCAAATTTCCCCTCGGGGACAATAAAGTTGAAAGTTGAAAGAAAAGTTGAAGTAAAATAAAACTAAAATCACTTGTGAATATTGCTTTTCTCTTTCTGTGCTTTTGTTTCTTCTACAGTTCTTGTTAAACAGTAGACAAAGCGTTAAAATCAAAGCTGACATCCCCGTTGCTGGTCTCAATTTCAAGCCTGAAACAGAAATGATGAAAAAGAGCAAAGGTGTCTTGAGGGGGCTGTACAGAACAACAATCTCCTTGTTCGTGGTCCAGATGGAGACCCTTGTTGCATGTCACCCCTCTTTAATCACCACGGCGGCTGATTAAAAACACCGGTTAGTGATGCTAAATAAATTATGTAATCTTGTCAGAGCCTCCTAATTATTTTTGCATAAAAGTATTTGATGGAAACACACTGTTTAGCATTTTAGTTTGCCAAAAATGTTAGAAATTAGTTCAGAACGTGTACACTTGCAAATAAAGAAGTCTAACACTGACACAGTTTGAGGGGACAAGCTACATATCCCTGGCCCCCACAGGACACTGCACACATCCCCTGAACAACACCATAGCACTCTCTCGGGAATCGTTAGCACACTCTGAAGGGCAATACTGTGCCAAGGTAGGTCACAAGTTTATGAGGCGGTCAGAGGGCATGAGTGTTATCCGTCCCGCTCCTTGACCTCTTGTTATTGTGCAGAGAACTGACTCTCCTGGACAACTTCAGGCTGCATCTCTCCAACTATGCTTACAGCTCAGAATCCAACCCTGCTTATATCACTGTAGGCAGTATACCTTTTTTGTTTTTTTTGCTGCTGTCCTGGGTGTAAAATGAAATTGATAAATTAACAAGTAAATATATGAGAGGAAGAAGGAGGCAGGCCTCTTCCTTGTTGGCGTCTTACATAACCGCTGGAGACTTTAAAGCAAGCCTTAACCTGTGATTCATCCTGTTTTACAGGGCACTTAGTGGATATGGATAATTCACATGGATCCAAAAGGCTCCCCAGGGTATCGTAGATGTAAACAATATATGTCCCATATTTGCCAGAATGAAGAGTGCAAGGAGCAGTTCAGTCTCACTATAGCAGGATGAAACTGCAGCCGCCCCGTGTGAGCAAGATTGATTAGACGCTCATTACTCCATGCACGCTGGCATCAGTGTATGCGTGGGTGGGAGTGGGTGTTTCCTTGATTTGATTTATCAAGTGCTCAAAAGCAGGCCGAAGGATTAATCACAGAGATGATACCATGCCAGGCTATTATCTACATCGCTTTATCTGAAGATGCTGACTCTTACTTGTTACTGAATGTGTGTGTGACTCCCATCTCTGCTTATAAGATGTGTAGTGTGAATTGCAGAAGAGATTATTGCAGCCCGTATACGGTGTGTACATCTCTCTTTATGTCTGATGTACCTGTGCTACCTCTGTTGTGAGGAGCAGATGGTATTTCTGGCAGAGCAGACTTATTTTTCCTTTTAATATGTATATGTGTGTATGTTTTCGCTTGCCTGTTATGCTTTTAATCCACTTATGAGATGCAGTTTGAAGTGTGTACCCAAGAAGAGAGGTCTTTTGTGAGGTCCTTACACGATGCAAACAAACAGGCTGCTGCTGTACTGCTGGCACTCTATCTGCACCAGGAAATGAGTCACTCCTCTTCCACCTTCCTCCTCTCTCCTCCATCACTCCTAGAATCACTCCACTCCACGCTCAGTGCTGCGAACTTGATGATATCTCACACACACATGCTAAGAAAAAACTCTCCCTCTCTAGTAATTGACTTCCTCCTCTCTATAGCGTCCTCTATCCACCACATGTAATCCTTATTCCTCCTTTACCTTCCATGCCCTTTTCAGCTCTAACTATAGAGTGGGATTTTGTTTCAGCAGATTGTTCCCAACATAACAAAATCTGTGTAACAAAATCAATCCATTTACATATCTCCATCAGTCTATTTAGCCAACTATGTCGCTTCTTATCCACTGTAAACACTCCAATAAATGTGATTCATACTAAAGTCATTGAAACATGGCACTTAATGTCACTTAAAAAGCCAACTGGTGAAAAGGAGGAGAGTTATGCCCTTTGAAAAGCTGAAGAGCTTTTAATGTGAAACATCTCCACAGGAAATGAAGAGTTTGATTTGAGTGAGAACAAAGATTTCAAAAAAATCTCAAAGCAGAAGTAATTGGAAATTACATTGGAATAAAATAGCATTTTTTTTAAAGCAAAGAAATGAAGCAGCAGACCAGAGATTTTGAATTGACTGTTGTTCACTGCTGCATCGAGAACGGTTTCTGATGTGGATCTTATTCTCAATGTATAAATTGCCAAATGTTAAAAAGAGGAATGGGTCAATTGAATCAGAACACATTACTACATGTAATGGACTCAATCACAACTATGGAAAAAATGTTTGTCTATTGGTATTAACTATTCATGAAATAAACAGAAACTAAACAATCACCTCAAGATTGGTCTTGGTCCCCAGACTTACACCGTTTTTAAGGTTCTTGGAATCAACTGAGATTGTGCTCTATCTTGTCGCTGTCTCTGACAAAGAAGACCTAGACTTACAGTATATGGATCAGAATCACACCTGATTAACTGTCTATTGACCAACATCATAATTGATGCACTGTAGTGATTGGATACAAAAAAGTCATGCTTCAAAATGAATGCCATCTATGATTTGACTCGTTGTAACGTTAAGCTAGCTTACAAGTTAACATGCTGTTATTTTTAAGGATGTGACTACTCAGCGTAAACATGGTTCAGGTGGATTGTACACCACCTAGCAAGTGGTGGTCTTGGTTCTGTCTCTGCATCACCCTTCCTTGTTTGTGTCTTGACTCCATCAAAGTCTTCATCTTGTCTCGATCCCAGTTTACTAGGAATGACTTAAGGAAGCAATATACTCACTGTTGGTAATTAAAGTTAAGGACAAAATTGGATGGATGTATGGATTCATGGATATATAGATGCATACATGGTAAATGAATGTCGATAGTGTTTTTGTAGTCTTCTGAACTACTCAAAGCTGCTTTTACGTCAAATCCACGCTGATGGCAGAGTACACTATGTTGATTTGCCCATCCACATTACCTACTGCCATTTATATGCATATACTACTACTCTTGGTCCTCTTGGCAAAGGACACTTCGACATGTGGCTTCTGGAGCTGGGGATTGAACCCCTGACATTCTGGTACAGATGACCGACTCTACCACTCATCCACAGCTGCCCCTCGGATACATGAATACATAGACGGATACATAATTGGATTCATAAATGTCTTCATATAATTGGCTGCCTTCTACCTAGATACCTAATTGTGTAGCTGTCTGTTAAACTATTAATCTCTTCCCAGCTAGAAAGTACTGCTCTTTGTTTCTGTGTTTGAAGTAGAGGAATCACTCTTTTTTCCATTTTCTCTTTCTCCATTGAAGTGGCTCACATGAAAAGGACCTGGCCTCAGAATTGGCAGATTACATCTTTGAATGCAGCTCAGAGAGACAGGCTTATCCTGATACAGTATCGCTCTCCCAAATCCATAGACATGAGCATGCGGCCACGTGTCGCCTGAATGAAACTCAAAAACTGATGCCCACGCATGATTTGTCACCGATGTTAATTCCACAAACCAACATCCCAAGCCATTCACTTTCATAAATAGCCCCTGTTTGGTTTTTATCTCTATCCCTTGTCTATCCATCTTGTTGTTTTTTTTCTCTTTTATCTCTTGTCTAATTCTCTGGTTTTATCTCTGCTTTTCTCTCTATGCAGCCCTCCGTCCAAGCTCTTTCTCTCTCTCTCTCTCCCTTTTTCCTCTCTCTCCCTAACCCTCATGCCAAGTTGCAGGCTCGAGCTACGTTGAGCTGCCTTCGTGACAGCGTCTAAGCGAATTAACGCAGTTCTGCCACTGTGTGCAGACATCTAGGACACGCAGCAGAGAAAAAAAAAATTGAAGAAAAAAAAAAAAGAAGCAGCCTGCCCATTCTGTCTATCTGGCCAAGCCAGAGCAGAGCTTATCAGGCTGTACTGGAGGGAAAGGAAAGAGAAGCGGATATTTACCCCCATTGCAGTGCCATAGTGTACATATCAGTGCCGGTACAGGCAACATAGTCGCAGTTTGGAAATGTCAAATGCTTATGTATGTGTGTTTGTGTGTTTGTTGAGTTTGAGTTTAAAGCTCTAGTGAATTAACGTGTAGTCTGACCTTAGTGTTCTTAGTGTAGACGTCTGCTCTGCTCCACTGACTTCCAGACCTTTCACAAAGCACAATATGTTTTTGTAAATGCGAGGACAAATTATGAAGCATTTCCCGGCTCCAGATTGTGATATATATGATCCTGAATGAAATTCTTGGAAACAGTATTTCTATTTGACAAAACGTATTCTGCCAGTCTTCACCACCAATCAGGATCCGTTTGAAAACTGCAATGACACAAAGGCAATAGTTTACATGATTACATGCCACATGTTCACACCTCATTATATTTACTCTAGGATCATCTTAGTTACGGTTATTAGTCCTGGCTAGTTACTCTTGGTGGAAAAACAACATCTTATCTAACCTTTATGAGTGGAACAGGCATGATTGATGAGTGTACAAAGGTGATTATTGGAGTTGGCATTGCACACAGAATGCAGAATCAATACAGAAGTGCTGTATTGATCCTTATGGCTGTTGTTGATGAAGTGGAGGGGCTTGTTGAGCCGATTGGGAGATGAGTGCAGGACGATGATTCACTGAGCAGATGGATTTTTATTGAGGGGTTAAGACTGCTGTCCAGAGGGCTTTGTTGAAGTTCAGAGATAGGTGGTTAGGTTATGGTCAAGATCCCCTGCCTAGTATTATAGCATTGACTGATTATTGAGCTTTAATGTGACTGCACTGCACATGTTATTTATGAACATGTTTTGTGAGACCACCTATTATTTTAACATTTGTCTTTAACCTTTGAAAGCGGACTTCCTGCAGACAGCTGCGAGGTGTGTTTCTATGATGATGCTGTTTAAAATAGATCTAATTAAAAGTACCAATTGCTTGAGCATTTTTTGCTTGCATGTTATGTCATTATATGTTGATGACATCATCGTTTCCCTATACAGGGAGTAGGAAAACAGCTTAACAAAGCCTGCTTTGAGAAATGTGGCGGATAAGTGACATGGCCACAGGTTATTGTTGTTTGCAAATTCCTGTTTGAAAGATTCTAAAACAAAATAAAAACATTATTGTGGACTCTATCTCACAAAACTTAGACTGAATATAGGTCGAAAGGATTTTAGGCTGAGAATCATTTGACGACACCTCAAGAAATGACATCACAATAACCAAAAAGAACCAAAACAAAAACTTTGCAATATGCTCATAAAGGTTAACATAACTAAAATTACAAATAAACAGTGTTTAAATTAGTGGACGAGTTTACAGCAACATTCCTTCATATTTAATAGTTCTGTCAATTGTGATTGATTGACCTAGAAACCTTCTAGCTAGTGTTACAGATTTAAGGATTGTGAGGCATTTAAAATTACTTCAAGCAATAATACCAATTTAGGCACAGAAAGACCAATTCTACTTCCATGGGTTCATCTTGTGACAGAATCAAAATCAGAATGTTGCTGTTAGCTCCTTAAAAATTGGAATCGCTCAATTTGTAGTCTCACATTTGCTACAGACAATAAAACGAGCCTATCACGTTAGTTCGCACTGTAACATTGCTTAATGCAAAAGAAAGGCACAGCAGAGAGAGGAGTGCATGCATGCTGAATCCAAAATGGCACGCTTTTTCACAGACCAAACTTGGCGGGTCTGGTTAGGTCTGGTTCTGTGGATGCTTCCGACTAGATGGGAGCTGGCAGGTACGGTGCTTTGCAGCCCACTCCCCTGTCTCATGCAATACATTGCTCTCTGTCTTTGACTGCCTCCAACTGTGTGTGTCCACATGTGTACTGTATGTGTCTTTAACTTGTGTTTCCTTTGTGTGTTTGTGTGTGTTTTGGAACCGTGCAGCGTATTCGTGGTATCGCCGGGAGCAATTCCCCTACCATGCGGATGCACCACAGCTAGATTCACTTCAAAGCCTCTCTACATACACATCTACCAGAATACACACATACTCAGGCAGGCTGGATGTATAAAAAAGTCTTACACCTTGGACATTACCATTTGCAGCCTTCACTTACAATCCAGAACTTGCGCATGAACAAAGAAGAACCCTCTTGCATGACGTGATATGTAGACAATGCTCACATACAACTCAGTGCCAAAGCAAAGTAGAGTTCTTAACCCTCATCTTTGTTGTGACATCATTTTGGGAAATGAGTGCAAACAAGTCATGAGGTTTATTTTTAAAGTGAGTATTTTCCAACAGCACAATCCTGTATGCACTGACAGTCAGGGCATGGGGGGCACCAATTCATCAGAAACCTGAACATCACAGGAAACTCAAAGTTGAAAAAGAGCTGAGAGGGTGCTTATTAGGACTGTCATTTAAACCTCAAGAAAAGCGGCAATATATTGAATGTACATTCTTCATTCTGGACACCTCCTACTCTAAGAGGAAAAACAAGCTTTACTAATCAGCTATGAGGTATCCATGCAGAGAAGCCAGCTGCTTTGATGGTACATACAACTGAAGTGTGTGGGTGCATAAATTGATGAGAGTATATATGTGTTTGTGCGAGGAAGGTTGTGTGTGTATGCATTTCCACCCAAAGCTGAAGGATACATCAAAGCTTCATGCTTTGGCACAGCCAAGTCCATTTGGTTTCCAATTGTGGCTCTAAAAAAAACATTCAGAGGTGTGAGAATTGAGGGTTAGTTCACGTCGGTATGCACAGTAAATTTACTTGCACATTTGTGCCCAGGATTCATGCCCAGTTCTTAATGAGAAGTGAAAATGTATGAGTTTTTTCCTGTAATCTGGGAGACAGCTTCAAACAACTACACATAAAAGTTTAAGAGTGTTACAAAATGTACCACTCTTAAACTATGAGGACATTGCCTTCCTTTTGGATGTCCTTTTGGAAACCTTGTCATTTTAAAAATGAGTTATGAGCCAGAGAAAAGAGACAGACTAAGAAGGGACGGATGCCTTTCTTGCCAAAACCACCAGACTCTTAAATCTCAAAGCAGCAATTTCCAATGTAGCAGTCTACTTATGCCCACACATATATGTGAACTTGTGTTGCAGAGCATAGATCAATCACCTATTGAATCTGTGCTCACTTACAACCCATGTTCATTTCTACTGAATATGATGCAGAGCAGTGACCATTAAAGTGCCTCCAGTTGTCTGGTTAGAGTTCTATGAACAGGAAGCAAAGAGACTATCACTTTGCCCTTTTATCTTTCTTACAGCTCTCAAATGGAGTGGAGTCATTCAATTTAAAGTCTAAGGTCTGGTGGAAGCCAGTGACTTCCATTAACTCCATCCCTGTGAAGTAGTTCAGGAGGTAGAGCATCAAAGAACTTTAATTATCCCGCCTTGCAGTGAGAGTGACAAAGTTATGGAGCTGTGGTTGGGGGGGGAGAAAGATTTACTGTAAGAGGGAAATGAAAGGACAAGGAAAAAGGGGGGGGGGAATACAAATGATATAGATTCTGTGCCATAATGCTGGCTGATCTGCTTGATTTGCTTTCTTTATGCTTTCAAAGGACCCTCAAGGTTTTAAATTGCTTCCTTGCTTTCATTATCTGCTATTTGATTGGATTGTGGAGCCCTGCTGAGGAATGCCATCAGGAAGTAATGGGCACATCTACTTTTATTATTTTATTCTGATTTGGTCTTTAACCTAGATAGAAATTCACCAACAGAACCACAACATATTCACAGCTGTAAATAGCTTTGTTAACAGCGACACAATGGTAGACTTTAGCGCGGACAAATCATGCACATATATTCCAAAAATCATAAAACTTAACACCTCACAAGGACAAAACACCAACAAGAAAAGGGGGGATTTTAGGAGGATGGCGCACAGCTTTTCTGAAAAAAAAAACGAAGGAAAAGAAGAAGCACATTCCTCCTCTCTTCTTTTTAGTGGGCCAGCGGAGAGCGATATCGGGACAGACATTCCGACAAAGTGTTGGGGTGGAGGGCGGTCTGTTGGGAGATGGGCGGTAAAGGTCAGGGACGGGTAGAAGGCTCTAGCACAAGGACATAATTGGCTAGGCAGAGAGCCAGCCCAACACACAGGAGATAGTGGCCTGATGTAGCTGGAGGGGAAAGCAAAGCTTACTGAGGGAGTTGGAGCCACTGGAGAGAGATGTGTAAAAGTCTTGACAAAGATTGTTCAGTTCTTTATCCGTCACCTTTGTTTTCTTACTCCTGTGCAACTCCTGGAGACCCCTACTGCAAGCTGTTTGCTATCTCTCTCTCTTATTTTTTTTGTCTCACTTGTCACATTCGCTCCCTCTCTCCCATGAAAACTCTTCAATTCTTTTCATATCCAAATCAATTTTTTTGAGATTCTTCTCTCAGCAATATTTCACAGCCGTCATCAAAACTTGAATGCAGTCAAGTCATTCTCCCTTTCTCTTTCTTGCTTGCCTTCTCTTCCCTGGAGTGTCCACAGACTTCAGGAAAGACAGTTTCAACAGAATACCAATAACCTTGAATGGTGCAATAACCAGCTAGCAAAAATCCTAATGTGTGCGCTTTTGGATAGAATCAACCCACGAAAAAAGGGGATGATTCATCATTTACCGAATTATCCTTTTTTCATACATTACACAATTGTTTTATCAAAGACTTGCAGGGATGTTTCGGCACCTGCTGTTCCTTCTGGCGCTGCTCAGGTGGCATTGATAGCTTTAGCTGTGCTCATTTGCATGGACAATGAGCACTAATAAAAGCTTTATAGGGAGTTTCACGACCGAAGTCATGACTACCACCACCTCCAGCACAGTTACGCCTCAGGTGTGTTGCCAAATATTGACTTTCGTGGCTTAAGGGACATCTGCATACCATTAAACCCTGCCTATGCATGCATGCAGTACATAGATAGAAATGGTCCAATAGAAAGACGCCTACTTGACTACAGCGACCTACAAATGAATGATCATGTCGTGCATAATGATAAGCGCCTTAACGTCAAAGCTAAAGAGCGTAAAGGGAAGAGAGCGAGAGAGATTAGGGTTAAGGGCACTGTGATAGATGCCGATCATCAAACAGAATTTAAATCTTGCAACAGAAGTATGAAAGCACCCTTGAGCAGTAAAGTAAAAGTGGTGAGGTAGAAGGCATCACCAAGGGAAAAGTGGGCTAAAGATATACACTACAAGACAAGCCTTGCTTAGTGGAGGGAGGGGATGTTTGCTCAATCAAACTATCCACAGACATTGATTCAGTGTGACTGCTGTAAGTGGTTGTAAGTGAGGAAATAGTCAAGCACTCATTGGCCTTGACTTGGAGATTGCTCTCTTAGGCTTACACAAGTTGATAGACTGTAAGCGCTAGGTCTAAACACAGGTTCTTTTCTTCACCCAAAGCTGCATAAGTTGGATCCCTCTGTCTTTCTAGTAAGATGTGGCCTGTAAATTGGTAACAGTGCAGCGGGAAGATTTGAAACTCCAAGTCTACAAAGTCTTCATTCATTAATTGGTATTCGATAGCCCACTCCAAGTTTTAATTGGTCTTTCCAGTGCTCAGCTTATCTGAGTGTTACAAATGACTTCATGTTTTAGTCAAGATCAAATCTTCCATCATAAAGATGGAACAAAGCGAAGACAGAGACGTTCCTCCTCCTTTCATGTCTTTCCTCTGTCCCGTCCTCTGTCAAATGCTTCTTCTCCTGATGAAAGCAAGAAAGACAAAGACAAATAGTCGAAACAAGGCCGCACAATTGGTTATCTCACAGAGCTCTTTTTTGCATCAGCGTAATGTTTTATTGATTTATCGGCAGCGTGAGGATGATCTATTTATCGCTGTCTCAGAGAGAAATATGAGCGTTGCTGACGTGTTCCGGCTGAATAATCCTGGTATTAGTGGAAACGGAGGTGTGTCAAGATGAGACGATTCAGCTGTTTGAGGTCTGTAGTAGAGGAGGTGTCCAAATGCAACTTTGCCAGTAGCACTGGCTTTTCACAGAAGCCTTGACTTACCACATGGTAGCAACCCCAGTGTTTTAGGTATAGGGACCTTTAAAAACAAGCTTTACCTTGACTGCAGTGCTGTAAAGGATCAGTTAATACTATACATTGACAAATATGACAACATTTTGGGGGTTACGTTGACTTCCAATGGCACCATAGTTGTGGCATTTCAAGGAGCCCTTAGTGAAATCAAATATGACATTTGTTTAATTAAAACCCTGGCAGTGTTTTGGGAACACCAGATTAGTGCTTAAAGATCCAATTTAAGTGTTTGGTAAGAGAGAGGCTCCAGAGCATGTTGGTTTTCCTCTCTGATATGTGAAGTATCTTGCAGCCAAACCTGATAGTGCTGATAGATATGGTAAGAAATTACCCTTACCCCCCATTTCCACATAGCCTTTTTGTTCTGCAAATCAAGTCGTTTTGCTCTGTCCGACGGCGCACGTCCTGCCCCACTGGGTCTGTCTCTGGAGCGCGAGTGCAGCAGAGCTCAGCCATGAGAATCTGTACACAAGGGTCCACGAGATCACAGGAAATAAAGAGAAAAGATGTGCTAACAACATGTGGCTTTGTCTTTTCATCGTTGATTTTGCTGTCCATTCGTTTCCTGTTTCGATGAAATGTTGACAGAGTGAAGGTATATTTGATTGGCAGTCTGTATATTGTGTTTTATTTTGAAATTGGCCGAGTGCTCTGTTCGTTTTCTTGCCTGACCTCTGTCCAGGTCAATGTATTCTGTTCAGCTTGACGCTATTTGCATAGGGGGTCTGTCAAAAATAGACTCGGTGCATATTTGAAACCGAGCGGAGCGGAGTGGCGCTTCTTGCACGCTCCAGAGACGGACAGTGGCGCGTGCTGTGGAAACACGATCATTGACGAGAGTGGGAGCGAACGGCGCAGTAGTGCGAGGTGCTAACTGACTGTGGAAATTGTGGGTGTGAGTGCTACCTGAGGCTACAGACATTAACTTTGGCTTCTTCCACAGCTCCTTGACTCTTTCCTCCTCCCACCTTCAAAAACTAAACAGGATTACTTAAGTGCCATGTGTTAGTCAAACTAGTGAGAGAGGCAAAGAGAAATATTTAGAAGCAGAAGTCATGTCTAATTTTCAGTTTAGCCTGATCATGTTCTGTGCAAATATTCTGCAAAACAAACTGACATAAAGAGAGTAGAGCTTTTCTTTGGAGCTTGTTTGTCTAATCTCTCCCACGTGGTTTTTGCGAGCTCAGATAGCTGTCTAAATCTTCTATTAGATTCAGATCAGGCTAGAACAACCACAATCTTGATGGAATAAAATTGGGGATATTTAGCATTCAACTGTTCTTTTTCTAACAGTAACGTTGATGCAAATTGCCCCCCTTGAGTAATAGAGCTTTTTCTTCTATTTTAACATGCAAACACAGTTGGCCAGAATGAGCAGGACAGATAGTCACGGGAGGTGTGGAGAACGTTTGTGGGAGAATAGTGCGATGGATAATGGGATGTGAGGCTTCATATATTTCCATTTCTCTCTTTTTTTCTTTTCTTTTCTGTTTCAGCCAGGCACATTAACAGGTTATTTCCCAAAAAATAACCCTTTCACTCCTGCCAAGTTACAATGCCGAACCAGATATCTCGCCTCAGCGGCCCCTTCATCTTTCAACTATAGAGCTCTCCACTCCGGCCGTTAGTGAAGCAATCAGCATACTGTAATGTAAATATTTGCCTGAGGCTTTTCTTATGGGACCTGCATCCAACTGAATAAGTATGAGAGTCTGTATGAAATGTATACTTGCAGTCTGAATCTGCACCCATGCACACGTCTGTATAGAAATGCCACCGGTGTGAAGAAGCTCTATTGTACTTGCTTGCAGGGTGCTTGTGGTGCTCTTGATGGAAGAAAATAAAAGTTTAAATTGATCAAGGTAATGCAGAATTTTGACAGAGCAAAACGTTCTCCCCGAGACCGCTTTGATGTTTTCAGTTTGTTTCAATGTTTGATGTCAGGGTTGCTCGTTGAGCAGATGTACACATGCTCTGTTATGGCAGTTATGCCTTCTAGTCTCATCTTTCATCCTCTCTCTCTCTCTTTCTCTCTCCTAGACATCTTTTTCATTTAGAATTCCATTATTTTCATATCCTGTTCTTCTTTTCAGAAAATATGTAATCCTGTGTTTTGAAATAATGAATAGAATTGAAGTGCTGTGCATTTCAGCATTTCTGTGAAACGTCGCTCTGAGTCTTTGTGGAAGTCTGGCTCATCCTCTTACTATTACGTTATAACAAGTAAAATGATTTAAATCCAAGTAACGGGACAGGTGTCCTCTTTCAATTGATAGGATTTAATAGGTTTGGTTAGATATAATATGATACGATGCAATGCAATAGGATACGACATCTTTCATTGTATGTGGCAAAATTTAAATTTAACTTATATATTGAACACCTACAGCGGCCTCACAGTATTATAAAAACAAACAACTCTGCACTGTCGTCCTGACCACTGTGCATTAGCTAACCTTTTCTGAATGCACTTTGGCAAAGCAGCTGCTTGAGGTGGTTGCTCTTCAGGTTGTAATACCCAGTCTGTGACTCAGACTTCTTACTGAGGATGTGCAACCTGCTTGACAGATCTTAGGGTCAAGTGCAGCAATGGTACTTGGGGCATCTTGGTTGTGTGCTCAATTAAAAAAATTGCTTTAATAAGGGATGATTTTAAATTGTGAACAAGAATGCAGGGGAATAAGAGGGGATTGTAGCTTTAATATCTTACTTTGAAGGTACATCATACTGTGGGTTCCAGTAGGAACAGAGAATTGACTTGAGTTGACTACTTTTTAACTTTTTTATTGAGTATTTACTTCAAATAAATGGTACCAGATTACGTTCTCCAATAATTTCGCAACATTTTCTCATGCTATCTGCTCCGTCTATTCACAAAACATACTTCTCTAATGACAAGTGCAAACCGCTCTTAAAGTTGTCCTGCTTCATGCAGTTTGCTCATCCTTTGCGACTTAATGTGGAGGGAAGATATCTGCACCTTTACTCAGAGCAGCACTGGGCTCTCATGCTGACTGAGTAATATTTAATCTCACGTAGGATAAGATTTAAAATAAAAAAGAACAAATTAAGATAGAAACAACACCCGCATCTTTATCATGCGTAACTGCTCCAGACCGTCTACACACATATGTTTGAAGTGTTTTGTAATAGAAATGATAAAGTGCTATTTGTAGACTTCAATTCATTTATTTTTAAGTAACTCAGAGGAAAAATTGTTGTCATGAAAACAGGAACGTTTCCAGAGACATCTCTTACTGCGGCGCAGTTACCACCTAGTCTCAGCAGGCGGTCATTTTTCACTTTAAATACGCGTGGCTATTAGCGCCGGTGTTTGTGAATTACACACTTTTTGCAGTAAGGCTCATTTGCATACATAGGGGCCTTTTTTCCTCAAATGACTGCATAATGGATCATTAAAATACGCACATATAGCACCAGCGCACAGATACGCTGTTTGATTTACAGCGCAGTTAGAGGCGCTTTTAACCCTTTGCGTGTCTTTGTGAATAATAGGGTATAATTTTCCCTCATTTGAAGAGGTTAGGCGGGCGCTAAAGCTGCACAATCCTTTAGTGAACCAGGCCCTCAATGTGTTATTATTCTACTCCAGCAGCCTTTTTTGTTACCTCAAGGTGATCAGCCCTACCACCAGTTATAATACAGAACATATACCTTTTGTCCACAACAACATGCAGGAAACTATTACTGCACTCTTGAGCCTCTTGTTAAGAGGCCTCGCATGTAACGCTCTACAAGCAATCTTGTTTGTGTGTATACTGAACATGCATTAAGCTACAACATAAAAGTTGCAAGATAGTTATTGCACCTCTCTCATCGTCTGTGCTGCTATGTATGCCTCCCTTGGCACAGTCAAACACATGCCTATCAGTATTCATATCCAACGCTGCAGTAAAATGGAGTCAGATCCTGATAGGCGCTGTGTGACTGAGGCACCTGTTGCCCTATTGGCTCAGCCTGCAGATTGATGTCTTCCCTTTGATGAAACAAGAGCTCATGTCTAGACTATGCAATGGGCTCTGTCACCTTGCCTATCTACTGCAACATATTTAATGTGTGTAGGTCATTGAACATCTATTTCTTTCTTTCAACATAAACGGATTGTGTGCCTATAGGTTGGTCTCCATATGACAGGAGTGGTAATATGTTTTAATGAGCTTGGCTCCCAAGGGCAGTGGAATGAATTTCTCAATTTGGACTGAGAATAAAAATTGGGGTTCCTGCTTTGTGCCAATTTATTGTCCCAGGGCAAGGAGAGAAAAAGTTGAATTATGATTTGCCAAACTATATTTGAATGATGCATTTTTTTGGTAACCATTTTATCAAAGGTAGCTCAAGGCTTCTACCATCTTTTTTTTGTCTTTCCTGTGCATTTGCTCATTTTCATGCGTGCCATAAGAGCCGAGATGTGTGCACGCCCAGGCTGAGGGATTGAAGTAAGCTTTGTACCAAGTTTTGCCTATAGTCTCTGTGCCTGCTATCCATGCCACTGCGACAATTCCCACATCCATTTGACTCACACAGAGTGGCAGATTTCTTTTGCCTTTCATGAGCTGTTGAAAGCCGCTGTCGCTCGCTTTAAATTTCTCGTCAGTTCAGCTAAGTGCATCTTCAAAGGAAGCAACTGGGCTGCCTAGTATGGGTAGAGTCTAGGTATTCGAATGAAAGATTGATAGAAGAATAAGAAAAAGAGGGATGGTAGAAAAAGAGAGGTTAAGACGGGATAAAAACACTCGGTAGTTTTGCTTCTGTATATACAGACCCATCACTGGGAAAAAACAAACTTTGGATAAGGAACCCCCAACTCTGGTCACTTCAGACATTAATACGTTAACAGACAGTTTTTTAAAACTGGTATATAGTTGTACTTTTGATAAAGGAATTGGGTTTGAAAAAACTATGGAATGATTCTTAAAATGCACTCCTGAGCTGGCTTCAGGAAAGACATCTTGATCTCCCAAATGGGCAAAATTGTGATGTTTATATTCAACACATGTTTCAGAACTTTGTCTCTTCTCAGGGTATAGTAACCATTTAATCAATTGTAAGCTGTTCTAGCCTACTTTTCTTTTGAATAAGTAGGCTAGGCCAAAATTACAATTACAATTTAGCAACTCTTTCATGCAGCATAATGAGTATTTTGAGACATAAAATTGGGTCGACAGGCCATTCTGAATTTGGAAGACTCACCAAAGTGTATGTAGGAACAAAATAAAATGTAAGCACAGTGCTTTCAAGCACTTGAACATCCATAAACACACTTTCAATTGCAAGCCCATCAACATGCTGACACACAGAACAGCAGCAACAACAACTTGGAGAGCTTTTTGGCTTAGCTTTTAATTAGGCCGACACTAAGACACTGTGAGAGGCCAGTATGTTCCATCCCGCTGCCCTCCTAACTCCCCCGGGCCCTCTCAACCTCACCCCAAGCAAATTCAGCTAAGCCTTGGCCACTGATCAGCATACACATCCGCATGCAATTCCACACAAGCCCACTTCATACTGCCGAGCTCACATGTGCATGCAGATGTGGGCAATCTCCGCGAACACGTGCTCACTTGGTGTCTTTGCCTTGTCCTCGGTGAGACTGGTATTTGCCCTCCTGCCTATCGCCAATCCATAACCCGCGCTTAAGTATTCCGTTAATTACAGCTTTCAAGAAGTACCCTTTACCCCACATCTGTCCCTTCCTCCCCTCTCTCATCGATTTCAGCTCCTCTTGTTTATTTGTAGATAGGCTGTGTGGCAGTGGCCTTTTAAGCATCTATCTCTGTAGCTCCATCCCCTCCCCTCCTCCTAAACCTATTCTCCCCTTTTTGATAAAGGATTGGAAACAGATAACAGAGGAGGTGGTGCAGGACCGACCTCTCTACGGCTTTGTGGCCAAATGACTAAAAGGAGATGGATTGTAGCTCCGCCACCACATTTTCCTCCCATGGATTCATTCACTGTTTTGTTTTGTCTTGGTATCAATGTCCTTGGAGCAATTGGAAGAACTACCAGCAAGTCTTGGTCAAAGTATAGCTGTTCAATGGTAGAGGAAGAGCAGTCGGGAAGAGAAGAATGGAGGGGAGAGAGTGGAGGTGAATTGAAGAGCGGGAGGGCATTAATTATAAGGTTGACACATTCAATAGAGGGCTAAAGTCAAACTACCTGCTGGAGGGAATTGGAAAAACCACGGCTACTAAAAACCTTCCAATAGCAGAACCCAGTTGCTGAGAAAGACTGTCTCACCCGCTCCCTCAATATTTTGAGTCCTCAGACTTAAACACAGACTAAAAGAAAGAGATACGTACATTAGGGATTTAATAGTGTTCAAGTATTGAAAATACACATTGGAATTGTAATACAGTTACTTCCTGCACTATTTGGTGGACACAAAACCTGCACACTAAACAAATGATTTTAGGCTGGATATACAAAATATATGGAGGGAAGCCTAGGCCTGGCTTTACTTGGAACCCTTGCCTTAAAATCCTATCAGTAAACAAAGTTGATTACACCAAACTGTAAAGTTTGACTGAACTGGATGGAACCACCAAAAACAAGTTGATTAAACCTAGTCCAGGCTGCTCGTGGCTACATAAGGGCTTAACAGATGACAGTAAATGCTACCAAAATATAAAGCTTGGTTGATGTAGCTATGCTAACTTGTTCATATGATCATGAGCAGCAAAGCCATCTAAAAATGTTACATTTTTGGAGCAAATGGAGAAAATGCTGCGTTAGACCCTAGTTATCAATAAAGTATAAAGAATAAACCATTTTGTCTCGATAAAGATTTGACACGTTTTGAAGTTCTGCTGTATGTGTGATCCATTTGGCGCGTACTTTGAAGACTGCAGTCCAAAATCAGTGGCGCTCCTTGCCTCATATGAGTGATTCTGGATTCATTATAGTATTTTCTGGACTTGTTCGTTTTTTTTCACCAGTGTTGACTGTGTGACTGCTCAAGTGATCCGCTATACATAACCCTAAACCTATATCTTTGCAGAGTTTTTTTTTTTGATCTTGTACATACATTACGTTTCAAGAGTTCAGAGTTATTGTCATTGTCGACTTAACCTGTTGTCACCAAGTTCCACAAGCAGCTCTAACTCTCACTCAAAGTCAACTTATGAAAGACCTGTTAATGAAAACTCTCAACTACAACTGCATGGACCAAAAAATACCAATGCGAGGATATCAGCAGTGCACAAAGGTGAAGCAGAGAGATGGATTCTGATTCACTATGATGACTGACCATTACCGTGAGATGATTGCCTCCATTAAAGTATGGCGGACTGGTGCACTTAACTGTGGACCCTGTGTACCTTACAGGTTGCAGTGCATGTCACACTGAAATAAGAGCTACCTGTCAGGACCAATCACTTCATCAAGGTTGCTATTGATGGCAGCTTAAATTGGAGAGTTGTTTGGTGAGAAAAGCAGGGCCACAGTGAACGCCACCTTTAATGCTACTGTAGGATTGAAGTCCTTGGCTCGCAGGGAGGCGGCTAAGTGAACTTTTTGAAAAATAAAAACTAGATTGAAATATTTTTTTCTACTGTTTCACACTCCAGCCTGCTATTTGTTCACATGTGTTTCCTGTGATGGAGAGAGTGCAGTAGTTGCGGGAGATGCATTCCTTGAACACTTGTGTATTTCTGTTAATTAGTCGTGGGAAGGAACTGCTGGTGGGTTAATCAGCGAGATGTAAAGGTGTTTCTGATGAAGGCATGGTCGAGAAGATATCAGAATTGGCACAGACATTGGTAGCTAAAATGTAGGGTTGCCATGCCAACAGAAGGCACAGCTGTTTTAGCTTCGGAGTAGACAATGAAGCAGTGTTTCAACTGGCAATCATCAACTTCAGACTAAAGGAAGGCCCCGAGCAGACATAAAAGGTCATCAGGTATATTTTTTTATCCACAGTTTGATTTTGATCTCAAAAACAAAGATCTGTATTGTCTGCTTGTTTGTTTTTTCCTCTGCCAGGAAGAGTCATTACTGTGTATCGCATTTTAGGTTCAAGTAGTACTTTTCTATTTGATGTTGTCAGTATCAAAGGGAAGATTAGCCCTGCTTCAAAATAGACGCTGATTCCTTTTAGCATCCATCCGTCCAGCTCTCTAATCCATTTTCTTCAAAGGCAGGTGGGCATCTGAGACAGAGATACTCAAATAGTTTAATAAATAAAGACTACCTGTAATTGAAATACACAGCCGGCATTTTAGAAAGATGGATGATTTGACAGGGCTGTCATAATAAGCTGAGACTTGTTCTCTCCCTCAACCTGTCACGTTTTGTTTGTTGATGTCAGCTTCCATTTAAAACTTCAATTACTTTTTACGAGGAAGACCTACATGCAGAGTGCCACCTCGATTATCACTTCACACATTGTCAGTGTAGTCAAGCGGAGGAGGACAGAGGCAAAGAAGTTACGTAGCTTTCTTTGACATCATTGCTTGACGTAAAAAATACAAGCATCTACTGTTCAGCAAACACAAGAGCTGGTTTCTAGGTGTAGCAAAGGCAGCAGCTGGTTTGACAGATAGTCAATCCATCTTGACTTATTACATTCCGTCCACAACTAGTCTCAGGTAAACAAACTGAACTACCAAAATCCATTTGCTGCTGTGGCTTGTTGACATTTTGTGAAAAATAACATTGCAACAGTAGCTGCCTTGCTGGAAGAGCATGATCTTTATTCAGCCAATATGTTTCAACACAGGGCCTTAAAAAAACAGCCTATGTGTACCTGCGTAATACAAGAGGGCTAAATCCTTAATTGAACATCGCCAAATAAACAAACATTTAGTTTTTACAGAATGAAAGACTTTAAATGCTCCTCATTCCTGGAATGTCGTCCAACACATTTTAAAAATTAAGGCCCTGCCCTCATGTTCAACTGTTTTAGTTGTGTTGCTGGCTGTTTTCTGGATATGTAATTGTTTTCTTTCATTTTAAATGATTTTTTTTTTTTCTTTTCTACTCGCTTTTAATTGTGTCCCCGTTTTTATGCTGTGAGCTCGACGTCACTGTAAATGAGGGAAACCTCAGTGTCTTTCGAGTTAAAATAAAGGTTTTGAATTGAATTGAAAAAAAACAGCAGAGGTGCAGGATGATCAATGGCATAAACTAAAACACCATCACCCAAAAAATGAAAGGAAGTAGGAGAGTATTTTAAGAAAAAGACAAAACAAAGTTGCATTTTCCGTAAGACAATGGAGTATACTGGAGTAGAAGCACTACTGGATCTTTGAAGTTAGTTGTCTATCAGCCAGAAGGTCCTGGGTGCAATCTCCAGCTCCTGCAGTTGCCTTTTCAAAGTGTCCTTGGGCAAGAAATGTAACCCCTCTGCGTCAGCGGCGTGTGAATGTGTATGAATGGATTAGTTAATACTGATGGATGTTACTTAGCAGCCCGCTCCCATCAGTGTGTGAATATGGTGTGAATGGGTAGGTGTGACCTGCGGTCTAAAAGGCAACTTGAGTAGTCAGGAGACTAGAAAAGCACTATACAAGCTCAAGTCCATTTACTTAAAGGAGGTTCATCTTCATCGAGGTTTAAATAATTCCTTAATTTTATCCAATAGGATCGTTTATTGGACCATCCTCCCAATCATTTCATTTGTGTAAAGTTAACCAAGACACTGCTGACAATGGCCTGGATGAAGACCTAAGTTGGTCACCCCCCTCTGCTATATTAATCACATATTACTGTGTAAAAGAAGGGCCTTTTATTTTGCATAAATCTTTCCGGTGTGCCTTGAATCGTTTTAAGTTGCATTTTACATATTTAACTGAGTTCACATGTCACCCATGCAATAAGCACTTCTCAAAATGAAAAGTTGTATTTGCATTATTTATCTATACTCACTGATTACATAATGTATATGCTTTAGGTCCTTCAAGCATTATAAGCAAGTTTTCCCTCTGATAAAACATTATCAGACATTTTAAGCAAACTTAATCTGCCAGTGCAGTGTCATATAGCAGAAAAGTTTGATATAGGTGGCAGGAACTATTTCTTTGGCTGGCCATGCCTAATTGTGTGTATATGATACATCCAAACAGGATGACCAGAGAGGAGTCGGGCTTAACTGGGCGTTACTTTTAAAGAAATGCGCAAACCGTTTTGTTAAGCACTGTTTGCACTATCTAAACTTCTCCCCTCTCCTTGGACTAGAAAAAAATCAAGTTTGTAAAAAGTTCAGAATGAGTAAATGTGACCAACTGGGGTTTGAGTCATAAAGGCCTTGGGATAAGATCAGTAGCTGAGGTTGCTGTGTTGTTGCTTGTGTGCGAGGGCCTTTCAGTTATTGCAGAGAGAAGGGTGGGGGGGGGGGGGGGGGGGACAGACAGAGACAGACTGGGAGAGAGTGTTGAGGAGGAGAGGAGTTCTGGGCTCTCTGCGAAGCCGACAGGCTGCACTATCCTCTGGGGAAGATTCAATTATAAATGATGCTTCCACTCGGAGCCATCTTGGAATCCCTTATTCTTTAGGAGATCTTCTTCACCTAATCCTCAGCAGGGTTTGGTGTGGCCCGTCTCTGAAGTGATATGCCTCGCACACATTGTGTGTCATGCATTATGAATGATGGGAAGGAGACACTCATGTCCTAATTTCGCTGAGAGCAGTGTGAACATCAACACTAGAGCTGACAGAATGCTAATTTTTTTTGCCATAGAAAGGAGCAGGATTGAGTCAGGTTTTACACAGCTTTAACGTACACGTGTCCCGACTATTTATTTGCAATCATTGTGTTTACGTCAGCTCAAGCCTCTCCACATTTGCCGCCCGTCTTTGTTCGCCTGTCTTGTTTTTTTTTTACCCTGCATCCTTCTGCATCTCTTTTACCTTCTTTCCTTTCATCTCTGCAACGTCTCTCGCCCCCTTTCTAAAAATTCTACTGGTGGCAGCGTGCAGCATTAAAGTCAGCAGACAGGTCTTCTTTTGTAGCCTAGAGTGCTGCGTGGATCTCAGCTGCAACCACCACCACCACCCTCACCCCTTCCTTCCCCCCACACAGCCTCTGAAATCCTCCTCAGACCCCCTTCCCTCTTCCTCATCCTCCTCCTTTTTTACCAGAGAGAATAGGAGCTGACATCTCCAGAGAAGCGAGAAAAAAAAAAATCATTTAAAGCCCTTCCTCTCTGTCCGCTCGCTGCTACAACAGAGAACAGTGTCAGTAAATGCAGCAGGAGGGGGGAGACAGGGAGGCGAGGGCGGGTGGGTAAGACTTGCTATCTGAGTTTTCGCAGTAATGAGGGGAGAGTTGTTATGGCTCACCTTCTGCCGTTCAAGTCTGTGAGTGTATGTGTGGGTATTTTCACTTCTGTGTACTCACGTTTGCGCCTTTGCAGTGTTACATGAAGTGAGGATACATGACTGTTTGGTTAATGGGTGTCTGTGAGTCGATCCTCCTGTTCTTCTGCAGTGATCTGAGGAGGACTTGACATGCCTGTGAGGAAGGAACCCATTCTTTTTCCAGCTCAACATCTCAGGCTTAAATCTCCCACACTCTCTCTCTCTCTCTCTCTCTCTCTCTCTCTCTCTCTCTCTCTATTTCTCTGGGTCTGTGTGTCTCTATTCACCATGTCTGTCCTCCTTCTTCCTGCTAAGAAAGACTCCTTCACAACTCTCCCCCTGCAATACCTCAACACTTCTCCCGACTTGTGCCTGAACAACATGATGCAGATGGCTAATCAAGCTGTTCGTCATGGAAAATATGTCAAGTATGTCCCCTCGCCAACGAAGGGTGATGAAAAAGAGAAGAACTTTTCGATTGAGCTAGCCTACCGTGTGTCTCATGGTTGAAAGTGAAATCCATAAACAATCTAATAACATACATTAAACATACATTTTAAAGTACAGGGAAAGAAATGACCTGTTTATGGAGGACGTATGATCATGCTTGAATGTTTCGCTGGTTCATTGTGCTAAAACGGGAGTCTGAGGAATATCATTCAAGTGCAAGTGATACATTTTAGGTTTCTATCATGGGTAGATGTGGTTGATTACCCCCAGTTTCCTGATGATATAGTTCCCATCATAACCTGCTTAACTTAAATCAGAGCTGTGGTTTAATAAATCAGAGTGAATAAAAACAGCTCAGTTACATGCAGGGTCTTAATATCTTAATATCTTTGAAATACTTCTCTTAGGAAAGCTTCTGAAATGGAAATCTCAATTTACCACATAAATGACAGATGAAAAGTTAAAACCCTTTAATTAAAGAATACCATTATAGGTTCATTCGAGTAGGTGTTTAACCCGACGAGAGTTAACTTTCAAAAAAACATGTTGCCAAATTAGATTTGATTTGAACAAATCTGTGTAAATAAAAGTATTGATCTCGTCTTGGCGTCTAAGTTAAAGCTCCTGTGAGGAGTTATTAGCTGGTTATGAAAGGCTGAAATGAATACTCATGCCTCTTTATGATCTAGAAAAGCAACCAGACATAAATATTGGTTATTTGTATGTGAAAAATGTGTAATGCCTGCAAACCGCTGCTGCATGGTAGGTGTCAGAAGAGATGAAAAACATGACTCAGCAGAAAGAGATTTTTTATCAATTGCAACAGTAAAGATTCGTAATAAATGCTACATTTGACAGTTGAATGAAAGCCCGATGACACTTTGTCTACTTCATGCATGTACAGGAGAATAATAGTGAAGAAATAAAAAGGGAACTCTTTTGTCCACAGGGGGCGCCAAAATCAACATAAAGCAACAGTTCAACACGAGAGTTTTAAACAAGACAAACAAATGTTTGTTTGTACACAGACTAATAAAAATGTCGACAAAAAATTACAATGACATCAAGCAACACATTTCTACAGCAGCAACAACAAGGAAAGAGTGTTAAAAAAACAGTGAATTAAAACCATCATGGTAAATTTAGTTTATTTCACCCCTGCCCTGACCTCTTCATGAGTTAAAGCTAACTGTGATAATAAAGTGAGTGCGTCTGAGTGACCAGAGGATAACAGCGAAAAATGCAGTGAATTCAGTAAACCAACTAAGGAATACATCGATTGGTAAATTCATTTCTAACTATATTAATCATTTACACTTTTTAAATTTGTTTTTCACACAAAGGAGCAAAACATTTCTTTGTTCTGTTTCATAGTGGACTGAAAATCATGGTCTTTCACACAAAACAGGCAATTCAAGCAAGTTCACTTCCTTCTCTTTTTTACATTACACAGTCCAAACAAATGATGAATAAATTAAGAGAATATTTGGTAGATTGACCACTAATACCAAATTGTTTGTTGCAGCCCGTTGCACTAGCACAAAATGTTCTTGATCTCTCTCTCTCTCTCTCTCAACATTTTTTGTTTCCTGTCACCTGCACTCCCTCTGCACTTCCTCTGCACAGCACCGACAGCCAACTGCAACAAAACCGTCAGACCTAAATCTCACTGCAGCAAAAAAGGGCCTTAGCTTCTCCCGGCATTGCTGGATGACAGTAGCACTAATACAACCTCTGTTGTATCTGACTGCTCAATCCCAGCGAGTGGAGCTGCTGCCCAGCGGCTCAGACTTTATCATCCTGGTCATTGGAGCTGCTCTGCAACCAAAGCAGCAGCACAGGCTGGCAGAGACTCTGACTCGCTTTTTTTTTTTTTTTTTTGCTTTTGCTATTGGGCACTGACTCATAAAGTTAGAATATGACTCTGATAAAATGTTATACAATATAGAATAATCCGTACAATTCTCTGTACGTGCTGTAAAGACTGGGGAATCACTTTTTAAGCTGTAATCGACTGTGTTGGGTAATTGCTGAGAAGTTTTCTGCCACACTTTGATATACTGTAATTAAATTTTCCTTTAGGTTTCAGCATGCAACTTCCCTTCCAGCGGTCAAGCCTGATATAATATAGTGACATACATATAAATTTTAATTAGGCTGAAAATATTAGAGTGTAAAACAGCAATTTTGCTAAGGGCAAAACTTGGTGGAAAACCATAAACCAATGTGGGTTTCAATCCAACTCTGTATGTATTTTACCGCCTGGTCTCAGCACATACATCATAATTCCACCCTGGCTGACTGCATACTTCTTCCACTTTCCCCTGTGCACGCTCTGTCCATTCTGTCTCTGTTTTCACTCTGTTTTTCTGCCACTTCTATTACCCTGTTTTTTGGCGCGTGAATCCATATAGTGTGATAATGCTACAGCTTATTATAAGAGAAAAACAGACAGTGTAAATCATTCAAGGCTGGCTGTTTTCTTCACACAGTCGTTTTTCCACATAACACCGCCCGTCATCAATCATAGTCTGCATTTCGTTCAGTGACGATGATGAGAGATGGGACACATGGCCGCCATGTGTGGCAACAATGCAGACATAAGACATACATACAATGTGCATGTTTGTTTATGTCATAGAGTGACAAAAGATCATGCTGCACACATAAACATCTATGGTTTTTTATTATTTTGCTGTAAACTTGCCTCTGACGTGTGATTGAGGAGAGAGAGAGAGAGAGAGAGAGAGAGAGAGAGAGAGAGAGAGAGAGAGAGTGTTCAATCATTGATCTCGTCCCTCACTCTATCCCAGAGGGGAGAGGCAACAGTTGGAAATATGAATTATGAAATGATAAAAGCTTGTAAAATGGAGATAAATCCCGGTGATTACACAGCTTGCTATCTGAAGATTTGATTCCTCCGCCAATGATTCCTCATTGTGGCTGTGTGAAGGACAGCAGGCCTAATAATTCCCCATGTATGAAGCACGGCAGGGAAAAAAGCATTGTGATGATAGACTTCTTTTGAACGTGATTGAGGAGGCAATTACGTTTTTCACATCTCACTTTCAGGAATTCTTTTTTTAACACTCCTCTTCCTTTTTTTCCCCCCTCATTCTCCGATGGCAGAAAATTCGACCACATCAAACCGTGTTTGTCTTCTTCTTCAACCCCCTGGGGGGCCAGTGCTGCAGAAAGCCCAAGAGATAACAAGGGGAACGACATAAAAGCACATAAACAACACACGCCAAGGAGAAAGCAGAGGAAGTGTGTATGTGCTTGTTGATGTGTGCAGAGGTTCACACTCATACGTGTCTATGCAGATTACTTTGAGTGCGAGCGTGTGCATGCATACTTACACAGAGAGTTACAGTTTAAAACGTTTACCCTCTGCAGCTTTGTTTTCTTGGAGTTGCAGGCAGTGACACCTGTTTCTTTGTGGCCACCCAAACTCACATTCACACGCACCACCCCACAAAAGTTAAAAAGAACACACTCTCCACCATTGCCTCCCAGCAGGCTGTGCAGGTAGACAGACAGAAGTTTTTTCCAGCTGCCTGTAAACAGAGCGTTTTATCACAACACGGTGTGAAGCCTGAATACAACTAATTACCCAGTTACAACACATGTGCACCATGCTAGCTTCTGTGCTATTTTTGATCTTGTATAGATAGCATTGTAGCAATGTACAGTTTGAATGTGTGTTTGAGGAGTGCGGGTAAACATGCTTGTAAATATTGTGGGTAAAATGTTTTGGGGTTTTTTTTGTCTTCGAGTTCTCTTGACGTTATCTCAGCTCAGAATTATCCTGCTGGTCAAGTGTATTGAAACGACTGACCTTCAGCCAGTCCTGGCTCCGTGTGAGAAAAAACCTCTCCTTTTTTTCTCCTTCTTTGATGTCACGTGGGGAGCCTGAAGGACAGGACATAGTTCTGCTTTGCAGACAGGTGTCCTGACCTTCTGTCTGCACTCCCACGCCTCGGGGGACCTTCACGAAATAGAGGCCATGGCTTTGACCTAGTCTCTCATCTACAGTTTGTCTCTAAACGGAGGTGCACTGCAGATGCAATGAATCACCAGAAACACTGGAGAGTAATGCATCAATGCAACGCCATTTTTTTTAACTAACAGCACAGATTTTTAAAGCTCATGTATATAATTTCATATCATTTTATTAATCAATTTCAAAGATTGACTAATCTATTCACAGATTCTGTGTAAAAAAAAATGCAAAATCTGTAGACAAACGGCGTGATTTTGAGCTACCTTGTTTTTGTTTGTAGTCCGAGGTTAATTTTCTACTCTCGCGTTTCAGAGTGCTTAGATTATGTGAAGAGACATTTTCTGTGTGTGGAGTAAAAAAGAATTGGTCGTAATGCCATTTGAGAAGCCTTCGGCAATCATCTGAGGACGATTTAGCTTTTTTACCCAACACAATAAACTGACATCTGCATGCAAGCACAGCTCGCAGTCTGCTCTGAGACGTCTCCTCTCAACTCCAACTTCATTCTAGTCAAGTTGCTAGTTGGACTGTAAAAATAAAATAAGGAAGTCTTGGCAGGAAGTCCTTTATGGCTAACCGCTGGCTACACTGAAAGCCCCAAAACTTCTCCATCACTCCCAGAAGCTATGTTTTCGTTAAATGTTAGCCAATGCATCCAAGATGTAAGAGTAATCAAAGAAAAGACACTGTTGGTCGTTGTTTTGTTTCATGGGGCTTCATGTCTCCCATCCCTACACTTACAAATCAATGGAGCACCCATATGCTGCAATTAGATTTCAAATGGCTCCCCTCTAATACCCACTGGCCATTGCAAGATTGCATTATACAAAGATGGAGATGAAAGTCCCCTCTGATCCACCAAAATAACATCTTGTGCAGTAATCTGTTTGTAGATTTGATTCCTTTGATGATATTTTCCTTGTGGTTGAGCGTTTCACCACGGCGTCATGACTGTGAAAACCACATATGTTGGACGCTTTCATTTCTGCTCATCATAACGTTTCAACTTTGTCAGAGACGATGGCAGTAAGTTGTCCATCTGTGACACAATGCTAAGAAAAAACACCCAAAAAAGATTATAATACAGTAATAACAAGAAAAGCTTAAAGGGAAACAGGAATAGTTACAAAAACAGAAAGCTTTGAAGACCAATTTCTAATCTTTTTTTTCTTAAAGCACATAGGAAATTGCTCTGCTTTTACAAATTTGACCAATTGAGCGTCTAAGCAACTGAGATGTTGACAATAAATTCCTTTGACCAAAGTTACCATGCAAATCCAGGTGATGCAATGGATACAAACCCTTGTTTGCACACCATGTAACAGGGAAACCCTTTTTTGTTCAAGGTGATCTTTTTTAATAAAGTCTTGCTTGTATAATTAGTAGTGGTGTTTCCGATCACAAATACCACGCGTCGTGCGTGTTGTGTGAATCTGACAAACGACAGACGTTGCTCGTGCGTTGACGAACCATATCTTCAGTTGTTGGTGCGAACAAAGCGCTCTGTAGAGGAGCTTGTTTGAGTTAGCAGTAACAGACTACAGCAGGCTGTAATGTTAGTAACGTGAAGCTACTGACATTTGTCACATGCAGCCACCAGCTGATCCCTGCAGGGATTGCAGACGGGATGAGAGTGAACGGAGAAAGGACAAAGCAGCATTTGAAATATGAACGCTTAACGACCCGTTTCGGTGTGAAAGTCCGTGAAAAATATTTTTTTAAAGACTGTAATGTCGTTCTATTTGAATAGAGGGTCTACATGGTACAACACTGCCTTCTTTTCACTGAGACTCTGCACAGGGATTTAGCAGGAGTAGTCTTATGTATTTAGGGGGTACACCATGTTTTTCAATTTTTCATCGATTCATGGATCACATGCGGCCCAAACCGTGGGGGCTGATCCGAACAGACCACGGATCAAGCGAGATCCGTTTCACCAGTAATAAGTACTTGCACATTTGAAAGGTTTTTGCTTGAGTCCTGTGAAATAGTTTTGTTAATGTAGAATACTAACAGAGGGCTAAACAGTGAAACCACTGGGCTCATTCATTTCATTTTAACATAGAAAACCTTGTTTTCATCTTTGCATCCTGCTTTTGTGAAGCTTATTTTTAATATCAGATAAAGAAAAACAAAACCTTGAACATGTCATTGTTTATTAATAGTTTGGGGCCAGGCTAAAGCCTGAGGAGGTGTTAGTTGAACTAATTTAGAGTTTGCACGCTAGAATATGCTAGAAAAGTTAAAATATGCCATTGCTTACTCTCACTTTCATCTAATTAGTCTTCCTACAAAAGCGTGGATATCCACTCTCTCGCAGCTCCTCATATCCACACTCGAGTAGCTCGCTCGGTAGTGAAGTTATTCAAATAGAACTCTTGACCTTGGGAGTTTAGCCTAGCCGCCACATTTCTACATTTCCTCTCAGTTGCTAACCATCCATGAAAGTTCTTTTTCTCTGTTGAAATCTTGAGATGAGTATCTGAAATGATGCCACACTTGATAGTTTTCACACACTGAATGCATAAATTGATATGCAGCGGACTTCCTCTCTGTGTGGAAATACAGCCGGTGCAGTCTGAGCCTGGTGGGTTGTTAGAGAAATGTGCAACATTTGGGCGTCCTCTCTCTTCTCTGTACTTGTGCATATAATCACCCACTTGTGTGATTGTATGTGCGAAGGCATCGTGTTCGGGCTGTATATGTGTGTGCACACACGTGTTTGCAGACTGTTACACTCACTTTGTGCATCTGTGCTTCCTGCCTGTGTGCGTCAGATGGCGTGCACGTGGCTGCCTGTGTGTTTCATGCCGAACATTGTCTTCTTGAAACACTAAGCAAATCTCTTCAATGTGATAATTGGCTCCCCGGGGTGCCTGTATCTTTTCTGCTCATCATCGTCATCCCCTCCAGAAAAAAAAACGAGTGTGTGTGTGAGATGAGATAGGCGAAGTTTGCTCGTTTGCCGGGGAAAACTGATCCCAAGTCTGCACAAACTCTTTTGGCAAGAAGAAACTTTGAGGCAATGAGACAGCGGGGCCAGATCCGGTACAACCTGGCTGCAGGCTGCTATCTGCCATCTTTATGGCATCAGGGCCTCGGTTGCAGCCAGATGAGATGCCATGGAGGATATGAGCTATTTGAGGCAGGTGATACATGATGCAAACATCAGCTGCAATTGCTGCAATGTCATTGAGAGCAATTGAGATTTTATTGTTTCTATCAGAGAAAAAAAAAGAGGAAATCTCAGAGGGAGGCATCTGTGTTAAACCAGCCATGTCGGGTTATCAGTTACAAGCAGTGAAAGAAGTTGTTTGAGGCGTGGAATGCTTCACTTGTTTAGATATTTTTCCTGTCACATAGAACGACCTTAGCCGGTGGTTTGCATTGCTGGCACCTGAGGTGTCTGAAATGCAGCCCTGTTTGTGGGCCTGAAGGCAAATAGAGACGCTCATCTGGTGGATAGAGTCTCTCCCTCTCTCTTTTATTCCCTCGCATCCATATGTTCCCGCAGTCTCCAGGGGATTGTGGACCACGGAGCAGATTGTTGGCCGCTTCATAGGGGGAAACAGCGAGACAGCTGGGCACCTATCACAAGGCCAAACAGATGTTCAGGTGACTTGGAGAGGAAGTGATTTGAAAAGAGAGGAACGACATGGAGGAAGAGAGACAGAGGGAGAGAGGTGATGTGGAAGAGAGGAATGTAGAGGCTTAAGAAATGAGTACATACATTTATTCAAGAACTCTGGGACTTCATTAGAAATCCCCTGTCAGTGTCTGAGGTGGGCCAAATGCTTCCCACTTACCTGAGGCCACAAGAGCCCGTTTGGTCTTCCATATTGATCCACCCACCAGTCTATCTGCTGTAGGTCTAATGCCTTTGATCTCTTGATTATCTTTGCCTAAATGTGGACAAGATGGCTAAGCAGCTCAAGGATTCAGTGCTTTAATTCTGATGCACCTTAGGGGATGTTTCGAAGTTGGTATTGAATCCAACCCTGCAACCATATCATGAAACGTTTCTCTGTTTTTTCTGTTCCAAAAAAAAAAGAATCAACAAACATCTTTCACAGATTCAGTGTCTGAGGGCCGAGCGTAACCCAAACAGAGCTTCTAATCTGACACAAATCTTCATCGTGGCTGATGTAATAACAAAAAATTGTATTCTACCGAGCTTCTCCACCATCACTGGTGCAGAGTCCCTTTTTTCTACATTGCATTTGTCAAATTAAACTCAACCAGGGTTCTTCGATTTTTTTTCCTCCCCTTCTCTCCTTTCTTCATGCCAGCCTTTGTTCTTTGGTTGCAGGTCTCATATATAATACATGAGGATTGGGAGACTTATCCCGTTCTGGCCATACTGGCTCTTATTCCCTGGAAAGCGGCTATATTTAAGCGGGGATAGGTCAGGAATGGCGTCAGGGGAGCTGCTGACTTCTACCCAAAAGGTGGTGTTGGCTGAATACCATTAAAAACCAAAAATAGAACTCCACACAATTACATTGTTGCAGTGGCAAGGTAGCTGTAAAGGAATTACAGTCGAGTTAGACCTTAATGGAAGTAGTTTGGAGCTGGTTTTATCTGAAAGTGTCTCGTTGGTGCAGACACTGGGCTCTCTAGTGTCTTGTTTCTGTATGTTTATGCATCACAAAATGTAATTCTGCTCTATCCCTTTTTATCTGGCTCTATTGCTCCTGAACACATCTAACAGCTGCTCTTTTTTTACTTCTTGTGTTTCCACAGCTGGTACCACGTATATCTTTGGGAAAGGAGGCGGTCTGATCATGTACACGTGGCCCAATAATGAGAGGCCCAGCACACGGACGGACCGGCTGGCGGTGGGCTTCAGCACTACAATCAAAGATGGCATCCTGGTCCGCATCGACAGCGCCCCTCGCCTGGGTGACTACATCATGCTCCACATCGTGAGTACTACTGTTTCCATTACCAATTAGCTAAACATTTTTACATCAAAAACCCTCAGCCAAAGGTATTCATTAACTAAGACTGAGGTTAAACATCTGGTAGGAGCTAATTACGAGTTGTTTGCTAGCCTTTCTAGCGCCATGCTATCACAATCAATTAATCTGAGCGTGTTTATTGACACAAGGACTCATGTCTCTAGAATTACAACCACAAGATGATGACCACAAACAAACCTGCAAATCAATCCTTTAGGTTTTCTTATTGCCGCCTGCAGGCTGAGTTCAGCCCATCATGCTCAAACTGAATTATACAAACAGTGCAGATCCATAAAAAAAAAAAAAAAAAAAGGATAACTTACTCCTCTTCTCTAAGTCTGTACTCGCCATCGCCTTCCAGAATAACCCCTCTTCTCCACCATTCCAACCGACTCCCAGCATGAATAATGAATGCGGCTCTCCATACATATGCAGTGTGTTCCCACATGTTGGAGCTACATGATAGAAAACGGGGGGCTGAGGGGTTGGAGTTCTTGGCTTGTGGACTGAGCATCCATGCAGCATCTTAATAATCCCACTTTGCGACCTTGTGTTTGACTCTTTTACATAATCATCAACAGCAGTTAGATGAATGTGGAGCGACAAGACAGAGGGATGGAGATATGTTGAGAAGGCGGTGGTTGGAGAGGGGCTGTAAAAGAGATTGCTGCTGATGCCTTGCAAAAAAAAAAAACATGATGATGAGGAGGAGCTACAGTTGCTAAAGCAGATTGAAAGTCTTTTTCTTCTTAAAGAGCTCCCCTCATCTCCTGAGTGCTGGCCATGTGGTGCAGAAAAGCAGCCATCTGCTCTGCAAAGATGAGGGCCAACAAGAAGCATTTCTGAGCTGCCTTTACAGTAGAGAGAGAGTGTGTGAATGCGTGTGTGTGAAGGTGAGGGAGAAAGCGGGAAAGCATGCATAGAGAGAAAGTCATAAAGATGTACAGTACAGTAGCTTGCGAGGAGGATGTAGGAAACGCCTCCCCGCGTCGCTAACTGACTGAGTAATTGCACAAACCCCCTAAAGGAGGGAAAAGGAATGCATTTTTAATTCAGCTTTTTTGATATCACAGCACAGCTAGCCAAGCAGGGTTTCTCTTATAATTTGGCTGCAAGACGTGGGGCAGCAGACGTCTTCATTCCAACAGTCTCCTGGTGCTAATGAATTTATTAATAGAGAAAAAAAAGCAACAGGACATTTCTCCAATCCATTTAAAGAAGCAGCATGTTCTAAAAAAGGACTTTTTGTCTGTTTTGTTGGAGAAAGATTGCACTGTGAATATTTCTAACATTTTACTGACAGCCAGGGGTGTGAAAACAACGTGGGTTTTATTTAATATTAACAGTGGTTATTGTTCACTTTAAACCATTAAAACTTCTGCTTCTACAAGTCACACTTTGTCTAAAAGTTACCCTTGTTTTGAACAAATGAAGAGAGCTCAGCTCTTTGCCACAGGTGCAAAGTGAATAATTGATCAAGCCTTGAGTGATTATTTAGCGGGGCGGCTGGTGGGTTTAGCTACATCTTGAGGAAAATAAACCACTACTCGATCTCACTTCTGATGCTACAAATGTTAATAGAGACATTGTGACTCGGAAGCTGTGGGAATATTGGATCTTCTTGGATGAAACCCGCGATAAGGTCGAGTTTAACCTGATTCTAAAACAACTTTTCTGCCTCTGTGAGTTTTATGTGTGGCATAAATGCCGTTAAATTGGCCGATATTTCAAACTTACCTGAAAATGTCATTAGATAACAACTCCTAATGACAGTCGTCAGGTCACCGCTGTCAGCATTTTGCGTTCAGTAATGAATCTGGAGGAAAAGGTTAAAGGCATTACGCCTGTCCATTCCTGATATATCTCTAACCAAAGGTCTCAACAGGCCCAGGGACATTACCTTAGCCTTTGCCATCATTAGGTCACCACTTTAGAATCAGCACACCTAAGTCGTGATGCATTAAGCACGCTATAAGAGCTTGGATTGCTCAATATGTGACAAGGTAGAGTCAACAGAAAGGAAAATACCTTCTGCAGTCGTATAATCATACACGTTTTAGCTTCCTTTTTAAGTAAAATTCATGCAGAGAAGCATGAATGTCTGTGGATAGCTTGGAATTTTACCTAAGTACCTCATGCTTGCAGATTATTCTGACTGCAAAAAGGCGTACATAAACATTCAGAGCCCAGAGCGCCGAGAGAAACAGACATTTTGAGGCAAGACCTAATCACTGACTCCCTCCTTAGTCTCTCTCTCTCCCTCTCTCTTTCTCTCTCGCTTTCTTCATTATCTCCTCGCCGTGATTAGCTTACGGCTTGTTTGGCAATCATGAATTAAAATGCTGATTGTAGTGTTTACATTTAAACTGCTAAGAACAACTGCATGCTTGGTTGGAAATCCGAGGGGCAATTTGGGGTAATTTGCCGAGGTGAGCACGACATTTTGCAACCTCTGGTGTTTCATTTGCATGTTCATTTACATCCCCAGTTCTCATGCAGCAGCGCGGAGCAGACGAGGAGTTTTGTTGGATGGAATCTTTTGTTTTTGTGTCGCAGATAGTCAAAGATAAACTGAATCCACAGAGACGTTTATATTACAAGTGACATTTCAGTGTAAGGTGAGTCAAAGGGAAGGCTTATTGCATTACTGCTGGGATTTGTAGAAGTGTATGTTGGGTATGTTCAGGTGTGTGTGTGTGTGTGTTTCTGTCAGATTAAATCCATGACAGGAAAGACTAATCCGTGGGCTAGATGTGCCAGTAATGACTCGCACAGTCTCTCACCAGGGAGTGCACACGACTGCAGGTTAAAGATTACACAAGACACACTCACACTCACACGCACACACACACACACACATCGCATTAAGAAACCCTTCAGAATCTCATCCCTGCAACATCATTCAGTTAGAAAAGTTATTTTTTATTGTTATTACAGGAGTAGTAGCTTCAATACAACAACACATGACAATTAACAGCCCAAACTTTAAGGAACTGTGCTGTTTGCAAAACTTTGACGTAACCTCATTCCAGTGATAAATGTGCTGCTGGTGGTAAATTTTATTAAGGGTTGAATTTTTGAAACTGCCACAGCATTGCCTGTGTAAACAAGGAAAATCAGTACCCTCTATTTCTTTGAAGACACGGCTTTGTGTAAGATGTATCATCAATTTTAATCACTGAAGGCTGGGAAAATGTGACGGTAAATAAAATAGAGATATTATGGATGCAGCAAGTGTAACCAATATGCATCCTGTACTTCAAAGCACTCGTCTGTTCAGTGGGTGAGGAAAATCCGAGTTGTTAAATTTAGAGACAGAAAAGATGCAAAGACAGACAGAGAGAGAGAGAGGAGGATGACATGCTGCGGAAGTACTAGTCTGGGTAAGATCACAGGTCATGACAGGAACATTGTGCATACCTCACCAGCCACCAGAAAGACCTGTCTTTTGTCTTTAACATCGTTTGAACGCTACAGCTGAGAAGGGTAGGGGGGAGATCTGGCTCATCATAGCTCCAGTGAGCCCAGATGAACTCACTTCTGCTGAGACTCTGCAGGTGACAAGTCGGAGTCGGGGCGAGGCTTGAATGGCGAACGCTCCGTCAGGTTTCATGTCTGGCAGCTCTTTTGGTTTCCAATTAAGGGTGAAAATCACAACAGGACAGCTGAAGATAAGGACCCTGCGAGCACTGCAACCCATTCTCTTGTTACAGGTAGCTTGAAAATATGCCACTCTCCATGCTGAGCTGTCACAAAGAAAACTTCAACGGCAAATGCATGTATGAGCGTGACGTTTAAACTTTTAAAAACAGAGCAGCTTAAGTTTGGACCACAAACTTTGCTTTGCTGTTGATCTGAACAGGAAGTCATCTGATGCTAACCGCTGGCTACACTGTCATTACTGAAAAGTTGGACATTTATCGAAGTGACATAATAGTCAACGGGTTCTCAGATTATGGTAAATCTCACTCAGAACATGTAAGTACAAGTATTCACACCTTCATTTTTTGAGGTTTTAATAATTCCTCCTCAAAATCACACAGCGACAAACAATAATTTCCATGTTTTGTTACGGAGCGAGGACACATGGAATTCCATCACTCAAATGATATTTCCTCCCGTACTAATTCACATGGAGAAAAGATGCAGCTGCTGGATAATTGAAAGCTGAAGTGCAGACACAAGTTGTGTGGAATGAGATGAAAGGCTTTGGAAGGTGAATGCTATATTGCACCGACCATGCCGTTTTCATTTTCATCATCCTCGCATATATGCTACATGCATACACACACTGGTGCATGTACATTTTAATGAATTAATGCCAGAGAAAAGATGCATAATTCATTCAGCTCCTCAACCACTCCTGTCTTCCCACATCCATCCATCAGCCTCGTCTCTGTCTGTATGTGTTTATGTCTAACACTGTCTGCTCCTACATCTCCCCTCCCTCTCTCTCTCTCTCTCTCTCTCTCTCTCTCTCTGACAGACCTAATATAGGATGTTTGATGTGTACCTGTGTGCATCAGCACGTATAAGGCCAGCAATGTATTGCCTCTATCAAGTTACCCTACCTCGGCAGGGAAAGACAGATATTATCGCGGTTGTGGCTCACGGCCTCTGATAGCATTACAGCTTCTTATTTGAGTTTGTATTTCCTTACCACCCACATTTGATTCCCCCCTCGGAAATAAAGAGTTGGGAAAATACATCTCACTGCTGTTTCTTCCGCTAGTTGTATGCAGTACATAGAGTAAGCATTATTGTAACTGTTGATAAATGAGTCTTTCTGTTAGGCAGAATATCTTGATAGAACAAGATTGCATCATTTGACTTTGCTACTGTTATTTACACAAGCATACATTAACATGAGAAGAATATTTCCCACTGTAGGTTACTTCCTATGATTTCCATAAAGCAGATTATTGACTCTGCACCGTCCCAGAGGCTGACACAGTTGACATAGTGACTTTTCACAGCAGGCTGAGCTTAACCAGCCCACCAGCTACCAGATGGTGAGCGCACATGTGTGGGAAGGAAAACCTTTACATGCGACAGAAGGTACTCACATGAGAAGCAGTAAAACCCTGAATGATCACAACGAACCAGTTTAGCTTTTTTTCAAATCTGGGATTTAAGGTTTGATGTGTTAGGGGTTTAGGAATCATCGAAGTTTGATGTTAAAGACAGTCAAAGTTTGGCAATCGAGCTGTTTTCATAAGCCTCTTCAACACATGCACTGTTTCCAATTATTTTTGAGCTGACTCCTTCCTGCCAGTCCCCACTGTAAAAAGTCTGTGCAAAGACGGGACGAGCAGATTTGTGAATGTGGATAATACTCTGAAAACTTTCATCATTAGTGAATGGAAGAGGCATCAATCACGTTGACTTAAGTTTTGCTGCTTTATACTCTTTATACGCCCACTAACCACTTGGCTACCAGCGACCCCAAAAAACAGAATATAAGAATGTATATGCTTAAGACCTTCAAGCTAAAGGACCATTTTTGAGTCTGGGGCCCCAATGCAGTTGCCTGATTTTCTTTTTTTGGTTATCCAGAGTAGTGTGTGTGGCTTTAGAAGAAAAAAAAAATCTGCATATTACTATCTTTAAAAAAAAAGTATAACTATTTTAGGACCTATAGTCCACTAAATTGATGGGGCTTTTATAAAAATATAGATGGAATGCAATGAATGTGTTTCTTTTTTTGTTATTAATTATGACTATGTCACTCATTTAGATAATGTTCTGGAGAGAATTGTGTCTCATATGATCAATAGAAAAAGATAATTAAGATTCCTCAGGAAAATGTCACTTGCTAGAGGATGGGGCTGTATTTACAGGGGAAAAAAAGTCTTCTTGTGATCTATTTGCGCTGATGTTTGTGAGTTGACACAGAATAACCACGAGTGGAGGTTGAGAGTTTAGCGCCCGGAGTCATTAATAATGAACAACTTTGACAGGCGTCTTTGCTTTAAGTAGAAACACAGAAAAAGAGGCGAACACACTCTAATGAACATTACACAGAAATCCTTTTTGTGTCTTGTAATTTCTCAAACCGCCCATGCTTGAATACACAAAGACATATGTAACACGCGTCCTCGCACTTTTTATTTTTCACTCTCTCAACACCCACCCACTCGCTCCTTTTATCACTTATTGTCTCACTGTCAGCTATGGCCATGCACATATCTAAATACACACAAACACACACACACACACTCACCTCCAAAGGCTCCTTCAACAAATTCTCACACCACTGGCACTGACACTCCAAACATGATACGAGGGCTCTTCGGGGACATCTCTGCCTGTCAGTCATCCACGTCAACGAAAAGGCACTTGGGGGGAAACAGTTTATGTAGCTCTGACACACAAGCACACACACACACACACACACACACACACACACACACACACCTCTCATCCTCCCTGTACTGTTTTATGACAGCAATAACTGCTAGCGTTGGACAAACAGAGCCACATTATTACAATGTACCCGTGTGGTCGGAGGCCTTAGCCCCGGCCTCTGCGATGTATATTTCACGGGAGAGGATGAAAAATTCAATGAGAAACAACAAACAGAGCGCCTCCCTCTCCTCACTTTGCTCTCTGACAGCAGCCCCTCTGGGGGATGCTCGTGTTTTCACAGCTTCATGGTAGGACATGAATCCTATTCTCACAGTGATGAAGAGACAGAAGGAGGAGATGAAAGAGACGGGGTGTTGAGCGTCATGTTCATCCAAAAGTAGAACAAATACAAACGTCTGAATAAAAAAAAAGAGGAGAAAAAAAGGAATAATAAGAGGTGCGAAAGAAGGAGAGATAGAGAGATGTGGGTATTTTTTTTATAATTCAGAGCAGGATCAGAGGCAAAATCGGCTCCGATAGGTCTCAGCACAGTGGCTGTGAATTCCAAATGACATGTTGTCTAAACCTAAGTCCACCCCAGCCGGATACCCTTTCTCCCTCTTATCTTTGACCAATTCTTATCTCTCTCTTTCTTTCTCTTTTACTGCTACACTGTTTTCACGCTAAAGGTAGGATTTGTTGCTGGTAGCAGGTCAGTCAGTCTGTTTGAATTCAGCTGCAGTGCGAAAAAAGTCTCTGCCAAAGCTCCCAGTCGAGGCCAAGGTTAAACAAACAGAGGTGTGGACTGAGTCAGTTCTTTTACCATTTATTTGCTTTGTCACAAGAAATCCAAGTGTATTCTATTGCTCCTAATGCATAATATATTCATTAATCCACATTAAAGAAGGAATTGCATTTCTCTACATTTCAATGAGAAACAACACACTCACTTTTCAACAAGTGCCTTCTAAAACTCAAAATTGACAGCATACAGATTGCATCGCCTGTATTTACCAACTGTAGCAAAGATACAATTTACAGAGCATCAATATCTTCTTTATGACTGCACACAGAGCCACACGGCACAGAGCTGTTGGGTAGATTAACCCTTTAAGTCAGAGACAAACCTGTCTGATACATACATGTGTTAGCCAGTGGTTAACTAGCTAGCTTTGAGTTTTCAGGAGGCAAGAAGTGGAAACTTAAAGCTCCTGTGACGACTTTTTTAGCTGGTAATGAAACAGACTGAAATGAATATAGACGCTTCCATATCAGCTACTTAATAAAACAACACCATCATGACAAGTTTCTGTGTAATAATAAGTCATACCTGTAATCGTTGCAGCAGGGTACGTCTCAGATGAGGCAGCAAACTGCACCCTGCCTATTATTATTGTCTGTTTTACAATTTCTACAGCAAGTATTGAAGATGACATTGTTAAAAGACAACATGATGATTTATATGAAAACTCTACATTAGGCTTTCCGTTACGGAAAAAGATCAACGATGCAAAAAGTACTGCTTTGTCCACAGGGGGGCGCCAAAATCGACACAATCTGAAAGCTTCTCGCAAGACCTTTAAAAAGAGTTTAGCTTAAATAAGTATTGAAGTGAAAATTAACATTAGAATATGGCAACAGTAAATGTAGTGGATATAAAAGAAATGGTTACATGAGCTTTTGCTGGATGCTTTTTGTATTGAATGCAAACAGATGTGTAATGGTTTAAACATAGCCAGCAGTTAGAAGATATTCTTTTCATATGCTGAGTTATTATGCAAATATTGCAACCACTTAGTGCCTTTACCCTAAACTAAAGTCTAGCAGCCAGGTAGCTTAGCATGGCATAGCAGTATAGACTGTAAAAGATAGCTAGTGTCGCTCTGTCCAAAGGTAACAAGATCCACACACTGTCAAAATGAACAAAAAACATCACAAAAGGAGGGACGATCGCATGCTTCTATCTTCACTTGCTACTTCCTACAACCTGCAGATCCTGCACCAAGCTAACATGTCATGCATTAGCCTTGTAAATCAATGAATACACTTAATTCAGTAATGCAATGGAGCATTACTGGGATTAGTGACTTTCATTTTAATTATCGATTTACAAATCATTATCCTTTATACTGTAATTCTGTTAGCAGTTCTATCATATTTATTTACTGTGAACATCAACAGATTGAAAGTGTGAGTGGTACAGTAAGGTGTTACTGCTCAGCTCTTGTCCTCTCAGCACATGCCTCCATCTTTAAGTGGCTGCACCTTTTCGATGGGGACAGATGGTCTCTGAGATAAAAAGCCCCTCACTTCAGTCAGCAGAACGTCATTTCATAATTTCCTCTATTTACCCAGCTCCAGACACTCTGCTGTGTGTGCTGAGTGATGAGCGGGACAGCTTGTGACGAGCACCTAATGAAAGATCAGAGGGATTTGGAATCGATTGAGGTGCATCTCGCAGACAAGGCGAGGTGCCATCTCAGCTCCAAAGACACTCCTAAATCCTCCCGCAAGGGCTGCGCGTTACCCTGTTACAGCCACTCTGCGCTCGTGTGCTGTCTCTCACCTGAGCCGCCACAGGACAAAAAGACAGAGAGGAAAACAGAGATGGAGTAAGGAGGAGAGGGAGGAAGGGGGGGGAGTTAAGCCAAATTAAAGAATGAGATTCACATTTTAGCAAATTGACTCCCTTTCGGATTATCGACAGGAAAGGGGGGGGATGATGGATTGCGATCCTGCTCAAGTGATAAACGTCAACATTAGAGAATAAATCTAGCAGAAAGACGGCGAGAAAAACAAACTTCTGCCTTCAATATCTGCGGCGGCATGGCAGATTGGCTCCCTCACAAACACACACACGTCCTTACACATATGTACACACTGCAAATGTATTCATGGAGGATTAAGCAAGAAGTCCCCCCCCTCCCCTCGCTCTACCTCGGTGATAAAGAAAGAGGGGGATCAAATTTGAGTGCGAAGCTCCTTCACAGATGGAGTGAAAATGTGAAAGTGAGTACCTGTGCATTTTACCGAGTGCGAGTGTGTATTTATTTAATCCTCCCATTATTGACTCTCACCATGACAAAGCTCTATTGACAGGGAGACAAAAAGGACTATATCACATTCTTTTAAGCTGGGGTCATCAGAAAAGGAATCTATAGGGATAAAAGATATTTCCTTCTGGACGTCTCTTATATATAGAATTATTATAAGCTCTGAATCACTGAAGGTTATGGAGTGTAGCTCTGCGTTTTATTGATCCTCAGGCATTCTGGGCAGGCGGCGGGGCAAACGGCCAAGGACATGACAGCCGAGTCCTCCATCTCCACATCTCTTGTTCTTCTCCTCTGTTTCCCTCAGCCATTTCCTCTCTCTCTCTCTCTCTCTCTCTCTCTCTTTCTCTCTAACTCTCCCTTCAGTGGGAACAAAATAATAATTTTCTATTTTTGGTTTGAGCTCCAGTTCTGCTAAGCACTCCTTCTGTGCCCCAGAACACACAGACACACAGACGCAGCACATTTCCTGTCAGGTCAAAGCTGGCTCCGAAGAGGCCACGGCCCCAGATAGAATCCAGTTTAGTTGGGCGTCCAAGTGGACTAATATGGATTTGACCTGGCATACTTTGATGTGCATAGTTTTTTGTAAGGGGTCATCTTCAGGTTAGGGATTTGTGGTAAACCCAAGGAGAAATGGAAGAAGGAATGTATTGCAATACTCTGAACTTTCATATTCAATCAATATTCAATATTAACAGCATCATAGCTGTTGTTTTCTTGAGGAGTCTTTACCAGAAATGTTCTGAGGTTTTTGCCTTTTTATGTATCAGTTTCCTAATCACTAAAACAAACATATTCCTGAAACGGATTTTAGAAAGATACCTGAAAAGCATTTTTTACAAGTTAGAGGGGGAACGGGAACTTGTTTCACTAAAGTCAGGGCAGCTAAACATTCAGGGAAAAAGTCCATCAGTGCAAAATACAGGCGAGCATAACATTTCACATTTTACAATGACAATGTTTTTTTCACAAATACATATTTACCTGGTCAGTTTCAAATATGATCAGTTTGTTGCTTTTATCCTGCAGTACTTTATTTTGTGATGAAGAGAAATGAGAATTAGAAGGACTTGTTCTGTTTTCTTCTGTCCACACTGCCACATGTATAGAACAACTTTAGTTACTTGTTGCTGAAATCAGTGATACACAATTAACACATCAGTATGATGTATAACTACTGCGTGGTTTAAGGCGGTGATTCCCCAACTTTAGAGCTAGCCCTCAAGGGTTTTCAAAGGACGTGTCTGATAGTGTATTTTAGGGCTGACGTGTGTGTTTATGGGTCAACGTGTATGATGTGTGTTCATCTATCAAAGGAGGGCAGACAGAAAAAAGTTCTGGCACCACTGGTTTAAGGTAAAATAGCTTAAGACTTTTATATACCCAGGAGGAACATGTACAATTGAAATAACAGTATATAATTTCCTCCACTTTACTTGCTGCCAGAGCGTACTTATAATGTTTAAGAGAACCGTCTCTGTTTTCAAAAGTAGTACCTCAGTTCTGTCAAAAACCCTCCTAGGAACAGGAAACATATTTTACACAGAAGAATATTATAAAGCGAGATTTTTGGAAAGTACATTTCGGTTGGTAAAATAGATGTATGAAGTCTCCTGCGGCTCTGAAGGAGTCTGAAAGCCTTGATGATGTCATCGAGACATCACCAGTCGTCTTTAACTTATATCACATATTCTGCTTTTTGAAGGAAATGTGGACGTGTACCGGGCAGCAGCGCTCTAGAAGAAAGAAACAAAAGTCACAGTACCTCAACCTTTGCATCATTGTCTTCTTTTTGCTTTTTTACAAACCCCTTGACGTGCAGGACTGAATCACTTATTGAACACATAATAAAAAGAGTTACACAAGAATCGTTCCATCACAACGCAGAGGTTAAGGTTTCTTGTCAGGTTAGGGTGTTTCATAATATCACACACAGTGATCACAAAAGGAGGAAGCTTAAGGTCAGGGCTCATCAAGTAGATGTAGTCACTGAGTGTTGTGTGTCAATTCTTGCTCCTTCTGCCCTGTGGCACATCTAAGGCTACGGCCATGACAGCTGAGTCAGCACAAAGTTGACAGGCATTTAGACGATGGACATCTTGACCCACCAGAACTCGCCCTCTAAATTTCTTAACATCCCTTTGATTACGTTGGTTTAAAAGGGTTGAAGGCACATGGTTAATTCATTCTTCCCACATCATCTGTGATTTATTCACATCCTGCTCCGACATGTCAGGCTGACCGAAGAACGAAAGAAAAGAAAAGACTTGATTCTTTTGTGGTTCAACCAGCTCATTCGCTTGTTTTTCTAATCACTTATAATTACAAAATTCATCTGATTTTTTCTTTCTACTCTATGAGACTCATCAATCTTTGATAGTGACCGTTCTTGACATACCCATGATGCAATTGCCCAGATTTGAAAAAAGAAGACGTGGGTTTTCTTCGGTCTTGAATTGCCCTAACCTGCACATGTGTTGGCTCTTCTCCAGCAGGCTTCTAATGTCATTTGGAGCGAAGAGGGACCTCATGACTCATTACATATGCCTTTTTTCTCAGAAAAGCCTCTAAGGGGCCTTCTCCTCTAGTGTGCCAGTGCTGCCACTTGGGGATGGCATAAGTTGGATAACATTATAATTATAAAATACGCTATGAAAAATGTCTTCTGCAAAGCTGGCAGGGATGAGATTAAGCCTTGTTTTGAGTTTATTTGAGCTTCTTTTGCCCACAGTCTCTATTACTGTATGGGTCCTGTAGAGTTTTGTCGTCTTGTATAATTAAAGTCTAACTGCTTGAAGTAAGTTTTTCAACTCTTTTTGAATTGATATCTGACCATGTTTGTGTTTTATAAGGAGGATTCTTCTCATCGAAGAGGAATTCTTTTTGGCAGTAAACTTAAAAAAGTCAAGTTTCATCTTATAAACATTCTGCAGATATCTGCCCTGAAACCTACCAGCAACTGAGGAGGAAAAAACAATTGACTTTGACAGTGACAGTCATGTATTTTTGACATTTTACAAAGCATTATCTGACATTATTCCACTGACTCGGCTGTCAACTACAGCCGAGCGGAGGGTTTGAAATATGCTGTGCATTCCGATGCTATAACCCTATGTCACCAGGCTTGCTGAATGGACAAGGAGGCCCATCTGTGCCTCGCATGGCTGATCCTGCTGGACCTCCCCTCTCGACTACTGTAACCTGTTCGCAGTCCTGGCTCAGTGGAGCGCACGCTGGCAAATAGAGGGAGGGAAGGGGAGGGAGAATGAGATAGAGGACAGGGAGGATGACGGCACGAGAGAAGGGGGAATGTTGATGGGAGAGGAAGAGAGAGGGCAGACAAGGGCCTCAGATATGTGGAGAGAGAGAGGAAATACAGAGCTAGAGAGAGGCAGAGAGAGTCAGTGCAGTGTGTCTAATCTCCCCTTCAGGGGCGGTGCTGTGAGGACGGTTTCTCTGACAGACGAACTCAAACTCAGCCAACAGCGAGAAGACAGACACCCACCAGTGCTGGAAAGTAATACTGTACTTACCGTAAAACTTCAATGAATAGCCTGGGCTCTCCTTTGCTTCAGTCAATGAAATGATCCTGGCTTTATTACGGACAGGCTTCAATACGAGACTGGCTTTTAAGTACTTTCAAACAAAAGTGGTGCAAAGCAAAGATGGTGAAGACTTTAAAAGTGTAAATGTACACCAGAAAAAATATTGAACCTATGTACGACTTCAGAACTAGGATATTGATCAAACAAATGAAATTACAAATCAGTGATGTGATCTAGCTTTTTTAGAGACTATTCTGGTTGGTTCCAGTATTATTCTGTCTTTCTTGGACAAATGTTGTGATTGTTTTTTTTTGTGTCTTGCTGCTTTTTCCCCTCATGTTTGAACTATTTCAACACTAATTGCAAAGAGCCTCTAACTGAGACCTGCCTTTATTTGTCAAAACATAAGGCAACACCGGGCCAGTGAAAGGGATTGTGCTTTAAACTGGGGTGGGCCTTTATTTGAAGTTTTACGGTAAGTACAAAATATATAGTTACTTGTAGTTTACATTTCATGCTTCTCTATGACTTTTCTCTACTACATTTTGGATGTAGATATTATACTTCACTTTACCCTGAATGAATCAGATTGAAAACGTATCGCTTTCTAAATTTGAATCATTAATACCAAACAATAAAGTGTTTAGCCTCAAATTTACCAGCTGCAATATTAAAGTAATGTAAGCATGAGCGCATCTTAAGTATTTAAAACTTTTCTATTGGATTCTTTGCGATAAGGAAAGGCAGTTTCTCACATGTGGGCCGTGATGGACATATTAGTTTGTTAGCTTGATGCTCAACACAAAACAGAATCATGGTCATTTTAACTGTAGAAACAATCTACAATGAAAAGTTCAATGATACGTTGTGTTCTAAGCCTGGTGTGTAAATATTCTGCTGTGTCATTAGGTCACTGGTCAAAAGTCAGTGGCATGTGGGCTGAATGACTTTAAATGATCAGTAACAGAAGCGAGCTTGTGCCATGACACCTGTCACTCATTTACAGTGAAGTGAATGGAGGAGGATGCTACAGTGAGATAAGCTCATTTAGAGATGTCATGTGTTTTTTCTTAGTTAGGTCGTTACTCTAGGTTACATCAAAATGTAAAACAATCTGTTGTGAGTAATTTGAAGAATAATTTTCTCATATAAGAAAGGAAAGGTTTAGCCCTTCCAGCCCATTCATACCAGCTGTCCCTGATGATACAGGCTTTTACTTTTGGAGCTTCATTATTTTATTATTATTTTGATGATTTTATGAATCTAATTTTACTTACTTTCACTTTTTCATGTCGTAGGATATCTCCTCTACAGTGGTTTCGGTGCTTTAAGGTGATTAATAGTTGTACGCACTGACTCCGTCGACTTTACCAAACTTGACCCAGACTTTCTGGCAGAGGGAAGGAGGCAGCATCAAGTTTCCATTCAGCTTTGGTGAAAGAAGAAGAAAATGGTGTTGAGTGGGCGGCTTTGTTAGCACTGCAGGTTGAGCTGGGAGGTGAAAAGAAAAAGTGTGAGTAGAGATCTGTTTGCTCTGCTGTGATGAACGCAGATGGAGAGTGAACCAGCAGGAGGTGTTGTTTTCATTCACTTGTTTTCTCAATCACTTCTCCTCTCACTCTGTTGAAGATCGTAAAGGTCTTAAAGGAGAGCCGGACGAGCCATCTGAACTTCTCGTCACCCTTTCATTATTTGGCTTTTGTTTCAGATTATGCACGACGGGAGTCCATGCATGAACAATCTCTCTATCTCCCCTAATTCCTTTGGAGTGCGGCTTGCTCGCTCGACATAAGTGAGGGTCAAAATTGCCTCTGAAAACCTCTGTGGTTCTATGTGTTTGTAAGCCTGCACCGCTCTTTGTCTCTTCTTCTGCAGCTTAGTGTTTAAAAAATAAAGCAACCTTTGGTCAGACTGTGAAGGCACACATAAAGGGAAGAGCCTCGAGTAAAAGTAACTTTATATTTAAAAGGAAAACCATTTTCACATTGGAGAAGCTCTCTTTGAGTTAACCTTCTGTCACACTGTGAAATTGAGATCTAAGCATGCTTGTGCTTGTTTTCAGTATGAAATCAATGCTTCCGGAGATTTTCAAGCAGTTGGGGCAGATTCATATTATTTATTGGTGCGTCTGTGTGTGTGTGTGTGTGTGTGTGTGTGTGTGTGTGTGTGTGTGTGTGTGTGTGTGTGTGTGTGTGTGTGTGTGTGTGTGTGTGTGTGTGTGTGTGTGTGTGTGTGTGTGATGCAGCCATGAGTCTCCTGTCCTCTTTGATTCAGAGCAGCGACACTGGTCGACCTGGAACAGACCTTCAGAGACCCTCTGACATTTAAAAACAACCTCCCACTGTCTCGCAAGATAGACAATATATTTGTCACTTTCTCTGGCTCCCCTATTCCCTGCTCTCTCTGTGAACCTCTATATAGACATCGCTGAGGAGAAAAAAAGATAAAGATATATATATGAGCAAACACACCTATCCATATTGGTCTCTCTGACACTTTCAGGCTGTGGGTGTACGTGGGAAAATGCATGCATGTGTTCACCGGATCTGACACCACATCTGTCACGTTTGCACACACGCCAGTAGTTGCATTTATCAGCAACCATCACACTCTTCCCACCCTGTGCAATTAGACGCCTTAAAAGCCGGATAAAAGCGCCGAGATAAACGCATCAGCTTCTTTGATCGTGCACTCTGACATGCGTACAACAGGCATCAGCATGCATGCACGGCCCTCCACATGCAAGAAAAGCATCGGCATCGTTGATCATTCGGAGCCCGCGATTAACATTAATGGCTTTTCTCAGAATTTCATTGGCATCTCGTTGCATTCCAATCACCTAGATTTCATGGCTCCTCTCTGCAGGCAGCCCTGTTAATTGTGAGAGAGGAGAGCCGCAATGAGTGCTATCTGCTGAGCCTTTGATATGCACTTATCTTTTAGCAGTTTCACATTATGGGAAAGAAAATTGCCTTTAAAAATGACTGGTGCTTTATTACTTTTGGGCCAATTAATTTAATGAAAAATAATGCCTTTTTCGGAATAGCACGGCAGAAATAATTATGTAGGATAATTGACAAGGAGGGACAAGCACGCAGGGAGGATGTGAGTAGAGGTGAATGCAAATGTGCTATTATTTTGTCGCTCATAAATAAGACTTTCTGTCTCTTTTTTTCAGACAGACCTCATTGTTTTAATGTATCCAGAGGTGTAGTGGAGACTCAGTTTGACGACAGCTCGCCCTGAATGTGTCTAAAGCATTCATAGAAGTAGGGCATTTGCCTCAATGTTCCTTGAAGTGGGAGAGACGGACCGACCTAGATATCCTCCTGTTTATTCAGCCATTTTAGGTGCTGGCTATTCATGTCTCCATTTCAGCGCTCCCCTTTATCTCCCTTTTTTTTTTTTTTCACTCCTCCACACAGCTTCTCAAGTTTGTTTCTTGGTTCTATCTTGCTGTCTTTCTTTCTCCCCTGTGCCCTCAGTCCATATCACCTCTCAGAATCAGAACATACATGAAAGTAGCTCTAAACGGCTGTGACACATTTAGACAGCTGCTGAGATAACCCACGCTGCTTAGCAGCAGGGGGTCTGATAGCTCTTCTTATCTTGGAAAACCTGGTGTTACCCGCTCTTATATTTCACTTTTTTGCTGAAAACAATCACTTTATCAACAGAAAAAAAAGTCTGAATGCATCCCCTGCTGATGACTTGAATACTATGTTGCTCCATAATGTCGGGTAAAGCTGAACAATCAGTCAAACAATTCCTTCAGAAACATCTTTAATCCGTCATCACAGCTCATCATCTTTTTATGCATTCCAGGGAGTTTGGTGCCGTTCTGGTTGATTTAACGCAGCTCTAATGCACCGGATGTGGTCATGAATTGGAAATGAGGGAATGCAAAGCGAGACTTGGACTGTTGACCAGTATCAAGCTGACATGACAGCCATGCACACAGAGATGGCATATGTTGCCCAGTGTGGCATCTGAAACAGCGCCGCAGGAGGGTTTTGACTCTGCCGCTGCATTATGTCCGCGCAGGTATTTTTTCATACATAAGATAGATTATATCTGCCTGAGGTCACAGCGCAGTGTACACCTGCAGGGAAATATATGTGCATGCATTGAAAGCCAGTGATGGAGGAAGTGCTCCCATCTTTTACTGGAGGAAAATGAATAACGTTGGCTTAGTTTCAAGTAGAAGTCTGTTAAGTTTCCAAGAAAAACGTGTTGCTTTTGCAAAAATATGTCAATTCTTACTGACACATTTCCGACTACGCCTGCTCGACATGATGGAAATATGTGACGACTTTGTTCAATACTGCGAAAACGAAAATGAAAATCTAAACCAACAAAAGTAAAGGGTGCATGTGGTATAAGCTGTAACTCACATTTGTGTCTATATGATCTTTAACAAAACCTTTACTAAATGACCTACAAGAATCCGAAATAAATTCAAAAGCTGTTTTTGTCTAAATTGGCAACAATTAGTGTGAGGGTTGCAGATAGCTAACTGGAGCTTCATCTGCCTGCATCAGATTGCTGTGAAAGCATGCACATTATACTCAGGCGTTGAGTCAAATGTATAAATGCTGAATGACAAAGCAAGGCTTGTTTACATAAAATATATTTATATATATTTTATCGCAGTAAATTCAGACTTCTGTGATGTTTACTGCAAATGCTCATACCGCGATAACAATAAAACTGTGCTTAAAGCCCTAATATTAACAGAAGCTGGATACAGTATGTGTGTTTTAAGAATGATAAGTGTCCATTAACTATAAACAGGACTTAGGTGTTGAGTAGTGAACAAGAGGTTGTAATAAATAACTTGAACTTTCTTCTTCTTCTTTTCCAACATGTACTTTTAACTTTGTGTTTAATTTTGCAGTTGAAATACTTTTGTTGGTTAGTATTCATTTTTTTCAGGCAAATTGTTTAATTATTGTTCTACATCTTTGATAGAAACATGTTCGGAATTGGGCGCTGATGGCCTAGCGGTTAGGTCGCATCCCATGGAAGGAGACTCTAGTCCTCCAAGCACCCGGATTCAAGTCCGACCTGTGGCTCCTTTCCCGCATGTCATTCCAGACTCTCTCTCCAGATTTCCTACTCGATCCACTGTCCTATCTTACTGAAGGCAAAAAGCACCAAAATTACTCTTATAACTGCTTGTCCATATTCCTGATTTAGATTGTGCACATCCTGAAGGGGTTTAAAGATTTTACAGGAGTTTTCCTGTTATGACTTGTGAGTCATGAAGAAAGAAAACCCAATGTTTATGTTGCACACATTTACATTAATCAATTTTGACTTTCCTAAAAAACCCTTTATTTTGAAAGAAATGGTAGATAATTGGAACTTTCTACGTTCTGATCCGATACTTAAATGAAACCCTCTGAGAGGTTTAGTGGAGGAAACCGGTCTTTGAAGGAATTGCAAATAACAGAGAGACATCTGAAACATGACGGGGGCTTTAAAGTAGACCATTTTACACAGGCAAAATTGAAAGGAACCATTGCTTCTGTAATGCGGTTTAATAAGCTTATAATTTGTCTTTATGTGAAGCACAGTCAATACCCAAAATAGAAATACTCAAGGAAAGTACAGGTACTTCAAACTCAACAGTACTCGAGGGGATATACTAAGCGGTTCTCCACCACTGTTGAAGCTTCACAGATGGCAGTGATGTAAACACGAGATGTTTGGTTCCCTGTAGAGGTATTGTTTTGTACAAATTTCACAAGCCCTGCTGATATATCCCCATTATAACTGTGCTTATTGCAACTTTATCTTCTTACCCAATCATAATCTCTCCTAGCTGAAGCAATTACACTGTGAATGGTGCAAATTTAAACAGCAATCTGTATCTTGGGTGCTTAGTGGGAGGGAGCGACTCACGAATTGATATTATCTCCGAGAGACTTTGAGGATTTGAAACAAAATGAATCTCAAATCAAAATAAAATGAATCTCCCTCTTCAGTGGACTATCAAAGACAGAGAGAAATGGAAAGAAGAAGAAGAAGAAGAAAAAGAGAAGAGGGGATGGGACCAGGGTGTCTAATGCACTCCATTCTCAGTTAATCATTTTTCTGCAGCACTCTCCACCTCACCTCATAGCCTCTCGGCTGGTGTCTTCTTTTTTTTTTACCCGTCCACTTTCATCCTCTGAGTCTTTTCTCTTTCTTTTCAACCCCCCTCCACCTTCATCTCTGACACCTCAGCAGGCAAGGTCTTGATCCCAGGCAGGTTACCCATGGCAACAGACCACCCACCCTTCAGCTGCCAGTGTGTTTTGGGGTGATCCAGCTAGTTTCAGCGCCTACGTTGGCAACCACCTCCGCCCCCCGGTCGGTGGAGAACAGAGGAGGGCCTTTTTTTTCTGCTTCATCATCTCCTTTGTTTTCCAAACAAGAGTCCCTTCCCTCTTTTAACTCCCCTTCACCCTCCGCTATCTCATCCTGGCATAGCCGGCGAGGGATCAGAACGCTGTCTACTGTATATGCCAGCCATTAGCATGAGCATTTAACACCTGTTCCCGCACGTGCGTGGGTGTTAGCACTTTTAATTTTAATGCAGCGTGCAGCAACAACATTGGGCAAACAAGGGGATGTGACAAATAAAAAAAACAACCTGCTGTGTGTGTGTGTGTGTGTGTGTGTGTGTGTGTGTGTGTGTGTGTGTGTGTGTGTGTGTGTGTGTGTGTGTGTGTGTTCATGTGCACGTTTGTGTGTTTACATTCATCTGCCCGTCTGTTTGTGTCTGGAAGTGCGTGCCCAGAATAGTATGTGTACATACACAGATGGATGAGGAGATGCATCTCTCTCTTTTGCACACTCAAAGACTTGTTTATGGTGGCCCCACAAATAAAAGGAGAGCATGTCTATCCATCCCATTTTATTAGAAACACTCTCCATGGCACAGCTTCCCCCTTTGCTAGAATGTTTTCCTCTTGCTCCTATAATCACCATCAGTTTTGATAATTGGGATGATGCAGCTTTCTAACTAAAATAGCAACTGTTAGGGTTTTTATTTTTACTGCTTCTCTTTCTCCCCATTTGGTTTTGCTTTGCATACTTAGCCAGACATGCTAAGGAGAGCGTGCAAAACACAGAGGGCAGCTCTTCAAACAAGCAGGAATCTGTTGTGTGCCTATTCAAATCATTTCAAATCGTGACTCTTAACCGAGCAGCTGCAGCCATGCATGCGATTGTGACTGAAGGTATTCTCACTGGGAAACGCTCAGAAAGGTCAAAGATAAAGTCCCTGTGTTGTACACAGATACTGCATGTTTGAACTATTTTTTCCATTTATTATGTTTGTTTCTGTTTCTTTGTAGACAAAGAAGGTAGGCTTTGTGCAAATACAGACATTAGAAAGTTGTTCATTTAAAAAAAATGAGCAAAGGAGAGAATGTAGGATAAATTGTGTCCCCGCCTGAGCCACCAAATAGAAAGTGCTCAAATTCAGCGGCACATTAAATTAAATATCTGCCGAACAGATTCTAATTTGATCACCAAGCTGTTTCAATTTCATTAGCCTTGTCCCTAATGGACTTTCACAGCATATTATTCCATCTAGCACAAATCCTCATTCATTGGCTCCTTCTTTTTTCTAAATGAACCCCCCGGGGCTCAGGGACCGTGTGGCCCAACGTGGTGCTGCGTGGGGTCACACAAAACCTGCCTTTTCTCTGTGTGGACGCCGGTGCAGAGCTGAATGCAATCAAGCTAAAGATTTATGCCCGGCACCTTCTTAACAGCTGTTGCGAGAACATCGGTCCAAGCTGAGTATTAGTACAATCACTGCGATGTGGAGAGTGTGTGTTTTTTCTGTGTGTACTGCCTGATTGCACGTCCGTTGCTGCCGGCTGCTGAACTCTGCTTTGTAATGGTGCAAATGAAGGACTGTAGCAGCAGGTCAGACATATGAAAATTCATGGCTGTTTTAAGTTTCAACACGCTTCTGTGGTTTAGCAAGATTGTAATTATGCAGTGTGCATTATAATGACTTCAGCTGCGTAGTACTCTGACCATAAACAGAGAGAGAGGATCACTCAACTCCTTTTAAAGGATCTGCTCTCCAGGACAGGAGCTCTGCGTTTATTTAGAATACATTAGATAACATAATGTTAAGATATACTTGACACGGGTCCTTACTTATGTATTCCTTCATTGAGAAATAGAAAGGTAGTGCTTGTCGTGGTCATCAGCTGTGATTTCCTGTGTCTAGAACTACAGTAGTTGATTAATATGGGAGGTGGATGTTTGTAATGATCAAAAAAGCATTTATCTGGTTTTAACCAAAACCAATGATCAACATCAGTTGATCAACATGTCAATATTTAATTAAAGGATTACAGAGCCCAGGTTTTAAATGCATGTATGAGCAGTTAAATATGTCCTTTACGCTCTCTAAGGTGCTAAATAGGTCAGGAAATAATACACATAAAAAGGATGACGTTGACATAAAAAAAAAGATTGTAAATGATACTTATTCAAAGATAAGTCAACATGTGTATTATCCTGGTGTCTATGGGGTTGTGTTTTTTTGTTTTCAGCGTGTAAAAATATAAAGGAAAATACGCTTTTAATGCTTTTTGAATGTTCACTTTCTCTCAAGATTACTTTTTGGGCTGTCATGCCTTTAATAAGAGGACAGGGACAGCAGGTAGAGTCAGAAACCAGGATAAGAGAGCAGGGGGATGACATGCGGTAATGGCCATGGGTGGGAGTTGAACCCAGGACTGCCACTTTCAAAGTTAAAGCCTCTAAGGTGTGATTTAACCGCTGAGCTAACCCGGCGCTCATAAGGCTTTATACAATGAAAAATGTGCATGGTAATGTTGAGAAGATGTTTCACAGATTACAGTTTGGGAACAAGGAGAATGTTGGCCTTTTAAAAAGACTTTAAAAACTATCAAAATGTATTCAGGAAGAGTATATTGTGAACTTTGTTCTGTAGTTTTTCATTGTTTGTACAGCATGCAGCAAGCAAAGGTTCTTTCAGGGACAGTGAGTTTGCTGAGACAACGCAGCCAAGACACGTTCTGTAAAGTATAGTAGTGATGATTAGGATCAGTGCAGTGTCAGTACTCCTAGTTCCAAAAGGCTGAAAGTGATAGTATAGAGCTGGAGAGGACTCCGCTGTAACATTGATAAATGTTTTCACCAAGCCATCGGCCATTAGTGTCAGGGCAAGTTACAGCCACAAGAGCGGACAAACAGGAAACAGAGAAAGAGTGGGTGTAAATAATTGATAAGGCTGACCCTGCACGATTCATATTCTGCGGCAGAGGATCAAAGAGCGAGGCTCTGAGTTTGACATTGAGCCCGAGCGCAGGAGTCAAAGCCATTACCTTCCTCTGCAACGCTGCTGCTGCTTGTGTTGGTATTAAAAAATGCACTGACTCTTCTTCTACAGTCTGTGCTGCTAACACTAGCTGGCACTCCTGGGCATTAACCAACTAGCTAATGGACTCACTGGTATTATCCTCGCAGTAGAAGCAGCTTAAGCACAAGAAAAGGAAGGTGGCAGCCATTTTGTGCCTGTCCATTCGATGAAGCTGTTCCTGACTCTCTCAGGTGTGAAATATAGCCTGTGTTAGACCTCTGGGTTCTTTTAGGTGTGATCAATATTTCAGAGGCACCAGGCCGCTCAGCTTGTATCCTCCCACATCCCTTCTCACAACAGCTCTGCAGCCGATTATGAATGTCTCAATGAACCGTTGAGCCGTTTAAAGATTTATGACATTTCACAGTTTTCAGAGGAATGTTTATTTGAATAGTGCATTAAGACTGTCCTTGTACTAAAGCAGGAACCCTGAACCCAGCAGGCTCTACTTCTTATAGCAGAAAGTAAAACCGTGTCTGCAGTGTTTAATTCATCCCGCTGTGGAGAGTATATGTTTCTAAAGTTAGTGCCTCCTTTTAGGTCTTTGTCCACGGCGCTAAATATGCATCACTGCAACGTGCAGAGACCTTTATATCAAATTATGCTTTATACATGGCATTTAAATATGCACTTGTACTTTCTCTTTCGGGACTTAACGTCTCTTCCATTAAGGACCGGTCAAAGAATCGCCCATGAGTCACAGTATACCTGCCTTATTTAAAAGCCAGGTGAAATTTTGAAAGAAAAAGCGTTTACTTTAAAGCTCCTGTGAGGAGTTTTTAACTGGTTATGAAACAGACTGAAATAGATACTGATGTCTGTTTTTGACCTACTTAAGCATGTTAGATCATCAGCAACTAAATAAATAACTTTGATAAAGTCACAATAAAGGCCTGAAACGACCGCAGGGCACACAATGTGATTAACTGCACACTGCCAATTCAGCCTTTTTTCACATTTTCCATGGCAAATATTCTTAATGAGTGATACATTAGACTGTTAAAAGAAAGCAGAATGACAGTTTTGATTTTTTTAAAACTACCTACTCAAGTGAAAGACAACATTAGCAAAGAGATAAAGTACCGCTTTGTTCATAATTGACACAAACCAACATTTCCTCACAGGAGCTTTGATAATATGTTCTATCCAACCATGCTGAAAGTTTGGTTTATTTGCCCGAGTTTTTAGGTGGAAAATGCATTTAAACTGTGCACATTTTACTTGAATCATTGGCCTTGTTACTCTGTGTAATTCTCAGAACTCTCTGTACCAGGCTGTCACAAGCAATGCTCTCTATCAAAGAAAGAGCGCTCATGAAACCTCCTGACGGTGTGCTCTCTTGATAATCCCGAGTAAGGCGGACAGAGTTTTAAAGAAGACACATTGCTGTTCGAGTTCTTCATTTAACCTTTTAAATGTCTTTAACACCAACCTTAGGCAGAAGACTACTTCTCTATGAACTTTTCTACAAATCCAAAAAGACTCAAATCAGCAGCATACTAATCCATCCTTCAAACGTTGTCATCTTCCAAACCCTAGAGTACCCATTTCTTCTAGTGAAGATATAGACTTTATAGAAGGGTGACTTATTTGTATTATCATGTTTGAAAATGTTCAGTGATTACAGCTATGGCACTGCATGTTTCCCATAACACCATTCAAATTGGATGAAATGGTGAAGTTGTTGGGGAATGTTTTCATTAGTGGATTAATACAAACGTTTGCTCTCATAGGGTTTAATGCTTACTTAAAGGAACAAATCCATCAGTTCACTTAGATACAGTACATGGTGGATATTTATAAGTTTTAGTCTTATCATGTGATTTCTTAACAAATGGAAAAATATAATAGCAGAGCATTAAAAACTGAATAAAATAGGCAAGGTGCTTGGCAAGATGGTCTTGAAGAGGTGACTGAGAAAATATTTGTTTTTTGCTTTTGTCATTTTGCATCGTTGAATCCTTAACAACTCAAAAAAGAAATGTATTTCAAGGTCATACTTTTCAGATTGAGGCTTGAGTGTGACTATTGCAGGCTCTCTCAACCAAACTCCACTTTTTGTAGACTTTATTAAGGTTTGATCCCACAAAAAAAAAGTATGACTTTCCATTTAATTTATTGTGGCCATTCTGTCTCTCACTGGGGCTTTCAATTTCTCCAAAACGAAGACACAATATTAAGATTGCAACATGACTTTCCTCGTCGAGGGCCCATCAGGCGTTCAGTATATCACGTACGTGATGGAACGACTTGTATGAACACAAACCTCTCCTCAGCAGCCTCTAACGTCAGACTCTTCTGCAAATTTGTGAGTGTCGAGCCTGATGCGCACAGGAGCAGACAGCTACAAATCACTGCGCTGTCTATGAGGTATCTCTGTCAATTACTGACAATAAATGACTTTGGCAGTGTGAAGGCCAGGTGCATCAATCCACTGCGCCTCACGTTGTCCTCGCCTCTCCACTATATTGATTCTGCTTCCACCGCTTCCATGATCCAGTTTTGATGGCCCCCGACCACAAAAGCTAACTTGAGCGCTGATGTCAGATAAAAGAGTGGATATGTAACCCAAACTCCCGCCCTGGGACATGTTCACATTCTTGATATCAGATCTTCCTCTCTCCCATCGAGACTCAATATAGATCCAAAGGAATTTTCCCACAACAACTGCTCTCTGATCCTACGGGATTTCAATAAAGGCTTGATTGCAATGAATACCTTTCTTAGGGGGAAAACTCCCACTTTTAAAACTTTCCCTGATAAGCTTTCGATTAGGGGTGGGACAAAACATAGATAAGGCAATACAGTATGTCGTCCTCCTGGCTAATATGATACAATAATTGAGTAGCTGGTGTCAACTTTTGATGTTTTAATTCCAGAATAATGTGTATTCGAAACAGATTTCCCTGCCAACCCGAGTCGCTGCGTCACAGCTGTGAAAAGACGTTTATGGAAGAAAAATGATTAGTAGAGCCCGACCGATTAATGGGCCAGCCGATAATATCGGCCGATATTAGCTTATCTAGTGGTTGATTCATGTTACTAGATTTATTCACTAGTCTAATAGCATTTATTTTGAGTTTCATTGTATTACACTAGAGGTTCTGTTTCACCAGCAGAGGGTGCTACATGGATTGCAACAAGCATGATCACTCTCCAGAGTGTCAAGCGGTGATGCACGAACATGTGCGGTTACTTTCCAGTTGAGTGACCATCTTGTCTTCGTTATATATCTTTTCAAACAAGTGTTTAATAACTGCATTTAAGGGATCAATGAAATAAATGTGTAAATCTATCTATCTCTACAGATTTCATAGATCTAAGAAAGATATCAGCCGATATATACTGTAGGTATTTTTTTTTCTCCCCAATATCGATATCAGCCCTAAGAATCCCATATCAGTCTAAAGATTAGAGGTGGAGCTGACAACAAATTGCAGTGAATAAATACATTAACCCTGCGCTTTCCCTTTTTACTGTGTTTTTTATGTTCTACAGTTAATCAGATATCATGAAGCATCATTACAAGATTGTCTTGCAATATATCGCTAATCTCAGAGACGATGTATCATGATATTATCATTATCGTGGTTCACATATTGAGTATTGTGTCATATTGGATCAGATGGTATCGTATTAGAGTTAAACTGTAAATCCAACCCCTACTTTAAACTTTTTCTTTCTACTAGAAAATATCTATCATAACCCCACATCTTCATTCTTCTGTCATCTTCTTGCCCCCCCCATCAGAGCTAAATGTTCTAATTCTACCCATCTCAACTCCATAAAATGCCTCTCACATGTTGCTGCAGAATGACCATTCAGCCAGCTTGGGATGGCGTCTATTGTCAGCGGCCCGTCCCCTGTACAACAGCTGTCTGCTAAGAGCTGTCTGTGATAGCTGTCTGCAGGATCGCCCTCTGCTGCTTTGAGTGATTCTCTCTCTTTCACTCTGCCCGCGGCTCTGCTTGTGTTGGAGGCATTGATCGGCGCTGAATTGGATTGCGGCGGGCCTGATTACTGATGTCAGTGTGTGCCGGGTCACGTGGGACTGCTGGAGCTCCTCGTGCCGAGACCGGGCCAGCGCGCAATCGAGGAGGGAGAGGGGTGGGGGTGGTTTGGTGGTTCTCTGTGGAATTACATTTATCAGTCTTTGTTACACAGAGGAAGTGAACACAACATGCCCACACATACTGTTCACGTATGTGACACACAACAAAACGCCAACATAATCTCATTCTATTCCTATAGCGGTGACACAGCGAGCATTGTTGATTGGCATTAAATAGAGTGTGGGTGCATGTTAGGCTATAAAAGAGCTTTAGCATATCATACCAGTAAATTAGCACTTTCCCTACTTTAATGTCACATTCAGAGTGTTTGCTTTGACAGTGATTGAATGTTGGGATACTGCACTTTATTTTTCACCCTGTTGAGCTTGCTGAAACAAAGATTCTTTAGCACAAGGTTACACTCTTTGACTTTGTGTGTGTGTGTGTTTCAGTGCCTGTTGTGTGCGTAAAAGAGTGGAAGTGATTCTCCGCGCATCATTTGTTTACGCCTGGAATTGTGGCCATCATCTTTTCCACTAAAAGAACAATAGCCATTTTTCCCCTTTGCTCAGGAGACAATGAAGTGCCTTCCCGCCTCGCGAGCGACAGGCCAATAAAAAACGTAATTGGATCTGTCAATCACACATTGCTGCAGCGCGGGGGGTGTGCTGGCAGGTGGGTGGCGGAGCCGGACAACAGGAGTAGTGCAGAGGAAAAAAAGAGAGGAAGAGAAGGGGGAGAGCTGTAGCATTGCGAGGAACTACCACACACACAGTTCTCTCTCTGCACACTGCCCGGAGGCACTCAGCAACCGTTACAGGGTTGTACAATTGTTGTGTTTTGTTGTTTGTTTGTACCAGGGCCAGGGGGTGACGATCTGTCTTTGTTTGTAGGTATTAGTGGGTCGGTGATGTGGCTTTGATGCGACTACACAAGAGAGCTGGGTCTGCCACAGCCTCTGAAGGTCACTGTGGATGTACTTGTGCTGATGTGTCTGTCTATGCTTTGTGTGCGCTCAGGCCGTGAGACATAGTGTGTGTTTTTTTTGTATGAGGGAAAGGTCCTGTCATTAGTCAGGAGAGCCAGGAAGCTTTAGTAGTATTTTTTACGGTACAACACACACACTGAACATCATCTTGTCACATTAAATTATCAACATATTCATGTGCATGCTTACTTTAGCCCATCTAGGTGCACAGATGATGTGTATTTGCGTGCTAGCCGGACATTTGTGCACACACACTTTTATTGTATGCATTTTTCTGTTGCTCTAAGTTTTAATGACAACTAGTTAAATTAAGAACCCATTTACAGCCTCTCTGACGGAGATGGTAAGTGCGCATTCAGATATTCTGCTTGCCTGGCTCCCACTCGGAGCCCTACCTTGGCTTTTAGGAGATGGCTTTCTCATGTCTTTCGGTGACATTCTTTTTCCATTATTAGCCGAGCGAGAGATTGTTACAGAGGACAGCCACTCTGTCGTTGCTCGCATTATGGTCCCAAGCACACTGTAAGGCTTCTTTTATGAAAAGACAAAGGATGTTTTGACTGTAGGTACAAGTCATTGAGGACAGTGCAGGTCTTCAGACTGGCTTGGCAGATAAAAGGACTTGTTGAGGTAACTAGAGTGTGCAGAGTCACTGCAAGGGTCTCCATGCACACAGAGGCATTTCACTGCACACCTGAACAACTTTAATTCTCATGAAAAGTTACAGGGAGATTATCTTGTGATTCATTTGACCTTAAAACATTGACATTACATTGACACATGACATTAATTTACCCCTTGTTCTTACAAAAATGCATAATACATAAATACATAAGATGATCTTTATTTAAAGACATTAAGCATCAACCTTGATTTTGAAGAGGTCACGGCTTGGTTTTTTACCTCGGTTTTGGGGCTAGGTTCGGTACGAGATTGGTACAACAGTTACAGTTTGTTCCATCTCATGTGGTTTAGAGCTACCTGTGATAGCTGGCTCAGCCTGTAGTGTATTAAGCGTTTAACAAAAAGGAGAGGTGGGAAAAAAAACAAAATGATGCTGAATAAAATGTAACAGAGAATTTTGGAGCAATATCATCGATATCATATTTATGATTAACTCGCGAGTCTGGGAGGTTATTATGCACCGCTTAAAAATGCATAACTCTCACTCTAAGCGGATGAAGGGTCACTGTGAGAGAGCTATAAGTGGCACGGGAGGTCCATCTTACTGGTGTTAGTACAACAACGGGTATATGGGTTATTTATGCTCAGTGATGGGACATCGTAACGAGGCTAGAGCACTTTAAACAACTACTTGATACTGGTGTCCTCTTTCACGCAGAGCCTGAAAAATGTTTCAGCTTCATTAATGTCTTTGACCCTCTTTGCTTTCACACCTTTTATCCTTTGCCAAGTCAGTGATTGGCACATCTGGGTGATACCCTCTAATAGTCACTTGCACGTTCGACGTGTTTCTGATGACATACCACACTGCATACCTAAAATTTCCCCCACACAACTGATTTAAAGAAGCAGCCCGGTCTTTTCACTCCGCTGTGTCATCTTGCTATGTAACTGTTCTTCTTCTTTTCTTTTGTTGCATCTGCTTCTTCTTCTGAATTTGTTTGTTTGATAGCGGTTAGCAAACAGATACAAGCCCCATGGTTGGGGTTTGAATACTACCATGTGTGATTGCCTTTTTTCTCTACTCAGACATATTCGTCGTATGACTGCATTCACCGAACTGTGAATATCCGGGACGAATGTACATACCGTTACACTCCTACCTCTTAATATTACATGTGTTCCATTCTGTTTTCTTTTTGAAAATACAGAAAAATGCAAAGTAAACTGATCAGTCTTCCAAAACTGAGAGTCTAAGGGCCTGTCAGCACCCATGAAAGGTCAAGCTACATTTATAACTGTACACTGCAGGTTTCCATAAAAATCTGGTGTAGAACAAGTATGAAATTCTCCATGTAAAAGCATGAGGGAGTCAGTAGAGAATAGGTTGGCCTTATTAAGTGCTCCTATATGGAATTAAGAGCCCATAACATTAATCTGCAGGTTTATTTGAGTTGTGCCAGTCATGGAAAGCACTCCTACCGACGAGCACTGTTAAATCCAACTTGACATTATCAAGCTCTGCATTGTAACAGTTAGCCGGGGCCAGTGTCTCAGATGATCAGTTAACAATATGTGTCTGCCCCCATGTGCATGCCTTCTTAATTTTGGTTTTGTTATGAGAAACGGTCCCTCCGCTCGTGGCTTCTAAAGTAGGTAATTACACTGAGAGATTCCCTGCGGGGGATTAAAACAAATGACACAGAAAACACAGCCCTTCCTCATTGCCACTCACTCAAGCCCTGCCTCCGCGCTAGAAACCCTTTTGCCTGTAACGCCTACATGCCCATGAATACGCAAACAGTCACAATAAAACACAATGGCAGCTCATGAAAATTAGTGGGGTTCAAGGGGAGATGAGTCAGGGAATGATTGGGTGGGATCACGATTTATGGTCACAGTAAAACTGATTTAGCATTAAGAGCTAAACAAAACATATGGTATTCATCCGGTTTTTAAGGACCACTGCAGAAAAAAAGGCATCTGGCCTGCCAGTTTTTGCAGTGACAGGCTGCAGGGAGCATTACTCATCATTACAATCTCCGCTGGCAGCCTATTTTCATCACATTACAGTGGTATAATGAAGCGTAGCGAGCTAGCGTCCTCAGGTTCTCTGTGCAGTTCACCATTAGCACTAGCCGAGGTTATTCATCCAAGCTTTATTGAACTTTTTACAGTTAGTTTATTTAAAGTTAATTAATCAGTGCACAACAATAGGCAGAACCTCTTTTTGCTAAACTTGCTCTGGTTGAGAAGTCAAGCTAACTGCATTTGATGCCCAGGATGGTAAACAACTGTATTTACCGTAAATATTTGGATTCATTCGATGCTTAAATCTGACCACTTACTCATTCTGCTTCTCTTTTATTTGTGTTTTACAGGAACAAGGAAAAGTAGGTGTGACATTTAACATTGGCACAGTGGACATCAGCGTCAAAGAGTTGACCACGGCAGTAAACGATGGCAAATACCATTTGGTCCGGTTCACCAGGAATGGGGGCAACGCCACTTTGCAGGTGGACAACTGGCCAGTCAATGAACACTTTCCTACAGGTACCGCCCCTTTTATTCCTTTGTCTGGTTAATGCCTGCAAGATATAGAGTAAAAGTACCGACTAGTTATAAACCACTGGACACCACCTGAGTAAAGGGCACCACCCATAGTACAAAAGCACATACAGAAGATGTTTACTTATATCTTTCTTCCTTGGTAAAACATCTCAGAATACCAGATTTCTAAGATACCAAGTGACCCTGCCAAAACTCTGTTTCTGTCCAAGTGTTGAGCGCTGACTCCACCTCCAACCTATTTCCACTGTCAAAAATGATGCTGACATCATGAATTTTTCCAATCATTTTGACAAGGAGAAGAGAGTCTGATTGGTTGACAAACAGCAAATCATGTATGATCCACAGCGACCTATTTTTCAAGAGTGTACAAAAATTCAGCTGTTCTTGCATAAAATGACAGTTAATCAATATCTCTCTTTATTACGGCCTGTATAAAATGAAAGCACGATGTACAAATCACATGAATGAATCATTCTAGAAATAAATGATTAAAACCTTCAGAAATTACAAAAAGGTATGAATAAATGACTTTGACATTTCTCATTGTGCAGGGAGAAATCCAAGCTGCCACCGCAAAAAAAAATCTCTTCCCTTTTTGCATTTTGACCTCACATATTGTGAATCTCAGCAGTTATTCAGGCTCCATCTGCAAGAGTTTGCTCACTAGCTGTATGTTGGAAGAGCAGCTAGAGGCTTCCAGTTGTGTTTGCTTGGGCCAATTTCCCCCTGTGGCAGACACTTTCTCCAAACACTCTACTTTCTTGCCCTCACACCTGGCTCCACAGGATAGGAGCACACCAAGCTTGAACCTTTTGTTTAACAAGAGGCATTTACCGTGCAACATCTGGCCAGCTGATTTCAGGAAAGGGGATTTGAACGCTCCAAGAGGCTTTTGGTTGTTGGGCAGGTAAGGAGAGGATGGAGGCAGAAAGCAGGGGTGGCCTGCTGGCCAGATAAAGCTGCAGCCTGCCTGTATCTTTCATTCCCAGGTCAGCAGAAGCAGCACAGCCGCAGAATACAAATAGGGTCATCAAACAGAGCTCGCTCCATTTGGAGGCTCAGGCGCTCCCTTCATTTGGCACCGAAATGTGCCGCTCACTCAGCTAGCTAGGTGATAGAGCAAGAGAAAAAGGTGAGAGAGGGAGAAAGGAAGGAAGGAAAAAAATCCTCTCCCGCTTCTACATAACAGTCAATTAAATTAGGTTGGCTCTCCTGCTCTTTGATATCTATGTCTTTACGGCAGCCAGCTTAGGAGAGGACACCTTTGTTTCCTTGTTCCCTATTACTCACTCTTCTTTTTTCACTTACCGAAGAGAGCAGACGCACAGGGAAGCAACACAGGTGCAAAGTGGCTGTTGAGGAAAGGAGAGGTTGGAATAACAAAAGATTATTTGAAACGTCATTGTTCTCTAAGGTGAAATTGTGCCAACGCAGCCGACATAATAGGACAAAAACAGATGTAAAACAAATAGACAATGCTGAAGATTAAATAGTGTTACATTACCGGATGTGACGCTAATCTGAACAGAGACATGTCTGGAAAAAGAACCGTCATCAAGAGCTAAAATAGTTTCTTTCCAACACTGGAATAAAAAAAAATGCTGATGCTACCCATTGGTAAGAAGCATACAAATAAGAGTTGATCTCTTTCACTTTTCAGCCCTATGTCTCAGCAGCCCTACAGCGTGCTCCGAGTCGCATGCCTTCACAGAGGACAGGGCAGCAGCCTCTCCTGGCGTGACCTGGCACGCTGTTTTGGTTTGGTTCAATGCCAGCGCAGGTGATGCTAATCTCTTCTGTCTCTGGCTTTCTTTTGCCGTCGGCTGTCTTTCGCTTTTTCTTTGAAAAGATAAAGTTAGACGGGTTTCATAACTGCGTTTCAGCCACATTGCAACTGGAAAATACTGAGAGACTCCAAAACTGCACACAGCACGCATGAAAATGACGTCTCACTCTTGTTCACATTCACAATCACGTGGGCGAATTGAAGAACTGGACATAGTCAGACAAACACTACCGTGATGTGGCTCAGACATACTTTTTGTCACGGTTATTTGTATCCCTATGGATTATTTAACTGGATTCAAGCATTTCCATCTTTAATGGCCAGTTAAAACCTCTTTCAACATCATAATCATCTTCAATTGGCTTCTCCATGAGAGGTCACTGTTTGTTTTTTCAGCCTGCTATCAGTATGCCTGTCGATATTTATGATCCAAAGAAGGCCTCCATTTAGAAATCCCTGCTTAAAACTTGTCTGGTTTACATCTCAGTTTAAGCAATGCACAACAGATGAAAATCAGGTCTTTTCAGAGTTGGATTCCTTCCAAGTGATCCCTTTGAGGTTCATTCTCTTTTCTGTCCGCCTGCCATTCTCTTGGAAAGGAGTTGAGGTCGTGGGGGATCGAATGTGTGGTAATTTCTTTTTCTCTTCTGCACAGGTAATTTGCAGAGCACTCAGTGATAGTAATTCAACGATGATTGATTTTTTTTTTCACCCTCCCTTCTGTGTAAAGGCGTTGTCATCTCATGAGTAATTACATGTTGGGGTGCAGACTCATCGACTGCTTTCTCACACTCCCCATGCTTAACTTGAAGGCAGCAGCCGCCACAGGACTCTCAGGGCGTTCGATAAACAGTTACCGGATCCGGGCATGCCCTCTCTCTCTCTCTATTTAGGAATAGGTGAAGACAAAGGTGTTGGTGGATTGCTTGTCATTCAAAGCTGCTTGCAAAATAGCTGGGTTGTGCAAATTGGACATGTTAACAGCAGTGTTTGAAAAGTTGTCTCGCCAAAGCCTCGAGGCATTGGGATCTATTTTAAATAGCGGCAGAAGGTTTTTACAGCCCGACCTGCTTAAATGTATTCACAGAGCAATGTTGCGTCAGATTTACCTGTTACTTGGGTCTTGTTTTAGTTTTTTAATCAATCATATCTAAGAGTTGTAATAACATTACTGAGCTGTGGCTCAGTTTGTAGAGTCAGTCGTCTCTCAATCTTAAGGTTGGGGGTTCATCCCTGTCTCCTGCAGCCACATGTCTGATGTGTCCTTGAGCAAGACACTTATCCCCAATTTGCTCTTGCTGCTTTGGCGGCAGTGTGTGAATTTGTATGAATGGATTAGTTACTTGTGATGGTTACTTTACGAAGCAGCCTCTGCCATCAGTGTGTGAATGAGTGTGACATGCGGTGTAAAAGCGCTTTGAGCAGTCAGAAGACTAGAAAAGCACTTAACAAGCTCAAGTCCATTTACCATTTACTGATTTAATGACGACATCTGCAGTAGTAATACGGGGGTGGTGCTAAAGATTGACAAGAAACCATAGACTGAACAACATGAACATAGTCTCAGTGACGTCACCCATTGGTCTCTTAAGAGGGCTTTTGAAGCCTAACAAGGGTGGTCTCCATATTAAAAACACTATCAACAGTAACTCATCTAACAATCAATCAATCTAACAACAGGCAAAGAGGTGAAGTTGAGGCGGGTCTTAAGCCTTTAGGCCAGTGGTTCCCAAACTTTTTTTGCCGGCCCCCCCTTCAACATAAAAATGGCTATAGGCCCACACGTTACCAAATACATTTTGTGTGTATATGTATGCGTGTGTGTGTGTGTGTGTGTGTGTGTGTGTATACAGAAAATACTGACAATAACATCCATTGCAGTCAAATATCTGTATTTCTAGAATTTATCTGAGATTTGCCAAAACAGAAAAAGAATGGCAGCATCAATGTGTGAAGATTAAACTTAAAAAAATATCAAGCCAATTCTAAAGTAGCAATAAAGAGTATAACTGCAACATTCAACTGAACACTTTTTTAAGATGCAACAGTAAGGCCAAGTGTCCACCTAGCATTTTTTTTCTCAACGCCAGCGTCTTTTTTTCATTTGTGTTCAATGGGTAGAGAGCGTTTGCAGCAGAAAGCGGCCGTCTGGATGAAAAGCGCAGGCCCAGCGTCTTTTCAACAAGCGCTCTGCCGTTTTTGTGCGGCTGCTCTGCGCGCTCAAGATGAAAATCTTTCAACTTTTCAGAAAGGCGCTGTTTATGTCACCGGCGCTCTTTTCCAAATGTATGATATTCCCCGTATTTTAGCCTCCTACGGATCGTGTCTTGTACCCGCATCCTCTTTGCTGGGGTAAAAAGCGATCTCACATATAAAACATGAAGTAAAAAGTAAGTGTCGGTTATACAGCGGCCGTTGTCAACACACTGTTGTCATAGAGACGGACGTGCAGCGCTTTTCTTCTCAGCGAACAACCGCTTCATGCAAACGCTCCCGAGCGCACAGCCAGCGCTTTTCTGTCCGGAAAAAACGCTAGGTGGATCTGAAAGTAAACAGCTCCTTCTGAAAAACTTAATGAAAATCTTCTTTCAAGCTCCATTCTCCCGGCCCTGCAAGAATTTCAGTGACTTGTGTGTGCTTGTTTTGTGCTACAGATCTTCTCCAGCCTGGGCTGCAGCGGTGAGACAGCCCCTCTCAGTTCATTCTCAATGTCTAGCTTTGATCTGTAGTTTGTCTTGATTGATGCAACTGCCGAAAAACATACCTCACATAGGTATCACACAACTGTAGTGCATTGTTTGGATTTTTTCTTCTTCTTCGTCTTTTCCCCAAAAACTTTTCGCGCCCCCCCCTGTCATTGCGCCGCTTTGGGAACCACTGCTTTAGGCAAACAGCTAAAAAACGCCTACATGTCATCAACCCGGCCATGCCTTTAATTATGCAAAATGATGAATAATTCTTAGGCACAAAAAGATCAAAATGGATAAGTCATAAAAAAAATCATCCGCCTACAGTTTGTACCAATAAAGACATGAGCTATTGAATTACTTTTTTGAACCAAGCTGTTAACTTGTTTATATCTGCTGTTAAAATTGGCATTTTTAATATGGGTCATAAAGGACTTTCGTTGGCTTTTGCAGCCAACCTCAAGTGGACACTGGAGGAACAGCATTTTTTTCTGTACTTCGTTTTGGCATCGTTTTTTAACACTGAATGTTCTCGCTTGCAAGAAGCACAAGCAGTCAGATAATCACAAGTGTTTAAACAAAACTAAACAAGTTCAAATTAAAACATTCATCACAGTTTGAAGAATATTTTTTTGTGAGATTGATATGGTTTATTTACCTGTCAAAACCCTGTCTTTGTTTTCATATTTTCATTTGGAAGCTTTTAATTCAACAGTTATTAAAATAAACATGAAATTGGATAAGAATGAAATAAAGTCACATCATAATCTGCTTTATGTTCCAGGTAGGAGCACACAAGCCCAGTTGTTCAAGCCCAAATTAACATAGACAGACATCAACATATATGCTGCTTGAAACAAGGATACAAGCTCAAAAGATAAACATAACTATAGTACCATTGAACATCAGAAGCAAGTTCAAGTGATGCCTTTGATAAAGCAAAGTAACTCAATCTCAATCAATCTTTATTTGTATAGCGTCAATTCATAACAAGTTTTATCTCAAGACACTTTACAAAAAGCAGGTAAAAGACCTTACTCTTTGTTATGTTACAAAAAGCAGGTAAAAGACCTTACTTATTGCTATATTACAAGGACGGGTTTGTGAAGTCTCAGTCTTTCCATTTGGGTAATAAGTAATGTTCTTTAGCAACTATGCAAACATTCGAGTGGTAGAAGACTGTGTTTCAACTATTCATAGACGCAGGATATTCATCATATCTTATGGAAATGATGTTCTAGGGCCTTCTTTGGCCAAATGCTTTAGACGTAGGCTTTGAAGAACCTTTGAAAAGAAATCCAAGCGCACAATGTAAAATTATACTTAATATGTTGCATGAATGGCAGTGAAACACTCTTGCTGCATACTGCAATTACGTAGAAAAAGAAGCTTTTCAATTTTCCTTTTTTAACTAGTTTGGTACATTAATCATGACATGCCTTACATGTAAAACTTACTTTGTAGCCATTTTATTAAAGTTAGAGTCAGTAGCATTTTCGTTTTTGTTATGTTTATTCAAACTGGCCCCTCCTCCTGGGTTCATCGCCCCAAGAAGACGTTTGCTGTGTGAGGTAGTGTGTATGTTTACAGATTTTACCTACAGTACACTGCAAGCTGCCGCACGCTACCACTGGTGTTTGGCACCTGCTGGTCCAAAAGAGAGCAGGCCATCGTCCAACCGCTGGTAAAAGCCAACACGAGGTTCTCATTTTGGAATGAGCTTTACCCACTTGGCTTTTCTCCTCACTATTTTCTTTTCTTTGCCGCTACAACTGCGCTGTTCATATAGGCTGGGGTAAACACACCCTGCTCCACGCCAAGAAAAAGGTCCAGAGTCAACCAAAAGAAAACGTTCAAAATCAGGCAGAAGACCGGATCTCTGCAGACACAGTCACCTCCACATGTTTGGAGGCCCATAATTGATAATTGAGCGGCATTACTTCTGTTTAAATCTGTATTATTATTATTTTTTTAAAAGCTACATCTTTAAGAAAACCTGAATGAACTTTAACTACCAAATACATTGACATAGAAAATAATGCCTGTACCCTGTGAAAAGTTATTATTTAAACCATTTCTCTTGTTTGCAGTAGTGCTACACTGCAGGGTATTCAAGTTTCACTATCGCCAATCCCTTTTGCAAACATAAGCCGACAGGATATTAGAAACACAAATATTGTTTTAAACTAATGTCGAATCTACACACAATTCACCCAAAGTGATTTGCAAACAGGTTTACGAGATTAAAAAGTGCGGATTGTAATGCTGATAAATATAGAGAAATAAGAAGGAATTACGTGTTTCTGAATCCCATTCTTCCATACAACAATAAACCACACTGATCCCATACAGCAGTATTTCTCCTGCAGCTTACACGTGTTCTGTTTGTGTGTTTGTGTGTGGGCCTTGAGTGTGTAAGTGTGCTTTTTTGATTGCTTTGTCTCTCCCTTTTCTCTAATTATTCCCTCACTCTAACAGTGCCCTCTCAGATCTCCAATCTTTTTCTGTCCTCAAATTCCTCTTTATCTGCAATTCTCGTCCTTTTTCCTTTCGTTCTTCATCAGAGCTGTGCATCTCTCCTGCAATCATGTGCACTTTTGTGACAACCCACATTACTGCAGGGGCTTGTCTTTGTTTAGCGAGATGGTTCCAATTTCCTTATATAACACTCTGAATCCCCGCACTCTTTGATTTTGGATTACATGATCTTTTTGCGCCAATTTCAATCTTTGAATCAAAGAATTACAAGACCGAGCTCGGCTGAAATTGTGCATCACACTTTCGCCGGAGCTGGCTGAGGTTCAAGCGTTGTCTCAGATGAATGACTATTGGCCTAACTACTCTGCTCGGGCCTCGGGGAAACTGTGTCTTTGTGTGTTCCATCATTTGTGGTGGGTACAAGAGGGTCGGTCATAACAAGGACAGCCTTGTGTTCTTTTTCAGATGCGCCCAAACGCACAAAGACCTTCATCTATGCTCCGATGCACACAATGTTATAAACTCACACCACCTGAAACGGACACAATGATCAGCACCGTTTCAATAAATCTGCCAGTCTTTGTCTTGAAATACAGACAAAACAATTCCTCGGGAGCAAGATAAATCCCCCGCGCGTCCCCGAGGCCAAACACGATTAGCCCTATCAGAGACACAATCTCTGTCGCTCTCAGAACCCCAGACTAAGCCGAGTGTAGAAGCCGCCGGTCTAATTCATCCTTTCAACACCATAAATTTCAGAGTGACCTGATAAATGATGAATTTACTCCTTCGCCTTGTCTGACGTCGGGGAGAGAATTGGACGGAGGTAAAGCGAGCTGAAGAAACAGAAGGACGGGGCTGAATAGAAAAGGAATACAGGAGTATTTAATGGACTAGATGACAGGAATAAGTTGACTAAAGGAAGGAACGCTGACATATAGAGCGATAGATTGGTTTAGCAGAAGAGAAAAAGAATAAAGAGTGAGTGAAAAGTAGATAAATGATACCAGAATTGTGGCTGTAGCTTAAGTGTTCTGATTCAGCCAAGAAGAGCAAGGAGGGCAGATTACATTTTACAGAGACAGAGAGTAGCAGGGAGCAGATGAGGGAGCAGAGGAGAGAGAGAGAATAGAAAGAGACTCGGTCAGAAGAATGACTAGAGGAGGTGAGACAGAGATGAAAGCAAGGTGTAGATTGGAAAGCAGGTGGGTGGTGCAGGTTATTCACAACCAGCGACTGCAGCAGCTAGCTATGGACTGGAGCTGTGGAGTGATGATTTTTGGACAGGGCTGCAGTATATCAAATGTACTCATCATCCCCAAATAGAGAGAAAGCCAGGAGCCTGTCACGGTAGCCATTTTCACAGTTTTGATGGGCTCTCAGCAACGGCCCTGTGATGGAACCCCGGCGAGATTAGTCTGGCAAGCAAACCGAATAGAACGCGCCGAGCTACCAGCAGATGACTGTCGGCGTGCCAGTGTTTGTGTTGACTGAAAAGCTGCCACCAAAGGGGAAACATTTAGACGTTGTTTTGGCTGGTAGGAATGAAATGGTGACGCCATTCACTGGAGCTAAGAGAGACACATAAACACAAACTGTGCAGGAAAACCACAGCATATCATACAAATAAAGGTCTGTTACAGCATTAAACAGGTCTTAATTCAGCCACTCTGCAGATTCATGCAGTAAAATGTGAAATATGCACTATGACTGATTCTGAAACACAGCATGATACTGAATAAATTAGCTGTTTTCCAGAAATGTTTTTAGGATAAGCAACCGACTCAATCCTTACATTATCACAATGTAGTAGTAATACAGAAATCTCTCATGATATAACAAAAACATGCACACAATCTATTTCTTGCTTTTTAAAGATCATTGTTTTGTCCTTTTAGCCTTAGGACAGGGAGAGCTGAAGACAGACAGGAAATATGGGGAGAGAGAGTGTGGGATGACGTGCAACAAATGGTAGAGGTCAGGAATGGAACCTGCAACCAGTGCATTTGATGACTGTAGCCTCTGTTTATGCAGCACCTGCTCTTTCAACTGAGCTAAACGAGCGCCCCTCTTCTAGTTTGATAGCACTACACTATCACATGTGGTTTAAAGCTACAAACCATAATGTTAACATTAGGAAAAAGAGCCTACCGTAATCTGCTGATCACAGCAGCCCCAGTAAAGATTTGGCTGTAAATTCCTGACTGTATTTTTCGCTTCTTTTTTATATTCAAGTAAAGGCGTAATATTAATAATATTTTTTTTAAATAACATTATCTTGTTTTAAGATTTATATCTCTGTGATTTAAAACTCTGTTTCAACAATCTCTCCATCCAGCGTTATTTATTCCAGGTTTCTCATTCGGGGTCGAACGGGGGGCTGGAGCTGATCCCAGCTGTCAGTGGGCGAGAGGCGGGGTTCACCCTGAATAGGTCCCCAGTCAATCACAGGGCTGACATACAGAGACAAACAACCATTAATGCTCGCACCTACACTTAAGGGCAATTTAGAATCAACAATAGACTTAATGAGCATGTCTTTGGTCTGTGGGTAACTCCACACAGAGAGATGCCTGGAACCTTCTTGCAGTGAGGCGACAGTGCTAGCTGCTGCACCACCGCGCAGCTCAACAAATACTTTAATGAAATAAACACACCATTTTCAAAAATCCTTTGAGATGAGCTTATTTGTTTGGGTTTTCTTTATTACTACTTATGACGCAATGTTAAGGAAACATCTGAGATCTATAACAGAGACAATTATAGAAAACAATTCAACACAGTTTGAGCATGAATCATCCAAACAAAAATGGGGAATATTATTTTTGTCAAAGTGGAGAGATCTAAATTCAACAGTATATGATACTCTAAAAACATAAAATAGATTTTAAATGACAGAGAAATTGGCTTTTTGTCTGTGACAAAACATCAAACACATAATGGGCTTTTCTCTTTGTAGTCCTGGACTGTTTGACGAAAAATCTTTTTCAGAATATATCCATCCAAACCGCTTTGAAAAACTAAATCTTAGAGCCAGAGTGGTTTTATTATCAACAATAGTGCTTTTATCAGCAAGGTCGTCCATTCAGGAGTCACCTTTACAAACTGAATATCAAATTGACAAACTAGAGAGATTTTTCTCATTAGTCGAACAATTAGCTTGTGGTGTATTCATTACAAGGCGGCTGTCACCTCATTAATCACCTGGAACAATGTAAGAGCTATACCTGAGATCATGCCATTAGCAATGCACAGCGAGATTCTGCATCCTTCTCTCCGATTCAGGTGTCGTTTCACTCCAGCTAAGTGAGAATATAAGTGACTTTGTAGATGCAGCATAATGCTTCCTCCCTTGTTCTTCCCACTCCAGTCCTCCAACTACTCCCCCAAAATATTAAACTCTTTCCCGTTAGGTTTCTCATACAACCCTCATGCCTCCCTCTATGGCCCTTGTCCAGAGGAGAGAGTATTTGGCTGCTACCTGAAACCTGCTGGAGATCAAAGGAAAGGCGGAGGGAGTCCTGCTAGTAGCTGATTAACCTGCTGGCACGCTGCAAACTCAGTCCTTTAGCTCCTTGGGCTCCCTCACAGCCATATCCTCACTCCGTCCCAGCTGGCTGGAAACTGAGCTCGGGGCTGTTTTTTTCTCTAAATACTGAGGGTAGAAAAAACGATAGAAAAATAATGTGAGGAAACACGAAACAAGCTGAACGTTTGTGAGTGTCGTAATGATTGGTCTAATGTAATTGTGGTGTGTTAATTCCTTCTGCACAATGTTCATCAGCAACGTTACTTAAATGTTCTGTGAGGAGGTTTTAATTGGTAATGAATGATTTAGGTACTTTTACTTCAATGTAAAAAATGAATGTAGTCTTAGTGACGTCACCCATTGGTGTCTGAAGACGCTAATGAAGCCCGACGATGGCAGTCGCCATATTGGAAATGTTATCCCCACCTTACTTTTGATCAATCTAGAAACCAGTACAGAGGTGAAGTTGAGGCGGGCCTTCAGCCTCCTGGTTAACAGCTACAACACCCACCTGTCAGTATACTCAACCACTTCCCTAATAATGCAAATTCATGCATGATGCATCATTTAAAAAAAATCATGTTCAGTCTAGGTTTTACAAATAAAGAAATGAGCTACAGAGACATACAATGTATTTTGTACCAGGCTTCAAACATGTTCAATTCTTCTGTAAAAATGGTCATTTTATTTGGGACTGAATGGGGATTTCTTGGCTTTTGTAGCCAGCTCCTTAAGTGGACACTTGAGGAACTGCAGTTTTTTGTACTTCCACTTTCATTAATCAACACCAGAGACAGCATCTTGCTTTTAAAACCTACATTGAACACTATACATTTACTTGTATTTCTACTTTCATTCCTCAAAACTGGCTCTTCCCCTTGACACCTTTAAAGTGGTGATTACTGATTTGTATTCATTTTGCATTATTGCTCGCTGCCTTCCAAACATTAAGACCAACTTCAATGTAAATGGATGGACTGGAATTTATTATCCCCTGGAATAAGTACCTCTTCTTTTACCATCACTTGTTTTCACACAGTATCTCTTGAGTCAAACTGTGTATGCCTTCGCCACCTCTGGCAGGAAGAAACTGAACCTGGACAGAAAAAACAGGAGGAAGCTCTAAAAGATTTATAGACTCATGGATAAGCATGACATCAGAGCCAGTAACCCTGCTGTCACCCTTAGTCTGGTGGATCCACATAAGTGTGTTTGTGTATGTGTGCATGATGTCATCAAGACCAAACACTTTTTCAGGAGGCTTTTTTTTTTTTTACAATTACCAAGTCCTGCCCTTTAACTCCAGTTATAAAAGATGCCATATACTTCAGTGTTTTCTTTTCCTTGGAAATTCCTCCCACGCGAGTACCGAGTGACATCATGTTGTCATTCATAATTCCACACGGGCTTCACAGTCTTCTGTCATACCTTTACAGTCTTTGAAGACCGAGCTGAACATCTCAATTCTCAGTGTTGACAGACTCATGGTGCCTTTCACAGGGAATGCTTCTATGATTGTCAGACAGAAATGGCACCCTGGCACATACACAGACACAAATCCTATCCCGACAGAAATAATACTGAGTGCACACACAACACCCTGTAAAAGGCGCTCTATTATCTGTAATTCCCGTATACCTGGAACGTGTTAGCCACGGTCTCAGAAGAGGAGAATGTGGCAGGTGGGGAGTAGTGCCTTTTTTTTTTTTTTTTACCCAAAAGGCCTCCCACCATGTCAGTAATGATCTCATTTGTATGCATTGTCCTCCTCAAATCGGTGCCACTGTGGTACTCTGCTCCCAATAGGTCTGCAGTGATTCAAATTACCACTTCCTCCTCCATCTTTACCCAGCTCTCCCTGCAAACCTGCTACACATTATGCTCCTTACCTCTAAATCGGCTCCAAACAAGTCTCCCTTTCTAATGAAGAAGCAAGTGGTGTCCAGTTGGTGAAATAGTCGCATTAATTAGCCTAGATCTACTTCAAAGAGAGGCAGTCATGTTTAAAAACTGTATCACTAGCTGTGTCTTTATTAGGTCACATGTTGAACGTACTTAATGAGTTTGAATGTATGTTCTGTGTTTTTAACCTTTCTCTGCAGGTTATTTTGTCTTTTCTATGACTGCTACTGATATGTGTTGTGCTTTAATCAATGGATATTTGGTTAAATATAGGTGTGGAGTGTGCTGTAAAATATGAATTTAATATTTTAAAAAATGAACTAAAGCTTATTGAAAAAAAAATCCTCATAAAGCTTTTATAAATATTTCTAAACCAATATAAAACTCTTCATAAACCACTGTATAAATGTGTGATGTCTGTTGCTGTTGCCGACTGTTTCAAGTTGTTTGTTAAACTTTCAAATTTTAAAGGCAACAGCGACATTGAGCGCTATCAAATGGCAAATAAGAAAATCCCGTTCAAATATACCCGGCCAGTAGAAGATTGGCTTCAGGAGAAAGGTAAATCTTTATCGAACTTCTAGAATGTTTTTTTTTTTTTATCTTTTTATTTTCTGTCATTCCATCGGCTTGTTCCCTTTCAACCTCTGAGAATGAAAAACCACCCCTTAAACCCTTTAAAAATCAAGTAAAACCAAACGTTGTCTGATACTTCTTTTCGTTTCTCTTTTCCGTTTTTTGTCATTGTCATCTTTTTTATTTGATTTTGTTGACTCTTGGTGTCCAGTTAAAGGGACTGGGAAAATCTTTTATAAACAGTGAAACAATAAGATTTCAAGTATCAAGTACTCCTAATCTTTTTTTTTTTGCTAAATTGACTGGGAGAAGGCATTATCTATGCTGCAACAGTTCTTTTGAGAGGAGAATTATCTCCCTTGGCTCAAATCCTCAGCAATGTTTGAGAACAAACTAATCAGCGGGCATATCCCCCCTGAAAACTTTCCAAACAGCAGGTGCCTTTCCCTGCTGTAATTTATATGATTGTAGTTATGCACATTACACATGATGAAATCCTCACTTGTTTGCTGATGGAGAGCTAATTGGAGCCTTTTTGACAGTGAAGTATCAGCGAGCCTGCCGAGGTGCACTACTCACTCTCAGAGTTGTGCTTCTCATTCACTGAGATGATCAACTCAGCACCTCGTTTCTGTTTACCAACATGTGCGGGGAATAAAAAGTCTCCTCCCCCTCTTTTATGACATTATTTTTTTTACTCAACATAATATCATCATAAACTTTTTTTTAAAAGTCAAATTTGCACATAAACATCTTAACCTTGCTCATAAAGTCCCTTTAACGACCGCTAAAGCACAGACAGGTGTGAAAAATGTCATTTCTGCTGCATGCATGACTCCACACATGCTATTTCATTTTCGCTTCTGTGATATGAACGTCTTGTCCCTGTCATTCCATGCCTGACGTATTATGTATCCTAATTGTGCCAATACCGCGACATAACAAGCCTGCAATGCTATGCATCTGTAAATTATACCAGTGAGATTTTTAATTATGATTCCTGTATCGTGAACGTTTGGCGTGTTTTCCATTTCATTATTAATGCATGAGCTGTGTGTTTTGACGACAATATTTAGGCTTCCCTAATGAAATTCATCATGACATGTAGTGACTGTGTGTTGCCTGTACTTTATCATGAAACGCTTGTTTACATATTTATTCATTATTTTAGCACACAAGTCCAGAGAATATTCAGAGTGCTTGTGGAACATGTTTCTATTTACAAGTAGAGATTTATTTAATACACCTGCATGTTTGGCACCTTTCTGATAATGCTGCTGTAGCTGCAGCGTGTTTGTCTGTCAGGGGTGTTTTTCTCGTTTATTAAAGGGAAACACTTAAAATAACATTGCATATAGCTGCAGACTTTTATGAACATAGAGGTGGGGTTGTTTAAAACTGACACTGTAATTACTTTTCACAGTGAAAGCATGTTGCATCAACATTTCAACTCCATCTAAACTCATTTAATCAAGCAGTAAACCAATTGTGTTAACAGACATATTTAGTCATTATTACAGCTTTCCGTTAATGCATCCATTTGGCAATGAAGGTGTTGTTAATCATAAAGGATATGCATGAGAGGAGTAGAGCTTTTTTATTAGAATCTCATTTATTTTTTCATTAAAAACATATAACACTTACTTCCGTCCCTCCTGCGCCAGGCCGGCAGCTGACAATCTTCAACACCCAGGCCACCATCTCCATCGGCGGAAATGACCGGAAGCGGCCCTACCAGGGTCAGCTCTCCGGGCTCTACTACAACGGCCTGAAAGTCCTCAACATGGCCGCAGAGGGCCACGTCAACATCAAGGTGAACGGCAGCGTGAGACTGGTGGGAGATGTGCCGGCCAGCAGGGGCGCGGCACGCACCACCACCTCGGTGCCACCGGAGATGTCCACCACCTTCATTGAGACCACCACCACACTCTCCACCACGACCACCCGCAAGCAGCGCTCACCACCAACTATTCAGGTAAGACTGATGGCTGATGGGACACAGAAAAGTAATGTGTATTCTTCTGAATGTGTGTGATGTGAGAATGTGGGGTGAACACATGAGCAACCTTACAGAAAAAATCTGTCTACATGTGCTAACTTAGCTAATGCTAATATTAAACCCACATTTTCACGTGTCTTTGCAAGCCAGGTGGGAAAGATATGAGAAAAAATTCAGGCACATAACTTACCTGGAAAGGTCCTGGTATGCAAATATAAGACAACCACTTCCTGGATTTAGCAGTATATTTACTGTACAGACCTGACACTGGTAACAGTAAGCAAAAGCGTGTAGTCCCCAAAATGTCAAAATACTTCACAGACAGTTATTGTAGTATGTTGTGGTATTCAATTGCATTAGTCTTTGTAGGAAAATTGACACCTCCTTTCTCAGTTATCTGCAAACCAACCTCAATCTGTGTGTCAGATGTTCTGTTTTGTTGATAATCACATTAAGTATGTGACAAAGAACTGTTCAAAAAGGAGTCCTCTTGTTACTCCTACACTAGTTTGTATTATTGTGACTGTGCGTGGGTGGATTGTAGCCACGTTGCCTTTTTCTCTTGCTCGATCAGTCAGGGTCAGGGTACTGTATTCCTCATTCTATTGAAGTGCTGCTATTCATTGACGTATGTAAATCAGACATTATCGCTGCTCCCTTTCGCTACATTTCTCTCTCTTCTTCTTCTTTGAGTCCCTCTTTCTGCCTCTGTCCATCTCTGTCTGTCACTCCCCCGAACCAGCCCAACAGAGGCCTTTCTCCAATATATCCTCAATGGAAGCCAATGACTGTCAACGCCGTGTTAAGAAAGTAATCAAGCATTTGACACCCAGAGGACAAATTCAGCCATTGACTGTTCATATTAAAGCAATAACTCTCCCTGAGGAGAGAGACAGGCCGGGTTTGGGGAGAGGTTTGTTGGTGGACGACAGACAGGGACCACCGTTATCAGCTTCTTCACCTCAACAACAGAATGCCTGGCGTGTTTGTGATGATGGCCCTTCATGTCAGTGCTGACACTTGTATTTCTGTATCTGTGCGAGTGTGGGGGAGACCCGAGTCAGAGCTGTTAGAAAGCTTCTAAATACCCTGTGATTTGGACAGAACTGACAAAAATGTCACGCGTTATATGTGAGGTTTGAAGGCCTGGAGCAAAAGCAAAGCAGTCCATATCCATTGTGTCAGTAAATCTGCCATGATGAGGACTGAGCTGAGATACATTACACCACCATCTCCGGCATCATATCAAGGTCACATCGGATAAGAAAAACATGGCAGCGCCGGGAAAATGGCATTTTGTGTCACATGTGCTATTAATATCAAAGGAAGTCAATAAAGTTCTGCATGCTTTGAAAGAGCTTTTATACAAAGGGCTCTCTGTTTCAAGGTGAAAAGATGAAGCTTTACCTCTTTTGTCAATACCCAGGATGCGGCTGTTAGATGATGCACTTTGGTAACTTAACAATAAAAATGTAGCTTTTTGCTCTCACTAACTTTTCACTTTACTTTTGTTTGCCTTCTGAGAGCAAACCTTTCTCATTCGTCTCCAACAACCTCCCATGGAAGCTTCTGCTTTGATTCACACCACTGTGTCCCCGAATTTCATTTGCCAAGGCCTTTAATTTTGCTGTTCCCCAGTCGACTGTCAAAAATTGTGGCGTGAGAGGTAAGGAGAGGACCTGTACGTGTATGGCAGATTTCTCCACCCCTCAGGGTAGTTTAGGGGAGCTGAGGGAGTTTGAGCTATCATTAGTGATGTACTGCAGTGCTGAAAAAGAGCTATAGGTGTGTGACACGGTGCAGGACTCGAGCTGGAGTGCTGCTGTTTAAGGAGGGTGTGTGAGTACAAGTAGACTAAAATAAGTGTGCTTTGGTATTTTCTCGCGTGTCTATTCTTTGGTCCTCTACCTCTTTCCTTTCCAGAGGTGAGAAGTGACGAATCCCCTGACATCCCAGGATCAACAGAATGAGAGACAGGGATGGGAAGTGGAGAGAGCCAATCTCACGCTTAATTAATGATAGCTCCACAGGGACCAACAAGACAGACATGTTTCATTTTCTTTTACTCTCTCTTTCTCTCTCTCTCTGTGTCAATGGGTTATTCAGCCTCCCTGTACGTCAGGTGATTTCCACTTTAAGCAAGCAAAAATAAGCACAGACGTCAAAAATGACATCATTTGAAGGTTTTTCTTTTGCAGTTGAGATAGGTGGACCTTTATTTAATGTTTAGTTTGAGATTTTCTGTTGGCTTCGCAATCTGTATTCCAAAATAAAAGGGTCCATACCTGCCTTGAAGCTAGAGAGTATTTGAAAGCTATCATTGACTTCTGTCTCCTCCATATCTTAACGAATATTATAAATGGTCTTGGACCTGGCAGTAGATTTGTCAATGAGCTGGCTCATTCTGAAATCCACTCACTGGCCCACACACAGCCTTTACTCCAGTGCTTGGGTAACTTTGAAGATTAAACCTCAGTCGTTAGACACAATATCATCCATTTAGCATTTGGAGCACTTCTGTTCATGCTGTTAATCAGAGGATGGTGACTAATGCTAACCATGTTAGCTGTAGCTGCACGTGCGTGACTCTTTACAGACACTGTATTTGAGCATGGCACATAGAAATGCTAATATTCTAATAAGCAGATAGTTACTTGTGTGTATAATATGAAACGGTTGCTTTACTCTCTGCACGATGGACACTGTTAAAACTGAATGGTTTTACTCTTACAAGTCTCACACTATGAAAAAGCCATTGACTTTTTCCCTTACGATCATCATAAATAGTAATTAGTTGTTTATTGACCTCACAAGACAAGCAAATAATGTCTTTAAAAAATATGCAACAGTCAATATACATGAAGAGGAATAATGGAGTAAATATTGTCCTTGTATAAACCTGTTTACTTAAAGCTGAGTTTTAGCCTCACACAGACGCCAACCTGCTTTTATTAAGCGACTTGTTCCCTCTTGAAGAATAAACAGTTTGACATCAGCTCTGCTGGCTGTCTCAGCTCCTGTGTTCATGAGTGCTTCGTGTTCAAATTTAAATGACTTGACAATCATTAAGGAAGTTACACAACATTCAATTTACATTTCTAGTCATGGATTGCAGCTTTAACGGTGATCACCAGCAATATTACACATTAAAGTCTAGTGGAATTTTACAGCATATTTAAAACGTATCATATAAAGTTCCACAATGAGTTTTAGACACTTTGAAAATAATGTCTTAAGTGATGTCGCCTGTGGCAGTATTGGCTAGATGTGAAGACTACAAGTCTGTGTTTGTGTTGTGGGTTGTAAAGATGTGAACATCTTCAGCCCCACCCTCATCATAGCTTGAAGCTTGTCGTGCGAAGAGACAATAGCTACTACTAGCACCAAAAATACCCACAGAGCTCTTGGTAGTCAAGTTTGATGTACAGTAAGCATTGTGGGTGATGTAGGCATTGGGACACGAGGAATAATAAGTGGAATTAAAAGGTGATATCTCCAAATCTGCTGCCTCGGTTTTTATACTTTAAACTGTTTTTAGCAAGTCGGAAAAAGTCGAGAAACTGCTCAGCACCTTGTTGTTAAGAAAAGAAAAGACGACTGACAGACGTTGTTGTTGTTGTGCAGAAACACACACTTTTCTTCCAGCATTTTTCTTTAATGACCCTAAGAAAAGAAGATAAGACTCACGCCTGCGTTTCCCTCATTATGACAGTGAAGTGTTGGCAGTTTCACCTGTGGTTTTCAGAAATTCATGATTTTTAGAGGCCTAATCATTTTTTTTCTGCACCTTTGTGTAGAAATGCTGTTGTTGCATCACAGAAGTTCCTCATTGTTGTATGTACTCCCAAAGCTAATTTTGCTCTTCAAATCCTGTTGAATATGCATCCAGGTGTTTTTATGTCTTTTATGTTATTCTCAAGCTTTGGATGCTCCTGATGAGTAGTTACAACAATCCTCGACTTCATTTCCAATAAATTAAAACAGGTACAGCTTGATAAGTGGCTCTCTAATCCCTGCAGCTCTGCAGAATTCTTGTTGAACCAAATACTGGATTTTACGCTTGCTGGTTTGATGTGGATAGTCGGTTAGGGAACACTCATTTATGCAAGGCTCTCTATCATGGGAGATCAACGTCTCTCGTTCTCAATTAGCTCGCGCTGTTGGCCTGAGATGTTTGAGAACAATTAGGAAAGGAGGCTGCAATCTAGAGTACCGTGGGGGGAAAACCCGCTGAGGGAAAGGCACTGAAAGTGATTTGCATGGTTGCCGTGTTAAAGAAATTGCTCGCGTCCATCATCTTCAACTGGCCTGGTGCTCAGGAGACGGGAAAATGAGAGGTAAATTGTTTGCAGTTTAATTGGTCTCTTTTTTCAGCTGAGAGTTGGGAAATAAGGCTGCATCAAGGCGTTTGGATATGCATTGCTTGATGACAATATTATTAGGTTGAATTGACATGGATTCTTCCCTGGCACAGTGTAATTTCAGTATTTTTAGATTATTTCAAGCTGTTAGGATAGATAGTATGAGGTAGACAGTTACAGGAAAGTTTAGAGAGAGGGCAAGCTGCAGGAAGAAGGTCATGAACCAGAATCAATTCCTCCATTTTCTCCTCACTGTTTTCCTCGACTCCCTTTTTTTACGGCGTCTATCTAAAGCACATCAAGGATGTTGCTTAACGCCTGGGGATATATGATAATCACTGATTTATTCTCTCTTCAAGAGGTGGTGAGGAAGGCGCTGTTCAGCCTGCTGCGCGTCTCCACGTGGTAGTCTGCCAGATGATGTTTGATGAGTGTGTTCATCTGCTCGTGTGTGTGTGTGTGTATGCGTACAGGTGTGTGTCAGTGACTGTGTAGGCAGCTCCGCTCCTCTTCTCCACCTGCTGTCAGTCGTCTTTTCTTTCCAGTTAGTCAGTCTCTGTGATCACCTTCCCTGCAGCAGCCGCCCAGACCTGCCGGTAATTGTGTAAAGGTCAAAGTAGTTTGCAGGAATACCTTCGTTTGCTTCTTTTATTTCTTCTTTACTTCCTTTCTCAATTTTTTTTGGCAATATCCAGCTTTTATTCTCTGCAAGACACCCTTCCTCCTAGTGAATTCTGGGAGATGAATGCTGGTGGTCCACTATTTGCTCTGTAGGTCCAATTAGGAGACAGCGACTGATGAGGAGCCTGCTGCTGTGTGTGGCTCATTAAAGGGAAACACGCGCACACACACACAAGCACACATACACACACTCGCAGTTTGTACAGGGATCTCTTAATCATTGTCTCACACGTCTGCATACATGCAGAGCTAAATTAGGCTACTGTTACTTGCATATATTTCAGCGCGCACACACACACACACACACACAAACAGAAACACACAAATCTGTCAGTCGTGTTGCAGCTGCAGCCCCTCACATTGTCAGAGAACAGAAGAACAAAATCAAAGGATTTTCACTGTCTACTTCCCCCCCTCCCACCATCAACATGACAAACTCATTCCAGGACTGTCATGGATTGTCTGTCTCTGTCGACCGAGTGTGTTTGCAACATTGTGAATGTCTGTATGAATTTTTCATGTCACTTGGTGTGAAGAAGACTATGTACGAGAAGATATTTCCATTAGACTTCTCTGTGTGAAGTTGCTGGAAGATGTTCACTTTTCTATGTCTGTAGGTCATGTGTGTGTGCGTGTGTGCGTGTGTGGGTGTGTGCGTTCAGGGCAGTTTGTCTCTCAGTGTGTGAGAACCAGCAGCAGGCTCCAGGGGTTTTGAACCACAGGGGTTTTTGTAATGGATGTCCCCCATGCCTCACAACACAGTTTATATAGATCCTCCGGGAAAGCTGATGTGTGTGAGTGTGAATGTGTGTTTGTGCAAACCCGCTGTCTTGTCAGCCTCCACTGTCACGGCGGGGCACCCACACACCAAGGGGCAAGCAAACACACATTAGTTACACAAACAGGAAAACACACACACACTTTGCAGCAGTTTGTTTCTGAGCTGGACGGCAGGACATCAGCACATGCTCACAGGCTGAACCTCCTGCTGCGATGCCACCAGAGACCGCTGACTGGTTATAAAACCATACACAAGTCCAACTAATAACTCAAACCTACAACTGAGGCAACAAAGTTAACCACTTCCAGCTCAAAGACAATCATAGCGCTTAGGAAGACCTGTCCTCTCTCTGCAATTAAACAGATCAATTTAGTGTAGACGTTTGAAATGCAGCATTTGTCTTTTAGTTTAACTTGAACAATTGTGGATTTAAACCCCAAAACATCCCAGATGGCATTCAAAGTGTTACATGACAAATCCAGATTCCTCTGCTCTCCATACAGATGTCATCTATCCCCTAGCACATGCCAGTAGACTTGCATGGATTATCAAAGTGGAACAGTCGGTATTAAATCCTGTGCCAAGCCATTTTAAAAAGTGGCGAGGTTGCTGTGAGATCCCAGACTCTTGGTGGTGTTTAATTAGCTTTTTTTTCCAGCACAACGGTTCTGGGAGTAAAACTATTATAAAAGTCAAACTTCTACTGCCAGCATTTCTTTTTTTCTTCTGCACTCTTGCAAGTAACTTTTTAACAAACTTAAGAAGTTAGTGACTTTCCATAAGAAGTTCAAACATTTGACTCAACTCCAGTGCACCATGCTAAAACGTTGTATTCTTTCAACCCAGTTAACAGATTAGGTTTTCAAAAGACAGTTTATATTTAACGCGCAGTATGCAAATTCAGCCACCAGGGGGCTCTAAATCAAAACATGACGTTGAGGCTGGCAGGAAAATCATGGGAGAAATTCTCTCTTCTACTCCACCCCCCAACCCCGATGACAAACGAACTCCGAGTTGACCGTAGTCAAGACGAACGGGCGAAACAGACCTGAGGAAAATAACATGTTTACCAATGAGCTGATGTATCCGAGTATAATTTACATGTTTGTCTGTTTTTTCAGCAAAACTATGATATTCATTCATTAACTATGTCAACAAAATTTAACAACACAGAGACAGATTCGGCTCAAACACCGTAACAAAAGCAAACATTTAGCTTAAATGTGTCAAAGAAACACTCATACAGCTCTCGCACTGTACTGTATGTCTTATTTGTTCAGTCAAGAATCTTGGAAATATAAAGTTACACATTGTGGTTAAAGTAGACCAACAACAGCTGGGCACAGTTACCGCTCACAGCAACAAGAAGCCCTCTCCTCAGTAAGAGACCAGACTGGCACACTTAAGTAACTCTGAAGAAAAACAAAGCTGACTCATAGATGTGGTTATCATTAGCTAACAAGCTAGCACCAAGTGAAAAGGAGATGGGGCTGAGAAAGGTTATTTTTGTTTTTTTTTGTGCCAGGCGAGGCTAAATATGTCTCTGAGATGACATATTGAACACAACACAGAACTGTCAGATGGCTCTCTCCTTGAGCTGTGTGCTACATGCGATGATAAATCAAAACTTCAGGTGTGTTTGGGTCTCGAGCTACAGCAGCGCACACTGACCCGCTGAATTATTCCACAGTAATAGTAATGAATCTCTGCACATGGCTGCACCGTGGATAGATGTGCTGCCTGCCTTTGCTTTGCACTTGAATTTATGCTTGTATATGAGAGCGAAACAGAGAGAGTCCATGTTCTTTTGAGAATATTCACAGATCTATATATTCATAACTGTCTCTGTGTGCACAGAACGCACCATGCGTCGAGCAGAGTCAATAGGATTTAATTAAATATGTATCACACAGACGCAGCCTTTGATGTTTCCCGGCTATAATGCGTTCTGTTTCATTGCTCAGCTGAGCTGTTAGCAAGGCCCAGTAATGTTTCTCATCTGTGTCCACAGAGAGATGCTGCAAACTACAATGCAACCTGTTGCTCTTAACAGCATTGAGTGAAAGATAATTGCATGAATCTATGTGACTGTGCGTGCGTGGTGAGTCATCCTTGTATGTGTGTTAGCATGTTGTGGTACTGCGGGAGGGCCCAGACGTACAATGCACTTGAATCATTTCTCTATTGGTTAGTGATTACGATTCAACTTTCATCTTCTAAAAAGAGACTAAATTGAATGCTTAATTTGGTTTGTGCTCATTAGGAACTGAAGCCTAATGGGACCTTCGGCTAATTTGGGAGACGTGAGGCTGCCAGCCACAGCCATTACAGAACGCCTACATTGATTTGGTATTAAAGCCTTGAAGTCATAATAGCCTTTGACTGTGAGGAATGCAGCAATATTGAAATGGATTGAAGAGGGAGATCAAAATGTGGTCCACAAGGAGAGAGTGTAAGGTCTAATTTCATCTGCTTGTTTGAGACTTCACACATTCTCAATAGAAAGCCAATAAGCTTTTCAAATTGGACATATCGTCTTACTTATTGATTGTATTGTTGCAATTAGTGAGGTCACTCAGGTTTATTTTTAAAGCCCTTGAGACAAAAAGGCTTTCCCGACAACATGCAAACGAGCACCTACCAAGATTAAGCCACTAAATGTGGATAATGCATATGTAACAGAAAACCACGACAATTACAATGTCTTAGATGAACTATTGGAAATGCTGATTTTTGGGGGGGCGGGGAGGTATTGATTAGAAAAGATATCTTGCATAAATTAGCCTAGCAAGCTAAATCAGAATCAATCTTTCTGAAAATCCAAACTCAGAACTAAAGTGAACAATTGACCTCAAGCTTAGTTAGAATATATGTATTCATGACTTCATAACCCCGATCTCAAGACGCCATCAAGCACTGAATCAAAGCGAAGACAGAGGCGTCAGAAGAAATCTATGGAGTTTCCAGCCACAGAGCAGCAAATATTAAACATAAGGATGTATCTGAGGAATGATAGAAGAAGAAGAAAATGGGCCGGATGGTAAATGTGAAGAAAGAGTATATTTGGCAGCACTTTAAAGGCCACAGCACTGAATCTGACACCAATACATGGGTGTTTCTGTGTTCCTTGTTTGTTCTTCTGTTAATTAATATGGAGCAAAATCCTCTTCTGATCGTATGGAGTCAAGCCCAGTACAGTACAAGTGTTTTTCATTTCCAAACTGGTGAACATTTACTTACTTTTCTGCTTTGAACTACTTTGATCTTAATTATGGATGCACAGATGCATCGGTTCAACATCCATATCAGCCAATATTGGTCCTGTTGACAGACATCGGTACATCTGCAAATAATGTGGCATGGTTCGATGTTTATGGTATTGTGGGAGTCATAGACCCATTGATGTCATGAAACAAACATCGGTATCGTCATCGGCCCTGATTTTCCCAATCGTGCATCTCTTATCTTAATCATTTATTCTTTCCTCTTTTATAATGCAACCTCTGCAAAAATAAACAAAGTCAATCATATCTTGTTGTTGGGTTCAGTTGACATTTACTGTTACATGATTATGCTTTGTCTTTTCATAAGCTTGTTTTATGGTTGCAAGTTTTAACACAAACCCCTGCACCTCTGTTCCCTGCACAAGCCTGTTTACCCACCCCCCCTCGTCTGTTTGTCTCCCTCACTCTTCATCAGCAGAATGATTTGTAAGTCACAAAAATGTGTTTTTTTCCCCTCGTAAATGAAATTTCACAGCAGGCGGAGCCGCATGTGTCAAAGAGGATTCTTGTAAATGACGTAACCAAACGATCGAAACGAACGTGGCTCTGGATGTCATCAGAACTTTTCACAAGCTTCTAAAACAGTGACAGGAGCAGATTTATTCAAAGATTGCACATGTTTAGGTGTGTTTGTGGTTTGGATGTACCTCAGCATGAATTGGGTGCATGTAAGAGTTTCTCGGGAAAGGCAGACAGGCACGAGGGGAGGAGAGATGAGGGCAGATTGTCCACTTAATAATCGATCCTGGATGGTGTTAATCTCTCACTATCTGGAAAATAATTGTAAAAATTAAAAGTCCAGCGAATTGTTTTGCATCTGTTTCCATTAAGCTTGAAAAGCCACTGTGGACTATGTATGATCAGTGATGTATAACGTCAGAGTGCCATTCATCTGCAATCATTTTCTTAGTTTGATAATAATTTTAAATGACAGCTCTTTTGAAAATAACTTTTAAGTATTATTGTAAAAGTAATATTATTTTGATCCTGCTTAATGATTCCAATTCCAAACTCCAAAAGTCCTGGTTAAAATGGAAGTCTTTCTTTATGAAACACCGGCCTGATGGTGTCCGTGCAGAAACACTGTTACCTTGATTTTGTTGTGAGGACTGGTCTCTGCCAATGTCTTGTGATCTGCACTAAAAATGGAACTCTTTCCATTCCTGTCCTGACTCTCCCCCTTCCTCCTATTACCCCCTCCACACGCTCTCATCTTCTCTCTGCCTCTCCTTTGGTCACAGCTTTCAGCGCAGCTCACCGCCACATCCACATGAATTCTGCACTTCCTCTTTGAAGGGAGAAGAACCACAAACGGTAACGCAAACCGTAACTCGGAGCTGTAATCGCTGCTCCAATTTCACTTGAGGACGGCATGGACTCGCATAGAGGAGAAATTTCCTTCCATTTCTCGTCTGCTAACCTCACATGTACCTCGTCGCCTGTCTCTCATCATGTTCTCGGACCCCTACACCACCTTCACTCTTTTATCCATTCTGTCTGTCTGCGTGTTCACGTACAGTACGTGTTTGTGTGTGAGTGTGTTTGTCACAGGGCTTCCCTGATGACCTTGTACACTGCGGCAGGGGGGTGATTAAGGATCAGGGCCAAAGACCATTTCCTTTTCCATGGGAAGATGAATGACCCTGTTTGAAAGTGGCTGCCTATGGCCTCAGGGCAATTAGAGTTTGCTGTGAGCCAGCAACCCTCGCTGCTCTGTGTACAAAGGCAGGTCCTTGAGAAAAAGAGAAATACTCGGCACATAACCCATTCTGCTGAAACCAACACAGCACGCTGATGGTGAACAAATGCATTTTCTGTTTTTTCACCTTCCCAGCTGTTTTGCCTGCTGCTCTCCTCGCCAACCTTATTCCATTTCTTTATTAAACGTAGATAGAAAAAAAGTGCTGACTGCAGGAGGCAGCAAAGAAAGGCCCCCCAAGGGTGCTCATTTTGAAATATCAATATTTGATCTAGGGAATGATTTAGCGCGTGTCTTTGGCCTTACAAGTTGATTCTGGAGCTCATTTTGTTGTTATTCATCCTCCATTTTGACGGAGAAGGTTGACAGAAAGACTCTCAGCCTTTTTTCACAACCTGTGTTTCATCAATAGCGTTTATAATGAAGATTAAACATCATGCTCAAATGTTTTATTAAAATTACCCTCCATGTTCTTTTGAGAATACCTCTGTGCTGCTGTTTTCATTCCCCACCTTTTTTTTTCTTCTGATAAAGCATCTTATCTGTCACAGAGCGGGGAGCATGAGCAAAAAGAATTGTGGCAGCCTATTGATAGGGATATGGCCTAGCGCCATTGATTCCCCTTGTAATACAAGCTTCTCTCTTGTCAGCCTGTCAAAGCCCAGATCGGACATGATAACGCGCACATCAGACAGCCGTCAATAGAAAGGCGAAGCTTCCGCCGCGGAGATGACTATCTTATTTTAGGACGAGGGCTGGTGGAGTCGAGGAATGGGAATTAGTGAGAAGAAGAAAGAGGAGATGAGAGCGGGAGTTAGTCTGACCTCTGATGTCTGTCTCTTTTTTGAGCCATTTCTCAAACTGAGAAATAGTGTGCAGTGTGTATCCTCATCTAACACGTGTGAAATGTATATGTCCGAAGGTGGTGGAGAAGCACCTGAGGTAAGAAGTTGCTTTGAATGGTGCGTCTCTGATTCGCCCTCGCCTCTGCGATGTCACTTTGATCTCTGAACATGCAACCACATTGGATATCCATGGCAACTGTCTGCCAGGATGGGGCGCTCGAGGAAAATTGATTTGTTTGGGGTTTATTCCCTTCAGTTAAAAAAAATCAGCTTTTGCCATTGGGCTTTCTGGCATTGTAAATAAACCAGATTGAGTTTGAGCGCGAGGTTATAATGTGGATCTATATCGTTGTGTCTCTTCCCTTATTCTCAAAAGGCTTCGTTTCTCAGTGTTTCCTTCACCCTCTGGGCACAAAAACACGTGAAGGTCATTTGTTATGATAAGACCGTGGTGCGTTCAGGAGCAACCTCCAGCCCCCTCCCTCCTTCATGATATGACTCAGTGTGTTGTACTTAAGCAATGGGTGCTTATTTTCTCCCACGCCTGTCCAAGATGCAGCACTGTTGGCGCTCATATTTCATGTCATGTTTTGTAACCCGGGGGCCATGGCTGCTTTTTAGCCTTTACACTGCTTCTACTGACCCAGGGGAAAACTACAGACAGTGGTCGAGTACATTATGTCTTTCTTTTCCCCCTGCCGAGCACAAGCGGCTGCTTTGATGTGCCCCATCAAATCACCATCACGCTCAGCAGAATATTCAACTGCATCCACGGCCGCAGCTGCAGCAGCTGCTCCTGTTGCCATCCATGTGTTTAATGAGTTTTATGCCGAGTTGAAACATTCTCTGTGTGATTAGTATGAATGTTGGATAATAGCTGTCAGCACATATTAAGATAATGGAAAATCTGACAGCTAGTTGGTCATCAGCAGATTTAATCAAGATGTTTAAAACAAACTAGCCTTATTTCATTTTCTCCAAAGTTGAAGTGTAACATTGTAGATTGAGATGTCTGATGTGACTCCATATTGTGTTCTTCTGTTGCACACAAGGTGATTATGCGTATTATCTTCTTCATAAGTGCAGTCTGCTGCAGCTTGTTGTGCGCCTCATCTGAGTGAGGACATATGCTTTTCATGGAAAGTAGTCATGTTTTAGCACGCAAATGTTCTGAGTTCAGTCACGTTTATTCTTAGTCGGAGGTGTAAAGTGATGGTGTGAATGTACTCTCGCTCCTGCAGGAACATTATTACATATGCCTCTGGTAGTTAAGCACAAAAAAAAAGATAATCTGAAATAAGGAACTAACACTGAAGAGCAAAAATGCATCACACCTTTTTTTTCCCCCCCTCAGTTTGTTTGACTCGTGTTTGAGCCACGTTGGTTCTGCTTTGCTGGGAAACCTGTAAAGTGTGAAAAGTGTGGCCCCGGCTTTATTGAATAGTGGATTTTATTTGGCTGTGGAAGAAATCTGTCAGACACCGGTTGCATTTATCTGCTCGATGTAGCAGAGTGTGGCAGCCTGCAGTGCTGCTGCTTCTGCTTCTAATATAGCCAGAAGGGAACAAGGGCAGAAGTTTGATATTTGTATTTGTCACTGGCTTTTTTTATGAGACTACTCCTGCTCACATGACACAAAATAATATGAAATCAATACATTTAGATTTATATGTACAATGAAAGAGTTAAAGGTTACTTTATCATCCATCCATACTAAAAAGGTTAGAAAAAGAAGATAAACTTCATTAATCCCTGAGGCAGAGGTGCTGCTTTTCAACAGGCTTGGCGGACAACTTCTTGGGGCCCCAGACAAGTAGGGGGCCCCTGAGGACTCACAAACTTAAACCAAAGCAGTGGCCCAAAATATGCTAATTTTGCAATGACAATAGGAAACCTCCCTCAGGGGCCCCATCTGACATCACTCACTTCCTGCTAAGCATTGCATTATTGCAATAAAAACCAGAGTTTGTAAATGAGAGTAAACACGCAAAAATGAAGAGGAATTATACATCTAAGGGGGGAACAAAAAGAAACAGGAGTAAGCATTTGGACACTGGCAGACATAATGGTGATGAACGCTGGTTGGGTCAAATGCTTTTTGCCCAGGGCCCCACCAGACTCTAGAAACACCACTGCCCTGAGGAGAATTCAGTGTTTTCCCTCTGTTATTGAACATGCTACACACTCGTACGCCAGGAATACACACACATGCACAAACAGGATCCTATGGACGAGCACTAATGGAGAGGTGTCAGAGTGAGGGGCTACACACAAAAGAGCAATAGGGGAGGTTCTGGGCCTTGCTCAAGATCAAGTGAACTGGCAACTCTCCAGCAACTAGTCTCAGATTCTATACTTTGGTCCATACAGAGACTGGAACCAGTGACCCCTGCCAAGACTTGGGTTCCCAATCCAAGTCTCAACAGACGGCACCACTGCAGATACAGCCTTTGTTTACTTTCCATTTAGATTCTCAATAAGTAATTCATTTAACTTGGTTTAAAAAAAACCCACCAACATATAAACAGAAAAAACGTACATAAATATAAAAAGTCCCGTTCTGTCCACAGGGGTCCCCAAAACCTACTCAACCAAAAGTTCCTCACAGGAGCTTAAAGAGCTAAACCAACAGCTGTCTTTCTGGGGGGAAATATGTCTTCCAAAGATTCAGCTTAAGCTTAATATGATGTTTCAAAGTTATTTTTTTCAAAGTGGGTTTATTCCCTTCTTAGAGTAAAATTTCCTCTGTGACTTTTTCTCTGGCTCCGTTGCAGCAAAGGGATAGAGACACAAAGAAGTCATTTTCTAACACAGTGTCTATACCGCCCCTGTGGGAATTGCAGCACATAAGTAGAAGAGCAGCAGCAGCAGCTTCAGTCCTCCATCACTCTCTATACAAGCTGCATTCAGGCGCAGTATAGTGTGTTATACTGTATGCATTGCCTTTTGCAGGTGTAAAAATGAGCTTAAAATCACAGGGTTAGAACAGAGATGACAAACAATAACAGGGAATATCCAAAATGTTCTTGGATAACATAAAGTCATTGTTAGGTGTTGTAAATTAGAGAGATTCTTTCAAAACCGAATTTAATGCCTATTTCACATTTATTTACGAGGCTTATATTCTTCACGATTCCATCTTATTGCAAACGTACTTCTCTCTACTGGACATGCACAGGTTTATTTCCCTGTGGTTAAAAGATTTTAATAAAAGACGTGTTGGTTTCCAAGGCTCCAGGTTTATTGTTAATCAATCGTGCAGGCTCTTTGTTCACTCTGAGGTCAGGCCTGACTGGTGATGTAGCATGCACTCCATTCTGCTGCTGAGGTAATTGAAGCTCGGCCTGTTAATGGTGTCTGCATTGCTGCTGGCTGATACACAGTCGTCAGTCCAGCCTTCCTGATTAAACACCGAAGACGCTTCGCGGAGACATCTTTGCACATTCTCCATTCTGTCTACGCCAATGCCATCAGCTGTGAAACTAAAAGCTTGGTATTTCGAGACTTGTCTCTCAAGAAGGCTGTCTATCTTTATCGATCCCTGGTGTGATCCTGTTAGTTGATGTGCTGAAGTGGTCAGAGGTAAATGCTGTTTTAATGAAGTCTGCCTATTGATTTGGCTATTACTGTCTGTTTGTGGAGCTAAGAATTTTAGCAACACTTGTAGGCGGGGTAATCAGGATAATCAGGCATGATGCACATAGCGTGTGAATTATGTCCTGAAATCATCGTGTATGATACGCTTACTTAACACACAGGAAGTACAAAGAATGCACACACAGATCAGAGCTTCAAACACTCACAACAAACCAGCCTGTAAATCCATCCGGCCATACCATCTAAAAAAAATGATGATTTGTTGAGAATAATTACACCAAAAAAGAAATCACTTTGCTGCCAAAACATAACCCACTCTATGTTATGGAGATTTAGACAGAGAATTGGATTTCCCCAGCTGTGAAATCAGTTTTTGTAGTCCTGCTGGCCAACCGCATCATCCTGCCATACCACGCTGTACTCTCCCACCGCTGCATATACATGCAGCGTTTGCCTTTTTCCGCTCCATGAGCTCTCTTTGCACTTACAGCATCTAGCCTCATGCTATATGTTATTATCGACGTCTCAGGTCGACTGAGGGAAGACTGTAAGCTCTGCGTGTCACTTCATTGGTTTTGCATTAGCCCAAATGCTTAAAAAAGGCACCCATAAGCCTTTCATGAGAAGCACTTCAGCTTGAACCACTGTGACTGGCAGAGATACATCATGTGTTTATAAAAAATGAATCAGGCAGCACAATCTAGTGGATCTACAAATGTCAAACATCACACTTCAAAAGCCCACTTCAATTTCTCCGAGTGGAATCAAAGTCGCTCAGATGAGAAGGTCTCTTACTCGGAGTCACAGATGATTTTCAATCAAGTGGGAGAGTGAATACATTGACTGAGAATGTATCACTTCTACCATTCAAATGCAACCTTTACGATAGACGAGGTGAGGCAGCCAGTCCTCCTCTTTCATGTGGATAGGCTCAGAGATGAAGTGCTTAATGATTTTTTTTCGAGGCAGAAGTTCTGCTGTGCTGTCCAGCCAACAAGTCCAGGGAGCGCAGAGGATATAAACGTGTTTAATGAGGATTACCTTGGGGTTAAAAGCCATGCAATTTTCCCCTTATTTAATGAATTAACGTACCACAAACCTTCTTAGGATCGTTAGAGCCACATCAGTCCTTGTGGGAATGCTGCTCTTTCCTTTACTATTTTTTTCATGCCAGCAATACCTCTAAAAAGTTGAAACAGCGGCAACACAGAGAAAGTTGAAATGCTTAAAGAAAACACTTGGTGGAACATCTCAAAGATGATGAGGTTAACTAGAAAAGATTGGGTAAGATATGGTATAAAAAGAGAAGCCCGGAGAGGCCAGGTCTGAAGTAAGGCTCAGGTGGGGTTCACTACTCTGTGAAAGACTGTGCTGGAAAGTAATGCTACAGTTAATTACAAGTAGATTTGCTGATTTTTCTGAGCCCATTAAACGTTTAGCAAGTTGCTATTTGATTTGCAAATATTTACATGTTAACCGCAATATCAGACAGTTTGGACATCATAGTAGCTCACTGCCAGCTCACCTGTGAAGTGCACACCATGTTGTAGGGCTATGTCTTATCACAACAACCCAGTTTGATTCCAACGCTGGCCCTTTGCTGCATGGTTTTCCGTCTCTCTTCCAAAAACTGATCTTAAAGTTAGAGATAGGACTGATCTGATCTAGTATCGGTATCGGGTCCGATATTTAAGTAATTTATGTATCGGATATCAGACTGACAGCGCTGATACACCAGGTTCATTCAGACTGAACTGTTCAAAATCAGTTCAAAAGATTTCATTTAAAACCTTACAGTTGTTGCTGCTTCCTGTCGCCAACAGTAGGTGGGCAAGCATAGTTTGTTATCCCCCTTCCCAGCTTATTGACACTTAACTGGTATCATTTGTTGCGTTAAAAGGAGCGAAAAAAAATTGAGAAAGCACTTCATTGGCTGCCAAATTATTCCCAGAATGCACGATAGGTTACAAACATTTTTCCAGGAATTGCTGCCAAATTCAAAACACAAGAACAAATTCTCTACAAAACTATCATTTCTAGATATCAACATATGAATGGTGATGAATGAAAGACACAAGTTGGTTAAATCACTTCACAATCAGATTTGGCTCTCACATTGAGCTCTGGTGGTACATTAAACTTCTTTTCCATCTCAATGGAAGCACTGCTGTGAACCACTCGTGAGTTAGAAAATATGATCAAGGGATGAATGTAATCTATGTATTTTAATTAGTAACGACAGATCACATGAGGGACATTTAACCCTTCTACTCACTGCTCATGTGGACTTGATTTGACGCAGCAGTTCATGAAATAGCTGCTAATCTGCAGAGGCACACATTTAATCGGCTTTTAAATAATTAACATTAAGTAACATTCATTTTACAAATCATTTCAAGGAAACATCTGGAACATGATAAGGGGGTCTTGAGCTCATTTCTAAGGGCTGCGGGGCGACTTCAGACAGAAAAAAAGGTCAGAAAAACATGTTCTCATCATTTTTTTATGGAATAATAAATCGTGCTGCTCATTTTTAGCACACAATCTCCAAGTGCCCATTAAAAGTTCTGACAAAATGTACAGTTGTGTCTCTTACTTATTTAATTTCTGCCAGCATTACTATTTGAAAATGCACAGAGAGGAACAGTCGAGTAGAGGGAATCTTTATGAACAAGAAGCTTATTTCTACAGACTGAGCTGACATGAGAGTTAAATATCATTACAGTGTTACATGGTTTATTAAACAGATGTTATTTTCTTTATGCATAAGAAATGAGTGAAATTACAGAGCTCTTAAGAAGACGGAACAAGACGTCTTGTGACATTCGCTCTTTGACATCACTTACAAATCCATGATCTACTTTTCAGACCCCTTCCTTCACTCTGTTTGAATAAGTGATACAAACATTGATCCTGACTTTTTGTTTTTGGAGTATACGACTGTGTCTACATTTCTTTTTACATTGAACAAAGAAACACACTGTTTAAGACGTTCCTATTTTGAAGATGAAATCTTGGGAGTTCCCCTCTCCCTGATAACAGAACTAGGATCTTTGTTTATATGAGGTTAAGGGCACCATCTTTTTTAGGGGCGGGAATCACCAGAGGCCCCACGATTATCATGATACTTGAGTCACGATACGAAATTATTGCGATTTTAAACATTTTGCGATTGCTGAGAATTACGATACAATATATTGTGATTTAAGTTTTTGAACTGCGTATTGTGTCCACAAAATTAAACTAAATCAAGAACTGTTTCGTCAAATAAGAAAACATTCTCAGTCTATTCATCTCACGTCAGTCTGTTTATTTCTACACAGTGGGAGTCAAGCCCCCAGACTGACCAATATGAAATGTGATGAAAGTAAAACCCTGTAAAAGGCTGCATGCTCCTCACAATCTGAACTGTTAGCATTTCAGTCTAATGGAACTTAACTGAACACTAACATGTATGGACGTTATTTTTTAACAATGCAACTCCTTCAGCAATTAAAAACTAAAAAGCATATTTGCTATTAATATAATAAAAATATCGATACTACCGCCATGAATCGATATTTTATCGCCGTCGCAAAATATTGAGATTCTATGTTGTATTGATTTTTTCGATCTAATCTTTTTGATGAGAGTCGACTGTTACCCAATAAACTGCACTCAATTTGTTGTCATTAAACTCAGATCGAACCTGTTTAGTCCGTGTTTATACAGACAGGAGAATGACGTGTAAAATGAACATACTGAAGGGCATCAAGAAAAGAAGCTTAATAGCATAACATAGTCATTGTGGATGCATTGTAAGTGAATTCATCTTGCTGCTCCAAAGTATTGCTGTTATTTTAAAAGCAGGCCTCCTGAAAGTATAAATAAAGATCATATTTTCCTGCTACATTTTATATTAAGAACATATCGATCAGTGTTCAAGACTCTGCTAAGCTCTGCATCTAAGGCTGGGAACATTTGCTCAGTGCTGAGATGCTGTCAGTATAGGCTGCAGAGAAATGCAGCACGAACGGACGAGAGAAAGACAGTGTTTTCAGTTGATACCGGGTTATGGTGTTGATGGTCTGCTGCTGAAATTGCTGGAACAGACTTTGAAGTGGCTCGGCTTTTTCATCTCGCTCACTGTGTCCCTGCCTCCCACATCTGCCGCCATCATAATAACAAGCAATAACCCTCTTTCAGCAATAACCAAGACTTTTACGCCCGTAATGTGGCTTCAATAAATAGTCATGTTTACCAAGGGGCCATATTTTACAGCAATTTAGTTTAGAGCCTCCCCTCTTGCTTCGTTTTTTTGCCTCCTTGTGCTGGAGTACAGTACATAATGTGTTGCATTATGCACGCCAGCACAAACAGGCATTAACACATTATCAAATGTCCCGAAACGGAGAGTATCCTGCATAATCAAAGCACACATTGTGCTTTGAAAAATCCACTTTTTCACTGTGTGGTTTGGTAGAAATACATGTTGAACATCAGCATGCATTTGTATGCATACGCTGGAGGTAGACAGCTTTCTCCAGGCCCTGTTGAAAGCAGCAGCGCAAGCATGGGGGCGCGTTTCATTAGTCTGTCAAACTCAATGATATTTAGGGCCCCACACCCTCGGCCAGGACTGGAAAACTCAATCAGCACTCTGATTTCATAACCCTGCTCGGTGACAGGGTTTATTTTATCGCCCCACTGATTCTTTCTAATAAAAGCCGGCTGCCCAGCACACCGTCACTGAAATACAACCACCCACCCCCGTTCTGTCCTCCATGGGTCGACCCGAAAAAAAGAGAGGGGTTGGAAAGGGGGGAGGGGATAAATCAGAATTGTGGGAACTGGAAGGTGCAGATAATCCATCGCTGGTCCGGGTGAAGCTTGGAAGTCGGCCGCCCCATCCCTCCTTCCCTCTGCACCCTTTAGCACAAATCAGAAGCCGGGACAGTGTTGATCTGTGAGGGCTTGGTGGGGCCATTGATTGTGGACGACAGAGGAGGAGACGGGCGATAAATAATGGGAGGCAGAGTGCGGAGGGTGAAGGAAAACAATTATCTGCGGAGGTGGAAAGCACATAAAGTGAAGAATGATAAACACTGTGAAATATGATTGACTCCAAGTGATATATGGATGCCGAAGGACAGGCGGAGAGGTCTGTGTGTGCTGAGATATCCTTGAATGGCGCGGCTGTGGGCAGTTTAGCTGAGGACTCACTCTACTGCTGGAGGCCTCGCTCACATTTTCCTCTGCTTGTGTCTCTTTCTCCTCAGACGACGGATGACATTGTTTCGTCGGCCGAGTGCTCCAGTGACGACGAGGACCTGGAAGAGTGCGACTCCGGACATGCAGGTGGGATGGGTGTGTCAAGTTGTGCTTGCTCTGAACCTGGTCTATTTCTCCTTACCTTTTCTTTGATTTGCTACCGAGGAGCCTCTCCTCTTAGCATCATGTCCCATGGGAGCTTCAAGTGTAACTTCAAAAAGCCCTCCGAAAAGTAGCCACTGTGAGAAATATACACTAGTGTGAGGGGTTCTCAGTGTATATCCAAAGTTTTAACAACTCTTTGGAGATGGATGAAAGCCGTAAGAATCAAGTCGCTACATCCTTAGCATGCCCTCTGCAGGAAGTTACAGTTTTAAGTCTAACTGTAAATAAGTTAATGCTAAACTCTTATAGTCAGCTGCTGTAGTTAAAGCTCATGCCTTTCATCTCAAAAAACAAGTTACACTTAGCTATGGGGCCTCTGGGTGCAGACATGACGAAGCGTTGATACTAATTTTGTTCTCTCAGCATTCAGTCGAGAGCAAAACTTTACTCCAAAAAGTACGAAATTAGTATCAAGCCCCATGTCGCTCGCACTGATGCTTCAAAATGTATCTGTCCTGTACATGGTTGATTTCCTCTTGCTGTGCGTGTGTGTGCGTCTCTCTTGACAGAGGATACATTTTGAGATTCTTTCGAGAACAAAGATGCTTTCAGCATAGATACTGTGATATGTAGCAGACTAACTGCAACAGAGCCTCTTCCTCCCTTCTTCTTCTTCTCTTGTTTGTACCTCTGTTTCCTTCGTCGGAGGCTTGCCTTACCTGAAACATTCTAATAGAGAACAGATATCCTCGAATTTCTGTGCGCATCGTCTCTTTTCCCTTCTCCCTCTACACACACACACACACACACACACACACACACAGAAACATACACAAACACACATCCACGAATCACTTTGTGATAATATCAAAGTGATAAGACACTGAAAGAGTGGAGCTTGAAAATAAGACCAAAAGCTGGAAATAAAACCGCAGATTGTAAAAGGAGTGGTTATTTTGAGGCAACTTGGGTTTGGTCGACTTCTGAACATGCAGCTGTCAATCACACTCGTGCCCGGGAGCGGTTCACATATATCTGAGTAGTGTGGAGTAAACCAGGAGTGTGTGAGCTCTACCCGAACTGGCTTAGTATGTGAGAAGCGTCACCCCTTAGGCACTCTGGAAATCATTACCAGCTCAGGATATTTTAATGGCTTTACTGTCCTTCAGCGTGTCGTCACAGCGGACTAATTGATGCCGCGTTTAATCTGGCTAATAATGGCTCGGCTTAGCACCGAGCATATGTCCACTTTTCACTCTTAATAATAAGCCCAAATTGAAACAATGCATTGCCCTTTGTTATCACTGCTCATAGAAAGAAACAGATAATCAAGCATTCCTATATTCCTCTGGGGAAATGAGGTCTGTCTGCGCATTAAGGTAGATATTCTTCTTTTAATTCTACCATTCCCTCCAATCTGGGAAAAGGAACTCATTTACTTTGAAGCCTTATCGCACTGTATTAGCGTTTGTTTCGTTGAAATTATGACCACATTTAGGTCCTTGAGCTTACGGCTTTTTGATGTGAATAGAAAGCAATTTTCTCCGTACCTCCGTGCAGTATTTAGGTTTGTTATCTACAAGCACGAGTTGCTTTCTCTTTCGGAGATAATTGGAATTGAGCGGGCAAATTTTCACACCTCATATATATATATATTTTTTTTTTTCTTAATTTATTTTCTTCTCTGTAGTCTATTAAAGCCTCAAACCCAAGTGTTCTCAAAAGTGGAAGAGTCAGACGTTTTTACTGTAACATGGTACCCTCCCCTCATATAGTGGCCACATATGTAGTCATACACACTCATACATACCGTACATTTCACCATGTGGACACAGAAATTCATATCCTCATTCCTGCCCCGCTTCCAGTCGTATGAACAGTTGCATGACATGGTGTTGGTTTCTTTTCTGTTGCATTTGTTTTCCTTTCTCCTGTGATGCACATATGAACATCTGTCCTCTGTATCGATTTGGACCCAGCTGCTGGGTTGCTTAAGATTTGAGCTTTTTTGTTTTGTTTTTGTTTTTGCCTTTCCTTTGGGATGCAAAGGGTGGGTTGAGTGGGGTTGTTTTATTTTTCTTGGTTTGTTGTGGTTGAGGGTTTTTTATTTTATTTTTTAGTTTGTTTTATTTCCTTTGGTGTCCTCCTCATCATCCGTCGTCCATCCTCCAAGCAAGGATAAGAGCCACTCCTCCCGTTTTTGCCTCATCTTGTGCCGCATGAACTTTTGGTGGTTGGAAAATTTCAAAGTTCTCCTCCTCCTCATCAAGTTTTGTGTTTATATTTTTGGTGCCACATGGGCTTCTAAAGAAAACATCCTCCCCTCATTTTTCGATACAACATAGGGAAATGAACGGCAACAAAATCTTTTCTTGCCATCATCCTTTTTTTGGCCTTGTGCAGGCAACCCCATTCTGTCTCAAGAAAGTTGTGTGTGAAAGAATGACTCCCTGTCTGCCCTTTCCGAGCGTTATCCTCACCCCCTCCCCCTCCCCCATCCATCCTCAGACTCACCCACCTTCTTTCTTTTAGCCTTTCTGCATATACATGTCTGTTTGAATGCAGATGGCATAAAAAGACTTTTATTGCCACAAAGTATATCTGTTTTTCTATTCTATCTGTTGCTCCAAGTAGAAGGCATTTGTGGCATGCACAGTGTACTGGACTGTACCGCAGCTCTATAGACTAACCGATAATCCTCTCCCCCAAACTCCCCCGGCTTCTGCATGCATATGATTGGCATCCATTTTGTGTGCTGCTTCTTCTCCACCCATAAGTCTCAGGCTAACCCCCAGCTGGCTTCTACTACATGTCAGTGTGTGTGTGTGTGTGTGTGTGTGTGTGTGTGTGTGTGTGTTCGGGGCTACAGCGGTGGTCCTGCACCGCTGCTGTTCCCCGCCGCAGCAGCACCTCCCTCAGAGGCGTCTCGTGTTTGTGCCTGTTGTCTGTGTCAGTGCTCTGTCTGCGTTTGCCAAACAGCCTGTCCTGTCTGCTGTACGTGCTCGTCTCGTGCTCGTGTTGTCTGTGTGTTTAATAAAGTGTTAAACCTTACCTTCTCCCTTCTGTACCCTGTGAGTTCCACAAGAGAGCACAGAAGGATTGTGCAGTGAGATCCCAAAATACATAAGAAGCTGTGCAGCTTTACAAAAAGTAAAACCAACAACTAACTTTTATAACGGAGTTCACTAGCAGGTTAGGACTACAATGTGAGAATCACTAATACAAAATAAGCAATGCTACATTTATATAACAGCAAATAAGTCAATTAATGATTTCATTTCACAGTGATTAACTGATTCAAAGTGCTGCAGCTTGTCATTACCATGTAATCAGAGCAATTTTGTGATTAATATGTAATTATGTTTGGGTAATTGATGCAAATGATTTAGATAAATTCAAGTGCTAATCAGAGTACTTGGTTGGAACATACAGTGCTTTGAAGTGACTAATAATCCCATGGGACATAATATGAGTTTGACCAAAGGAAATAATTCAATTACAGTTTAGGAATAGAAACAAGATACTTGTGCCCTAAAAAAGATAAGAGCTCAGTGATGAAACCCCTCCCATAGTTCCCTACTCCCAATACGTGTGCCCTACTGGAAAGTAAAATAACCTACCACATGGCCATTAATGACCGCCACAACCCAAAGGCTAGGCAAGGCAATTCATCCATAGAGCACCACTCAAACAAATTTAAACTAAAATTACAAAATATATCAAGATAGACGCCCAACAACCATTGATTTTGCCCCTTTAAATCGTTGAATGCAAACAACCCCCCTGCTCAGGCCTGAGTCCTCTCCTAAGGTGGCTTTCTGAGGCGCAAAATATTAGAATCGTCTTTTTAAGTCAACTCATCAGTAGCACTTATTGTTTGTGTAGGGCCTCAAACCCCCTAGGTAATTACCACTAATTGAGCCTAATCTCTTTTTACAGTACACATTATATTTTATTGGTTTTTGAACCCCTAGGTAAGACGTTGAATCATGTACACTGTTGCATTCACACACGTCTTAAATGTCAACCACCTTTGAAACAGCTTTGCACCCTGTACAGACCCAGGCTCCATTCATGTAAGCTTCAGGTATTAATAACACTGATATTACCTACCCTCCCTCATGGCCCCTAAAGCCCCCCAAAACCCAAGTATAAAGATGAGAGAGAGATGGGCAGCGAGAGCCAGCACACCAACAGGGTTATCAAATGGTGCCTTTCGAATCCTGAAAGACAAAATACAAGATAGAGCAATGGACAACATCAACCAGCTGTAATCATTAGTTAACATGTAAGAATGCAGATGAATAGATCCTTGTTTAATAAAACATTGGTGTAAGTAAAAACAGTAATGTAGGCATTGCTCTACTGTCTGCTCTTGTGTTGCTGTAAAGCTCTCTGACGGTGACAGACACTGGGCACAAAAACACACCACCAACATTTTAGTTTTCAGTTACACTTTAGCATTACAGTGGCCTCAATGTATCAGTACCAGTTAAATATACAAACAACAAGTCCTTATACAAAAGTGACATAATAAGTTGTTGGTAATGGGCTTCCTAAATGAGCAATAAGAAGGATTTCTATTCAGCAGCATCTGTTTAAGGTTGGTTATGTTCAAGCAACTGCGCTAGTTTTGTAAATGATGAACAGTGATATTAGCATTAGCTGTAATTAGCAGTTTAGCCTCTTTCATTTTGGTTTTTGGGCAAAAACCAACCCCACTGTTTAGGTCCAACCACATCACCCTCACCACCAGCACAAGCTAACAGACAAACAGTATTTCAGTAATTCCTTCAGCATTTGGTGGAGACCCAACAGAGCCAAAATAAGAGAACGCTCTCATTGTCACAAAAAATAATTTCAACAAAAACAACTCCAAATGAATGCTAATGCTGCTATGTGCATGCTGTAAGTGTAATCAAGCAATCAACAGTTTGCTTATACTATTGTCAACTCTTAAGATTTCAATGTTTAGTAAACAGTGTGTTGCACTGATACCAAATTACCAAATACTCAGTAGAAGGGAAGCCATCCATCACTGCATCTCCACACTTTTTCCTGCACTTTGAAAATGTTAAACCTTTCCCGGTGTTGCTACGGGGCATAAACAGGTAGGTCCTGTCAATCTGTTTCAAAAATGACCCACGCTGTCATTTTTCTAGGGATTTCAGCCTCCCACAAATCTCTGCAAGCAGGCTAACTGTTGCCCTCTATGTGCCAGTCAAGTAGATCGTAAAAAGCATTGTGTATTTAATAAATGGGCCATAAATGGTCCTGCATGCGCCATTACCCTTTCAGCCTTTGATGAAGTGAAGCACAGAGCAAACAGATGTAACATTTATCGACGTCTCTTCATCTCATCGGCCTTGCTGGGTAATGTGGAGATTCTGTAGACAGGAAGCATGGATGTAATGTCGACTGACTTCTTCTTTGCTGTATATGAACAGTCCCTACTCATGTAGGGTGCAGAATGAGGTATGATAGGGATGGATCACTGCGTTTTCTCATGGCATCAGCTATGGCTTCCGTCAAGCCCCATCGGGCTCGCTGTCACTTCAACACAGGCCTCAGATCAGTTTAAAGGTTATTCAGCTGACACATGTCCGCTGAGTGCAGAGGTGCAGCCTAATGGCTGTACAGCAAATCGACCGGCTGACAGGGGCGAGTCGCCACGCCTGCTGGAGATGCCAATTTAATACGCCAGACTGCGCCTAGCCTCATGATGACAGATTAAGAGCTATCTGCCATGCGCTGTGGCTTCAGGACGCCCCGGGCATAGAGCTCCTCCAACCAGAGGGAGCTCCAGCATCCTTACAGGGCAGACCTCTCGGCTTTTCTTGAGTTTTAAATGGAACATCTTTCAACTCTTAAATGAAATGTCCATCAGAGAGAAATTAGACCTCTCTTGGCAGGGGGTCTGCACAGGCAAGATAAGATAATTTAAAAGCAGGGAAAAGTGCAGAGTGTGTTAAGGTACATTTTCCCAGAAAGTTGAACTATTCACCATTGCACCAAAGTAATCCCTGGCATGTCCCTTTAAGTGTGTCCACACTAAGACTCTATGTTTTGCTGGCTCCCTGGTGATCAGCTCCCTACCTGTAGGTACGGTACAGTTAAATGAATCTGCTAAAGCAGGTCTCTGTGAACAATGTGCGAAGCAACAATGGGATTTCAGGCCCCGCAAACCACTGACTCACCTACAATTTGCTGTGTTGAAATCCCCTTGACTCAGTTCATCCTTGGTTGGTGCTGGTGCACCGACTTTCCGCTTTTATGGCGTGGCGTCGTCAAATCCCCAACACACTGTCGGGTTTCATCTCCATTCGGAAGCCTCAGCAATCGCTGGATGGACACGGGGATCAGGCCAGGAGGAAGAGAGAGAAAAGAGAGAGGGAGTAAAGGGAAAGAGAAGAGAAAGTGCTGCACTGAGATTTCTGCATCTGTATCCTCACAGCTGCTGAGGTAGTCAGTCAATCAGCCGTTTAGAAGTAACTACATTCACTTAATACCTCTTCAAAAGCGTGGGCATGCAGCAGAAGGTGTCTTTCTCATGGAATGATAAAGCAGAATCCTTAAGATATTTAGTTTGTTATCACTCTCAATTATGTGATTTAAAAAGATAGGATTGTTTTTTTCCCATTGATGCAAAAGCTTTCCAATAGGCACTGGTGCGAAGAGACACTTGTTAATCTAAAGTCCTGACTTCCTGTTGCTTGAAAGGAAAGAAAACAAAGTATCTTGCTGTAGGCCTGGCACAGTGGAGAATTATTTGCCAGTGAGGCTTAGAATAAAATCCCTATCCATCTTTACGAGTGCGGAAAACAAACGCAGTCTGGTTAAGCAAACCCATTAGAAAGCGTGGTGTTTGTCTTCCTCAGAAATGCAGCAAGATGTGCAACGCTTGTGCAAGAGCTTACACAGGATTAAAGTGTTTACCAAAACATCAAGGTCCTCTGCACTGACTTTACCAGAGACCCTTTGCTGCAGCGATTCCCCTCCCATCCAAGTGTTTTGTTGATTTAGCGCTAAGCTAACAGTTGCAGAGAGCTGTTAGCCAAGAACAGAGCGGAAGGATGCAAACAAGGCCAAGACAACAAGGGCAGAGATGGGTAAATAAAGGCTCCGAATGAATCACTCTGTGCTGGATTTGTTTGTTGAACAAGACAAGGACTTTTTATCCGTTATTAGAAAATCAAACTTGTCATGCAACATGAGCAGTAGGGTTTACAGTCGCCTTTTAGATGTTCAGACACAGCAGGATTAATAATGCCTAAATTCTAAACCCCCTTTTGTTAAGTGATGACATTTCTGTTACCATCCTGAAAACAAGGAACCCAAAACCTGATACCTGAAAACAAACAAACCGCTCACATCTCCTTTCACTCTTCACATTCACAAATAAACTTGCTGTCCTGTGCACTCTTGTGGAACTCCTCCCCAGACACGTTGTTTCTCTGTAAAACGAAGGCTGTTGGTTATGCACATAACACAAAGCATCTGAACATTTCATAATAAAAAGAAGTAGCTCATTAATTATCTCTCTACTTCCCCTCTTGATTAATTAGCGAATGCTGTGGGCCTAAACGCCAGTTAATGTTGGTTATACATCACCCATAATGCACCTGCTCCCCCCTGATGAATGGTTTCTTTGCCTGAAGGAAATATCCCACAGCCCTCGGTGGCAGTGACTTTTTACTGACCCCTTCTTAAGCCCCTCCCCTTTCTGTCCCTATGGCTTGCTGTATATGTTCTTGTATATTACTCTCCCTAAATGCAACTTACTTAAGCATGCATTAACCCAACGTATTAAAGTGGAACTAAAATCCAAAATAAAACCATGTCTGATTGACCTCTCTCTCTCTCTCTCTGACGTACATCCAGATTGCACGCCCTGTCCTGTGTTTTAAATACTAACAAGAGAAATGTATTGAAGTAACTAATAATAAAGCTTTTATTATTAGTTAAATGAAGGTGGTGACACTTTGCCTTTAAACTGTCCCCCCCTCTCTTTGTCTGCCTCAGTGTGTGCTTTCTGGTTGTTCATCTTTGATAGTGTGACAAATTGATTGCCTTTCTTTCTTGCTTGCTAATCTGTTTTTTTTATTTTTGTCTCTTTTTTTGTACATATATGTTAAAGCACACATATATGTGTATCTCTGTTTCTTTTCTGAAAATGTTCAAATTTTAACTATCTGCTAATTTGATAAGAATCACACTTTTGCAAATGTTTGAAGGATTTTTTTTACCCTAATTAGAATGACACTTCCTCTTTTCTCTATGACTTAGTAACAAATTCACGAACAACAGAACATTTCAAAGATTAGGTTTTCGAAACTATTGGGAAACTATCCTCATAGAGAAAAAAGCGAAGACTCCTCCAAAGTAGACCCTATCTGTGAAAACTGTTCCAAACTGTTTCTATGCTGATCTCTCATAATTTTACTGTTATAGCTTTTGTTTTATTGAAATTTGGATTAAATCAACGAACGAGTCGATTAATTTTGTGCATGGCAAAGAAGTTGCAGCTTAGGGTTTGTAAAACTGTCAGTGTTGAGAGTGCTGTTCTCTTTTGTAGATGGGCATGTATATGCTCATTGTTTGTATATCCCCATCCCTTCCTTACAGCCAAAAGCTCTAATGCCGCCCGACCGCTTCGTGCCGCCTTTACATGGACATGGCAACTGATGTACACGTTCACCCCCATCTATGTCATTTCCTTCCTAGTATGTTCATAGGTCCCACCCCCCGTCTCACACCCCCTCCTCCCGAACCCTTTAAGACTCTAAGATATGTACAGTCATCCATTTGTTCATCACTGATGAAGCTTAAGTCGAGCAAAAATGAAAAAAAAAAAAGACGAGTCATCTAAAATGGCTGTAGATATTTATGGAGAGACTTATCTATAAGCAAGAGCTATAAATATACAGTTTTCTTTTGATACAAAATTACATTTAAAAAAAAAAGACGATAAAAAAGTTCTCCTGAACAGAATGGTGAAGATTATTTTTCATGTCATGATGTGTGGATGTATGTGTTGTTGCCTCCCTGTGCCATCCTGTCTAAAAAGAGAAATATATACTACTTAATCAGAAACTGCTTAAAAAAGAAACTAACCTAACTTGTCCAAAGGCATTCTTACACAACTTTCTTTTGTAAATTTTTTTTTCTTCCTGCCAAAATCATGCGGGCAATTTGTTGATGTAAGTTGACGAAACTGATGGTATGCTTTCTTCCTTTGAAAACGTTCTCTTCTTTTTTTGGTAGGCTTTTATGATTTTCCGAGCTGACTTTGTTTTGTAACTGTTTTTTCTACTTACCTATTACTAATCCCTTTTCTGGAAAGCTCTATCTGTCTTTACTTTGTGAATGTTTTCTTTTATTTACAATGTTTGCTCTAACTCTGGACTCTTTTTGCAATGCCTTATTATAATTATTATTATTATTATTTTCTTTTCTTTATTTATTTTTTCCTTCATTTCCGTTGTCTTCTTTTCTTTATTGTTCCAAAGGTTTGCATCTCTTTATAGTGCCCTGTTTGTGAGCCTTTGCAATGTACAAACAAGCCACGTTGGCAAGAGGATAAGCAGCTTCAATGGACATCTGAATGTTTCACGCTCTTTGTAGTAGACAAACGACAGGTTTCTACTTTTAAAGGATGTGCTATCAAGTGTTCAGCAGTGGATTTATTCCAATTAATGCATGTGGAAAAAAACAATGTAAGCACCCACAACCGTAAGACTAACACTGTAATGATAAAATAGAGAACAGAGCTGCTACAGGCCAGATTCTCTCTTAAAAAGTACTAATCAGCAAACATTCAGGTGTCAGTGAACTGCCCTGTGACTTTGTGCCATTGTGGTGACTGTAGGGGTCAAAAGGCAAGAGGTTAGGGTAAATAGGGGGAGCCCACTAACGCTGAGGCAAGAAGTTCCCTCCTTTTCTTGCCTGACTTGCGAGAGGTAACTTTTTGCTGCTTCAGTTTTCTTTTGAAGTTAACCGTGTGACCCTCCGATATACTTACAGTGCGAATCAGGGTTTTTAAGAGGCTTGAGGTCATGTTTTGTCAAACAGAGACAAACACTTGCCTCTCCTTTTTTTTTTAGGTTTCTGTAACTATTTCAGCTTTTTGTGTTTCAGCAGTTGTTAGTGTTTGTTAGCTCCTGTCGGTCCAAATGGTTAAACAGAACCTCTCCGACTCGCTTTATGACACACTTTACAAACAGTTTCTCATTTCAGACTTAGTTAGCTTGCTTTCAGGCCCACTGGCTCGCAAACAAATGCTAATACCCTCTGCTTCTCTTTGTCCACAGAGTGCATCTTCTGCTGCTCAGTTTTTGAACAAACTCAAAAGGATTTAGACTCAAATATAAACAAAACAAGCCTCTTAAAAAGCCTGAGCGAGTCTTTAATGTGGAGAAATGAGCAGTGGTATCACATAGTACTAAACATAGGGCCGAAATGTATGTGACAACTTAGCGTAACTCACACATTATTGTAAATGTTCATGGTAAAATATGACTATGATTGCAGCATATATAGCAGACTAGTGTCGATTGCGGTATAAATGAAGCCCTAATGAAGCATACTTCTATGTGAACAGAACATGTAGGAGTCTGTTTAACGTGGCTCACCCTGTGCATCCCTCAAAGCCTTTTGATGCAAAGTAACCTTCTTTATGGCTGTTGTTTTCTTTCAGTTTGGGTCTTGTTTGGTTCTGAGTTTCATTGTTTTTGCACTGGTACAGTATTTACGTTCTTTCTTTCTTTCCTTTCTTTCAGTTCATTTCTTTTTTTGTTGAGCTTTGCTTTATTCGTTCTCTGGTTATTGGTTGTTTTTGTTGGGTTTTTTTGGTGTTTGGCTGCTTGATGATGTTCTGCCCTCTGATTGGTGCTTTTTTTCTCTCTTTGACTTTCAGGAGGGGAGCTAGTCATCCCCATACTAGTCGAGGACCCCATAGACATCCCCTCTGTATCCACCCGTTCTCCCTTCATCCCCCTCCCCCCCCACCCTCCGCCCCGTCCTCACCATTATTGAGACCACCAAAGAGTCCTTGGCCATGGCCACTGAGGCGGGGGTACCTTGCTTGTCGGACCGAGGCAGCGATGATTGTGATGATGGTGATGGTGGTGATGATGGTGATGATGATGATGATGATGGCATGGTGATTTCGGGGTTTGGCTCTGGCGAAGCTTTCGACTCTAGCCTGCCCCCGACTGACGATGAAGATTTTTACACCACCTTCTCCCTGGTAACAGATAAGATCTTGACCACATCGGCCTATGAAGGCGGCTACAAAGCCCTCGCGCCCAAGTGGGAGGCCAAGGACTTGAGGCCTAGCAAAGCCTCTGAGGCAGGTAGGACTACACCCACCTCGCCTCTTCCCGACCCCCAGGGCACGCCGCCGGCGGCGGTCCCCTCGGACACGCCACCCAAGCTGCCCGCCGGGAAAATGAACAACCGCGAGGTAAAACCCCCACAGCCGGACATAGTCCTGCTGCCCCTGCCCACGTCCTTCGATCTGGACGGCACCAAGCCGCGGGGACCCTTCATCACGTCGCCCATGCTGCGCACGGTGCCCGCCGCCTTGCCCACCGTGCCTGGAGTGGTTCGGCGGGTTCCCCCAGGGGCCTCAGAGGTTATCCGGGAATCCAGCAGTACAACGGGCATGGTGGTGGGCATCGTCTCAGCGGCCGCCCTCTGCATCCTCATCCTCCTCTACGCCATGTATAAGTACAGGAACAGGGACGAGGGTTCCTACCAGGTGGACGAGACGCGCAACTACATCAGCAACTCGGCACAAACCAATGGCGCTGTGGTGAAGGATAAAACGCCCAGCGGCAGCGCCAAAGGCAGCGCTAGTAGCAAGAGACCGAAAGACAAGGACAAGGAATATTATGTATAGAAAGAAATCAAATCATTTCCCAACACATATAAAAAAACTGTTTGGAACAAAGTTATAAACATTTTGACAGTACCATATTGGCAACTGTGATTTAAAAAGGATAAAATCTCCTGAGAACTCTTCTGAGTCCTGAAACATTTACAAAAGAACTTTGGCTAAAGGCAGCCCACTTACTATTGTAAGCATTACTGAGAGACAATGCAGTTTGACTTCAGCAGGACTCAGTGTGGATCTTTTTCAAGAGTCCCTACTGGAGACTTTTGGCAGTGTGAATAACATCACTCGAACATCCACACGACCCCCAAAGTGACTGTCATGAGGTGTGTGATCCTTGGAGTTCTGACGACCTTGTCCATTGTAACCCTGTAAAATACGCTCACTGTCATTTCGGCCATTCTGAGCATGCATGTGAGGTGTATGTGACGTGGTGCTGGCATCTGTGTAAGTGAGGGACCTCAAGAAACTATGATTGTCGGGGAAAGTTGGAAGTCAAAACATGAGTTCACATTTCAAATGGTTTCGTTCAATGTAGCTTTCATGGACGCAGTGTGAGCTAAAGTATACATGTACTTTTAGCTGTCTTTTTATTTCTATATTTGTTTTGGGGTTTTTTTATTTATTCATTTAGGAAGTTATTTATTTATTTATTGAACTTAGGTTAAAAAATATTGAAGGATGATGTCCAGTCAGGGTTGACCAGGCAGTGCTCAGTGACGGCTCAGCAGGATGTGATACAGTCATGTATCTTCATGTTTTTCTCTCCCTCTCTCACGTCTCAGCTAACGATTGGACTGCTATCCATAGCATCCAAATTCTAAATGTTTCTTCAAGCGTGCAAACGTGGATCCACCAGGCAAAGTGCACAATACATTGTCAATTTTCTGAATTTGAAGTCTCTGCTAGCATTTTTCTTTCCTTTCAGATAATTTTTTTCCGTCCTTTTTTTGTTACATTTCCAGAGATGCTGTTGCAAAAAAAATGCATTGTCATATTTTATGTCTTTATGGTTCCAATCTTTAAAAAAAAAAAAGGAAGAAAATCCAGGCTGAAGACTCATTTAAATGTGATGAAGTGTGATTCTATGACTGTGTCAAAATCAGCAAATATGTTTACATATTTTATTACATCATAGCCGTCGTGCTTTGCAGGTCAATATTGTACAGAAAACTCCAGTTTCTGTTGATTTTTGTTAAACTCTCTTTCTTGTATAGAGACATCATTTGATTTTTCCTGCTGTAGCAACATGACATAACAAACATCATTGTTATTGTTTGGCCGGGAACGCCTGGAGATAAAAAATGATGATGTGCACACACAGGATGGTTTGTTTTAGGGCGCGGAGCAAACGTTGTTAGATTAGACGTCTAGTCTCTTTGGATGGTGTTTCTCTTCAGTCGCATGAATATTTGACCACGGGAAGCTGTCGGTCAAATAGAAAACACCTCCCTCTGATCTCATATCAGGGACTCCTCCCTTTTCAGAAATTACTTTCATCATGTTATTTATTTTTTTATTTGAAATTTAAAAACAGAACAAAAGAATAAATACAATTTTAGATGGATTTGGAGATCTACTGCTAGCACCTTACTGACTAACAGGTGTTTTTTTTTTCTTACTTTTTTTTTTATCTGACGTCAATGTTCTCGTCTGCTCAGCTCGTCTTTTTGTTTTTTTTTGTTTTTGTAATCGTGTAGCTAATTTCAATGTCTCATTTTTATGACATTCTCTTCCGGCAATCTGTTGTTTTTTTATGTCATTATTTATTGCTGAACTCATTTGTTCTCATTTGTTTTCATGCCGAATCAGTCAGTGTGTATGTTCACTTTGATTTTTTTTTTGTGTTGGTACTTGGCTTTTTTCAAACCAGTTAATTATTATTGTCTTCTGCTCCTTTGACTCCAAACAATTCCCAGAAATAAAAAATGTTGTTCCCAAACTTCTTGTCAGAGACTGCAGGGTCAGCGTGTCACTCACTCATCTGTGTTGTGGTTTTAGAGACCAAGAGCGCCGAGGAGATGGAGATAGATACCATCTACACTGAAGAGTATTCACCCAAACCACACAGTTTCTTCTCATCCCCATGCTGTCACTTCAATGATTTCCTCTTTTATACCAAAAAGTGCTATCATTTCCATTCAGATGAAGTCCCAGGCAGTGCAGCTCAACACTATCATTTACCTATAGATGATTATGCAAATTCATACACTGTTCATCGATGCAGCGAGAGAAAGAGGAAGCGGGTGGAGAAAAGGGTTATTAGAGGGTATGAGTCGTCACAACAGCCCAGAAATGGCTTTGGGTTTCTTTAAAGTCGGGCTTTTGTGCGAGTGCACAGCCAAATGAGATTCTCCTCCACCATATGGCCGGGTTATGAGCCACTCAATGGCAGCAGCACCTGCTCTCCCAGCCCCTTTTTACACCGTCCATATTTCGCGCAAATGGGCCTTCACAGAGCCGGTCATTAACTTGCAATAGCCCATTGATGTAGGATATCAGAGCAGCGTGTGTGAGTATATCCAGCTCGCACAATGACTACATATTAACTCATTCATCCTGCCACGGGCAATAGGAACACGCAGGCCAACAGGGATTTCTGCCACTGAGGGACTATTTTGTATAGCTTAGGCAGAGCCACTTTTCAATATTCTTTCTTTTTTTGTCTTCAGCAGAATGTGAAGAAATTTGTTCTGTATGAGTCAACATAATAAAAAGTGAATATGTGAGAAAACAACGTAGATTTCAGCGAGAAATGAAATCTAATCAGCTCTTCATCAGACTAAAATACATTTCACTATAAATTCTGACGTGATGTGAAAGGGTCACATGTCTTGATATAGAGGATTAATACTTTACTGTTTTCTTAACCCTACGAGGTGAAGTCCAGAGTGTTGTTGCAGATTGTTTAAGGTTCATTCTCATCACTCATATCAACCACAGAAGGCTGCCAACTGCTAATTCAAAAATAATGTGAAACCCAATGAACAGTACTCAAACGGTAGCCTACCAAACAGCACCCACAGAAAGCTTGTTTCCAGCTCTCGAAAAATATATGTAGATACTCACATGGACTGCGTAACCGGTAAGGCTTTTAAGTCTAAAAAATGTAAACACACTTTATAGAGCACTGCTGCCTTGTGTGCCCTTCACAGCTTATGAGAACGTAATACATTCTGTTTTCTAAAAAAAAGTATTGGCTAATTGAGTCATGTGATGTAAACAGAGCTTTCTCACATGAAGGTGAAACATAAACAATTCTGGAGTTCGGGGCAATCAAAGTTTGAAAAGGGGTTCACAATGCAGCTTACCGTGTGCGGCAGTATCTGAATCGCAGTGGTGGGTTTGAAATGTACTACTAATTGTTAATACGGTCCTTGGTCCTTGAGTACTCAAATCGACTTACAGTTTTGTGTTTTAGGTTTTTATTTCTGTTGCCATCAAAAACTTTAAAAATCAAACAATGCCGGTTTAAAGGTTCCATGAAGACTGAACGTTAACGGAACATGAAAAGTTGAAACGTCTTTGTTATACCAAACAGAGAGGTCAATTCTACCAGTCGTTGCAATAAAAGCTACATATTTCCTCACACTGACATTTAGATACAAACATAACCTTTAAAAATAAAGAACGAGACTTAAATTCATGAATTTCAATACATATTATATTTGATTAAAAGTTTGTAGCCTGGCATTACTAAAACTAAATTCAATTCAATTCAATTGTTATTTATATAATACAAAATCATCTTTTTGTTATTTAAAGAGGGCAGGGGCAGCTGTCGCTCTGTGGTAGAGTCGGTCATCTCTCAAGAGGAATGCCGGGGGTTCGATCCCCAGCTTCTGCAGCCACATGTCGAAGTGTCCCAAGTGTCTCCCGCTGCTTCTTCGTCAATGTGTGAACGTGTATGATTGGGATTAGCTAATACTGATGGTCACTTTACATAGCAGCCTCTGCAATCAGTGTGTGAATGGGTAGGTGTGACCTGCGGTGTAAAAGCACTTTGAGTATTCAGCAGACTACCAAAGCACTTAACAAGCTCAAGTCTTTTACCAGCACGTCTTCTTTCAGCCCACAACTGGGGACATTAGGCAAAAGTGGCAAAGAACTCACTGGCAGAAACCTCTAGGAGAACCAGCCTTGTGGTTAGCAGCGATCTGCCATGACTGTGATGAGTTAAGAAAGTGGGATAGAGGGGAGATGCAGAAAGAGAGGCAGTCTTGAACCTCTCATTTTGGACTCCCAACAAAACCTGTGATTTATCTGTCAGGCTCTGCAGCTAGCTCTAACAGTCAACTCATTTTCTTTCCTTGACTTTTGGCATGAAGTTTTTAAGTAGCCAACATGTACTACCTCTAAATCCAATCTATTCTAAATGCAAATTTAAATTTGAATTTCTATGTAATTCTACTTTTTGTTTAGTAAAACAGATGCCAAAGAGTCAGAAACAGTTTTGAACAAAAAGATCTATTTCATCTGTGTCATGCACTCACATGTAACATATTTCTAAAATTTGTGTGCAATGTATGGCTGTGAAGACGTTTTCCATCGCTGATTTGTTCCTTTGGAAGCTATCTAGCCTTTTTTAAATCGCCCGATATTTATCTGGTCTGGTGTAAATTGAGCTTCCAGCTGGTAGAAGCGCTTTACCTTTTTCTCTCAACTGTCAGAGCTGATTTGCTCAAGATGGAGCATCTGTCACAGACAATTAATCTCATACCCAACTTTAATCTGAAAATTAAATTAGATTTTTTTTGGTTTTAAAGGATATGAATTTTAGTCTAATCTTAAAATCTTACACAAAGAGACAGGAGATTGTCAGCCAAACGATTTAAAATCACATTATCCACAAAAGTGACTGAGAAAGACACTTTCTTATTTTAAGAAGAAATGACGTCTTCATTAAAAAATAAGACTTTTTAAACTGTGCAGAGGGCAGAGATTAAAAAAGCAAAATTGCGAAACACAACAATGACATCAAAAGAACCGAGAACAAACACCAGCACCAGAGAAGGTAATTATGGGATAAATCAGCACAGAAAGAAACAGAAAATACACGAGGAGCACAACAGTTCGGCCAAATATTTCCCCAAACATCTTATTATTATATATTGGCAAATAATCTTACAATCATAATGAGCTCAAAATAAAAAAAATATGATTGACTAACAGAGAGAAAATAAGTCTACATTTAGCATCTCTAAGGCTTAGTGACAGAAACCCTCAAACAGTGAGGTACTGCTGTTTACACAACCATTCGTCACTTTCAGATTTACGGCAGCAGGGTGCCTGCAGAGGAAACGTACTCACTTGATATTCACGTCCCATTTGCTCACACAGTTGTTGCCTGACAAAGTGTATTGATTGGATTTTATGTGTAGCAACAACTTTTCCTTTTAGTCAAATTAGTAGAAGTAGATTACATCAATCCCGCTGATGTCGGCAGGATAATTCATATCCTAATTGACAGAAAAAACTATTTACATTTGCTAATGGCTTTTCCAAATGGATTTCTGCGTGCATTAGCTCTGCCTGCGCCCTGTATAGGGTCTGTGGAACGCCAACAAGGCTCCCCTTCAGGCATTTACAGGCTGACAGTTGACCTGTCATGAAATTTTACTTCAACTAATGAACTGGTTAATTCCACTCAAACACTTTATGGCCTGTTTTTGCTTTCAAATAAACAGCGGCTCTTTTGGAGCGATACATCAGCTCTGGCAGTAATAACAGATTCAACCTGTTTTTGTTGCCTCCTGCATTGATGCTGGAAAACACCTTGAACTCTGGGAGCATCTGCAGCTGGAGCATTTTACAGCTCCACTGTATAGATTGACATGCAGCTTTTTTCCCCCGGTAAAGATTCAGGAGAGAAGCTGTATCCTCCACGGACAGAAGCAAAGCAGCTGTGAAGGCGATGGTGATCAGTCCTGACAGGTAAAATATGAGCCTGCTGACCTTAACTCCAGCATTATGAAGGACACATACACACACACACACACACACACACCTCGAAAAGGAGTGTGTGTGTGTCTCTCTGCTTGGCATACACTGGAACCACATTAAAGTTCACTCACACACAGAAAAAAAGGCGCTAAGTGGTCACATGTGGGGGTTAAACATTCATATTTGTTCGTTTCAGTGGGTGCACACAGCGATAACTTAGCAGAATAGTCAGGTGCGTATATATGCACTTAATTCACTTTAGTGTCTCGCTGCAGGGAGCACACCTCCTCTTATACTTCCACTCCATCACTCAGCAGCTTTCAGTTAGCTCCTCAGTCCTAATTAACTGCCAAGATATGAATGCACTAATCTGGGCTCTAAATCTTCAGTTCCTCTGACAAAAGCTTTTACAGGCTGTCACGGCTGCATGATAAACAGCAGGGCTGCTTCCTCGCCCAGAGGACACAGTGCCATCTAGGGACCACGTCTGGCAGCTCTGGGTTTGTACTCTTCAGGCAGGGTGTGTATTGCTTTTCATACACAATGCATGACAGTGTAAGAGCTGTCAACTCTATATCAGTATCTTACAATCCTTTACTTTTCAGAGTTTAATATTAATCTGTAATTCTCTATGTTTGACTATAACATTTAAAATCTAAATTCATTTAAATCTTAAATCTTAAAACAGTGATGAGATGATGAACAAAACATGTGGCCCAGATACTTATTCCGACACCCAATTAAGCAATTTAGGATTTAAAATGGAAGAAGTTTAGAATTTCATGCTTTTATAGCCAACATTGTTTAAAACTGACGATAAAGCAAATTAAGGATGATTCACATACCATTCATGCTTCAGTTGCAAGTTGGAAACCTCCGTTGACACCAAAATCTTCTCTAAAATTGGAGCATTTTTGTGCATCCTTGGGTGTTTTTAATATTACTCACATTAGAGGAATATTACTGTACCTTTGAATTGATTATCACTGAAGTGGAACAGAATTCAAGCAGGTAGCCTAAGTTTCCCTGGAGGAGACTGGGCTGCAAAATTCAGGAGTGGGAGAGAGAGGAGAGAACCTGAGCTGCACACCAAAACAAGCTTCTCTGTTGCTCTGCAGTCAGGAGCATCAATAGGCGTGTGAGGAGCGTGTATGAAGCTGGGCGCTCATTTATACTGTATGTCTCCGTCTCCATCTGTATGTGTCAGTGAGTGATGTACAAAACTGTGTGTGAGTGTGTGTGTGTGTGTGTGTGTGTGTGTGTATGCGTGCACGTGCGTGTGCGTGTGTGTGATGAATCAACTACCGAGGGAGACAGGCCTCCTATCCGAGGCTGACAGTGTGATTGGATCCAGCGAGAATCCCAAAGAAGCAATGAGTACCTCAGTGGCAGCTCCACTCCCAGAGGCCCCCGTGCAGCCAACGGGCCGACCCCGGCCCTCAACAGTCAGACCAGATGGAGAGTGAGGCGGGATGGGATCTGGGAAGCATAAAGAGGACGGGTGAACTTCAAACCATTTCTGCTGCTGTGAAGGTGACTGCGGCAAAAGCAGCTGTAAAATCTGATGTGATCAGAAGTGAAGGTGGCAGATAATTGTCGAGGGTGTCTGTCAGGGGCGTCTGCATGCTGCTCGAATCTGATGTGTCAGGTTTGAATTCATAAAAAGCCCACCTGGGATTGAAAAAGTTTGGATATATTAACTGATAAGGATCAAAAACAGAAAAATTCCAGCGATAAGTGAAACATTTTCATCAAGTTTGTAAAAAAACAAACACATTATGGCTCTTTTAAAAATGTGAACAAAATTCAGTGTTGCTTGTGGAGGTGACACTAAATTCAATATTGAATTCCACATGAGGGCTTTTGCCTCTAGCAAGCCAGTCATAGCAAATAACAATCTGTTTTTAATTGAGTTGCTTTGTTAAATAAAACATTTAGATTGCCATCTGGTTTATTTGGATGAGACTAAGCTCTGCCCTGGCAGGAGAAATAGGAATCTGTTAATACGTCAGTGCTTTAAGTCCTTCCAAGGAACTACAAGCTGGTTTAAAAATAGTGATATATAATTAACTTTGAAACTTTAAAAATCATCGCACATAAGTACTTGATGTATGTAAGAATAAGTTGTTGACATCTTTAACTTGCTACAAGTTGCACTTTTAGGGACAATACAAAAATCTGACTGACAACTCTTTGTAAATACAGTCTAGCTAATTAAATTCATTTGTAATTTATCTGCAAATATTCAAGTTAGCTGACATTATTTGGGCATTTAAACTTCATTGTCATAAAGTTCTGTAGGCCTATGGCATGGATTAAAGTTTAAAAGATAAAGTTATTTTTGACATCCCCCAGAACGTTCAGTTTTTCTGCTTTCAATAAGGAGGGTGGAGCTGCAGAGGAGCTACAGGTTGGCATGTGTGAAGTTATCAAAGTCGTACAGTTTTACAGTCTATGCCCAAGTCTAAAACATTAGCTGACTAATTAGCTTGACAATGTGCTAAGCTAACAAAGCAGGTAAGGTGAGCGCAGACCAAGATACCTTCTAACTAATGCTATTATATATTTTAAAAAAATCTATCTATGCATGCGTTCTAAGTTATCTGGTACTTTCATGGAAATTTTCAAAAAAGTTCAAATCATAAAGTTCCAACAACCTAAACATAGCCCAGACCTCAATCTTAGTCATTTAAAGTAGTTGACCGTTAGCAGTAGCCTACCCACCTTTCTCTGAAAGCAACCACTAGCAAGAGGCTAATAAACGAACAACCAAACTCCAGCTTCCTGCCACAGTCCAAAGACCAGCTCGCTAGGTTAATTAGCCCATAGGTGTGAGCGTGAGTGGTTGTTTGTCTCTGTATGTCGGCATTATGATAGACTGTCGACTACTCCAGGGTGTACCCCGCCTCTCGCCTAATGACAGCTGAGATTGGCTCAAGGCCCACTGCCACCCAAACAGGATAAACTGTATAAGTAGTATGAGCAGTATAAGAGGTAATGGATGGATGGATGGACTCAAGTGGTCATCCGAGGAACTACACATTTTTGTACTTCCCTGTTGACCTCTTTTTCTAACTGCATAGGTTGCCAATCGGCTACACAACAGGTCAACATGTCAGTTTGTAGTGTGTCTTGTGTTTTGTCATTTTTATTTAGTGATACAGAAAACATAACTTACATTATGGTGAATCTAAGTTTCAACTCAGTTGGCTCTATAAGGGACCCCTTACTTTATATACCTTACTCATACCTTCTCACTTCATCATTATTTATAACACACATTTATTTACAGCTCACAGCGACCATATTTTTCTAACAGCTGTTCAAATCTGTCCAAGCCAGACAGGATTTAATTTCTGCTTGTTCCAGTTGGTCACTGATAATACGGCATACAGAGAGCAGGTTTAATGTGTTTTTGCAGATTTTATCCAAACCTGTTCAAAATCAGTGCAGTATGAAAGAAAAGTATAATGATCCATTTAGAAATGTGCACAGGAGGATAAGACTCCCAGTGTTCGACCCTGTGGGTGCTAGAGTCAGTGCCTTATCCCTCTCTTTGCAGGCTAATCACACATTCATGAGATACAGTGAATGATAAGCGATAAACTAATGGCACTAAATCTGTCACTCTTACAGCCATGTCAGTCAAGCTAGGTCACACCTGGGCTGTAACAGTCACAGTCTGTTTGCTGTGAGCCTGTGCAGAGCTGCTCTACGTGATTCAGCACAGGTCCTTACAGTGATGACACTCGAGCGTGGCATAAAGAACGAGAGGCGCCCGCTCGCTGTGCCAGGAGAGGTCATTCTGGCATCACGATTGGACGGCTGGTGCCTCACACCTGCCTGCCATCAAACATGGAAATCTCTGCACTCATCCTTGACTGTTGCATATTCTATGAGCAAACACTGTGTATAGAACTTCATTTTATTTTGAAATGGGTTATAAATACATACTGTTGCACAACAATAGCACAAAAAACATGATTTTTTTTTTCTAAGCACGCGAGAAAATGAGGTTGATACAGAGAGTCGGCTGCAATAACCCATTCACTTATTGAGCGACGGCGTCTGGATACACTCTCAGCCTCCAGGCTTAAACGAAAAAGCAGAGCATGGCTGCCTGATTGAATGGGTTTGTAATGTAAGCCAAATAGGTTTGTTCTAATGGGAATCAGCCTCTGTGGCTGCTGCAGAGGCTTACGCCAGCACTATAACAGCAGTAAGCAGCGGTGGCAGATACCCCAGCACGCTTTGATTGGCTCTGAGAGGCAGAAGCAACACTAAGAGGTTGCTGTGTTTACTAATGGCCGTTTTAGTGGGCTAATATTCAATGAGCCTGAACTTTGGCAATCACTGTATTTGTCAGGAAGGCTTTCTATGTTATACATGTGGTGTTAAAAGCTGAACTGACTCAGGTGTTTTTACAACTTCATAAAGTCCAAAGCTGCTCCACTGTGACAGCATTAAAATGAGACGTCCTGCATTAATGTCCTCGAGCAAAAACACTCGCTGGAGCCTGATTAACTGTAGAGACTGTTATATAGCTGACCCAAAAATGTGGAGGGGGAACCAAGATAAATTATCACTATTAATATTCAGTGAAAGGTAGAGAAGAAACAATAAATATTAAGATAAAACTGTAACAAGTTTTACTTTTGCCTTTAGGCCTCCATTGAACTTTGGCGTTCACATTTTGTCAGGGAATTTAAAGGACAAGTGAGGAGTCTTTTTAAGCATTTATAACCACAGATTGACTTACCATTTAATGCATTAACACAGACTCTTCTTTTTTTACGAGGTCGAGGTTGCCAGCTGTGTTAACATGTTTTAAAAGTAAGATAGTCTCCAGCATGAAAGCCAACATGATGCTACAATAAACAACAGGGTTTTCTCTTCCATGAGAAGACAACAGTGCAGCACTTAATGCCAACCATACACTACAACACTTAGCATTAGCCTTTTTTTGTCTTTTTTTCTTTATAAAGATTTTTTTAATAGAAACCCAATGTCTGAATATCCTTTAGAATTAAAAGTTAATTCTATTTGTTTTTAAGTACTTGCATCATCTGCTCAACATGATCTTAACATCACAACTATATATTTTTATCTGTTTTTTTAATAACTGCAATTAGCAGAGTAAAACAGTCAGAAAATCAAGACCAGGGGGAGCGACGATAGCCTCACGGTTATGTTGCGTGCCCCATGTGTAGAGGCTGTGGTCCTTGTCTCAGTCGCCCGTAGGTTCGCATATGACCTTGACCCTTTGCTGAATGTCATCCCCTACTCTCTCCTCCTAACATCCCCTGTTTCTCTTCAGCTGTCCTATCCAATAAAGGCAAAAGGCCCAAGAAATAACTAAGAAAACCATATTCTGAAGTGGTCTGTGGGTGCTGCGCCTTCATTGTTCTTCAGTATGATCTGAGAGGAAGAGGACTGGAGGGGGGATGAGAGGAAATGCATCTTCAACCCAATGTATATAGGTTCCAATGGCAGCAATCTGATGCAAACAGTCTTTTTAAATTTTTGTAAAATAGTTGGAATCACCCACTGAGACAATCATGAAGACAGAATTAGTGCAGCCCTCTTTACAACCTGAAACTCAGAACATAACCTCCTCTGGATCAGGTTAGTAATCAGCATTAGTTATCTCAGTAATATAGTCCGGTTTAAAGAGGATCTCCTTGTGTCAGAAATGTTCGGCTATAGGCTGAAAATATCTTGCTTACCCATTGATCTCGCTATCTAGCACACGTCTTAATTTGTTCAGTCTTTCTGCATCTATACAGATCCACAGACAGACAGACTGAAGCCCGTGTCCCTCTGAATACATCTGAATACTGCTGGCACATTATAAATAACTTTGACTGTCATGCTGCAGTTTATTCTAACACGCTCAGACAGATGTGTGTTACATTTCTCATGCATGTGCAAATGCAGATTGCAAACTGTTTTTGGGAGGGCAGAATTTTAAACACAAACCAGAGACTAGCTCTGAATTTATTCATTTACATCTCTCCACCTGACAAAGTGGAGGAAAGCTGGACTAATGATGGGGCAGAGTGGAAATGAAAACGAGTCAGTCTGGAGCAGCACGTCTGATCTATGAGTCTGCATGTTGTTTAGATGCTTAATATAACTCTAATAAACAGATGCTTTTCTATGGAGGTAGTTAGAGTGTAAAAGAGCACATTAAGGAGCCAGGGTTGTCTGAGAGTGTGTCTGAGCGGCCATTAATATTTATTCTAGACAAATGTGAAAATATTTTCCATAACAAGACTAGGAGGAGGTGAAAAAGCAAAGTCTGGATATGGCTCATGTAGCTCTTGTTAATGTCTACGTTAAAGTATCTGCGTCAATAAAAGTTGTACAGACTGACATCTAACAAAACTAAAAAAAGTGTCAAGGTTTTTGGCCACGTTTTCCACCAGAGCAGCTTCAATGCATCATGTAGCATTCATTTTTCAAGTTTGTTGAACTCTGATGGAGGGCGGGGGAAACAATTTTTTCCTATAACACAAAAGCAGTTTAACCAAGTGCACAAAAAAGAGCATTTCATACTGCGCAAAATGTTATTGTTGCAATCACACATCAATCATGTTTTCAGACCAGTGATTCACTTGTGATGAAGGAGTGTGCAGATCAGAAATAAACACAGAGCCTGATTGTACTGCAGGCTCTGTATATAAAAAAACAAGTTTAAAATAAACTATTGCTTACAGGAAGTTAATCGTCCTTAAACTTTCATGTGAGAAGGTTTAGATGGATGTGATTGTGAGTCGTCTTGCTGGATGTTGTCGACAGTCTTTCAGCAGCATTCTGGACCAATCGTGAGACGGTCCATGAAAACTTTCTGTGGCAGGTGAAAGGAAAAAATGCTGGATAAACAAAAGCCTCAGCTCTCACTTGAATGGTGGAACAACACAAACAAAATACCCCCCACATAATAACATAGCCAGCTCATGTCCTCACTGTAGGTTTTTAATATGTCGCCTATCACTTGTCTTTTTACAACATCAGCACAAACCCTCCCCCTCCTCGATGTCTGGCAAAAGATTCTCCTTATAACCAATACAAGATAATACAACAATAACAACCCATTCACTAACTTTATTTTAAGTCACTTAAGGTTTCTTGTTAAACTCTAATAAAGTCTCCAAGACATTTTCTAATAAAGACAATCATCAGAAACCACAAGTCAATAAAATAGAGTATTTAAGAAGTCCCCACATTAGTGCAGAGTCAATGTTTGCTGAAAAATGTGCTCCTAGAAGTCTTCAATATTTTCTCTGGACTTTGGCTTTCTAAATGTGCTTAGAACTTAAGAGGGGAAACAGGGATTGAGCGAAGGCTTAGTACAGCTTCACAGCTCATTTTTCCTCTAAGCTTGGCTGAGCTTTGCTTTCCTCTGGATGCTGCTTCATAAAACACAGACTCCTTTTTTTGTTAGACTGGACTTGTAATCGCCTGGACGATGTGGAACATGTTTGACTTTGTTATTAAGTCTTACACAAACTTCGTCTCTTCTTAATACATGGCTTTACAAGACTTCTTTCTTTTTGAAGTGATTTTTGAGAGACAACATGGCTGTTTGTTCAGAGGATGAGACACTACATTAGCACTGAAATGTTCAAAATATCCACACCCCCATAAACTTTGATTTTTTTATTAAGGCAAGTGACTACTTAGCTGTCAATTAACTTTTTTTCTTCTTTCAGAAAATTACAGGCTGCCATACAAAAGACACCTGCAACTACTTTTAAAGCAGGATTTGTGTTGTACAGCTGGCAATGCTAAAAAAACAAAACCCAGAAGCTTAAATTTAGAAAAGATTTAGTATTTCTTTTGAGGAGTTCATACAGACTTGTATGTCATAAATCTCATGTGTGTATGTCTTCCTTCAGATTTAAAGCACCACACTTCCCTGGAGAATATCACTGAGGTGAGGAAAACCTCAATTCTTGACCAAGTGGTTAAATTAATGTTTCTTTAAGAGGGGAGTCTCAGCACTACATGCTTTAAGATCACAGCTGATGGTTTATTATTAGGCCCTGAAATTTAGCAAACATAGTGACACAGTAGCAGCAGATGGCTGTTCAACACGAGTCTGGTACAAAGTTTGTGCCTGTTCAAAGGACCTTTTTCCTTGCAACTGTGAATTTTTCCAAGTGCTTTGCTTATGATGGATCAATGTTGAGTCTCTGTAGATTATATATATACTGTATATATGTAGAGTTTAGACCTGCTCTTTTTGTATAGTGTGATATAACATTTGTCATGAACTTGCGCTATACATAAACCTATTTCTTGATGAATATTGAGTTCTGGATTTCAGACAAGTTAAATGCTATCATAATAAAATAAGTTGTAAATGATGAAATTGTGTAAAACAGATAGGCATTATATTATGAAGCTTTATATTTTTCTTTAACCCCCAAAGAGCTAGTAGGAAGATCCAAACTGTTTCTATTTTTTTTTAAATCACACATCAGATTTATTTATTTCACATTTGGCTCTTTTTCTATTTCAACTTACTACATATTGTCTGTTTTTGGTCTAGGCACACATTTATTCACTTTCTTGTTTCACAGGCAACATTTCCATTTTTCTTCATAGCCTCCTGGTGTGTGATTACAGGACGGCTGTGTGCATGCATGTCCAGGAAGATGATGGGCTTAGGTTGTGGGTGCTTAGCTAAAAAAAAGAAAAGAAAGGCTAATCAGCTAGCTACTGTATTTACAGCAGCACAACTATGTCAGTGCAAGTGAATCACCACTGCACTACAGTTCATGCTGCTATGACATCTTTCGTAAACATAGCTAGGACATTTTAACTGGCATACTAATGCTAACAAGTCAACTTCTTGCAAGTTCAAAGAAAGCTATTTATGTGTTTGTAATATTCTCTTTAAATTGTCTCTTTTCCTCATAGGGATCCCAATTGTTGTATTTCATGCCTCCTTTTTCTCAATATAATACAAACTGTATTAAAAACCTCATCTAGCTGAGTTTATGTAATGCTGCCTTTTAATCTGGGTCAAATACATCATTCAAATAAACATAGGACATCCTATGGTGGGATGTAGGCTACTACTGTGACAGTTACCAATGTTCTCAATAGACCACAGATGGTCAAAGTTTGACAAGTTAAATAATGACCCATAAGAAAGCCATAGTACCATACCATAGTACGTACCATAGTAAGTACCATGGCATGGTACTATGGTACTTCGAATATTACCATGGTATACAACGGTACCTAACATAGTAACTCACATACTACTGTGGTATACCATAGTACATACCATAGTACCTAGTACGTACCATTGTACGTACTATGTTAAGTACCATGGTATACCACGGTACATACCCAGAGCCGCTGCTTGTCAACAGGCAAGGCAGGCAACTGCTTGGGGCCCCAGACCAGTAGGGGGCCCCAAAGCAACGGCCAAAAATGTGCAAACTTTGCAATGGCGGTATAGGAAACATCCCTAAGGGAGCCCAATCTGACAGCACTCTTGTTGCCTTGCTGAATGCTTGAAGGTGGGTCCCCCAATTGAGTTTTGTCTAGGGCCCCAACAGACTCTAGAATCGCCACGGTACATACCATAGTACCTCGCATATTACTATGGTACAAACTCGAGTTAGTTGAAATCGATAAATCAACTATCATTACTCACCCTTCATAATGCACTCAGGAAGTTTCTGAAATAACACTGGGAACACATACTTCAGTTGACGTGACATGAAAAAATAAAAAGTGTTTTTTCAGGGTAACATAAAGTACACCATTCTTATCGTATTTAGGATCCGTGGAAATGTGGCTGGGGGAAAATCAAATTAAAGAAAAAAAAATCCACAGATGTGCCTTAACAAAAAAGGTGTGTGTATATATCAAATGATTTTAACTCCTCTACTCAAGCTCAAATTAGATTAATCATGCGAATGGTGGTAAAGATAATTTCAATAAATAAAAAGCTTTTTGCTAATTTCTTCCAACTTATTGGAGCCTAAAGAATTAATGGTTTTTTTTCTCTCTCCAAAATATGGATTATTGATTGAAACCTGTATTTCGCTTTTACTTCTGTTAACCATTGTGTCAATGCTTTTCTCCATGACTGAGGGTGATCATTGGTCAGGTTTAAATTGATAATCCACTTTACAGGACTTTTCCACAGCGTTGCAAAGTCTCAAACCAAGAGTCTCGAGACAGACTATGTACAACTTTGAGAAGTGTGTTTACACAGCAGGTACTGTGTTTATACTTTGAAGCTTGGTGGTAAATTAAGAGGAAGTTTCTTTCATGCGACTTCAGGTTGTTCTCCCCGGTGTAGGATTTAAGGCAAAAGATTTACCAGTGGGAGTAGCTGGAGTCCCACGGCTACTGCAAAAACCAACACTTCACTCTGAAATGAAGGAGACATCAAGTGTGCTCATAAAACCAGACATTTAGATGCATGGGGATTTATTCATAGTGCATATACTTCCTCTGCATTTCATAAAAATAGACTATTTGTGGTTATTTCTTTTTACAAATATATACTGCATGAAACAAAAACCAGAAAAGTCATTTAGAAAATCAGTCATGTACATGTAAAAGAGGCTGTAACACATTGAAAAACAAACGATTTGTCACATCTTCATGATGAAATTGCATATTGTTAAAAAGGCACCAGTGTTTTGTTAAGTGTGGAGTTGTTTTGAATCCTCTGAGCACATTGGCATGATAATAAAAGTACAGGCAAGTTATACGGTAAACAATGTTTTAAAGAGCTGCTGCAACAAAGAACTTTAAAATGTTGGAACAATGGCAAGAAATGTAACACGAAAACTTTTGGTTTGAACAGTTTTCAAATCTAATACATTCATTTCAAGTAACTATAAATAAACAATAATAGCCTTCACAGTGTCCACACTTGTATAGCTCAAAGTTTGCAGTGACTTCCTGGTTGAGGTAGTCAAGGAGGATTGAGTGTTGAGTGTGTGGACTTAAAGAGTACAGTCAGGTTGTTCTTCGTTCTGGATCAGGCAGATAGAATCAGCTGTTAGCACCGTGTGTTTGTAGAGAAACAGATAAGAAGGTTCACTCGAGGTTGATTTAATCTGTGAGGGATTTGGCCCCAGTGACTGCAGAATCATCCAGGTCTGAACTGGTAAGGCGTTTGTGAGGAGCTGAGGCAGAGAGAGGGAGGAAAAAGAGAAACACAATCATATTCCCTGTCTGTCCATTACCCAGTCACATCCTAAAATGTGGTGCGTGATATTCGCCTGTTACATGCCCAGACTGGACCTACAAAAAGAGATGGTGGTGCAGGCAGTAAGTAGGAAATTGGCTTGACCAAACAGAGTATGGGCTTGCCAGAGCTGCAATGATTCCCACAGAGCAAGCCCAAACCAGCAAACATTTCCTTCAGGCAAGGTTCCTGCACATTTTCATTTCAAAACGCTACATTTGAATGTCTTTAAAGTGGATTAAACCTCATTTGACATCAAAGAACAAATAGCTAGACCTCTGCCTCTGCCTTCCTTACCTTTTTATCAATGCTACGTGTTTTTGGATGTATTTACAGTATCAACAATGAGTGGAAAACTAGTGCTGGCGAGCAGAAAAGAGAAAGAAGCAGCTTCATTATGTGCATGAACATCGCTCTGGTCGCACATAGGTCGCAGGACATAACCGTTATCAACCCCGTCCGCTCACTCTTTGAGGACTCCAGGAAGAATAGTTTCTCACTATATGGATCAAAACAAACAAACTCGTGTTGAGTTCACCCCCCAAATGTTGGGATATTTCAGGAGTTTTGTGAAAGTGTGAAAACAGCTAATGTGTGATGTTATGTTGCAAGACCTTATACTGGATAGTCAAGCCCTGTCACTGATGAGTCAACATCCCTACACAAATATTTTGTGATTCTCTGTAAACATTTCTGTCAAAGTTAACTGTTGTAGAACAAACATTACTTTAACTCTCCTTACTTTGTTCTTTTCTTAAACAGACCTGAAAAATGACTCAAAACAAAACATGGCTTTGAAAAAGGTCTCCTACACATTATGAAAGAAATGCTGTCATGATCTATCAACTGACCCTAAGCTTTGACATCAGATGTTATTTCATTTTCTTGATGCCTCCAGCCACACGCGTCTTACCACATCAGCCAATAGAATAAAACTATCTCACATAAGTGAGACCAGCCACCTTTGAACCTTCATCGTTACACATTTATGATGTGAATCAAAAGTGGAAATGTCACTCACACCACCCTTCAATTCAAACCTATGACAAATAGTAGCTTAAAGATTAGCACCAACTGTTCCTGCCAAATTGTATTGTATATTAACACTGGTGTTAAATAGCCATAGATATCTTTTGGCCGTAGTCATTCTTGGAGGTACAACAGACACACAGCCACAGAAAGTATTCTCCTCTCACACTGTGCCAAATATCAGTAAGCAGCTTAGGAAAGTGCTACAAGTGATTCTGGCTGCGAGCCACTGGCAGTGATACAGACACACTTCCAGAGCACTGATGGAAACTTTCAGCTCTGGGAGCCATGTTGAAATACTGCACGAGGAAAACGACTGTGCTGTAAGGCTGCCACAGTATAAATCATTATGTATTATTACGTATATCACATCTACAGCTTTATGAACTACCTTCTGGAATGAAGCAGTGCTGAAACAAAGACAGTAAGATTTTTTCCGCCGTCGGTGTTTTTGGCTCTCTCTCGGTTTTTAAAAGTTACTAAGAAGCCTCTCCACTCGAAGCTCGCCTGCTGTGATAACGGAACCTATAGAGTTTGGCTAAATGGCGTTATGAAACGGAGGGAGGCGACCATATCGGTGAGGTCCGGACCTTTTTAACAGTAGGCCTACAATCACTTATTTCTATACATTGATTTCCATGCATGATGCTTGAAGTGATGTCAGTCAGTAGCTCTTTCTCCTCTCCTTCAGTGTGCAGCAGGAAGGTGAGAGTGAGTAACCATGGGGACTGTCTGTCCATCAATCAACGATGTCCCGCCCCCTCTATGAATAAAATTCTTCTTTCAGTAAAACTTACTTTGATCATGTGTCACAGAATGAACACATTCTGGATTATGTTTGATTATATATTAAAAAAACTAAAGTTAGTCCAATAATGTCGTAAAAACAACACAGCCTATAAACAAAGGCCGCAGAGCCTACATGAAGCTCCGGCTGTAGGAACTCTGCAGGACTAAAGAGCACAGAAACACAAGAACAGAAGTCTACATGTGTTCAAATGAATGCATCACTGCGTGAAAATGTACCTGATGAACACAAAGAGGACACATTACTCAATCATACTTTCCAAGAGGTGCAGAAAACCTTCAAACTGTAAAGAAATATTGATCAAATCGAGGGAAAGACATTTCTGGTGCTAAAAATGTTCTGGTGGGTGGGGACCTCCAGACCTCCTACAAAGACGTTTTTCAAATAGACTAAACTTATTAGCACAGTTTTTGAGCATTTAAAAACATTATACAGGGAAACAAGTTTGGTTGAACTGGTCAGTAAATTAGTCTTCAAGATCTGTATGAAAAAAATCGTGATCTTGATTTTGCCATAAAAAAATCGTGATTTTGATTTTTCCTAATCGCCCACGACTACCCCAGAGCAATCCACATCGACAAAAAGATATTAAAAGAAACTGATATAAGATTAATTAATCATCATTACTGTATCTTACAGTAATACCTGGGTTATCATTTGAGCAGCCACTGTTTGGACTTGTGATTCTGTCGAGAAAAAATTGAAAAAAGTCTCGGCTCTCTTTTTTCAAACGATTTAGCAATGCAGAAAAACATGACCACCATCAAAAGCAGCAATAATCTGTCAGGCTGCATGTTTTGAAGCTTCAGTGTAGAAATACTCACACCGTGTGTCAGATCTCAGGGTGCTGCTCAGGAATGTGCTGGGCTCTTTGATGGAGGAAGAAAGAGCAGCCAGTCTCAGGCTCCTGGAGGTGGCGTCAAGCTTCTCGTCCTGAAAGACAGGAGGACACAGTAACTGACAGGGCTGAGGGCCTACAGCCCCGCTAGCATCAATGTGGAGACGTCATGCCTGCTGAGGAAAAGTTATTATTTGAGAGCTTTAGAAATAGTGAGTGAAGCTTAAGGTTGGTGTCAGTATACATCAAAATAAAAAAGTGAGAACATTGTAGGACAAGTCCTTTTTACTTTTGAGTGAAGTATCTTAACTGTTGGGGGGGGTCGGCCATTCTTTCATTCATTCATTGGTGCACACTTTCCCTCAGACTGAGCTTTATAAACTTCTGATTATTTTCTACCTCACCATCAATCCATCATTTTACTTGTCACCTTGCTTTGGCTTTGACCTGCAAAACAAATGTCAGAGTTTTGTGCTAACTAGCAAATCTTAGCATGCTAACATGCTTTACATGTATGATGAAGAGGGGTGGGACAAAATATCTATACAGCAATTTATCATTATCCCGACTTGTGTGATCGCTGGTGTCAAATATGGATATGTAAATTTAAAGTGCTCTAATTTGATTTCCTTGGCAATTTGACTCACTGTGTCGCTCCTACACGACTTCTCATTTTGGCGCTTATTCCATGATTGAGGGTAAAGTAACTATTTCAATAACCTCTAAACTACACTCATTACGTGCCATCGACAGTCACCATGTTGAGCTGCCTGATGGAATTCTACTCATGATGTGTTGAAACATCAACAAAATGAATGCTGGAACATGAGAGATGAAAGAAATGCCCATTCAGCATCAGGCAACGTGAGAAAAGTAACAACAAAATAGCCATGTCCCTAATGGCTTGTTCATGTGAAAGAGCAGCACCAGCAGGTGTGTGAACACTGATATATACTTTAAATGAGAGTTGTCTGACAAATTTGTTCTGTGCAAATGCTTGCTTGCACACCCTAAGTGCTCTACTGAGTGCCACAGTATTCTGTTGGGCAGTGAGTGATTTGAGTTCCTCTATGAACTGTATGTACTTGTTTGATAAAAGCTTTACACAACATTTATTTGTCTGTAAACAGGCAAAAGTATCCCAGTCTGAACTGGTCTCTTAATATTGTCTGATTCTGTTGCAGGGATCGCCAAGTCTCTGCTGTCGCCTGAAGTCTGACACATAAAGCACATCTACTTTATCATAAACATTACAGATGCTCTGAAATCAGGACAAGCACTGACCCAAATTATGTTTGTGTCTGTACAGAGCTCCAAGAAGTGGTGTCTTAAGCGTAGAGCCACGAGAACATTTAGTGTAAGAGCTGTTTGTTGTTGTTTTTTGCTTTGCTGGCTGATCAAGATGGAAGTCTTGTAAAGACATTGCATCCAATCTTTCTCTCAAACAAACCCCGGGTGGGCAGCAGCTATTAAACTAATGCAATCACCACTTATCGCTCAACATGGGAGTCATTTGGCAAACCAACGGGGTAATCTGGCAGATTAAAACCATTGAAAAAGTGACTGTATTGCTGTTTAGGGGAGGTTGCAAACTGCAGATGGCAATCAGCTGTCAACAATGATGTGTGGATGGCTCCCTCGGCTGCTTTATAACACAGAAGGAGACTGTAGCAATTAACAGTGAGTGGTAAAATTCAGGTTTTGTTTGAGTGTCGTTGCTTGCACTTAATCCACTCTGTCCATCCATGATGCATTACCATTACGTGAAATTATTCATTTATTCATACAAGTTGCATATTAGGAGCTCTGCACACATTGGCAGCAGTGTGGGCGAGCTAGACTCCTAAATGGCTCTCAAAGTCAGACTATCCTGATCCAAACGACGGCTGTTTCAACAAAGCAGTGCAATTAGTGACTGAAATAGAAAAAGTGTGGGTTGCTGTTTGGGCGTACAGGCCTCTGTACTGCACTATAAAGCCCTTTTTTTTTTCTAGCACTGCATCTGTCTGTCTTTGTGTGTCGTACTCTGTAGTCCTGGATTCTTCGTTTGGACTCGTCAAGCTGGTGTTGAAGGTCCCAGACGATCTCTTTGTATTTGGTGTGGCGCTGCTCAACGATCTCCCTCTGCCGCTGTGACTCCTGAAGACACAAAATGAATGCTATATATATATAAGATAGAACATTCAAATTTTCTTTGACTTAACCAAAAAAACATCTAACTGTTCTTAAGCGTCACATTTAAGAGAGAACAACAAAAGTGAAATAGAATTGATTTATTGGATAGTTATGATAACGCATGGCTGTACCACTGACCAGTGCTATCACGAGTAGAGATGATGAATAACATTGGAGGAGAAAAATGACCATGTTAACCAATACAGGAGACAACATTGTGTATTTTTTAGCTGGTGGGGATTTTGTTTTCCAGTAGATTGTGTACGGATAGGACAGTTCAAAGTACTCAGAAGGCTGCTTTCTTACCCGTACTAAAAGATGATCATACATTGTTATCAAAGTTTAGCCCTGACCACTGTCTGCTCAGCTGGGATGCTGCACACAGAACAGAGTGTTTCTCCATAACTATGTGATGACACTTTCTAAATCAACACAAGCATTATTTTCTGCACCACATGTTCTGTGAAATACATTCTGATATCCTGTACCCTGATGTGATATTATCCTGATAGACACACAATGGCCTGATCATATTGACCTACCAATATATATATATATATACACACGTATATGTATTTCTAGATCAGTGGTTCTCAAGTGGTGAATGTCTACCTGGGGAAAAAAATTGTGTCAAAAAATCTAAAAAGCGCTCTTTTGTTTGTTTTGCTCTTTGTTCTGTCAGATGTTTTGTGTCTGAGATCCAAACTGTGCCATTTTTCATTAAAGAGGACATATTTTTCCACCTTTTCAAACAGCCCCCTGTGGTCTAAGCAAGGAAAAGGGGTACATGTCCTCTTTAAATCAATTTGATTGATTGAAAAATATCAGACATTAGGGTCGCGATTTCTTTGTAAGGTGATGGTGGTGAGTCCTGAGGCTATCCAGTTGAGAACCACTGTACTAGATTCTTTTTGTGCTTTGCTGCACCAACTGTTGTAATTTGACAGTTTCTCCGAGGACATCTTAACCCCTGTATTTAGTCATAAATGTATTTTCTAATTTATAAAGGCTCGAATAAACCCACCTCCAAATCTTTAAAGTTCTCCATCAGACAAGGTTTCTCTGGAAGTGACTCCAAGTGATCCAGGGCTACTCTTGTGTTCTGGAAACCACAGACATACACAAGGTTAGTTTTGTTTTTTTCTTCTTTACAGCAATTTTTATTTGATTGTCATTCATCATGTCATTTATTTTAGGACTTTTTCTCAAACTTGAGCTTAAACTTCCATCTACTCCAAACGTGACAAACTGTGAAGAGATTTAACTGAGAAATCATTTCCATAAATGGCTTTGTGTTAAAAACCCCCAGAATAAACTTAAAGTTGATTCTTTGGATTAAAAGTTAAGTATTGTGTCTTAAAGACCGGCAGGAGATGGTCACTCAAAGCACAAAGACCATGGATGTGGTTTTATGTCATGATTTTCATTTGAAATATCTTCTGTTTCTTCAAAAACAAACAAACATACAAATCAAGTTAAGATCCACAAATCATTCATTACAATGAACTGTGGAAGAGAAGAAAGCACGACGATGAAGAAACCTCATAGTAAATGGAGAATGATCCAAAAATAAATACTGGTGCTGAATCTCAGTTCCCTTAATTGTCTCGCCCTTTCCCTCTTGGGTCTTTACTATGTTTTTGAACACTTCTCACTAAAGACCGAGGACAAGATAAAAGGCAGAGGAGAGAGTTAGGAATAGTCAATAAAAAACGTACACTCAAATGAGACATTTTTCTCAGTCAAGGGTCGACTTAAGAGATGATTACTGATGACGGCGCACAGCTGGATCGGCTGTCTGTGGGATTTTGACTGCTCTGAGGCGCCTGCTGATGCCTTTGTTTTCGCTGAGATAATGGAGGATGTAGAATCCAGAAAAACAAAGGTGCTAAGTTAATACTGAGAGTTCAGCCATGTATTATTAATGTCTTCCAAATTGACAGTACAGGCAGTGAAATTTAAAAGTGCTTATAAAATGTAATGTCCCTTAAAATGAAGTGTAGAAGCATTTACAGATAAAAGTTTACAGCAAAAGACTACAGCAGGCTGTAACGTCAGCAGGCTGTCACGCAGCCACCAGCTTGAAAGCAGACGGCGTGAGAGTGAACGGAGAAGCAGCGTTTGAGACAACGTTACCACACCCAATTAAATATCAACGCTTTACAACCTGTTTCTGTGCCCACGAAAACTTAACAAAAATATAACTTTAAGTACTGAAATGTCTTCCTATTTCTACATTTCTACATGGCACTACTTAAACGCTGCCTTCATTTCAAGACTGACACCGTGTCCTAACAGCACAGGGCGTCGGGGTAAACACAGCGCGCTGTGTTGCTCACGGGCAGTTAGAACACTCCAATAGGAAACAATAGAATCATGCAGATTTTGTCGCTGATGTTAGGACAGGCTGAGACTTTAGACCAGGAATGTGTATACATCGATTCAAAAACAATCAAACAAACAATAAAAAACACTTCAACAGCCTGGGTTGAGAACTTTGATTAAAAAAATGGAAGTACGTATTGAACCGTGGGCTGACTGTATGGTTGCATCCCTATCGTCTAGTTTAAAAACAACAACATTTATTTGGCTGCTTAATGCAGCAAAATACAAAGAGACTTAGATATTAGCTTGAATATATTTCATGTTTGTCTGTTTTGTTTTCGTTGTGCATGAGGATGCCCATTTGTTCCAGTTAAACAGGAAACTATGAAGAACCAACAAAGTGAATATAGACGACTGTAAGCCAGCGAGCATGAATGTTAACAGCATTTACACTAGTCTTTAAAAACGACTTTTCTAAAAGACACAGGGTCGACATGGTAACACAATGAATTTTGTTACAAAAACTGAATGTAAAAAATAAAGTCTGCAGGGAGCCTTTAAAAACACACTTGTGTCACATTACCGCCTCCTGTCAGCTCTGAGGCTTCACCAGAATGATTAGGTGATGAATTGCAGACTAATTGGAATATATTGAAGATATGGATTAACTGTGGAGAAGATTACTGTGCTGCAGGGAGGATGAGAATGTTGTATGAGGATTTGGACATTTCATTTATCTGTTAGGAAGGTATGCTTATTAGAGCTGCAATCCTCCAGAGCAGGAGAAAGATACACTGAAGCCTACAGGGGAGTATGTGGTACTGGAATCCTTTATAATCATTGTGACATGTTTGCTTTATTGGACAGTAACTGCATGAGAGATAGACTGAAAATATATAGAGAGAACGACCGGGAAATCATATTTGAAATCTAAAGTATCCACCTTTATCCCCTGGGAACTGAAACACTGGTAAGTGGAGCATTTCTCTAAAAAGCTTTCTGTTCCCAATACGTCCCTATCTTTGAATTGTAACAAACATTTTAAACTGTTTGTAAAAGATGTAGTATGAATGACAAAAGCTATGCTAAAGCCTAGATGTGACCAAACATGATGTCATAGTGCCTAATGATTTGAAAATGAAATGATGATGTCAGTCTTATCGATGATTCAGAAGCTACTTTGGTTGCACTCCAATCGATTCATCCCTCCACTATGTGTTTCAACAGATTGACCATGCCCATTCATACCAAGCATTTAAGCATCAAACGAACTGGTTGTTACGAAGCGTCCCACTGATTGTCACACTGACACACAAGTAAGACTGTGTGTTTGATCGCCATCACCACCCAGGCTGGGAGGAGGAGGGCTGGGTCGATGAAGTCTGCAGCTGTGCTGTTGCACAAAGCAGAAATGATCTGACTTGAAAGTGGTCCGAGGTATTTCCTCTTCTTTATCACAGCAGATAATTGAAGGTTGATGTGGACAAGCATGCCGCATAATTGTGATGGATGCACAGCGCGCATTAGACGGCTTTCCTTTATTCAATGCTTTTCAAGAGAGTGAAAAAGGGCTTGGGTCAATATAACCTTTCAGTAGGGCTCAGTAATTTCAGCCTGACGTGTCAAAGCCGAGCGTTAACTGTTTGGATGTTGAGGTCAATAATGTATTGTCCGTACAGCTTGGCTATTAACCCCATCAGCAAGACGTATGATGATTAACAGAGCTGTGAGCCTTGACTAAAGTCATCATTTCTAACCCTGTGTTAGCCTCTATGGGTTGCTAAACAAACATAGCCTGAGGTGAACCTTCCTACACGCCTGCATCAAATCATGCTGAGAGCCAACATGGTTTCTTATCATTTAACAACTGCAGGGCACTTTATAACTCTTGGCTTCTTAAAACCTGAATATAAATACATGTTATATTTACCTCGATTAATTACTCTTATGGAAGAAATCAAACCTTACCGACTCCAGATCCAAAACACGATCCTGCAAAGACACACACAGCAATATTACTTTATATGCATAGAATGTCTATTAAAGGTCACATTTGGTCCTCCTTTTCAACAAGTTTAAATAAGTCTCAGAGCAAAGACATGTCTGTGAAGTTTCTTGTTATAAATCCATTCTGATCCTGTATTTGATCATGCCTATAAACCTCTCTATTTCAGCCCTGCTCAGAACAGGCTGTTTCTGCGTCTGTAGCTTTCAATGTAAATGAGCTGTGTTCGACTACACCCCACAGGACGGTGATGCTCGGGCTTTCTTGCACCATGACCAATTTTTTTCCGTGAGAAGGCAGACTGATAGGGCAGAACAAACACCTAGCTGTGGGAGTGTCACCCACCTGGGGGAGGGGCTACTGCCCTTTGTGATGTCACAAAGGTAAAATCTCCAAACGGCCTGCTTCAGCACACAATTTCTGAAAAGTGGAGCAGGCAAAAGATGGAGAGGATGGGCTTTCTCATAATTGCTTTTTTTTAGACAGGCTAGAGACACATTTAGCATTTTGCATAATACGTGACATTTAAGATACAAATTACCTAAAAAGGGTTGAATGAAAATGATCCAGCAGGTTAGTTCAGGTAACTGCTTTTAGATAAGATGAGAAAAACCCAGTGTGTGTGGGAGAGCGGTGACAGCTTTTCAACAAATATGTAACAAGGGAGGGAATGCAGAGGCTAGGGAGAGTCTATAGCATACAACAGGCTTCTTATCACACACACCGACACTTACACACCCACACACATAAACAAAGACAAACTGCCTTCACTGCTCATTCAGCTCCTGACTGATGTTCCCTCTCTAACGATGCATAAGTGATGCTATGCCTCTTATCTGCCACTCAAACAAACACCTGCTCTCCTCACCGAAACAGCTGCCTCTCCCTCTCCGACTGGAATGTATTGCTGCTGATTTGTAACAAGAGTACTTTCTTTTTCTTCAGCCCATCCTCCCAACCTTTGTATACATCCCTCACTCTGTCTTTTCTCTCTCCATCTCTCTCTCCTCATCGTTCATAATTAAAAGCTCGACTGGGTCTGAGAGGGCTGATTAATTGCACACGAGCTCTGGCAGGTGCCATCATGCAGCCACAGATGGGACCCTGGTATCCAACACAAACACACGCACGTTCAGAGGTACAAGCACATGTTGGGAAAGAACAAATGATTAGCCGACGGTTTAGTGTGTGAGCCAGAGTGTGTGTTTCGCTTTTTAATGGCGAGCAAAGGGCCAGAGAGGCGCTGGGGGCCAGTCCAATCCAGACAAGGTGAGTTGGTGGCCTGCCAAGTGTAGATGCTGCGGTACAGAAAGACAGAAAGAAGGCCTCCGGTGGCTTTTAAACTCCAAGGCCTCATGTCTGCAGTAATTAGCTACTTGTCCAAGCAAGGCTGCAAGGAGTCTGTCAGGCCGGCGACCGTGTACCGCTGTTTGTAACAGTGCATCACAGAACTTAAATGACTAAAGGCCAGCTCCAACTCAAAAACAAAACAACAGATATGCAAACAAGCAGAAATGACTCAAAGGCTGTGTGTGTAAAATAAAAATAGAACCAGCTGTCACTTTCTGGTAACTTTGTTCAAATAATGGCATCTGGATTGTAGAAATCAACTACATTTATTTATGCTGCAGATCTACAAACACAAGTGATGAGACAAAGACGAGTAAATACCTGAAGGCTCCTCATGTCTTCCTCCTTCCTGCGACTCCTCACTAACAGCTCTGAAAGACAAGCACTTAAATCAGTGTTCCATATTCAAACCTGAGGCCAGCTGATAGGCCAGTTTTGAGACAGATTCATTGAGTGCCAATTTTCAAAAGCGTCAGGCACGTAGGTCAGCATTTTATACTGGTATATTTGTCGCACTGGTGTAAAGAAGATATACTTTATTAATCCCGCGGGGGGAAATTCAATTTTACACTTATTATTGAACATGCTACACACAGGCTGAAATACACACACATGCACGAACAGGATCCTATGGACATGCACTAATAGACAGATGTCAGAGTGAGGGGGCTGCTCACAGCGAGGGGTCCTGAGCTAGTGTGTGTGTGTGTGTGGGGGGGGGGGGGGGGTTCGGTGCCTTGCTCAAGGGCACATCGGTAGTGCTCAGTAAGTAAACTGGCACCTCTCCAGCTACCGGACCAATTTCCAGATTTGGTCCCCATCAGGACTCAAGCGACCCTCCAGTTTCCAACCCAAGTCCCTACACAGTGAGCTACTGCCGCCCCCAATATAAAGGACGCAGCCAACATTTTAGATGAAAAAAAAAAAGGTATTAAAAGTTTTGTCTTTTTCAGAGGATTTCAAGGTACATAAATATTTTTTTAACCAAAAATAGATCAATACCAAAATCCACAACCCAACATAAGTAGAGAGTTTGAAGGTGAAGGGACGGCAGCACCAGATGAGTTGTTATCAGCAGAGTTATAGTGACAGAGCCTGTTCACAAAGCCTGCACTGTGCATCTGTATTATTATGAAATAATGACGTGTTAGTGAAGTCGATGGTGCCCAGTAGCTAAATCAACTACAAAGTAACACCAGTACACCGGAGAAAGGAATCTTTGTCACGCTTACATGCTGGACTTGTTCAAACACAGTTTGCTGCTTGTTGGTTCTTTGTATACAAACAGTTGAAGAGAGGACAAACTCTGCTTGTGTTGATTGTTCATAGGAACACCAAATTGTTTTCAATCACTGATTGTTTGTGTAATGAGGTGTTCATCTAGAGGAATTAAATGATTTAGCATTTGTTAGCTAAATGCCACAGTACCTACCTACCCTATTATATTCTCTTTAGCATTATACTGAGCAAAGATAAATGTGATCAATTTTGAATAGAACTAAGTCTTACAGAAACATTTCATTTGAATGTATCATAATGACAAATGGTCATGATGTAATATTCTCCCAAAAATGAATGTTCAGTGATGATTTTAGACGAGTGTATGTTTTAAAATAACTGCTGCACCGTATAAGAAGGCTTTAAAGATGGCTCAGTATTACTCGTAAAAAAACATAAAGATCCTCACTTCTAGAAGACATCTGATCTATTCACATAATCACAGGATCATACTAATACCACTTTTCATTTAAGCATTTAAACAAACATCCAGTAGCAGAAATACACATGCAGTTTAATGAGAGGCAATAGAGAGTACTACACATGCAATGAAATCTCTGAAAATACAGGGACTGCTGGGGGCGTCAGTAGCTTAAGCCCTGTTTCCACCAAGCGGTCCAGTTTGGTTCAGTACATTTTGGTATGGTTTGGTATAGTAAACCCTGAGTTTGCTTGCATTTCCACAGCCAACCGTACCCTTACACATCACTAAATCACAGGGGCGGGACATAGTGTAAACAGCCAATAAGTTCAACAAAAGTGACACAGTAAACAGAAATCAAGGATTCCTAGGAAGGTCTGCATCTCCGTGGCAAAAAAAACAAAAACAGCCACTGTGTTTTGTGTTTGTCTTTTATTACCGCTGTTGCACAGGAAGTGAAGATTCTTTTGACCAATCAACGGACTGCAGTGTGTCTAGCTCCAACCTTTAGGGTCAGATCGGTTCGCTTGGCATCCAATAGAAGGGTACCAAAAAGGTAGGACGGTACGGACCAGTTATTTTGGTACCATTCCCAACTTTTGACAGTGGAAACGCCAATAAATTTGTACCGTACCGTACCAAACTGAACCGGACCGCTTGGTGGAAACAGGGCTTTAGTGGTTAGTGCGCGCGAACCATGTACGGAGGCTATAGTCCTCCAGTCGTACGGCCCAGGTTCAAGTCCCACTTGTTGTTCCTTTCCCTCGTGTCATTCCCCACTCTCTCCCTGATTTCAGACTCTATCCACTGTCCTATCTATATAACAATGAGCATGGTCTTTTTACCTGCTCTTTTGTAATATTAATAGACACAGAGTAAGGTCCTTTACCTGCTTTTTGTAAAGTGTCTTGAGATAACACTTGTTATGAATTGGCGCTATACAAATAAAGACTGATTGATTGATCTCTAAAATAATGGCATAAAGAGCCCAAAAGACATCTTTAAAACATTTGTTTTACACATGAAAAGTGTGCAACAGTGGCTCTGTCTGGCCGCTCTGCCTCTTAAATGATCGGGTCGAAATAAAACAATGTGACACTACAGCTAGATCATTTCCTTTGTGTGTAGGGGTCTTACATCTCCTTGTCCATGTCTCCTTTCTCTCCCTCTTTTGTCTCACTGTTTCTTTACACTCTCTTATCTCTCCGGTAATGGAACACAAATTAGGCTCATTTCCCTGTATTGTTCACGAGATGAGCTCAAAACAAGCCGTTCTTCCTCCGGCTGTTACAGCGCATTAGGAGACACTTTGTAAAGAAAGGGACTTGGGACAGTAAAATAAGTCCATCTCCTAAAGAAGTCTTAAATATCAGGCACATTAAGACTTACTTAAATATATGTCACCATTAACAGACAGCGTGCGGTCTATAAGAAAATGACTCCGATACTCAGGCACAAACATTTTATTATTGTATCCAGCACAATCAGTCATTATACTAGCTCTTGCTCCTCAGAACTCTGTGAATACATTTAAATGACTTTAAAGGGAAACTGTCAGCGACTGTGATTTACGTTTACGCTGATTTTTAACGTGGTCAACTCAACAGAAGGATTTCTTATCCAGTGTTTTTTTTTCATATCAGGTATTAGCTGCCTCATAAAGATCACAGCCTGATTAGTCTCACATGATTCTGTGCTGTAGCATTTCATACGGAGTGGGAATGTGACTAACTGGCTTCCCTTGATGATAACAGCACTGTTGTTTAAGCGGAAAACACCACACACATCCTTACTCACAAATCCTACGCTGCCTTCCCACTTGCTTCCTCAGTGTGGGTAAAATAAGGATGAGTGTATTTCTCTAATCAAACATGGTTATTGTACCTCTCTTTTCAGTGTTGAGGGAGTGCAGCAGCTTCTCCTGTTGGTCCAGGCGCAGCTGGAGAGCTGCCTGCTCCGAGTCCCGGCTCTGCCTCAGGGCCTTTAACTGATCCCTGGTCTGCTGATGCTGCTTCCTTTGGCGCTGTTCTCTGGTGTTGCACTCCCGCACTTCCTCACACAGCCAGCGTAGCTTTGTCTAGTCGGGTAGATTAAATCAAAATCAATAGTGGTTGTGTAGCTTTGTTGGTTATTTTAAAACTTTGGTGATGACCCCTGACTGTGCCAGTGCTCCTCCTGTTGCCTTGTATCTCTCCCCACTCAGGTTGTAGTAAGGGGCGGAGCCAGTTAATTTCATGTCTTGCAACTGGACAGGCTGGGCCTGGGTATTTCAGCTGGCTTCTCAGTCTCTCTCTCTTGTCAACACTAACTTTAGTTTGTGGCCTTTGTTTTGCCTCCACAACACCACACACATTCACCATTGTGGTCACCACTGATTTACAGACTGCAGATTCTTTTATTAGGATGTGTTGCCTTAGTTTTCAATAAATGATCGCTTAAATAACGTTAAAACTGTGTGGTCTCCCTGTCTGTCCATCTCACTGAGCCTGGGTTGTGACACTTTGAATAGAGAAGGTTTTATTCAGAATGAAAGGGAAGTAAGCAGGGGCGATCAAATTTGTGGGTTTTAAAGACAAAGATCTCGGATCCTATCAGGATACTTTTGAGTTCAGACTCGTTTCTTTTACATTTCTAACCGTACATACATACAGCAATGTACTCCTATCTGGTTTCTGTGATATCTGGATGCTTAAAGGTGCGGAGGGATCAAACAGGACATTGTATACGTACTAAAAACTATCTAGTACAAGAAAATCATGATGGAATTTCCTGTTTTAAGTGAAATCATTGCATAACATAATTTACATCTGAATTCATCTTCTGGGCATTCTCCTCCAGTACGGCTGCACCTGCAAGTTAAATATCCCCTTGAACTCCTTTTGAACATTAACATTTTCTTAACATTACTTATTTTTTCACGAGTATTTAGGGATTCTGACGTTGTCCGTGGTATGAAGCTTAAGTTCACAAAAAGACAAATACAGCAACCTAAGTTAAGAAGTGTAGAGAACAGTGTAATGTAAATGTGCTTACAGTGTTGTATTCAAAGGCTTGTAAAAGCCATGAAAATGATCGACTAAATGGGAGTTAAACGTGCTCTTTAAGTCTGTAAATCATCTCCAATTTACCCACAAACTGCTTACAAGGGAGCTAATTATTGCTCTTGTTCTCTCGTGTTTTATTCCTGTGAATGCTTTGTGCTCTGAATGCACTTATGACAGCAGATATATATTACGCCGATAAACACTTGGAACTGTGCAAACACACTTTAACACAGTATCATGGATCATTGCCACAGCCATAATCACATGTTTCTTTTGCACAAAACATCATTAAAATACTAAATGAGTACTGATGTGTCTTTGATAGAAGAAAGAACCATTACTGTAGAAGAGGAAATAAGAGCAACACGAGAACACATTAAGAGAAAACGGCTTCACAAAGTCCCATCAATTTAAGAGCCTCACTGGAGCATCACAACCACCATGATGCTGCCTTACATGAATGACAACATGTGAACTGATGTACTCAGATCGAAAAGAGCCCTTTCCCGTATGACCATTATGAAAAGACATTTTTACTGCACATCCCTGAACCACATGATGAACACACATCAGTGCTTCGCTGTAAAAAGGGATTCATTCAGTAGTTAGTGCTCCTTTCTAACTGGGTTATCTGAAGCTGCTGTGTTCAAAACAAGCAACAATATAACGTGACGTACATGTACATCGCACAGTCATGTTCAGTTTGCATTGAAAAGGCAGGGTCGGTAATTTTTTCGAAAAAACTAGCATGATTTTAAAAGTAGCATTCCCTCAGTGCTCCTTCTGCACCCTCCCCCTCCCCTCTGTGCTCCCTCTAAAGCCACGCCCCTCACTTACATGCACGAGCACCGCATTGTGTAGAAACTACGTCGTCTCATGTTTCATTCAGCGGTAAGTAAACACTAAACTTGATCATAATGCATGTTTAAAACAAAAGGGGCCTATTTTACTACTCACAACGGCCAAACTCACAGTATAAACTCTGTCATCGGTGAAACGCTTTGAGTGTGGGCTAGTGCACTCAAGGGGTAGAGAACGAGCAGACAGGGAGGCGTGATTGGTTCATCAAATTGGTACCTCGTCGCTCCGATCCTGATATATCGGTCAAAAACTTTCTTAGATCTATCTTGGATCTGTAAAGATTGATAGATATAGATCAACACATTTAGCGCGTTGATTCCTCAAATGCAGTTATCAAACACTTGAGGAAAATATCTATAATGAAGACAAGATAGTCAGAGTGATAATGCTTGTTATAATCCATGTAGCACACTCTGCTGGTGAAAGAGAACTGCTAGTGTAATACAATGATACTCAAATGAAATGCTATGTGACTGGTGAATACATCTAGAAATATCAGCGTGTATCTGTGATTAAATAAGCCGATGCTGACACTGTCACTTGATATGCTAATATCGGCCGATATTATTGGCTGGCCGATTAATCCGTCGGGCTCTACTTATAACTGCTACAGATGACAGATTTTCTTCGTTCCTTTTTCAGAGTACTTGAATTATTAATTTCTGTCAGGACCTAAAGACAATTTCAACCAACATCTTAAAAAGTGTATCTGGAGAAAAGTACCAACCCTGCCTTTAGCAAGTATCTGTAAAAAGCCATACTGTTAGAATACACAATCACCCTTTATTATTGTTTTAAATATGAGACTAATTGATGGCCACTTATTGTCTGTTCTGTTTCTAATATCTGTTGTTGTTGTTTTTACGGATTCTTTCCTTTTTGTGTATCGAGGGTCACCCCTACATGATCTCAAGTATAATTTAAAGTTGACAACAATGATGACTGTTATATCATGAATGAACCATAGTGATTCATTCATCTTCTAGACTTTATTGGCCTGTTAGTGAACATGATGTTCAGGATAATAGTGTGAAATGCGTATCTCGGGTTTTCTCATGGAAATAATTCATTATGTAGACAAATCCCAGCACTACAGCATGATCTCATCATACCTTTGTCTCTGCTAGCCAGCGGTGAGGGTCTTTCACTAATCCAGGTTTCTGGGAGATGGCCTGTTAAAAAACAGAACAGAGATTCATACAGATTGGAGCTTTGCTGCCTTTGTAAGCATGCACAGTCAAAATCCAGTTCTTACTTCACATCCTTAAACAAATCCACAATAAAAAAGTGCAAATCTGAAGAGATTTTATGGTAGAGGCTTTCAGAGTGTACAGTTCTTTGTCTTAAAATACAAAAACAAATTATAAGACGTGAGACAGAAGGTGTTATAGAATGTAAAAAGAAAGAAGTGATCGAAATATGGATGGACAAACAAACAGGATGAAAATGAGAAAAACAGCCTCCTGTCAAACCCTTAACTTTTGTGAAGAAGTGCCTCTGCCAACTTAAATTGGCTTGCATGTTTGTTAAACTGCCTGTGACAGCACACACACTGGTGCCTGCACACACACTGGTGCGTGCACACACACTTGCACGCTGAAGTTTTATGTGTGTGTCATAAAAATGAGCTCAGGGAGTATGTTCCATCCTTCCCAGACAAGCTTGTCAGCATCAGCAATACAAACTGACTGTCTGCCAACTCCTAATGACTGCTGACGCACACAGACACACACCACAAACACTCTTAAGACAAAAGGACACTCGTATACACAGATAAACAGTCAGATAACTACATGGCACTCTGCTGAAAGCACACCTTAGCAGAAACTATGTCACTGTTGACATATGTCAGCTCCATGGATCGAATATACGCCAAAGGTTAATCAAGTATTTCTATGCATCATTACCAGCTTTGTTTACATGAAGAGATAAACATGTGGTTGCCACTACCTAAAAGTCAACAAACATTCACACAATGTAGCCAATCAGGTCTCTGTCTGTTCAGAGGCCATTAGGATTGCACTTTAACTACTGCAGCATCGAGCAGCAGATCATTATTTCCTATTCTTTCAGAGAGTGACATTGTTGAAAACAAGCAGCCACTTCTGGTATTAAAAAATAAAGCCGATGCGAAGAGAGTGCTCACTTGAGGCTGGCTGCAAAAGCCCTGGAAGCCACATACACAGACAGGTTAACATACATCTTTTGACAGCAGAAATAAACCTGTTTACAGTCTGGTACAAAAAACACTTGTGGTCATTATCCGCACACACTGTACAGGGGGTGAATTATTTTTAATAACACATCCATTTAGATTTTATGAAGGATAAGAGTTTTGCACAATTAGAGGTGTGATTTGACTGCAAGTGGGCGTGTTGGAACCGTTTGTTTAAGACGCTTCAGACCTGGCTCAGCTCCTCGTCTCGGGTTGAGACGGCATTTTCAATACGGCCTTCAGTATCCAATGGGTGACTTCATTGAGACTATACGTCCATGTTTTGTACAGTCTATGGTTGAAATGGATTAGAAATCTGGGTTAATAAAAGAGAATGACTGTGAATTTAAAACAAAGGAACACTGGGCCTGCAGCACCACAAACTAGAAGAGGGGCTAAATCTAAAACAGGAAAAGAAAAAAGGTTATTTTTCTGATTTGGCCAATAATGATGGCTTTTTTCATTGTTTACTAAATGCTCAAATAAGACTAGGAGTGCATTTACAGACTTTCAAACAGAAGAAAAACAGCAGTGGGTGTGCTGCTTCAGATACCAGAACACTGTGCCTTGGACTTGTCATGCTCTTTATTCTTTTATCTTTCAGGTTGAATAATGGAAAACTCAGTTCATGTTACAAAGTGTTCACTGCAGTACACTGACAAAAGTTGAGTCAGGTTCAAAGTCTAACTGCATATCAATAAATTAGGGGACTGTGAATTTGTACAGTTCGTCTGAACACAGGGTTAGATTGGTCCACTAATAAAAAACTAATGCCATGAGTGAATCTTAACATTCTCTTGAATCTTCTTTATCAATGAAACAGTTTGAATTTACAATTAGTTCGTTAGATAAAGAGATGCTAGTTAGTTTCTTGGCATCTCCACAGTCTGTAACGCTACAGTTGTGTCCCCTGAAACTAGTGCTTTCTTCTTCTTGGGGGCGGCAGTAGCTCAGTCTGTAGGGACTTGGGTTGGGAACCGGAGGCGGACCAAATCTAAAAATTAGTCTGGAAGCTGGAGAGGTGCCAGTTCACTTCCTGAGCACTGCTGAGGTGCCCTTAATCAAAACTATTTTTATTTTTTTTTCATAATTTGATGACTATTTGATGTTTGTCAATCATGACCCTCCTGTTTTTTTTTTTTTACAAAAGTTTTGGTCTTCTTTCTCATTTTCCCACAGTAAACAGACCAACGTCAAATTGCCCAGACTTCTTTCAGCTGATTGATATGATGTCAGTCCTCTAAAGTCAGTAATTAGAGCCCAGTCCCCAGCAATTGTCCACTCTTAATAGAAACAATTTGTTCTTCTTAAGCTAGCTGGCCTATCAGAATCAAGTATTTGACAAAGTAGTGTAATACAGTGCAACTAATAGGGAATACAGAAACTCAAAAGCTGCCTTGCTTAACTAAATAATTGCCTACCTCTGACCCATGACCAACCTTTATAAAGAGGACTGTACACATCTTTCTTAGGGAGGCATCCTGGAACCCCGATAAGACATAAACAGAGTGCAAAACCCACAATTCCAATCCAGCTATACGAGTAAAAATAAAAAAGCCAGAAAATACAACAAAAAGTAAATGTATGCACACAAACACAGATGTGAACAAAGTCAACAAAAAAAGTGCAAGTGTTTCTTCAAGTGCACCCTTGTGGCATGATGTTTACGCATGATCAACAGACATGGAAAGCACACAGCAGGATTTTTTTTTTGGACCTATTCAGTCCCGAGTCTCGGCAAACAACATTGTCACTGCACAGGTGTCAAGCAACTTTTTCAAGCCGTCACTCAATACCAGATCCAAGCAAAATGAATTTCCCAAGTTGTTGCTCCGACAGCTCAAAGAACGGCAATGGCGTGCTGCTGTGCAGAGGTCCCCGTCTCAGGGAGTTTACAACCGCACGGCAGAGCGTGTGACTGTGTGGGAGGATAAAACATGCCTCTGTGCCTCTCGCTCTCTTTACTTTTTCCTGAACCATCAAAGCAGCTCCGCACAGCAGCAGACAAAAAGGAGGTGAAAGTGTTGAAAAACTGAACAAGTAGGCTGGGAGTTCAAAGTGCTGTCTGTGGGGTTGAAGTGAAAGAAATGCCACTATTTTCTCAGTAGCACGAGTAAGGAATCCAAGCGTCTGCCACTGCTAATTTAAATGCGCGACTGCATGGTTTGTATGCCTCTTTCAGACAGCGAGTAAATCTGTGACTGTGTGTCTTTGGTTACAGTTTGTTTGTTTCCCCCTCCTGCTTAGAAAATGGCAAAGATGCAAACTTATAGAGTGAAGCACATGGTGGAGATATGTAGACTACCAGCACCTGGAAAGGACCGACAAGATGTTTTCTTAGAGATAAGCACTGTGTAGAACACCTTTAAGAAAAGGGAGATGAGATACATTGAGGAGAAAGAACAAAAATTAACTAATGTCCCAGGCTATATTCAAACACAAACATTTTGCAATGACATGGTGTCAACTCACCTGAGCCAGTAGGTCAAAACAGGAAACAGGTCAAAAATGAGGGAAGACATAAAAAAAACTAAGGGAATTAATCCAAAACATGGTCTCCCACAAGATGTAGCATTTGTTGGTCCTTGACGAGGGATGGGACAAAAGTATTGATACTAGGGATGTAACGATTCACTCAACTCACGATACGATACGATTCACTATACTGGGTTCACGATACGATTCTCTCACGATTTATTTTGACAGAATCGGGAGGTGATTGGAGCTTCTCATTGTGGTGTTGATTAAATGCTGCATCATGTTGGTTGTGCTATTTGTGTAGTTCTCTGTTTTGTTGCAATATTTGCACAGTTTTTGTTTCATCTGTTATCTTCTCACCTCTTTCATTTTCAGTCTTGGGGAAGCCAAAATGCTTCCACTGCCATGATAACGCCTGCTTATTACAACCAACCGCCTCTGCTCTACAGCTGCTGACGCTCACGATATTATTGCGATTCATTTTTCAGAGTACCGATTCGAACTTTGACACCTTTGAATCGATTTTTAACTGCCTCACGATTAATCTTTACATCCCTAATTGATACGGCATTATAATGTCCCGTATGCTGTCCTTGCTATGAGTTGCAGATATTCACGGCTAGACAGTTAGCTAACAAATGTAACTTTTCTTGATGCTCATTAAAGAATTCACAGTATTTTCCTTTCTTTTGTAAAACTGCAACAAATCTCAAGTGGCAAAATACATTAAAAATAACAGAGACAGAAAACAAAAGGCGAGGCGACAGTTTGCTAACACAAACGTGCTTAGTCATGCTGCTAGCTTACAGCTCTGCTAGCTATCAATGTATTTAAATCAAATGGCAACAACTTAAAAAGTTACATTCTGCCTCTGTACACAAAATAACTCTAAATAATAAAAACTTCGTTTTCGTGTCCACGGCAACAATGTAGTAGATCATTTAGGAGGAGGTGATGCTACTTCAAGTGTCAGCACTTCACAGCACTTGAAGGGTCTGTTGTTCAAACCTCACATGCTCACAAGGCTCAATACATTGAAATAACCAGGAGGTGGCGTGTAAAAATGAAAAAAGTTGAAATGTTCTTCACAAAGGACAGAACATCCTGATTCATGTGATACAATCATTATATCACTTTAACCACATATCGGTATTTCAATGACAAAAACAACTACAGTTCTTCTAAACAGATTCCCCTGCCGATTTTACACACCGTGTCACTACTTAATGATTCCCCACGGTGGCGTTTATGACATCAAAGACGGTAACATTAATGTAAGATAATGGCCAAATAAGCAGGATTAAAAAAAAGAAAGAAGAAGAAGCAGAAGGTGAAAAGATGTTCGAAGGATGAAGCATGCAAAGCACCAAACTGCAGTGAATGAATACTGTAATCCTCCACTTTACCTGTAGGGGGCGTTTTGTAATCTGAAGTTATTCAGATGTCACAATAATAATAATAATAATAATAATATCTTAAATTTATATGTTCATTATACGATTGTCTGGCAATATATAAGCTATCATAGACTCTGTATCATGATATTATTATTGTGGGCCATGCATCGTATCGAATCATAATTGACCCTGTGATTCCCACTCCTATCTCAGACTGTTATCCAGATATCAACTTTCTATATTTTGTTAAGAAATGTTCACTAATTTAAAATCATCCTTTGCAGCTGTTTTATTAATTGCAACATAAAGCAAACTCCAAGAAGACAGCCTGTACCCCCTTTGGTTATCCTTAACTTCTTATGCAGCTCTACACTGTCGTCAAACTTCATGAATTATTGCTTCTAAAGAAAAGGAAGGAGGCTACCAGGAGGTAACTGAAACCTAATATACCCTTTACTGTTAATGATTCCCCTCATTAGGCCGATCACTAGTGAGTTTGACTTCTTTTCAACATGACAGATTACAGATGAGGCGTTGGCTCTCATGTCTGGCTGCTGCGCTGCTGGACCAGATTGGGGAATCTATATAAACAGATAAGAGCTGGCGGGGTTCATTAGCTTGGAGCAGCAGAGGAAAGCAGCGTCAAGCAGGGAGGAGTGTGTGGATGAAGCATGCTTTCAGTACCTTACAAGTGTGTGGGTAAATTCATCGGACCGAATGTGTAAACTATGACGAAATGTTTTGTTACCTGGACTGACCAACACAGGACAATTTCAGGCACAGGAAGTTATGATAAGGATATGATGGATTATTTTTTTTAAACTATTCTCCAATCAAATTTTTAAATAATTAATAAAAAAAATGAATCATAATAATAAATGAAAAAAAGATAGATGCTGTCCTAGCATGCTCAGATGAGTGGGCCTCACTCATTTCTTAAATGTAAGTCTTAGTGAGATCGATGAACCTGTTCTTTAAAGCTGAATTTTTTACATCTGTGTTCTTAAATTAATGAATGTAATGTTCCCCGTAATTTGGAAGCTTGTGCCTGTTGTTTCTTATCAGCATATCAGCATAGAATAACTCTGCTTTAACGCCCATAAAAGGGCATGAGACAGAAGTGCCACCCACACACAGAAGTCATAGAGGATCAAAAAGGGAAGTCAGGGGCGCAGTAAAGCCTAGCGGTTATGTTGTGCACCCTAGGTACAGAGGCTATAGACCTCGTTGCAGCAACCGCGGGTTCAAATCTGGCTTCTGCCCTTTGCTGCATGTCATTCCCCACTCTCTCCTCCTAACATTTCCTGTCTCTCTTAAGCTGTCCAATTTAATCACCCCCAATCCCCACACACTCTGTGCGCGCCGCGGTTTTGCTCCATCGGCCCTGCCCCACTGGATTCGTTACTGGAACGTGAGTGCAGTAGAGCGGACCCATGAGCAGCTGTACACACAACACAGGAGTACTACAAGATCACGCGGGAATAAAGAGAAAAACGTGCAAACAACAAGTTGCTTTGTCTTTCTGAGGATGATTTGTTGTTTGTTTGGTGCCTGTTTTTGGTGTTATGTTGATGAAAAATACGACTGCGAGTCCGTATATTTGTTTTATTTTGAAATTGACCGGACGCTCTGTGCGTTTCCTTGTCTGACTTCCTGTCTGGATTGTCATATTCTGTCCAGCTTGCAGCGTACTCCGTTGAAAATAGAATCGCAGCGTATTTGAAACGGAGCAGAGCGTAGTGGCGCTGGTGGCACGCTCCAGAGACGGACCGTGGCGCTCGCTGTGAACACAACGATTGACTAGAGCGGCAGTGAACTACGGTGTAGTGCGTGGCGCTGATGGACCGCGGCGCGCACAACGTATGTGGAAATTGGGGGTAAGGCAAAATGTATAACTTAAAAAAAGAGAAGTCCATATTGGTCGGGAATGCCCAAATTAAAATCTAAAAAGTGAGGCTCAAGATGAAAGAAGTTTAAAAACAACCTGCCAGAAACAGACACGAGTCACTGACAATCTCTCATAATCATTCAGCATTCATACAGTTTGGTAGATTTCATTCTTAGGACAGCTCGGGTTGGAATCTGACCTGTGGCTTCTTTCCTGAATGCCATTCTCCACTCTCTCTGTCCCTGATTTCTCACTCTATCATCTGTCTTGTTCGAGGGTTTTATGAGGACATTTCTTCTATGATCAGTTGATGAAAGAGGCTCAATGTACTTTAATCAAAATGTATGCATATTATGGATTGTATGCCTCAAAAGACCGCCCACTTTAGGATGACTTATGGGTACTACATATGAAATGAATTACTAAAATTAAAAATACTGGTATAAGCATTGAACATAATAACTACTCCTGACTACTGAGTAAACTATAGACCCGAAATGTTGTTGAACCAACTCTTCTCTGCTGAAGTGGATGGAATATCAGTGGTTTGTTTTCATACTGTTTCATACTGCCAAAGAACTCACTGCAACTGAATGCACACACATACACACACGGACACAGACACCCTCACACACAGACACATAACAACCAACAAAAACTCTATATATGGAAATTTAAATACCTGTAGTTTGTCTTCACCGTTCCTCGCCAGGTTGCGGCAAGCCGTATCAAGCTCCATACCCAGAGAGGTAAGGACTGCCTCTCTCTCCGCCTCCAACTGCAACACCTTCTCCTCCAGCTTAACAAGCTCGGACTCCGACGCTCGTCTGCGCTCACCTGACCTGACCTGTGGAGGATTGGAGTAGGTCATGAAGATGCATATCAGCCATTACTGTGTTTAGAAATATATAATTGAAATCTTGCAATACACTATAAGGAAAGTCATCACAGGAGATTATCTGATGATGAGTAGAAACATATCGGTAGAAGAGAGATCCAGCTATAATAGGATCCATGCCAGCAGTTGTTACAGTTTATTCAGTTACACAGACGCGGAGCGATGGACCTTGGGCATCAGAGAGCCATGAAGGTTCCTCTCACACTTAAGCCCCGTTTCGACCAAAGGCCCCCAGAACTAAAAGGTTCAGAGACTTCTCTTCAAGGAACTAAAAGGTTCCTGTGGCCAATGGTTGTCTGCGTTTCCACCGCTGCCTGAAGTTCTGGGAAGTTTATGCAAATCAGGCTGTATTGCTTTGCAAATGACTTCATTGATTAACAATGGAAAGAAGATGAGTGCTGTGTTTAGTGTCATTAAAGGAAAGAGTACTCTAATCAAAATGTTAGAAGAATTAACACTGGATACCTCACTCCCCTCATTTCACCAAGACACACCTTTTAGGAAGAGAAATGATTTTAACCCCTGCAATGAATTTCTTAAAGTTAATATTGGGGTAAAGTATTTTATTTTTAGTATCTTCTGTTGTTTGCTTTTCTATTTATTTTGAGTTTAGTTAATGTGTTCTACTTAGTCTAATCTAATGTGTTTTGTACCTTTTTATAATTGTAACAGTTAAACTTTGATTAAAATAAAGGTAGGGTAAAAACAATGGGCTCTCAGCTGCAGTCTTTCAAACACAGTGGGTGATCTAACACCCTGCTGTGACTGACCAATCAGAGCCATTCAGCTCTGCAGGGGCTGCATGCCCTATTGTCAAAAGTCCCTGGACCTTCAGAAAGTACATAACCCCTAGCAGGGTCTTTTTTAGGGGTAAACTTCCACCCCAGAACTACATTTCTACCCTGGTAGATCTGGTGGAAACACACATAGTTCCTCAAAAAGACCATAGTTCTGGGGGATAGTTCCTCCGGTCGAAACGGGGCTAAACAGACCGAGTTAAGTTTCATTCTCTGTCAATAGTTTCAGGGTCCCTAACAGGACACACACACAATCAATCAATATGTCCCGAAGCACAGGAACCATCTGATCAGTGCTGCCCAGGGGTCGTGGATCATTATCCTGTCCCTGAGATAATACACCACCATGTTATATTAATAAAAGCCCCCTTTGTCCCTTCACCCAATTTCCAATCGATACATGGACCCCCCCCAAAGAGCCCTAACAACTTATCAGGCTCCTGTCAGAGAGGTGAATAGAGGTTCAATACTTCCATCTGCTGCTGTAAAAAAAACCTGAGGGCTTATTGATAAGGCCCCTCTAAAAATAGTGCTGATGTTGCACCACTTAACCTTACGAACCACTCTTAGGTTCATATGATCACAAGACCATAAGAGATATCCTAGCTATCTATGGGAAGGAAGGAAGGAAGGAAGGAAGGACGAAAGGAAGGAAGGAAGGAAGGAAGGAAGGAAGGAAGGAAGGAAGGAAGGAAGGAAGGAAGGAAGGAAAGTAATGTCCTTGTGGTACATTGATATTGATATGATATTGTTTCTTCCTGTTGCCTCCATATTTGTTTCATCAAAGCACCTGTGAGGAATGTTCTGTTTGCATTCATTTGAGGCGACCCGTGTTGAAAAAGCAGTACGTCTTATCATGTAAATGTTTAGGTAGTGTTTTTCTAATTGTTCTCCCTCTTGCTATGAACTGCTGCTATACAAACAAAGACTGATTGATTGATGAAACATCTCCTCCTGCTTTCTTTAAACAGTTCAATGTATTATTCACTGTATGGGTTTTTCTCTTGGGGGAAATTCCTGTAACCTCCATAGTGGTTACAGATATAAAAAAATGAACATGTGGAAATGATTCATCTTGACAATAATGCTTTTGTAGGTCATAGAGGGGCATCGGTAGATAAACATTTGTGACCGCTCTTATAGACTAACCGGCCAAGTAGACTTGAGATGCAATAAAAGACTCTCTAAAGAGTGTCCTTAGTTTTTCTCCTCAAGCACTAGAGATGTGTACTGAGAACCGGTATCATTTGGTACTGGTGCATGATTGGTCAGAACTTAAAGTACCGATGAGCTCATGGACAAACAGCGCTCATATCGTATTTCCTTTAACAGTCAAAATAGTTTGGATTATCAAGTTGTGGCTCGCTTTCCTGCACCTTTAAGAAGTTCGCACCTCTGTTTCGAATCAATATACGAGCATTAGAAGGATATCTGTTTGTGCGTGTCAACCACGACCCTCAGTGTGTGTGTGTGTGTGTGTGTGTGTGCCCAGAGGCTCAGCTGAGAGCAGACTTCTGTGTTCGATAAATAGCAAAACCATTGAAGGAAAGAAGAAAACTGCACAAAGAGGACTCATGGTCATCACCTGTCTGCTTCAGAGAACACGGAGTAAGCATTCAAAAGTTGTACTTATAAGCTTCGCAGACGTGTCTGTGCTTAATGAATGAACAAGTCAGTAAATTGACTTTATACATCACATCACATCTGTCTGTGTAAAATGAAAAGGCGATTATTACTATAAAAGAACTAGTCTAGTTTATACTCCTAATAATATGAGGCATCAACCGATACATCTTCAACCTGCGGAGCATCGTTCAAACGAGATGACTGTCACTCATTAACTGCAGTGATAGACCTGAGGGTTGGTATACAGATTTACATCAGGCTTCAGGATTAAAGGACTGTGTCTTTATGTTGCATCAAAAACAAGTTTGAACCATGAGAGTTTGTGTGCTGCTGTCAGAGTTGATTTGAACTGTCTGGGGAGTGTATTGACAATGGCGTATATATTTCCATAGTGTATCAACTTAAAATAAAGTTATTTTAAATGACAAATGTGTCCTTGAGACGCCGTCGGTCCTAGTTGGACCATCGGTGAGCGGTCGTCGCCCTTGTTTTTCGGCCCCCGTCGGCCTTTTTTTGGCTGATTCGACATGTTGGATCGATGTCGGCGGTCGGTGAGAGGAATCTCTCTGATTGGCTGTTCAGAGGTTTCATCATCTTGACACAGGTTCTGGAAAGCCCTTTGAGCCTGCCTCTGTAGTATCCATGCTTTCACTCCTTTAGTGCTGTTTCTCCTTATTTGTCTCCTCCGCCTCTTCTTTTCTTTTTCCACTAAAAGACCAAGGGCTGACAAAGCCACTCACAACTTTTTATCAGACATTATTCTCGATTAGAAGTACCTATATTACGAGTGGTGTACGACAGCAGTGTGAAAATTGTCTTCTCGTATCATAACAACGAACTACCGCTGCCTGCTGGCATGGAGAGTTATGTCCTCTCACGCATGCGCAAAACGTACGTGGTGGTTGGCCGTCGGCTGTAGTCTTTGTGTTGTAGTGCAACTTTTTGGCCAAGACGAGAGGCGACGTGAGGCAACGCCACAGGCAGCCTTCATCGCCACTAGTTCTTTGCCGTCTGCTCGGTGTGTCAGGGCCTTTATAGTGCTGAAATCTAGAGTTATATGTTTCATGTCTTTTAGATTTAGACATCTGTAATTTCATGCTATTATTGTTGTACCAGATCATAAAACATAAGCATCTTCGTATCGATCAAATTCTAAAGATATCCATCTCACTCAAGCACCAATCAAAAGTTACCAAATGAGTCTTACCTGCACAGTGAGTCAGGAACATGCCTCATTTAAAAATGAACTACAGCAGCTGCTGATAGCACTCATGTCTGTTTCCGTTAATTGTCCCTGAACTACGTCTATCTGTTAATTAAAAGAATCAGTACAATGCGAAAACTTCCACTGAGGAGAGACATCTAACTTATAATATGCTGGTGGATACTCCGCCCTTATTGGAAGCATCACGTCATTCAATATTAGTCTCTCTGTTGGGAAACCATGGCAGAGGAAGCAGGGCTTACTTTGTCATCCAGTTCCTGTTTGAGTAGCTGGTACTTTCTCTGGAGAAGTGCATGTGCCTCGTCTTTTGTGCTCAGCTGAGCTGCCAGCTTATCACACTCATCCTTCATCCTGTCCAAGTTGATGCGCAGTGCTCGACACAGCTCCTTGTCTGACGCTGCATCTGCCTAGTAGAGAGTGGATTTGTTTAAGGAATGACACACAGATAATACATTCAGATATGTGGAGGACTGATGATTTATGTATTTGCAGTAAAAAATAACTAAAGGCAGTTTTCATTTATTTGATTAAGTCCTTAAAATGACTAAGAGTGTGAGCTGATTTTGCAACTTAGATATCAAATTGCCATTTCTCTGACCTAAATACAGCTTTGTGAATCTTATGCACGGCAAGCCACGTTTGAAACAGGACTCTAACACTTTGTAAAGGATCTTAATTCACTGCAGGTAGGCAGAGGTAAGGTCTGACATGACAATCTGTGCAAACAGAGAACATGAAAGGTCAAGAGACTGGGTCTAATATCATGTCTATAATCCATGTCTCTGTCATGCCTCACAAATTAGCCTCTGATCTATAATGATACCATCATTTAACATAGTGGAAGATATAGTTCAGCAATTGACTGATGACTTGGAGTAATAGTAGTGACACATACAAAGAAAAAATGGAAAAGCAGAAGTGCTGGAAGTGAGAAGAGAGGGAAAAACAGATGGAGAATGCAAAATTAGAACTGGAGGGAGGCAGTGAGAAAGGGATTAAGGCAGAGAGAGACAGAGAGAGGGAAGATAGAGTGGAGGAGAAATCACGAGTGAGAGGACAAGGACGAGAAATCGGAATATTTTAAGCTTTTTTTCTGACAGTTGACTGTATCAAACCAGTAATACATGCTTCCGGCTATGCTGTGTGAATATTGGGTGGGCTTCTTAGGGACATCTGCAGCACCCGTAGGCTACTACTTAAAAACATTCTAGCAAACGCCCTTGTCCTCACCGCGCTCGGAAATGACACCATTACAATGAGCTATGTCAGATATTAATGCCATTCAGCGCAGCTAATGGGCTAAACTCAACCATATCAGGGAGGACCATGCCCCTTAAGAAACAATGTCCCCATGAGGGCTCATCATTGGAGATATTGAAGGGAGGGGGAGGGGAGTAGGGCGCTCAGGGAATAAGTCAAGAGGAGTCCCCTATCTCCAGCGCTCCTTGATGAGACTACTGAGGTCTGATATCAGGGGTTTTTAAATATTCACGCTTTGAGCTCGGGAATGGCCATGAGGAACCACGGGGCACCACACACCATTAAGAGCACAGCTATCCTCAGTTCACCCACACTCAGAGGACACAGCCCCGGCCAATGAAGAAAATGAGTCTAAATGAGAGTTTTGTCTGTGTCTCGCTGAGTCGGAAATATGCCAGATGTTTAGTGGCTGAGGCATGTAACTCCATGCTGAATTTGAAGTCTGTGCCAATAATAGTCTTAATGTCAATTAGAGTGTGCAAAGAAAACCAAATCTCTTTGGTTGGTTTATGACCTTGACATCTCCGAAGATTTGACACATTTGTCACATCTGATACTTAATCCCGGGCTCAGCTCTGCTGTATAAAAGGGGCCTGGAGGTACGTTTAAAGGAAAAGTTAGGGATCATTGGATCGGTTTGCTTTCTTGTCATGTGTACCACTAAATGATTTATACCAACTCAAATCTGTGTGATGAATATGTAGCTAAAGGCAGCGCCCTGTTAGCATTAGCTTAGTTTGTAGAGTGGTGGAAACTAGCTCTGCACAAAGGAAATAATATCCCAGTGCTGAACATACAAAGTGGCTTTCTGGGCGTCTCTTTTAGACCACAGCTGTACAAAAACAATATGAAGCAGTCCACAAGTCAGAATGCATACAAACACATATAACATGCAAAAACAAAATGCAGTAAAAGGAAGGATTACTAAGCCAAGTCAAGATTATTTCTGTTTCATCATATCGCCCAATAAAAAGAAAAGTTGCACACCTGGGTGATTAGAGATGACAGGAGCAGGGATATGAGCAATCCACCAGCCACTAGCTCAACGATAAGTGTTTTTTTCCTGTGACTTCTGCTCTGTGTGTACATTACCTGAATGTAGTCTACAATGTGACCGTGGAGCTTCCTTGAATGTCTTGGTTATGTATTTATTGACTTATGTTGTTCTTGCGCTGTGCTTTTTGTCTGGCCCTTGTGGGTGTCACCGCCATAGGGAGACCACACGAGGGTATCAGCTTGCAAACGCTCACCTTTGTCAAATACTGATTTGTCTGTTGTCTCTGATTAATCTCCTGCTGTTGTTTGTTTGTAAATGTATGCATGGTCTGGGTGGACTGTGGAATCAAATTGCCCTCTGGGATAAATAAAGTTGTCTAAGTCTAAGTCTAACCGGGGCTGTAGCTTGGGTGAATGGGCCTTCTCTCCTTGCTCTGCTGCCATGATGTAAATCAGCACAGAGAGACAGATGGCATATCCAGGAGCTGTTCAGGTAAACTGGCATAAAACGATGAGTAACCACTTTCAGCACAAGCATGAACGAACAAACGAATGAATGAATCTTTATCTTTGTGCCTGGCCGCTCAACAAGGCCCATCCCTTATGGATGTCAATCCTCAAGGAGGACTGAAGGCTGGTGCTTCAAGCAAAGTTAACTTTAGGCACACTAGGCGAACCAATTTGATGTTGTTTACCTGCAGAGTAATGCACTTCTCACAGTGCCACACATTTAAGCAGCATTTGAAATAGGCGTCAATTCTGTGTTTCCTTACCCTTAGACTAGTGAAGTAGTCAGAACTTCTTTTCTGTTTTAGCACCAGGGATACGAGTCTCTAGGAAAATCCCTAGGGAGGACACTTAGCAGCACATCTAAAGCCCATCAATTAACGAGTTATACGTTGTTTAGTTCGGTATGTGACAATTCAAGTGTTCATTTGATAGATTATTTCCTGCCAGGGACGAGCTGCATGGCAAACAGTAAAGACTCTAAGAAGTTAATGGTTACAGACTTTGGTGAGCTAGCTCTTCCAAAACTTTTATCTAAACTAAGCTAACCAGTTGTCGACTCCACACATTACTAGCTAAACACCTAACAGACGTGAGTTGTACCATTTCCTAAATGTAGAAAAGGGCTTACCTTAACCTCATTTAGATGTGCTTGCATTTCATCACGCTCCTGATGGCAGAGCTCGAGTAAGTCCTGCACCTCTCTGTCCTTCTTCATCCTGCTGTCCTCCATCATCTTCTTCACGTTGTCCAGTTCTTTCTGATGCACTTCTCTCTCGAGATGCAGCTGCTGACCCAGAGCAGCGCGCTCCTCTTGTACTGCCGACAGCTTGGCCTGCAGCTCCAAAGCGCTCTTCTGGAGCTCCTTCTGAGAGCCGTCTCCCTCTGCTAGCCGCTGTGCTAGCTGTGCATGGGCTGAGGTCATCTGCTTTAGGGCGGCCTGGAGCTCGGCGTGTGCGTCCTTGTCTCTCTGACAACGACGGGCTTGTGTGTCGGCTCTTTCTTCCAGCCTCTGGTTCTCTTCTTTCAGTCTGGACTGGACCACAGCCTGGCGGCGAGTCTCCTCCTCCAGGGCAGCTGAGGCCTCCCTCACCTAGGGAGAAGAGTGCTGTTAGATGATGATCAAAGCCCTTCTGTGGTTATTCTTGCACCTTTTTCCTTTTTTACTTAAAAAGCAAAATAATTTAGATAAACATGTCTGAAGATAAGCTAGGATTTTTACAAGAATGCTAAAATGTTTTAACCACTAAAAAGCATCTCACAACCTGTTAACTTCAACAATTACATCAAAGTCAAACATCACACTTTAGGTTTTATTGTGATGAATTCATCATCAGTGCTGACAGACATTATTTCTGAAAAGGCCAAAAACTGGTCTTTACTCTTGAACTTGTCTCGCATAAGGCCTGATGGATTCTAATTGAATGAATTAAAAGGTATCATTTTTTGTCCCTACTGATTTGAAAGACACTTTTCTATTTCTGGATTGGTGACCCCCCCTCACCTCCCGCATTTCCTGCTCCAGTGACAGCTGGCGCTGGCGGGTCTCAGACATCTCTACGTCCTTGCGGTGGAGTTCTTCTTCTCTCTGGGCCAAACGGCCTAAGATTTCAGCGAGCTCCCTGTGGGCCGCCTCAGTCTGCTGGCTCAGCGCCTTGAGCTGGGCCTGAGAGCTCTCCTTTTCTCTGGCTGCCTGGAGGGTGGAAGAGTTGGGAGGGGGGGTTAGTAAAGAGAGGGAAAAGAGAAGGGGAAATGAAGAATGACAAATGAAGAGGAGGCGGAAGATGGTGTAAAAAAAAGGAGCTGTAACAATAATGATGAGAGGAAGAGAAAGAGTGACAGAGAGACAGAGGGAGAGAAACATATGCAGAACCAGCTCTCGCACTGATAGGAAAATGCTGGCACTCAGCTCTCTGATAAGGGACAATGGTCAGGTCTGTTCAAGGCAGATTGCTTCTAATACTCTGGCTTTGACTGGAATTTGCAAAGACTTTGCTGTAGCTCAGAACCTAATCATTTAATTGAGCACTTGATTCTGTCCCCTAATTCATTAAGGGGGCAGAAATGATTTTGTAATTAATTCGCGTCACGTTGAGTATGCCAGGTGGGAGTGGGTCTGTCTCTGTGTGTGTGAGGAGGGAGGCTGCTGACTGTGAGTTTGGAGGTGACTCACTCAGTTCAAATGGATGGAAATGACAGGGAAGTGACTTTCAAGCAGATGATAATAGTAGGTATTCGACTAGGAATAACTGCTGTAACTTACCTTGCAAAGAAGGTACTTGGCTTTGGTTACATTATTCTAAAGTTATAGTTTAGAGTTTTGATATGAATGATACGAAACCCTCTGTGCTGTTTTCATACAATTAGGTCTTGGTTAAAATATACAGAGTAAAGAATGCAAAAGTGTCCAATCCTTTTGCTCTGTTATCTTGAGGGGGCTCATTACTCTAACATCTGAGTAACGGAGTACATTTTGTAATGGTGATGTTTGTTCACAACACTTTCCCATACTGCGGGTCTGGCTGTAGAAAGCTGTGGAAGTCTAGTTGGTTCCCACTCATTCAAGTCGGTGTGTTGCAGAAAAACAGGGAGAGTTTGGCACAGAGAAGTTTAGTCCTCCTGCTGCCTTAGGCGTGCCTACACATCATTCCATTACTGGAATTGAGAAATACATTTCATGTTTCAGACATTATTGATTAGTTTTAAGAACAAACTGTCAAAGTCAAAGCAGCAGAGAATGATCCAAAGTCCACGGAAAACTCTCCCAAAATAGTCAGCTGTTGTTAACAGTGATGCCAGCTGGCTGGCCACTAGCCCAGCCCAACAGCAGCACACAGATTGTTTGAGACAGGCTTGCAAGGAGCCAATGAGTAGAGTTGACATGCATTTGAGCTTCAGGTACCAAACAGTGCCAGCTGATAACTTCTCAATAAGCTCCGCTGTTACCCAACAATGTCCGTTTTACTTTTGTTGGATTCTTTGCAAACAACTGAGAACTTTTACTTTGTAGAAATAGATAAGCCGAAATCCCTACCACTGCCAACAGGAACACGAAAATAGCAAAGTTCTGAGCGGTTTGATTGGTATCCTGGCAGAGACACAATCTCATTTACAGTCTAATGCACAAAAACAAAAACACAACAATATGTTGTTTATATGATTATTCTGTGGGTCGAATGCGTATTGTGTTTGTACATTTAGCAAAAAGTTGAAATAAAACAGAAATAACCAGACAATGACTTGTAAAGAATGTGGTTTTTGGCTGCTGACATCATAGCACATCGGCCTGTTACAGTGAAAAGTGCTTTTCTTAATGCGGTGTTTGTAGCTGTGTCATCTCTCGTGTCTAATTGACTTTAAACCGACTAACAGCTGAAAAAAAAAAACTCTTTCAACTGCCGTTAATTTACGAGCAGAAACAAAAAGGTACCGGCATGTAAAATAAAACAAAGCCTTATGATGAAGTGATAACTAAAGCCTTCATCCACAATCTACAGCAGAGCTAGTGGAAAAGAACAAGCATGACAGTAAGGTAATCTATCTGCTGGCTTTACTTTACACACAGTGGATTTATTCACTTGGATTGAATCACCTACTAAGTTTGGAATTGATCCAGTTGCAGTGTTAAAGTATGGCACACTTGTAGCTCAGGGTCCCGTTTATAAGTAGTACTAGCAGTATTACCACTAGTAGCTGTAGTAGCCTACTAATCCAGAATAATGTCTGATAAAAAGTTGAAGATGGTACTGGCATTGTCAGCAGGAAGAGGCGGAGGCAACAAATAAGGAGAAACCACACTAATGGGTGAAAGCATGGATACTACAGCGGCATGCTCAAGGGGCTTTCCCGAACCTGTGTCGAGAGCTTGAGATAAATGAAACCTCCGAACAGCCAATCAGAGAGATTCATCTCACCGACGCAGATTCGACATGTCGAATCTGCCAAAAAAAGGCTGACGGGGGTCGACGGAGCCGGACACCGCAAAAACTAGGGCGACGCTCGCTCACCGACGGTCCAGCTAGTCCCGACAATCTCCTTGGTGTGTCAGGGCCTTTATACGCTTGATCAAATACAGGATCAGAGTGGATTTATAACAAGAAACTTCACAGACATGTTTTGGTGACCTCTGAGACTTATTTAAACTGGTTGAAAAGGAGGATCATATGTGACCTTTAAATAAGAAATGATATTCAAAACACAAACTACGTTTGAACTTCACATAGGTGGTGCAAACCAGTGCAGGATATACAGACTAGCTATCCCTGGACTGTGGTGTTAAACTGGTGTAATTAATGCATCTGTGTTAACTGACCTGCGAGGCCTTGTCTGTATGAAATCGAGCCTGGTCTCTCTCCTCCTCCAGCTCCTTCTGCAGCCTCCTGCACTTTGCCCTCCACTGGCGCACAGCCTCTTGGGCTCTGGTTTTCAATTCATCTCTGCTCCTCGTGCTTTCCTGTAGTAATGCCTCTGTGTCCCTCCTCTCCGCCTGCCCTCGGCCCTGAGAGGATGAGTGAGTATAGAAGTGAGTCAGAGTTTCATTCTTCATAATCTGAATCTGTGTTTTTAAAACCACAGGATGGATGCTTAAATGTCTTGCAGACCTAATTCTGTGGACAATCATTCCTGCAGCGTTAGTTTTTCAAGTCTTAACACAGTATTATTGTGAACTCACACATAATATGCTCTCAAATTAAATTGAAATTGAAAAAGGACCCCCTGTCCGGAGTCCTTGAAGGAAAATACCACGGATGAATAACAGTGGGATGTAATAACCAATAATACAATACCTGTATGTCCCTCAACTGTTCAAGCATTTGTAGCTGCTGTTGCTCCCGCCGTGCCAGGTCTGACGACAATTCCTGGTGTATAAAAGAGAGAAAGGTCAAGGACGTGTGTGTGTTTGAGTCGCCTCTACTGCTAATGGGAGGAAAGAGACAGAGAGGGAGGGGTGGAATGTGAAGGTATGGGAAAGAAAGACGGATGAAGTTTAAAAAAAAAGGAGCAGATTTTCGGGGGGAAAAAAAAAGGGCAGGTGTAGCAAACAAAGATGAGGACAAAAGGTAAAGACAGAAAGGTCAAAGAAGGTTGAGACTTGGTTGACAAGCCCCCTACGATTGGATTATCTGCAAGGCTGGTCTGAAAGGAGAGTTCCACTGGATTAGCTTCATACCACAGCAAAATCACAATCACTCTGAAGTTTCAAGTTTGATTGAAGTGGAAAGAAAGGGCATGTAAGGTTAGCCTGGTGCAGTTTGGGTACACTGAATACGGCTGTCAGTCAGCAGTAATTAGACATAGACTGATTAGTCATAGGCCTATTACACTCTGTATAAATTCAGTCACTGAGAAATTGAATCTTCCGGCCTTTTCTCCTCATTATACTTCATCTTTGCTCGTTTACTGTTAAAAAAAGAAACATTTCCGACGTCTAGTTTGATCTTGACATGAAAACCGTAAGAGGTGCCCCAGGTAATACACGCAAACACCGACTTCATCTCTTCACACCTACTCTGCAATGAGGGAAGCGTGGGAGTTTCAAAAACCAGCCAGTGAAAGAAACATCAGAGATTAGAGGAATGTGCCAATGCTTTAAGTGCAGCTATTTCTACTAACGTTTTATTGATACCCACCAGAGCCTTGAATCCCCCCTGGTAAACTTGGAGAATTTAGCAAGTTTTTATTTCTCATTTTTATGTCTTGTTGCACTGATGGAAGTGACAAATCGCACCAGTTTGACAAGCACAAAGGACTGCTGGTTGACTTCTGATATCCTATTCCAACTGTCACCTCATCTGACATATTTAAGAGGATCAAGTGGCGTAGAGTTGGTGGAGAATGCGACCACGGATGATAGAGGACCAACAAACTGAAATAACCACGTTCAGGGTGAACATCTTTAAACAGTTCAAAGTAAAAAAGGGTCAGCTTCTGAGCCGAGACCCTTAACATTTCCCATTCAATCTTTAGAGTGCGCTGGAAAGACAGCCGACTTAGATGGCTAAGGACTGACATGCAAAGCCTTCTCTGCACCATTGGTCTAATAAGCACTTTTCATTTTACAGAAATAACCACAGCTACAATGTTTTGATACACACCTCCACCTGTGAGCTGAGTCGGATTCTCTCCTTCTCTTTGCGATCCAGAGCCCTTTTCAGTTCTTCAACCTCACTGAGGACTGAGGCCCTGCTGAGCTGGACTCTCAACTCTGCTACTTCCTTTTCCAGACTCAGACGATCTGTAAACATGAAAACATGCGGGCAGGTAATAAACTAGTTGTCAGGATTGATTTTCACGTGTGGACAGAAGAAAGTACAGTACATAGTGACAGCATGGTAGAGCTTGACCTAAATTGTTTGGAAGCGTTCTTTCTCTGTTGAATCATACCTGGATCTTTAATGCTATAATCTCAGTTTAGGTTCCAAGCAAGGCAACCTGATATTAAGAGGTAGAGGTAAACACTGCAGACCACTGATTGGCCAGAAGGAATTGTTAAGCTGCATAGTAGGGTAGTCAAAAAGTGTTACATTCTTTATTGATACCAAGTGTTTGAAAACAACACAAGCTCCTTTATATTAATGATTGATAGTATTAAAAGGAGATTGAAAAAAAAACTTCTGATCTTCATTTTGTTTTTACCTGAGTGTGCTGCAGGTGAAGGAGAGGGAGCACTGTCTAAATTGCAAAAATACATTTGAGTACCAAACTGTTGTGTGCAATTGAAACCTTGTGCAGGAATTTACCTGCATTTTTTTGTTAAGTAAAAACAGAAAATTATCTAATATTGGGTGTCTAGGACTTATTTGTTGTTGCCATGGTAATAAAACAGGTCTCTCTATATGGTATGATTTTTGCTAGTATCATATCTCAGTTCAACATTTTGTTATAATTAAAACTAGAGATGCACCAATCCAATCCTGATATTGTATACCAGTCCTGACTCAAACAGGGTATCAGTGACAATGGGCTGATCCATGAGGCCAATCTATACATTTCAGTTCTATCCTTTTAAGCGTTTACGGCAAGAATGTGCACGCACTTTGTCATCAGTGCATCAGTAGTAGGCCTGTGGATTTTGCTAGGAGGAGCAAACATAGCATAGAGGGGGCTAACAACAAAGGCAACATCTGCAAAGGTAATGTGTGGAGGAGTTGCTTTAGAACAAAGAGTTCAGCCAAACTAAGAGGGCAGATGAAATTAAATACAGCACTTAATTTTGTTGGCTGCATTGCAAAGATGCAAGAAACCTCCAAGTGAAGGCTTGAACACGTAAAAAAAACCCAGAAACAACTGTACAGTTTGCCATCATTTTTCTGAGGGTGCGCTACCTCGCCTCTACAAGCACATGATATTTTGGGAGACAATCTTAGCTCCAGGAAAAAGCAATGGACATGAGAGTGCACGGCGTAGGCTGCTTTGCACATACAATGCAGCTCCACCAGGGTTCACTGTCACAGCAGAAGGGGGTGATGCCATTACAAGTGGTAGTCAGATTGCGGGGCAGATGTGGTAACGATTTAGTCCGTTTATAAGGATTTATGTATTTAATTTTGTTTTACAAAGTGATCAAATCTCGATGCTGCCTTACACAGAAGATCTAAGAAACAGATGGTTCCCAGTCTTATCCTCACAGTGAGAAATACAAGTTATTCATTTAAAACTGGTAGCAGATCGGTACTTGGTATCAGCAGATGCCCAAAGGCCGGGTATTGGATGAGTGTGGGAACTTAAAAAGTTGGATCAGTGCATCACTAGTTAGAGAGAACATATCACGTTTTTAGTGACTTTTATTTATTGACTTTTATTGACTCAATGTGAATGTCAAACAATGACATTATTGCGGTTGTTTGGCTGGGTGCAGATGTGTCAGATTCCCCTAAGACGCTCGGCCAGGGCACTTTCCAACATTGAGGAGGTCAAATCTGTATTGGGGAAAATAAACTAGGAGAAAGACCTGGTACCAATAGCTCTATGAGTCTACTCAAACCATGCAGTGGCAATGTGGCAAAACAGGAGAGGAGAGGAGAGGAGAGGAGAGGAGAGGAGAGGAGAGGAGAGGAGAGGAGAGGAGAGGAGAGGAGAGGAGAGGAGAGGAGAGGAGAGGAGAGGAGAGCCAATTTTGAATTATTTTATACCTGCTTACTCTAAAATTCTGTTTACCTCTTCACAGACTATGTTGGAGGCTCATATGCGAGACTCACTGTCAATCTCCTCTTTGTCACTTGGGGCAGACCAAGAGCTGATCGACGTGAACACAATATAAATGAAGCATAAACAAAGACGCTGATATACACAAGGCAGTATTGGTGATGTCGATGTCTTCATGAATCGTTCCACTAGTTTTTACCCAATCTTAGAGACATTCAAATTCAAAAAAGAATCTATATCAGTTCAATGACATATTCTTCATTAACCTACATTAGACCGGATCAGAGACTTTTATAAGAATCCGTCATCTTCAAACGTTCACTGCCTTGTCAATACGATAACAAAAGAACAGAAGATCACTTCTGGGTGCAATTTTCAATACTTTACTCCTAGTAACACTCACTTCTTTCTCCTTTAGAGATCACATATTTGACATTACATTTCTCCTCTCACTCTCTCTGCTATAGTCTAATCAATGATGTGCTCTCTCAAACATTTCACTTGTTTTGTCTTGACTCCAGTTGGCCCTGAAGCTGATCTCAAGATTCTCTCTCACCACTGCACGCCCTGTATTCACCCATTCTCCTGCCCTTAAAAGGTAATTCGATCCAGCATTTGGCGAGCAAGTGTGCTGTCTGGAGATTTTCTTTGAGCAGGAATTGATACACAAAAATAGCCAAGAGTATCTGTCTTTATCTATGGTTACTGAGTTGGCAGAGCAAACTTTTAACCCGTCCATTTGACCTTCATCCAAATCCTCTCTGCCTTCTCAGCACCTGTTTATCTAGAACTATATTCCGTACCTGAGCCTCCCTGTCCACCTCTTCCCTCCTCCCTGTCAGCGTGGCTGCCATGTGGCCGAGCAGCGGGCTGAAACGTCTCCAGCCGAGCCCTGTGCAGCTCATTCTTCTCCTTCCTTGTCCTCAGCAGCTCACCGCGCATATCCTCCACCTGGGGACCATCAGCCGAGTAAGCAGACACAAAGAAAGACATCAAACTGTCTGAGGGCGGGCAAAGTGGCTCTGAAGTACTCTTAGAAGTGGCTGCGCTGATTATTGCTTTGTCTCCTGAGGTTAACTGAACATCTAAATATATAAAATTCTGTACAGACACAAACAAACCTGTTGAACAAGGGACTCTCTGCTCTCCTCAGACTGTTCAAGAAGTCTTCTAGCCCTCTCCAGTTCCTGATCCATCTAAGAAGAGTAAAATACATGGACAATACATGATGGACAAGTGCTGCAGAAACTCCTGTGGAAGCAGCAGGAGCTTGGTGTGACGTTTGTGAAGGTTCAAGGATCGGCCTTTCAAGCAAAACAAAAAAACAATTTGATAATCACAAGGTACTATTTGATGATTATTTAAAGACTTCTCCCTCCACAAGTGTGCAAACACACGAACACATAAGAAGAGAAATAGGAAACAGTTCTGTTTTATTTTAGCCAAAGTATGTACCACAAAAAACATGGATAAAATAACGTTGGAGGAACTTATAATAAACTTACTTCATATGGTTACAAATCTCACCAGTGATTGTGTAGCACAGATGTTCTTTGGATTACCATCTACTGGGTGCCTCAAAAGATTGTATAGTTGTTGAAGACTTATGATAAAGTGGTTTGACCGCTCAACCTCATTTTTCAAAGGAGTTTCACACTGAACTCTTTGATGGCTGCAAAAAACACAATTTTTCCGTTTTACAGGTGCCTGGCACTAAGAATGGGTAACAAGAACAGGTATTTTTTTTGTACCCATGTGATTGGTCAGTAGCTAAAGTACTGTTAATCTCATGGACAAATGCTCCTATCGGTATTTACGTTAACTGTCCATCTTCAGTGTTTCCCCTTCCATTGATTTAGAGTGGAAGCTCTTCCCCACAATGTCACCTTTCACCACTCCAAGAAAACAGCATGAAATACTTTATTTCTGGAATTGACCTCATTTATACACACTCACCCAGACACAATCACACTGACTGACATTCATCCTTTATGGTTTGTCTTAGACTCAGCGCCAGGATCTGAATTTGGACAGTCCCTGTGGATGAGATCGCTGAAGGAAATATTGTAATCCTTAACAAGTTGTCTGACTTTTACCTGCGGGTGAAAGTTGAATCCGTGTCCCGCACTTGTTACCCACTCCCATTAACATAGCCCTCTGTCCTACTGCTGAACAAACATGACATATTTGAAAGTGCAAGCAGGGCCGAATCCAGACCTTTTGAAAGGGGCTGCCCAACCGGGGCCCCCCTGATGTCCCAGGTCGAATCCTTTCCTGCATGTCATTCCCTACTCTCTCTCTCTCTTTCTAAACTCTATCCATCCCTTCCTGGCACTAATGCTTTCTTCTTCTTCTGTAATGTAATGGCAGTTAGCAAACAGTTTTCAGATGTGCTACCACCACCGTCAAGGCACCAGGTAACGCTAAAAACAGTGGAAAGAATCTATTTAAGTCACATGAACTCTTTGACTATTTAAATATTTGAAAATCATGAACCATCCAAAGTTCATGAACCACATTGCTTTCTTTATATCTTTAGCTACGTAGCTTCAACATCCAGAAGTTTTCAACATCTACACTTTGATTTGTAAACTATGACAGTATTAGTATAATGAAGTGGCACTATTTAGTAGGGCTGGAAATCTTTGGGTTGGGAATCTGGATCCATGGATTCAAAGTCTATTTATGAATTAGTACAAACTTCAGGATCTACTCCAGTCATCTGTGAGACTGGCTGAATTTCTTGTTGCTCTATTTGGCATTCTACTGAGTAAAAGAGCTAGCTTTAGCACTTAGCAGGGAGTGATTGATCAGCCACCAAAATAATAATAATCGATTTTTGGAAGTTATGAATCGATTTTAAATCTTAGAAGAGAAGAATCTTGATTTTTACACAAATCGATTTTTTTCCCACCTCTACTATTTAGTTTGTATGTCAGAGTTTTTTTACACTTACTCCCTAAACTAAATTGAATGCTAACTAGACAACTATTTGTGTCAAATAAAAGTAGACAGGTACATTTTTATTTCACTATCTGTACAATAATGAACCAAACGTACTACTTTTTAAATACAAAACATTACTTCAAGCATTCATATCCTTACCTTGAACTTCTCCCTCTCTGCTTTCAGTAGCCTATCCGTCGTGGCCTCCTCTCTCTCATGGGATTGAACTTTACGTCTTCCTGAAGTCTGAAAGTAAAAGAACACAATATACAGGCCTCATCATGCATCGTTATAAGAGCGCACATATGACAGTTGTGTAATAATGAAACAGGAGAGGTGCCATTACGTCACAGCATCTGCCATCCCCTCTTCTCAGAACAAGTTACTGGCATGGTGGCATGTTGGTGAATTTTGCTCAGGAGCTTAGATCCCACTCATTCCGAGCAGGCTGTGGTGATGAATTACCGGCTGCTAGCAATAACATCTACCCAAGTGACTCATCATCTATTTGATTCAGATCACAGCGGGCCCATCGGTGGGGAATAAATGTGCCCTCTGCTCTCCCTCCTCTCCTGCTCTTTAGTAGTAAAAGAGATTATTTTCCTCTTCATTTCCTTATGCTTGTTTATTTACCCTTAATTTTTGGACAAATGCGTTATTTCCCATCGCCTCGGGCCCTGCTGGTGTCCCATTAGGGCACTACGGAAGAGAGGGATGCAAATGAATGGGTAGCTACTATCATTACACAGTATGGTGAAAAAAAGCCTGGCTCAGGAAAAAAAACACATCAGTCTGGATGCAGCTACACAGTGCCCCTCTGTGGTCTTCAAATGAACTGCTGATTTTAACAGGACTGATGTCATGACACTGATCGGCTCAAACAAATCCACATCTCCAAGCCCAGTAACCAAGGAATAAGCAGGCAGTTATATTAAAGATTGTGAGTGTATCTAGTAGTGCTGTAGTCAAGACCACACTAACCAAGACCATAGTGCTCTGAGACCAAGACCAGACCAAGACAATTAGGGATCAAGACTGAGTCAAGACCAAGACCAGAGCAGGGGGGAGACCGAGACAAGACCAAGACCATAAATATCAATGAAAAATCATCATCTTGTGTGCAGGCGTGTCACTCACTTAGACTGTAATACTGGGAAGGTTGCGGCCGTAATCGGGGTATCCTTCTAATCATCGTAATGACGTAAAAGAATAACTGATCAGTGGTGGTCTTGATTTAAAAACTAGAGTCTGCCCAGTCCGAGACCGAGACAAGATTGAGTAAAAATGCTTTGATTCCGAGATGAGACCAAGACCGATTTCGAGTACTACAACACACGTACAGTATCTGGTGAGGAGTCTGCAACACTAAAGTGCACCAAATGAAAGCTCTCACAGAATATTAGTACTTTAACACAAATGCATGAATAAAAAATGAAAATACAAATGATTGGCATTAAGAACAGAAAAGTAGTAATTACTTGCTTAGCGACCGTTTTCACAGCATAAAAGTGTCTGCCGAGCTTTTTAATGGCCTCATAAAAGCGGCGCAGATGGGCAAGGAGACACAGTAGGAACACAGCACTTTACCAAAACAGAAAAGGTGTGCACTCTGAAGAGAAAACCCTTCAAAAAGTAACATTGTTATTTGCAAAAACCTTTGATGGACATCACTTGTCAGCACTTTGATAAATGCAAATAGTCTAGGGTTTGTAATTATGTGGAAGATAACTAATCACACCAATTACAGATAGCAGCTTTGGCTCTTTCCCGACTTCTTTTTTATAAAGGTGAACGGTAATTATTCAGCAGAGATCACTTAATGTCTCCGCTTTCATTTTTCAACACCATCTTCTTCAGAGCTGTCAACAAGACATGCGTATGATTTTTTTTTCTTTTTTTAAATGAGCATTCATAGATGAGTTCATGTTTAAATGTCAACAGCCAACAGAGATTTGTTGCTGCCAATCCTCGTGGTAAACAGGCACTCTTGAGTGAAAAGGAGGGAAGGTACGTCATCCAAATCATCAGGTGTGCACCATCCTTCTTTGAAGTTTCATGGATAAACCCTCAACATCTTCAGAGAGCTCAGCGGTTATAGCTGGTACACCTTCTTTGACTCTATGCCCTCTTTTTCATCTTTTCAGCTCAGCAGTTTTTTTCTATCCTTATAATACAGAGCCAATTGCTGTGTTGTTCTGCTACATTTGACAAGAACATGATTTCTAATGGAGGGAGTAACAACCCAAATAGCCCAGTGGACTGGTGGTAGATTGAGCAGTTATTCCCCAGCATAGCACTCCATAGAGCAGCACGAAGATGTGTCTGCAGGGAAGTTTTCCCTAAGCCTTTTATTTTCCTTTTATTGCACTCTGGAGATCATTATTTTTGACAGACTTAATCCTCATACTTTGGTTGAAAATGAAGCTTTTAGAAAAAGAAAAGGGCAAACATATTTTTCATGTGAGCTTCAGACATCATTCACACTTGTTTGTAAGATGTCGTGTTATTAAAGGAAGAACGTGCAACTTTTTGATCCGGTAGATGTCGTCACCTCCAACCCCTCTCCACTCGCGTTCACACAAAGGAGTTATGTTAACGTACAATAATTAAGCACCATTAAGCGCAAGCGGCGGACAAAACTGTCCTTTGCTCACGCTGCAACAATACAGGCAATGGCCTGTAATGTTAGCACACTTTAGTTAGCTCGTAGCTTCACATTGCACATGAATTGACACGGCATGACCGTGATCTAAAGACACTTACGTGACATCCAAATAAGCAGTAAGTGTGTTATTCTACTTTTCTCTAGTTCTTGACTAAAACAGCTTTATATACAAGGCCGTCCCGTCCATGTAAACATGATGTAAACAAACTCCGACAACAATACAGCTGGCGCTTCTCAATCATTGTAGACAGTCATGACTCAGAGACATTTTCAGAGAATATTCTTGATTTCTGCTGTCTTTAAGTGTTAAATGTTGCACATTCTTCCTTTAAGTTCTGGTTGTTCTATGTACTTTTGGGCATTTCTTTTAGTACATTTTATTTCGCTTCGATTATTGACTCTTCCTTGGTCTTTTCTGTTTATCTATCTTCTTTTTTTTAACGCCTTTTTTTGCTCTAAGTGTAACATTAACTCGCTCACGGACTGATTATGAATATCATCTTGTGGATTTAAGTTGTCACGTTTATATCATGTTGACATGATTCAATGTGCTCTGTCACTGGTGAGTCAAATGTTTTGTATTTTAAGGTTCCATCATGTCTCTTCATCATCATCTCTATATTAAACGTGTGTGTCTTTTTAAGTGTCCTCTGTGAGTGTGAGCGAGCACGAGAGTGAAAACAGGGAGGTGTTGGATGGTGTTATCACAGCAGATGAACGTTGGGGAGGACAGTCACCTGCTGCACCTCATCAGGCGTGGCCGCCCGGTGGTCATTCCTCCTCTCTCTTTCCTCAGTGTGCATCCCTCGATCCAGCTCCTGCAGACGCCGCTCCACACGAGACGCCACCTGCAGACGGGGAGACAGAGAACGCCCGAGGTCACGCAAACATCACCGGTGCAGGAATGGTAGTGGTGAGATATGATAAATGGAGACACCAGGAAATTAAAAGGGTGGATGACAAAAATATCTTTTTAGAACCGACAGGAAGTATTACATTTAGGATGTAAGACTTCCCAGACTAATCAGGAAGTATCACATCTACCTGTGGGAGACAGCTAATACCTTTATCTCGTGGCGTCCACAGACATGACAAGATAAAAAAATATTAAACATGCCGGCTGTCGTTCGGAGCTGCATATTTATCACAGCAGTGATGGTGCAGTGAAGAGTCATGTGCCCGAAAATGATGCTAAATTATTTGCTGAAGTTAGACTTCAGATAAGTAAAATGTTTAAAAAGTGGATACCACCTACCTGTAGCTATTCTATGAAGGAAAGAAAGATTTGCATATTCCATGCCTTATACGACTGCTTTGATTCATCTGTAACAGTGATTTGACATCTTTAAATTCAGGATGCATTCACTTCTCTTCTGAAACCCACAGAGCTGGAAGGCCCACTTTAAGTATTGATGGAGAAACACTCGGCTATTACTCACTGAGGCCTGTCTCTGGGATGTTGTCAAGTGCCCTGTGAGGCTCTCCATCGCTCGCCTGGTGTCAATATCGCACCTATTAAAATACAGAAAATTCAGTGGATTGAAAACATTTATTCAGCAGAGTTCTTCATCTTCTTATTCAAGGACATCATTGATCAAAATGTGAACGCAAAATGTGAAGTCAGTAAGAATTATAATGCAGCTTCAGATGTTAAAATATGGTGTGTCTGCGTGTGTGTGTTGAACTCAGTGTAGTCAGCACCACCAGGAAGGAGAGAATTTTTCAATAACGTGAAAATATCAACTTCTAATTTACTCGGAGAGAAAGGTCATCTGCCTTTTGACTCCAATTCACGGTGCTGTCTCTTTAAGTTTGAAAGAACACCTTATTCACTTTCTCATCAACGACATTTCAGAGACCTTAAACAATGTATTTTTTTTAAGTTCAGAAAAAATGAAGATCAATATCCTGCAATGGCCCAGTCAGACCCTTTCGAAAAATCGACGAGGACAAGAGACTCAACTGTGAAGAAGCTCTTTCACAAAGATGTAGACTACTAAATGAGAATGAGCCAATTTACTAACGCTGGATGCAGACATTCAGAGCACTGCCTGAAATACTTCTGAATTAAAAATAGACAGACTTATTTAAAACTGAAAAATACATTAATACATCTCTAGAGTCCAATAGCTTTCAAACACTGCTCACTATGCTGATTAAATTAAATAGAGACTTATCCAATGAGTTTTTATTTCAGACTTTTGAGCAGTTGAACAAAAATATGTGACAAACATTGCTGTCTGTGTACACCTATTGTGACCATTTGTATAATTTATTAATACTATCTTTTTGTTTTTTATTTCACAAGCTTTGCAAATCTGGCAGATTTTTGCACGTAATTTGCATTCATAATAGTGTATTATTTTAGTAGCTGTGTATGCTATGTGTTAGGAAAACAGGTTATGAGACACTATTAAGAGATTCAGTTAATCTCTACAAAAAAGCCTTTCCCAATAGTATATGGATCAACCTGTGTATTCAGTCAACTGTTTCAGGTTTTGATTGTCAGACTTTGCCCCTCCCCTTCAGGTACCTATTTCTCTGGAGGATTTCTCGATCCAGGTCGTCAGACAGTCTCTGCTGGTCACTGCGCAGATCCCTCAAGGATTGGTGCATTGAGTGTATCTATAAGTGACAGCCAAGGATGCATAGAGAATACATAGCAGTATATACTGAACAAGCACAACAAAGATACATTTGGCTATCTTCTTCTACAAAGATGCATATTACTGAAGGCACTGTAGAGAGTAAAGTCAAAAATAAATATGGACTCCTGTAATATGTTTACAACAATACAATATCGGATGTCAATTAAATCTTATCAAGGTCCCTTTTAGATTAGCTGACAAAGTTTCTATGAACTGTGTGGTGCTGACTCATTAGGCCCTCTTGTGGAAACTTTCTGTCACTACTTTACAAAAACAAGTGGCACTGATTTGAAGTAGGTCTTTCTCGTTTCCTTACATCCTCTCCTGTCAGGCTGGCTTCCCTGAAGCGCACGCTGGCAGACTGTGACCGTCTTGTTCTTCTTGGAGTGCTTGTATAGTCCCTCAGTGGAGAAGTAGGATAGAAACGCTGGCCCTCTGAAATAACAGATTAACAAGTTTTTTTAAATTTTACTAGAGAGCCAGAGCTTCTGTAGAGTGATTAGATGGCATTTTAAGATGTAACTGTACTTTTTGTGTTTGATGACACAGACATAATATGCAAAAATGTCAGCAGTCTTTGTGTTTCATCTCTTTGCAAACTATCCAGAAATAAGCCTACAATGAGAGGACAGCTGGCATTAAAAAATGTATAGTATCTTTCTATTCTTTCCAACCTGATCCCGAGCAGGCCTCCAGGTCACTTGTTTGCAGGGTGGAGGCCGAAGCAGAAGCACTTCGGGCCCCATTGGATCTGCTCAGCCTCTGTGTCTGCAGCTGACTTATTGACTCCTCAAGGTTGTCCCTGAGCTGGTGCAGCAGAACACAAATTGGAAAAGACAATTAAAGAAAAAGAAACAAAAACTGTTGGAGAAGAGGAAGATCAGACATCCTAATAAATATTCACGCATCCCTGAAAGATCTGGAGAAGGGGAAATAAGGGGATAACTGTATGCTATTACAAAGCACCCAGATTTGTATATTTTTGTCCTTTAACTGTTATGGGTACACTGATGATGTGGATTCATGAAACAGATGTTAAAGCATCACATTGTCCAGTGTTTCCACTGCAAAATTAGTGAGGGAAAAATACATCTTTCAGATTATTTTTCATTAAAACGTATAAAATGTGTCTAACCACTGCCATGGCTTCAGCTTGATCGTCTGTATGGTCCCTGTACTGACCCAGCATCCGGTCCACTTTGGTCAAGTTCCTGCTGGTGTCCTGAAAAAGAAAAGCAGCTGGCAATGAATGGGACTCAAAAATATAACACAAGCCGGAACACAAGAAAGGTTAATACATAGGAAAACAAAACAGATGTATATTCTGTATTTGTGTGATACATCTGTGCTCATATAGGCTTAGTGTCTATCTTATAAAACAGAGTATACTACCTGTAAAGTATTTGCCAGTGTGCTGATCTTCTCGCTGATGTCTACTGCTCTACCATCACACCCACTCCCACTGGCTCTGCCCCTGTCCCGACCCGGTCTGCGGTGGGCTTCACGCCCCCGAGGTCTGTGCCCCTCGTACGTCAGGCCGTACGAATCCGACTCGCTGGATGTATCCATAGTTTTGGACAGGGAAGGTTTAACGACGACAAACGACTGACCAGGCAAACCAGACGAGTAGTGACCAGCACCAGCGCTAACTGATGACTGAAACGTTAATCAGATTAACGATCAAACTGGGCTGCTTTTGAACACTTTTGTCGATGGATATTTTAGTCATAGCTAATAGATATCGAAAACGTTTCATTGTTACCTTAACAATGCGTGGAGAGAGACAGCTACCGGACCATCACAACTAAACAATTCAAACTGTCCTCTTCCCAATAAATCACAGTGCTGTGCATTGTTGTGGCTGATGCTCTCCCAGCTAGCAACAAGTGGAAACTACTGTTAACGTTAGCTAGCTAACCAAAAGGTTAGCCAACTCTTTTACCCTTGTGACATTACCGACAGAAATGGGAAAACGATGTGAAAGTCCAATAAAAAACACCGGGTATGTATACTTTGAGCAACAGCCGTTTGATTTTCGCGTAAAGAGTAACAGCTATGAGAAGCAAACCTCAGCCGCACCGTGCTATGGCAACTCAAACTCGCCGCGTCTGAGCAGGAAAACAACGGATCACAGAGCCCGCAAAGGACGCCGGGAAGTGTATGCTCCCGATGACCACGCAGTGTTGGAATGTGTTATTTGTAAACTACATTGTCCAAAGCTGTGTTTGCGCCAGTGCTGCCGCTCTTCAGTTAGAAAACTAAATGCAACAATTCTACAATTAATTTAGCAGACAAAGGGGTGAAACAGAAGGAACAAATAAATGTTTATTAAAAAAAGGGGAAAAAAGAAAGTGCATAAAATAAAGAAGTTTGGTATAATAGTAGGTTAATGAAAATATTCTCTGAAATAGTTTGTGTCCACCGAACATTAATAGCTATAGCCTACATAAGAAATTATTAAAATAGTGGGCCGAAAATGTTGTGAGACCTGTAGTTTACAAAGTACAATGCACTACGTCGCTACAATGAAAAGCATGGTTTATGATTGGAAAGGAGAAAAACTGTTCTCGACTCTAACACAAGAGTGCCTCAGAAGTCAACCCTCCCTTCGAGTTGAAGACCACCTCCAAACCTATGCTCCAAACCCACCACAGAGCTGCAGCTGACCGTCCTACAGCATCCACACCTTCACAACCTCTCACAAACTTCTGAGGCCCTGCAGAGAAAACGTAGCACAACACTCTAGTGCTGCCCCACTGCATCTACCTGCGGATTACAAACCAGAAACATCTTAGACCAGACATCCTGATTGTGAAGGGGAAACTACCATTTTTGTTTACTATTACTAGAGTAGAGACTGAGGTATTAGGGGACTGAGCCGACCCTGACAGCGAGACGCTCTCCAGCATGCAGGTGATCGCATGTGCGATGTTTACGCTCCTCGCCCTCCCTATCAGTGCCGAGTCGGAGGCTGATTTCTGCCCCAAGGGCTGCAAGTGCGAATGGACGACTCTCACGATCTTCTGCATGGATATTGATATTCTCCCCAGGTTTCCAGCAAGCATGGAGACACTGTAAGTAGGCGTACAGAACGCATCTGTAAAAACGATTCTGCTGGGTGTTTTTCATGCATTTTGAATGTCAAATGGCTCTTAACCCCGAGGAAAAATCATTATAATCTCATGAATATTCCTTCAAAGTGCTCCCAGGGGGACCAAGGCTGTCCGTGACGTTAAGTAGTTGTTCCATTTCAAGGTATTATTTTTCGTCTATTATAGTATTACTAAAAGCTGTGTCCCAGTTGTCAGTGTGACTTGTATTCCAGATTTAGTGTGAGGATGTAGGCACTCTACATTTACAAATAATCGTTAATATTGACATGTTGTTTTAATGACATAATGATTTATTATTGCCATATATTTAAGACCAATTGAACAATATATCCATCATTATGCAAACTTATAGGCCTGACTAATCAGAGGAAAAGCTCAACTTTTTTCAAACATAAATCTCATAATAATCATTTTTTAATAGGCTACCTGTCGTCCATCAATACAAATTGACACAACACTGCCTAGAGTTAGAGTAGCCTATTATTGTCACCAAGTCAGGCAATTGTAGATTTAGTGTAAGATATCAGAATGATGGAAAGACAGTTACAGTGACAGATAGTTAGAGGGCAAACTTAGAAAACAGACCTCCAATTTGAAAGGTTGGAAAAGGAAAATGTTGTATGGGTATTTAATCATGCCAGTGTCCATAATGACGATGCACTACTTTAATACATAGATACAATGCTGTTCAGTTCATTAAAAGATACATATTTATTCATCTTCTCTTAACTAACAGCAAAGCTAACACTGACAAACATTATTCAAATGGGCTTACCTTATTTGTCTTCTAATGCATAATCTTCACTTGCTTTGAAATCTGTTTTTCCATCATACTGTAATACTACCATCAAGGCTGCAACCAAGGATTATTTTTATGATTAACTTGACATTCAGTATTTTTCAAATAACTGCTTAGTCTATAAAATGTCAGAATATTGTGAAAAAAGCCCTAATGATTTCTAAAAAAGCCCAAGGTGACATCTTTAAGTGACAATTTTTCTCTGACAAATCCCTTAAAATTCAAAGATGTAATCTACAGTCAAATGCAGAATAAAGTGGAAAGAGCAGCAAGACGTTACATCTTCTTTCTCTCATGTACGGCATAGATGATAAATTGTGGATCAAAATAAAAACATTGTTAATACCATTAGAGTGCAGTAGAGGCTATTTTGTTTTTCGAATCCTTAAGCTTAGGGAGCTTAAACAAACAGATATGTTTCAAAAAATGACTCAGCCAAAAGCCTGATCTGTGTGCATCTGCCGTCTTGTTATCTTGAGGCCCCAAAGAATCTCTGAAGAGTCCTGGGAGCCGACATGATGTAATATGTCATGGTCACGTCTGAAATATGTAGCGGCGCTTTTACATATCCTAAATTGCTTAAGTACGGTGCGAAAATTACGCAACAGAGTGCGACCAGTTTGCTATGGCCTTGAGTGATGGAAACACATGCCCTTCAGAGAGACTCATAGAAGTGGAAGAGTTAGAACAGACATTTAATCAAATCCAGCATTCTTGGATAGTATCTCAGACAGTGCTGTGTCATTGTTTAACCTGAACCTTTGGTGAGGTTATTGGAGAAATAATATGGTTTTCCTTAATCGCACTTTTTAAGCATTTTACCCTAAATATGTTGTAGTTGCCACAGAAGGAGAGCCAGATGTATTACATTGCACAGTGTTAAAGGGGGGCTAGTGCTTGTGGGACAGTTGTGCAGTCTGTCTTAACTACAGATGTTATTGTTAAAGCAATGCTTCACCAGTTTCTAAGGGATTGGGAAATCTGGCATAGATTGATCCATCTTTTTTCTTTTCTTCTAAAGATAGGTTTATTCATCTGCTGGTCAATCAGTCCAGTTCTTTGATCAATGCTAGCTAATGTCTAATAGATTCCTATATTGAAGGTCTTAACATCGACACATTAAAATTTCAATTTGTCCAATACTTTGGTTTCACAAATAATATTCCCATCAGCCTCAGCTTCACACTGTGTTTTAAGTCATGAGTCAATAGATTCTTAATTAAGTGCTAAATCAAATCAAAACTTTTCTCATGACAGTTAACATTCAGAGCAGGTCTATCTATACCATACTTGTCTCTTTAACATGATTTACTGTGCCACTTAATCCTAGTTAGCAAGTATCATTTTTTTTAAGTTGACACATTTTAGGATGCTAACAAGCTATGAATCAAACAATTGTACCTGGTTTAAGTGTGTTCCTTGTCATTGCAAATATTTCAGCATGCTGATATTAGCATTTAGAAGCTATAAGCTGTAGCAGCAGGGCTATCTTGTGATTAAGAGGGAGTACTCTTATAATAATAAAAATGTAATTCCCAAATTATCAAGTGGATTACAATATTGGCACGACTTGTTACTCTTTCGCAGACCTCTTCACTTGCACTGGTGTTTGGATTATTAATTAAATATTAGGGATAAGTTGAAAGTCACACGCAGTGTAATGATATTTTTCATTTCTTTCTCAGACTTGTTTGGACCACCCTTTCATCAAACAGCTCTTTGCATCACCTCCAACAGCACCCATCACATAAAATTAGCTCTCGATCACTGCCCCGATCCACGTGCCCTCTGTGCTCTAAAATATTAACTCACATTCCTGCCCAAAGTTTACCTAAAGCCCTGCAGGAGGATACAGAGACATGAAAGCATGCCACCAAGCACTAGATTGTCATCCCAACCTAAAAAAAATCTGCCCAATAAGCCTGAAATAGGCTTTGTATTGAGTGAGATGTCAGGGCAGACGAGGCATGAGGAGTTAAGGATTTTGCTGAACACACACACAGAGGAATGAATGACCCTGCTGCCCCCGTCAGGCTGATGCAAAGCAGCAGGTCCTGCTGAGGGCTCATTTGTGATATTAGAATATCAGCTCTTTTTTTGCCTTTTATTTTCTCTATCTCTTTACAGAATTCCATGAACTGGACAAAGAAAACATCCATGAAGCTTAAGCAGGGACAATAACGTATAATGGACTGATGTAGTACCATACAAAGAGAAACAGATATTTTTGGAAAGGTCTTACGAATGTCTTACGGTCAAATAGCAGGAGAAAAGTTCTACGTTTCTGGAAATATAATCTCATTTCTACGTAAAGATCGATACCACTCTCAGATATAAGTGGTTTCAATCTTCTTCATCTAACTCTCTGCCAGAAAGTAATTCAGTGCATTTTTCACAAGTGATGCTCATAGAGCTTCTTTTTGTGCTTCTGATTTGCTTTCAAAGCTTTCAATACAATAATTTACAAATTTTTATATAACTGGAAAAAAAACGTAACAAATCTAATTTTGTAATCGGAGTAAGATAATGTGCAGAAGGGACCTTTTTGTAGTAAAAATATGGTTCAACAAAAGCTAAAAGTGAATGCAAAGCAGACTTGTGTGCGTGTCTGTGTGAGTATACATATGTGGACACTTAGCATTTGGAGTCCTTTGTGTGTGTGTGTGTGTGTGTGTGTGTGTGTGTGTGTGTGTGTACTTGTGCAGGTTACTCCATGTGTCACTGGGAGTCAGAGAGGTGGAAAGGAAAGCACAGACACACTTAAAAAGCCTGCGTAGCGTGACTTGTGACTGCGTCTGGACGTTGCATTCAAATACAATATTTACCTTTTACAGCACATTTCTCAAACACCCGGAGAGTTCCATTTGAGAATAATTAAGAGGGAAAAAAGACTTCAAGGGAAGGAGGGAAAATATACAGCGGTTCCAGTCTTTAAAAAAACCTCAGCGTTCTTGGACCGTTGCTTAAACATGTGATAAGTCGGGATATTTGCTCTCCCCTGACCTCACGTCTCATAAAACTGACTGATGAGTGAAATCCTAATGCTGTGTTCTGATTGGTTACAGATGAGGACTGGGATTAATTGTACAAAAAGAAATGGGACGTTGGACATCATGAGATGTAGCTGAGATTACTGGAAATACTGACAGTTGTCCAGATAGTAATTTGTACTGATGGATCTTGTAATGGAAATTGTTCCTGTTACTTGACACTCTGCAATGAATACCTCTTATGAGAAAACAATCGGATTTTACATATAACCTATGATAAAAAACTTAAAGATAAAGCATTGTGCATCAACACTTGTTATGCCACTTTGTTTTTTCTTTATTCTTTTATAGAATATGAGATCAGAACCGAAAAATTAAGAAAAAAGTAATCTTAAGTAACCATCCTGCAGACATAGCATATGATTTTTTTTACATAATTTCTTCATGCCACACAGAATCCTACTGGAGAAAGTTGAAACATGCTGCATAATATGTAACTGACCCTTTCTACTAGTCCCCACAGACCATTACAAATCCAAATGTGACTGAGCACGTAGTAAACACAGTTACGTTGTGCTGACAATGAATATTATGAATTATGTGGTTTCTTCCCACTTCAAACTCAATATCCAACCTGTTTGTTTTCAAAGGTTTCTTTCCAAAATGACAAATTGGAGGAGTACTTTTCTCTTCAAACCTCTGAGATCGGCTCATTGGTCTTCTCCACACGCTCCTGAGGGAAAATGCATGCTGGTTATTTGGGTTTGAGCGTGGCGGCGAAATGCGGCGGTTCTTACAGAGGGTGTTTGGTGTCAGGGTCTGCTCTGTCTCCCTGTGTTTGTTTGACTTTGTCAGAGTGTGTGCAGGGTCCTGTGCTCCTGTGTCTCCCGACTGAGTGACCCCCCAACATATGAGTGGGATTTAGACTCGAGGGTCAGATCTCAGCCTCTGAATTAGTCTATTGTTCCCCTGAGAAACCGATGGTGCATGAGGATGGTAGCTAAGTCACTCTTCTATCACTTTTTACAAAGGATACAGATGCTGTTATGAGTTGAGAAAAGATGCAGTGGAACAAACTCTGGATGTGCATCCTACTGCAGGGTGGTCCTTGAATTCAAAATGACACCCTCACATGTGGCTCTCATCTTAATCTCTCTACACTATCATTATGTTGTGATTTATAAATCCACCACAACAAAATCTGAAACATGATAATAACACATTTTGATTTTGAGGTACAAGAACCAACACTGAACATTTCAAATAAAGGCAGATATTTTTGGAGATACTCTAATTCTCTTTTAATGACAGGAGTTAGATGAGAAGATAAATATCACTGCTCATATCACTCACTTAATATAAATAAACAGCCATTAGCCTGTTAGCAATAGCTTGAGTTAAAAATGAATAAAACTGACTTATCAGCACGTTTGATCTTGTTTGGTCAACCAAATCATATCTTCATGGGTAAAAACAACAATTGCCAGGCGGTCAGTGTGGACTCAAAAAACGTTCTGCCTCTGACCAAGACTAGCTAAAAGGTTTATCCCCAAGGTTTTTATTTTATTTTAAAGATTAACATATAAAGATAAAACTTCAAATTGGTATATTTCAGAAGAGTGGGTAGTTTGAATTTTGTACCTTGGACAGTTTCAGGTTAACTTCTGCTTTTTTAGGATATGTATGCTAAGTTAAGCTAACTTGCTCCTGGTTACAGCTCTTTGTTGGTCTATTGCTCTTCTTCTCTGGAAGATAAAAAAAAAGACCTCTAAATTTCCCTAAATAAAAAAAACGAAATGTTTTTAAGCATTATTTTGTTATATTCTCAAACACTTTTTCTTGTTTGAACTCAAACACAGAGGTTTGACTTGTTCATGTATATATTGCACAGATTACACAAAGATAGACAATATTTGAATCAGCAAGATGTATTCCCCTCTACTTTCTCGTCTCCTCTCATCTAACTCTTATCAAGAAGGCAAAACATTGTATTTTCTCAGTGACAAACTACTTTTAGTATCTTTGAACTCTTACATTTTTTTAACCATTCTTACTTTTTACTGAATAACTTACAACAGGCTACAAGGGGTAGAATGTCAGAATAAATACATGATTAAAAAGGTTATCGCCATGGCAACAAAACCTGTGGTATTTACAATGAATATGTGACAGTGGGTAATACTTTTGCCTAACCTTTGTGTGTGTGTGTGTGTGTGTGTGTGTGTGTGTGTGTGTGTGTGTGTGTGTGTGTGTGTGTGTGTGTGTGTGTGCGTGTGTGTGTGTGTGTGCGCGTGTGTGCGTGTGTGCGCACACGTGCGTGCGTGTGTGTGTATCCCATGCTTAGGTCCTAACTTTACTATCTGGACCATTGTCCTAAACAGACACAGACGTTGTTGTTCTTGGCTTTCTGCTCAGGTCCAGTCTGATCCAAGCCTTTGTTTTTTCCCCCTCGTTTCTAGAACAGGGGTCTGTTTTACCAATCTCATTTAGAAAAAACACCTTTCATTTTATGCTGAGATTTAACAGTTGGGCTTTTATCTCTTTCCCCTTTTTCTCTTTTTTGACCTTTACTTTGCCTCCTCTCTCCCTTTGGATCTTTTTGTCTGTAATATTTGGAAAATTAAAAAGACACATTTTGTAAATATATACTGTACATATGTGAAATCTATATTATGATTAAAGTCTTGAAAGGTGAGGATAATCCAGAGCATTTTCACAATGAAAGTGTTTTTTTTTTTTTTTTTTTACATTTCTAGGGGTTAAATTCGAGTATTTTTTATTCCAGAAATATTTAACATTTTGGAATATATTTTTAAAGACTTCTTGGCTCACAGAACAGAAGATGTATTCCACGCGACGCAACCTAAACATTGTTTTTGACGTCATAGACATAGGACGGTTAGCTTAGCATAAACCCTTTAAACAGGGAGAAAGTTTTCCAAGTTTGCTAAGCACCATATCTAGAAACCAGCACCTCTAAATCAATATATAATTACATTATTTCTTATTTGTTTAGTCAGTAAGTAACAGGTTAAGTGACATTGGGTAGGTTAAGTGCAATAACAACAATTTATATTTCAAAGGGGGGTTATATGACAGACTGTTTCTGGGGAGCAAATGCCAGGGAACCAGCAGTGACTGCAGCAATTACTCCCAACCAGGAAATAGTCACTTACACAACCCTTCATAAAAGTACAATTTGTTTTCATCTTACAAACAACATCTACTAGTTTTGATGATAGAAGTGTTAGAGGAATCTTGTTAGCTTCATACTCAGCTGTTTCCAGTACGATAAGCCATTTAGCTGTCCGCTGGTTGCAGATATATGCAGATTTGAGAGTGGTATCAGTGGTATTGGTGCTTATCTAACTCTTGGCAAAAAAAGTAACCATATTAACCTCCCAGGTCCTAAAACATCCAGCTAATGCTTAAAAGGTACCGAACAACCTTCTAAATAAAGAGTTGAAGAAGATAATACCAGTAAAATGTTGTGTGTAACTGCCCTTTTTGTCTAACCAGGTGGCTTTTGGAGACTCGTCTCTCCTCCGTGCCTGCAGATGCCTTTGCCAACATGGTCAACATTTCAAGGATGTGAGTAGCAATGTATACAGTGGTATTAATCAACTCAAGCTCAGTACACAAGGTCAGGTTTTAAACACAAATCCACTCATTTTCTTAAATCCACCTGCTTTCTTTCAACCGCTGTGCCAGAAAGTAGTAGGAACCCATAACATTTTCAAACTGCCCACCCTTTCCTTTCTGTCTCCCACCCAAGCAGATGATTTACTCTCTGTTTAGTATCACCACCAGCTCCTAATCACAGCTGGAAGCACTAAATGCATTCCTTCAATAGGAATGTTGGTCATTTAACCGCAGCGGGGCTTGGACATCGACTAGGTATCCCAGCAGAGCTTTGTGTGTGTGTGTGTGTGTGTGTGTGTGTGTGTTGGTGTGTGGAGATTTTAGGTTCACAGTAGAGGTGAAGTCTCCGTGAAGAGGTAAAATATACACTTGATCTGTGGCCGGTGAGTCGGACCTCTGCGTCCAAGTCATGCATGAAGGAGGTGGATTAGAAGTTGTCTGTAAGCCACAGTATTTCCTATTACTTTTACTGTTAGTTTTGCAGATAAAATGATAGACTGCATGGTTGAATTCAACAAAATATCTGTCAGACTCTCCAACACAGGCTGATATTTCGCCTTGTGAGCTGGCTTTATTAAATGCTGAGTAACAGCCACGAGGATACAGAATATATATGAGTAAGTCCTTTTTAACTTTGCTCCAGAGCTATGATCATGGTTTATTTAAACAGCGTACTTCTTACCAAGTAAAAATAAATGAGAGCAGAGTGACTGATGACTGTGTAATGTATATGTGGGGTGCGTACCTGTAAAATAACTCGCAACTTTGGAGGCTTAAGAACAAGGTGGGTTGATAAATTCAGGAAATGGTTGCAGGCTTAGGATCATTTTTAAAGACACTTTAAAAAAACAAGTCTAATGTTTTGTTTGCACACTGCTTTGCACATGGTAAAAAAGAAACGGCAGATATTTGATATAAAAATGCAATTTGTACATTAGATTCTGAATAAGCTGTGTGTGTTTCTTGTAGCCATATATCGGTGGATGTGACGCTGCAGAGGCTTGAGAGGCACTCGTTCTACAGCCTGAAGAAAATCACTAACATGTAAGTAACTCAAGGAAAAGGGCACGCTCTCTATCGATCATTATCGATTAAGCTGTTCCATTTGCCCTCTGGAGAAAAAGAAGAAGCTTATGTTTTAAACCTTGACCAAAGCAAATAAAAGCGAAGAAGAAACACATTAGAAGCGTATTTCTCTCCCACGCTCCCCGCCGTTTACTGCTCCTCATCAAAAGGGTTCAGAGAAGTTTGACCTCACCGACAATTCAAAAAAAGAAGAAAAACCACCCTGCTGTGAGATCACAACATGCAAGTTAGATGAGAAACACTTCCATTCAAGATATAACTTATTTATCAGGCACATTATTACTATGCCTGGGTTAATCAGACAGTCAGAATGAGTGTGTTACAGTCAGTATTTGGCCTCTCTCCGCGACTTTTTATGCTGCAGCTCACGTTGAAGCAGCTCAGGGGAAAAATCCGAGCAAGGTGTACTCTATTCTCAATTATGGGATAGAGATTTATGGCCAAGGCTCCGGGTGGACCACACACTTTCCAGCAGAGAACCTTCTAGCACTTCATATATTACTGCAAAGCTACCTAACTATGTGAAAGATTTGTTCCAGCATCTTGTAATGTAGCAGTTTGTGTGTTAGCAGTTTGCTTCCACTTTTATTACAGCATAAAATGTGGGTGCGGGTAGCAGTTTGAGACAGTGGCTATAATTTACATCTTTAAGAATTAATTTGACATGACTTAATGAATGTGTGCACATCATTTGGCCGTCTTTTTTATCTAAATTATGCTTCCTGTAAGTCATATCTTATTAGCTGCTGAATTCCAGACATCCAAATACAGACAGAAACATTCATTCAGACTGCTCGCTGAGGGTTTTATCTTTGTCTTGGTGGTGTATTTTGGATCTCCGGGGCCCATTTGCTTCTGATTGGTGTGGTGCAGTGCCATACAGCAGATAATGGCATCTCTCTCAGGTTTCCTTCAGGGTCAGACACAAATTAATGCTGGGCTTCCTGTTGGCTGCTTGAGGCCGACAGCAGCTGTGGTTCAGGGACTGCAGTCGGAGCAGAATTCAGAGGGGGCTGGGTGAAGGTTGGATCATGCCAGCATCAAAAGAAACCACCAATGTCAGGAGTTCTGGTCTTTCTTTTTACTGGGAAGCAAAGATCTGACAGTTCTACTAGCCTAGTCTTAGATTTGGTAACAATTAGGCATACAATTAGGGCCAATAATTATGAATCTTTATCATATAGTTATCGAATCCTCAAATAGACAAAGATTTATTTTTATATCATTGATCATCTGTGGGAAAAATACATTTTTTGTGTGTATTTTATCTTACCAGCAGCAACAACAGAATTAAGTTAGAGTCATGTAGCCTACATGATATAAATGATAGCTGTGGTTGTGATGGGTGTGAGTTTGGCCTTGTTTTTAACAGATAACATGTGGAAGAAACAGGTGGAACAGTAGGATGGACTGGATCATGCTCTTGTATTTCAGCAGCAACATAAATTCCCTTCAGTTTGCGGTTGGCTGACAGTCTTTGATGGCTCCTTTTTGGTGTCACTGGTGTGCTGGTCCAAACCGAGTTGGTTATCTAGTGTCACTCCAAGGTATTTGAAACTGTCACCTTAATGAGAAAGGGGGCTGAGGCGGAGGGGTGGGGGTATTAATTCCTTTGTCTTAGTGACATTGAGATGAAGATGGTTACCCCACTGAGTGAAGTGTGCAATGGTGTTGTGATAGGTCAGGACAGAGTTTTTGTCGGTGAGCACAGCAAGGATGGCTGTGTCATCTCAGTATTTGAGGTACAGAATGTGATAGTGGGTGACAGATTGGTGCAGTCATAAGTGTAGTATGTGTACAGGAATGGGCTCAATACACATCCCTGTGGTGCTCCGGTGTTAGTGGTTAGTGCAGGTGATGTGGATGTGCCCACCCGCACTTCTTGCAGCCTGTCACTGAGGAACAAGTGCATGAGGTGAGGGTTTAGGGTTAGGGTTCAGTGGGCAAAGGTTTTTTGGGTACAGGGATTATGGTAGCAGTTTTCCAGAGAATAGGTGTGATGGCAGTGCGGTAAGATTCATAGAAGAGTGTCTATGCAAAGTCTATGCATTTAACATATTTAACACACTCGCTCTGCTGACTGTCTATTGCTGTCTATTGCTCCAAGTCCCGAGGGTTTACTCTGAACTTGGAAAATCCGCTTTTAGCTTTTTAGCTCCAAAAATGTGAAATAATTTACAACACTCTCTCAACACTTTTGTTTCTCTTGGGCAGATTAAGACAATGATCTCAAAGCACTTTACCACAGAGTGTAATTGTTTCTACTGAGAATCATCCTGACCTGTCTTTGTTGTTTTATTTGTGCTCTTTTGTTTGTTCTGATCTGTATCTCGACATCATTGTAAATGAGGGAAACCTCAATGATTTTCGAGGCTTAAATAAAGGTTTGAAATGAAATGAAATGAAACATGGGGTTAATTGGGGAATGACTCATTTTGGAGGCAGACTCAAGTGGCCAGTCGAGGGACTGCAGTTAATGGCACTTGTTTCATTTCTTAGACACAGATGCTGCTATAGACTGCCACAGGAATGAGTCCTAAAACCCGGAAGTGAGTTAGCATTTTAGCGCCATGGGTTCCTAACTCTAAAAGTCAATGGGGATTTTGAATGGGTTTGTGGTTAGACGCCTGAAATAAGGTCTGTGGTTAACACAAGCTTAAGAGATGTTGGTGTTTTGTTAGACGAGATAAACTACCTTAGATAAGACCCCAACTTGTGAATTTTAAAGTTATTACGCGTACTAAAAACTGCGGTTGCTAACAAGTGGCTAAATGAGACTACAGTGGTTGTCGGGGACATTAAACGTCATCACGCCGGGAACTCTCTCACTAGTCCGCCTTACAGCCTCTAGTCATGTTTTTCAGTGCTCTTGCAAATATTAGGTTAATAAACAACTTATTAAGCTACGGTTTGGCTAGCTTGTCAAAACCGCTGATTAGATCGATGAAGCATAACGGTAGTGACGTCAAAATCAACCGACCGTGGTGTAGTTCGCTTGTAGCATGACGTTAGCTTTTTACTTCTCTCGGCTGGATTAACGCTTCAAACTTCATAAAAGTGGTGTTCATTTGCAAAGATTATCCTGCTGAACAAAACGCCTACGCATCAGAAACGTGTGTTAGCCACAGAGCTTATTTTCTGCAATGATCCAAAATCCAATGCAAAAATCCCATAGGCGAATTCTCGTTAGAACCCATGGCGATGCTACTTCTGGGTTGGCCTACAAAAATACGTCATCACTTTTGCAGTCTATACTTGATGCTTAATTTTTTCCCCCTCCATTTACCTCAACTTTTTAGTGTATGATATGTTGTGGTTGTTTACTTATTCCACTGCCCTCTTGTGAAAAAAATTATAACCATATAGCTTTCCTGTAAAAAAATTATGTAGAAAACAGGCCTGTCCATACATTTAAAAAAGACATGATGGCACTGTTAATATTGTCTACATGAGCCTGATGTAGCATTTCAGAAAGACAAGACTCAAGAAAACAAACTTCTTTTGTTAGATTAGATAAAATGAGCAGCCAAAGAAACCTTTGCTAAAGAAAGAATAACCCACCCATCACTCGTAAAAACTCAAACTTTATCAATCAGCACTCTTTGAACGACCATAAGTGTAAAATTTTTGAGTTGTGACAAAGATTTAAACTCTTTGCCTTACCTCATGTGCTGTCACTCAGAAGTTTTGCAGTTTGCTTGACAGACTATGTAATGGTTTTATTAGCAAATATAAATTCAGCCCTTGACATTTTAGTGTAGCTCTAGCCTTTTTACAGCAGCTCGAAGAATGATGAACCTCTCCCACTCACAGACTTATATTGACGTCCGTCTGCTGGGCTCAGTGTGGTTTGCCAGGTGTGTGAAGAAGTGCCAACAAACACGATCCAGAGAACCACATGTCTTCAGACAGCAGAGAGAGGTGTTCAGCCCAGGGCGGACCAGAGTAAACACACTAATGAAACACTAATTGGACTGTACTTCCGGCCCTGGCTGTCTACACCGAGTTTCCCTTCTCGCTCGCTGGCATGCACCTTGTCCTGTGCTGTCAGCAGGTTTCAAGACAGTTTGTGTTACTAAATGAGTCTTTTACATGTGCTCCTAATTAGTTTGTGTTAATGTGTAAGTGCATCTTTAGTCAATCTTTCCTCGTATCTTCTTTCAGAGAGCTACGCAATGCAAAAAGTCTGACCTACGTTGACCCAGAAGCCTTCAAAAATCTCCCAAACCTCAAATACCTGTGAGTATTTTTTCCTCATTGAATTCCACATACTGACACCATTATAGTAATCCAAAAAGATGAGTGGTTTATGCTTAAAATGCTTTAGTCTGGCAATAATTTAGCATTGTGCAGGAAGGACTGAGCTGTGCTTTATTTGAGTTTAATGCAGCGATACAGGTCAAATTCAGAAAACTGACTGCACACTTTATATAACTTAAAATAAATTTGACGTGCTTGGCCCGAGAAGGGAAGTTGTCAGTCATCTGTACATTTTTGACTCTCTGCTACAAAATTATAGGTTGTTGTTTCCTTAATGTAGGCCACAGCTGTGTACTTTAGCCCGATCTCATAGTTACTTAAAAGTCCTGAAAGAATCTGAGGCTTGGAAGACAACTCGCCTGTTTGGTATCACAAATAAATACGCCAATAAACAAAGGGAGTTACTTTTCAATGATGTCATTTGCTGAAATTGAAGGTTATTTTTGCATTTTACGTCTTTGATATGATCCCACAAATTCACTACAACAAAAAAAAAAACATCCTTTGTTTTTCCTAACATGTGTAACGCAGCTTGAAAAGCCTCCATTTTGTTTCACAAATGCACTGACTGTTTACATACTCTTATTTTCAGGGGAATTTTCAATACCGGCCTCACTTTCTTCCCTGACTTGAGCAACATCCGCTCTTATGACCAGAACTTCATGCTGTGAGTTGCTGTAACTTTTTATCTAAGCACATAAATCTGTTTTCATCCTTGCTGAAGCCACAACTTGTCGCAGTTTAATGTCAGCAATAAATCGCCATATTAATTCAGAGCCATTACTCTGACTATCATAAACCAGGGAGACTGTCAGTAAGACGATGAGCCATGATTTTCATGATCTACATGGTATACTGTTTAAGGAACAGAGAGATGGATGGGTGTTCCATGCCAAAGAGAGATTTTAGGTTTTCATCTTTTTTGCAATGTCAAAAAGAATAAAAAGGGATTTTTTAAAGAGGGACACAACATTGATGTGGGGAAAAATCTCAATTTTAAGAAATGCCACCACTAACAACTACGACCCTTTTTAAATTGTCTAACTTGTCTACATGTCTAATCAGCAAGTTTGTACGTTGTGTGTCTTCTTGTGTTTTTATCTTTGTTTTGAGTCAATTAGCATCTTCCTTGAATAGCTTACTCCATCGTCACATCTTTGTATCATCCCCTTAATCTTATTAATGTACAAAACCACTTAATTTAATATATACTGTATGTGGTGTCTTTTTTTGCAGGGAAATTGCTGATCATCCGTATATCACTGAGATTCCCGCAAACTCATTCCGTGGCATCACGAGCGACGTGCTGACGGTGTAAGTAATCTGCAAAGCATCCACATTCGTCTACATACAGACACATACAGTATATTTCTACAATAGGATTTATGCAAAAATGTGAAATACTTCGAAACTGAACAGTACATAGTGAGTGCTATAACATCAATAATGTCCCTTATCCCTAAATTTAACCCAAAGCCTAAAATAGTCAAATGGGGATTGGCCAAAATGACATCACTTCAAAAGTATGTCCTCACTCTGAACTCACTTGAATCTGCCAGAGATAGCAAAAAAAACAAGTTCACAGAGACGCTCATACACAACATGCAATCATGTGTTGCATTTAGGTTTGGGTTTGAGGGAAGAGGGATTGCAACTTTAATCCCTAAAACGGCATGTTAAAGGAAATATTGGGTTATAGACCGCAAAATTACACAGACAGATAAAACCTCATTTTAGAATGGGAAATAAGGAGGTCTTTATTTCTGTCATTAGGTGGAAATGGATGAGGCACATGGAGAAATATCAGCGGATCCCTTTATAAACCTTAGGAAACCCTTATAGAGTGATGCTAATCAGTGATGTTTTCTTATTAATACATTATACATTTTAATTTTGTTCCAGGATGTTGTACGGAAATGGTTTCAGAGAAATCCAACATCATGCCTTTAATGGGACAAGGCTAGATCAAGTGTAAGTATTTTTTGTTATATGGACAACATTAACACCTTTATTAATTAATGTGATAGATAAAGCACTATAAAATATTATATTTGCTGTCTAGTTGAGGGTTTGATGAAAGGACTAATACTACAGTCTTGTCTGATTGCTAAATATGCCATAAAGCTGTTTAGCTTAGCCTAGCTTGAAGACTTAAACAGCAGGAAACAGCAAGCCTTGCTCAATCCAAACAAAAACTACCTAACAGCACCTGTTATACTGACTTAAAAAGGCATCAAACCACATGTAATGTTTTAATTATCGAGTTGTTGTTTTACCAGGTACAGGTTTCCCTCTGTTTCTAGTCTTCTATTTAAGCTAAGCTAACACACTGCTTGCTGTAGCTTCATATTTAGCATACACCTAGCATCATCTAATTCTCTGCAAAAAAGCTAATATGTACAAGCATTAAAAAATGTTCTGAACTATTGTGTTCACTAATTTCAGATATGCACTTACTAATTAAAAATCTGTCATACTGTTTAATATTATCCGTGTTAAAGCAGTGTTATGTGAATATTTTTCATTTGATTTGTTTCCCCTTCTGTAGCTGTGTTTCTTTGGAAATCATTTTTTAAAGTGGATTTTCTTTTTTATCTAGTGTATCCAATATTTCACTAGGTCAAATCAGTTGATTAAGAGGTCGTACATTTCTCAAAAAATTAGGCTGCTCTGTATACTGCCTGGATTAAATCGTTTCTGACATCTGGCATGTGTTTTTCTTTGCCCAAAGTTGCTCTACTAAAGCAGCAGGAACACTGTTGGGTCTATGCCGTCTCATATGTTCTCTAAAACGGCTCAAGCCCAACTCTTGATTAGTAAGCTGGAATTCTCATGGGAAAAATGTTTCCGATAGTGGGTATGAGGAAGTCTGCATTATGAGTTTGACTCTACACTCAGTGACACTGGACCCTCAATCTGTGTCAGACTTGAAGAAATCAATTTCACACTCATATTCAATTACCTCAGTGGGATAAATTACGAGAGAAGGGTAAGAATGTCTTCCCTTCTCTCTTTTGATGCAACATGTTTTCCTTTTTCTTGTCTGGTTCTGGTCCAGTATCCTACATATTCAGGATATGAGATATTAATGGTATTACTTTTATTCTTTTGCAACACCTACACACATTGTTATAAGAGTCTAATTTAGCCATTGCTCTGTGACTAGTGAGACTTTGCACATTGGTGTTTATGCTGGCGCCTGTCCTGCTCTGAGGAGAGAACTGATTCCAGTTCAGCCTGACCAAGAAAAACACACCCCTTACAGGTCTATTATCCTTATTAGATTTAAGGGATTCGGGGAGTTGTGTAGTGAGGGAGCAGTGTGTTAAAGGAGTAGGCCACCACGTCTTACACCGTCTAATTTAAATCAACAACCTGGTTGAGATCTTTTCTGTCATGTTTCACCCCTGAAATGAGAAAAAATAAACAGAGAAATGTGCAGTGATGAGGGGTCGGCAAAATATCATGCCATGCCATGCCTCGCCTCTGTCAGTCAGACTGAAATATGAAGAATAGCTACTCTCTTAATAAACTGAACTTTTTTCTTCTCCAGTTACCTTCACAGGAATAAATATCTTACCAAGATGGATGACAGGGCTTTTGCAGACACCATCAGCGGCCCTCTGCTTCTGTAAGTACATGTAGGGATTAAATTTTGAGCCACTGCTGTTATCAACTCTGTTTGCAATTAAAGTAATTTATTACCCACACACACAGACTGCCTTAAATATATCTATTACACGGCTGTGTTGAATACCTGAATGTGATTGGCCAATTATTTAAAGCAACGCTCTGCTGTCCCTCAAAAGATCACCGTTGTTAAAAAGAACAAACTGTTACTACGAAAAGCAGATGGTTGCTAGGGACGTGGCTCTTATCAGACACTCTTGAGGACTAACTGTAATCATATCAAGTCGCGGAAAGAAGTCCGGTTAATTTGACATGAGTCTGTTAACTGAGGGAAAAAGAGAAAGGAGAGGATAACAACAGAGGAGAGAGGTTTAAAGATGCTAAAACTGCAGGCTATGACAGAAAAATCCTCAAAACTGAAGATGGCACATGAAGTAAAAGCGCAACAGAACGTGCTATGGGATACAGCAATGTTTTTACAGACTGGTGTATGTGAAAGAAAATCAACCGACCCAAACAATGATGAGGCAGAAAAACTCAGTCAGGTGCTGCGCTGATTTATAAAGATCTTGTCAACTTTATCATTTCCCAATCTGTGGAAATTTTAAGTTTTATGTGAGTAATGAAAGTAATTTTAGCTCATTTTATGAAGCCTGTGGTGTTAACCGTTGCTATGGACACAGCGCCTACTGTATATTCCAACTGACTATTTGTTCAGCGGAAGAAAAGAAGTACAAATCAATAAATATACTTCTAAATCAACATTTAGTTTCAAATGACTAATTTCAGGAAGAATGTGTGACTTTTTGATCCAGTAGATGTCGCCCTTGAGCACCAGCATTAAACCAAAACAAACTGCTGTTTGGCAACCCTCCGCTATTCTGAATCCTCCGCTCTCCTCCAGCAGCACACCTCAGCCCCCATCCACTCGCGTTCACAAGAACGAGTTATGAATTAAAACGCCCCATAATTAAGCACCATTAAGCACAAGCGGCGGACAAAATTGTCCTTTGCTCGAGCTGCAACTGCCCGTGGCCTGCATTGTTGTGTTAGCGTGCTAATATTAGCACGCTTTAGTTAACTCGTAGCTTCATATTGCACATAAATGGACACAGAATGAGCGTGGTCTAAATACACTTACGTGACATCCTAATAAGCAGTGAGCAGTCCTCGACTAAATCAGCTTTATACATGATGTAAACAAGGCTTCGACAACAGTACAGCTGGCGGGACTCACGCTTCTCACTCATTGAAGACAGTCATGACTCAGAGAGACATTTACAGAGGATATACTTGATTTCTGCTGTATTTACGTGTAAATGTCAGACATTCTTCCTTTAAGTAATCGTGCAATAAACGGGGCAATGTACTGAGCAGGTGGTGGGGGGAATGGAACCCCCACAGGGTGAGTAGGACCCCTCTTCGAAGTGGAGGGTTCCTACCCACCCTGAAGACTGAGACTCACTTCTTGATCTCCAAAGAGTGAGTCACAGGGTTTTAACTGAGCTGCATTCATTAATGTGAAGCTTTGTGATGGTTCTTAGCAGATTTAATACTTCTACTTCAAACTGGAATTTGTTGTCTAAATAGTATTTGTTTCCAGTCTTTGTGTTATCCATGTTAAGCTTATTAGGGTGCTTGCTGTTGCTTTTCTTTACCAAACACATATTAAAGTGGTATCAATCTTCTTATCTTACTCTAAGCAAGAAAGCAAAGTATTATAGGTTTAATTCTAATTTAAAAACTCAAAGCCCATTTATAAAAAAAAAAAATGCCTAGTTTGATAATTAGCCAAATTTCAAATATGTTGTCATCACAAATGTGCAGACTGCATAACTTGTCTGCGAAGGTGGATTGTTTATCATGAAAGGGCTGAAATCATTCCCCCGCAGCTGTGTCTTCGACCAGGAAACCTGAAACACATTGTGTGCAAGTGTGTGAGGGACATTTCTTTGATACTGTCGTCTTTCTTTAATGCTCTTAAGGATTTCAAAGCTGACTTCCCGTTTTTACAGGTGTTTGAAGCTAAACCCCTCTACCACGGCTATCTAGTTGCTGTGAAGACTCTGATGTAGCCATTAAGTGTCAGGTTTAGTGAATGTGTGTGTGCATGACTTCTTCCTCTGAGCAACCTGTCCTGAGTTAGGTCACCTCCATGAGGTCATGGGCTAAACATCTGCGAATTACTAAATCAGACTCACACTCAGACTTTCAGTTGCTTTTTTTTTTTGCCTTACACAATGTGCCCTGTGAGAGGGGAAAAGGGCAGAGGACGGAGAAGTGAGGAAAGCAAATGGGACTAAAAAAAGAACAATTGGAGCTCTTGGCAAATGTTGGATTGTTTGGCTTGTGTTTCTCTTATTTAATCAAATTAATCTGCAGATGCTATGACTAAGAGTTTTAATGGGTTAGAAAACTAAAGAAAGACAAAGAAAACTTGACCTCTGCTTGGCCCCTGGAAGGGGGGATCGACAGAATGTCCTGATAACAGAATCACACAGGATGTTGGTGAGATTGTCGATCCCCTGCATATCTTTGTCCCGATGAGGTTGAACTGGCCTTCGCATGAGAGCCTAATGCAAGAAATACCACATGTAATTGTTTAAAGATGAAGGAAGAGTGAGGATCTCACTGTAGGAAACAGATGGAGGGTGTTATTTAATCCATCTATGAACTCTCAGGTCTCATCATGTCATACCTCTCCATAAAGGTTTGCTGATGTTTATTGCAGAGCATACACTGTATGTAACACATGGACATAGTCTCAGTGGTATCAACCATTGGTTTCTGAAGAGGTGTTATGAAGCCCTATGATGACAGTCACCATATTGGAAATGCTAACTCTATCTTACTTTTGGTTTATTTGAAATAAACGCAAGATACTTGTTCCCTCAACCCAAGTATGCCCCTGTGTCACATGGTCCTTTACTAGCGCAACCTGAACAGCACGCCACCTTCAACAGACCCAGGCTCTGTTTACGCGAGCTAGCCAGGTATTGACAACACCAATACTAACAACCCTACCACATTGCCTCTATCAGACCCCTCTACAGCTTTGACCAATAAAGACATAAGATATGACCGTTTGTTTGAACTAGGCTTTAAATGTTTCATTTCTGCTGTAAAAATGCGGCAAAACTTGAAGAACTGCAGCGTTTTGCACCTCAGCATTGGCATCATGTTTCAACACCAGAGGTTGCCACTTGTTCAAGAGTCTTCAAAAAGTTTTGGTTTACTTCTTCAGGTAGCCAAATGAAAACAAAATGATTAAGTATAATTATTAGTGTAAAGTAAGAATCTGCTGAAGATCAGCTGTTTCAGGGACCTAGTTTAGATTCATTTATAACCTCAGCACTCCATACACATAACAATCAGTCACATAACATTCCTTACATCAAGACAAAACCATGAACGGTACTCTTGGGATCACATAGACCTTATCTGTCTGCCATGAAAGATAAAATGTTCACAAGAAGCAGCACCAAGATTAAAGTTCAACATTTAACCGAGTACACTGACCAGTGCCTAGGCCTGCAGTGGACTTAACATTCATTGCTGCAATGATAAAGATGTAAGTGGCAAATGGTCTGCATTCATACAGCACTTTTCTGTTCTTTGTACAGACAATATATTTACTCAATCTTCCCGGGATAATAAGTAATTTCCAGTTATTTTCTTGAGATCTCAACTTAATTATCTTGTACCTCCAGAGTTGCAAAAGCACAAAACAAACCAAATTGACTTTACTTACCTCATCAGTTTGGGCAATGCATATCTTTGTCTGACCACACACAGTGACAAGCCTGTTGTTTTGTTTTCTAGATGGCCCAAAATGAGCCAATCAACAGGAAATGACTTGTTATCACATGACAATGGAGTAAAAACGTGCGAGTGATGAATGCGTGTATGCTTGGTACTGTGGTCATTTGACCTCTCATAACCTTTCTACTCTTCTTGTCAACATTTCCACTTTTACACACACTGATAGAAGAGGATGCTTTGCAAAGTGCTGATCAGGATCTAAACACACCAATGCCTTCAGGAGCAATTTAGGGTTGACATGAGCTAGGATGACCAACTTCTACCTCTGAGCCACAGCTGCACCGAGAAGAGTGAAGCAATGCAGTCTGAGAGTATTACATTTCATTATTAGTTTAGACATTTTTTTCATATGCAGAACACAAAGAATGCAACATGCTGATGGACAACAGGAGAAAAATATGCTTATTAAAGACTAAGTCAAAAAGTCATGGAGTAAACTACAGTCATAAAGTCTCAAACCCTTCAAGGAGAAAGTCAAGGGCATCAATCTGGAGCCAATTTATGCTTACTTATTATATCCTCTGAAATTATTGTATTCCCTTTCTGTCTTAGAGACGTATCCGTCACAGGGGTCACCTCCCTGCCGACCACAGGCATGAACTCTCTCAGAGAGCTGAAGGCGCGCAATGCTTGGGCCCTCAAAAAACTGCCTCCCATCAAAACATTCAAACACCTGACTACCGCCAACCTCACCTATCCAAGTCACTGCTGTGGCTTCAAAAACCTCAAGAAGAAACGAAGGTAAGCTTTTTAATTTAATTCTGCCTTTTGTATTCCTCAAAGGTACTTAAGAGACTCATAAAAGTCAAGAGGAGAAAACACAAGAAGTGTGAGTTAAAGTCAAACAGAGTCAAATAGAAAGCTCTTGTAGTCTGTGTTTTCATTATATTTGAGCAAACTACCTAAGTGACCGAGTAGCTGCACTTGAATGATGTGGATTTTGGCAGGGATTGGATTAACTCTTTGCCCTGTTTACCTATAACTCCTTTCAGTGCTGCCATAATTAGTGTCAGTCATTGCTGTTATTTTAGGAAGAAGGTTGAGCCCCACTCATAATGACTTTCAAAACAGAAATCTCTTTTCCTCAACTGGATGTATTATTTATTTGCTTTGACATTAAGCACTGGCGAGGAAGAAGCCAGGTGTGTTTTTGTCTAAGAAAGTAGAATAGATGGACTCAATCTTCTGTGTATTCTTATGTATGTTTTTTTTCTTCAGCTTTTGGGATTACAAGGTGTGTAACCTGTCCATTTTCCAAGACCAGCATCACAAGCGCTCTGTGGGACCCCTCAGCGTGCCTTCCCTCCAAGGGGACAGCATGGTGGAAACAGTCCCAGACGATGAGCAAAACGATGAAGGCCACAAAGAGTCCCAGCAAAACTGGAGGAGAGGTGACTACCATGGCAGCCTCCATTACCAGGCTTACTTCGGGGGCCTGCCAGATGAGGATGTGGGTTTTGGAGAGACCCTCAAGAACCCCCAGGAGGACACCAGCCAAGATTTTAACAGTCGCTTACTCGATTATGTGGTGTGTGATGAGGGAGAGGAGGTGGCGTGTGCACCAGTCCCCGATGAGTTCAATCCTTGTGAGGACATAATGGGTTTTGGCTTCCTGCGAGTTTCTGTGTGGTTTGTGAGTCTGCTGGCTGTTCTGGGAAATGTTGTGGTGCTGTTGGTGCTGCTCACCAGCCACTACAAGCTATCAGTCTCCCGCTTCCTTATGTGTCACTTGGCCTTCGCAGACCTGTGCATGGGCATTTATCTGCTACTTATCGCCTCTGTAGACCTCCACACACGATCTGAGTACTTCAACCACGCTATAGACTGGCAGACGGGCCCTGGCTGTGGACTTGCTGGGTTTTTCACGGTGTTCGCCAGTGAGCTTTCAGTCTACACATTGACGGTGATCACTGTGGAGAGGTGGTACGCAATCACCTTTGCTATGCGACTGGATCGCAAGCTACGTCTGCACCATGCGGCAGCAGTGATGCTTGGTGGCTGGATCTTCTGCCTTCTCCTGGCTTTGCTACCTTTGGTCGGGGTGAGCAGTTACCAGAGGGTTAGCATCTGCCTCCCAATGGACACCCAGTCCACGGGGGCCCAGGTTTACATCTTATCAGTTTTAGTCCTCAACATCCTTGCCTTTCTGGTGATCTGTGCTTGTTACATCAAGATCTATTGTGCAGTGCACAACCCTCACTATCGATCTGGATCCAAGGATACCAACATCGCCAAGCGTATGGCTGTCCTCATATTTACTGACTTTCTGTGTATGGCTCCCATCTCCTTTTACGCCATGTCAGCTGTTCTGGACCGGCCGCTAATCACCGTGTCCAACTCCAAGATATTACTGGTGCTCTTCTACCCGCTAAATTCCTGTGCCAACCCGTTCCTCTACGCCATCTTCACCAAGGCTTTCAGGGGGGACATATTCATCCTCCTCAGTAAGATTGGTCTTTGTCAGCAGCGAGCACAGCTGTTCAGAGGCCAGACAGTCTCCTCAAAGGGCAGCAGCGACAAGGATAAGTTTAGAAAAAGTGGAAGAGGAAGTCAGGAAGAGGTGCCCATCAACCTGAAGAAGTGCTGTGGACATACCTACCACCAACCTGTCTGCCAGAATACGAGCCATGAAGAGAACCAGAGGCTGAACACGTGAGCAAAACACCAGCTTGAGGTAGCTGAAGCATGACAGGTCCAGGTGGGAGAGGACAGGCCTTGAAATGTTTGTGGACGGACCTGTTAGGATATTTAACAGGGACGTCCAGTATTCTGTATCTGCTTCAACTTTCAGGCCAAGTTCAGCTGTTTTCACAATTTCGGCTGTGACGATTTTATGGTTCCAGTTGTCCAGTTTTCTGAAATATGAGCCCGACTTCATCTAACTTATGATCCTTTCTATTTGCAGGGTCTGGCTAGAATAAAACAATTTAGAGGACAAATTCTTAAGATAAAAACTCAGTTATAGGAACATAAGTATGAATACCATCAATCTTTTCAGTATCTTTAATTATATGATGAACTTTATCTTTAATTATTGCTACACAATATTGCATTGATACAAAAGGAAATATAACAGACTTTTTATGGCTTTGGTGAGGAGCCATATTTATCATTGTGTTGAAGGACAGCCTGCTGGCTCAGTGCGTTCATAGTGGAAACTTTATCAGATATATGGATGGATAAAAACACTACACTTCCATACTCTTTATGCTTTGTAAATACACACTAGTGTTTGGTGATTTATGGACAAATATGGTACTATTCATTGTAGGGTTGTGGCTTGTTTGTAGTTTTGTTTTTGATTTATAAACAATGAACAATATAGCAGGGTATGTGATGCTGAGAAACAGTGTTTTTATGGTGCAAATTGCGTATACCTTCACCATATTGATGTATTACTTTCTTGGCAATATAAAAAATGTGTACTTGAGTTTGTTTTGTTATTGGGATTTTTGTATGTAACTTAATGCCGTTACTTTAAATGTTCACATTGATTTAAAAAAACAGTTTAAAGAGGTACTGTCCTCATCTCCTGAGAGCATGTGATCCAATTACAAAAGTAAACACAAGAAATATTTTGATTATTAGCAATTTTCTACAAATTACAGACAGGCATGATAATCGCAAATATATACCGAAAAAAGCCGTGTCTCTCCTCTGGAATGTCATGGTTGTTTTTCTTGCATGATCGTGATATTTTTCCATCCTCTCACGGAAACAAGTGACTTAAACAATCAGCAGAGATAGCTTTGCCCTCACTGGGAGAGCTTAAAGCAAATACAAGTGAGGCACGTGTGAGTAGCACCACTTTGACTTGTGCAATATGGAGCTATTATGAGTTAAAGGACACCCTCTTCCAATGGCAGCTTAACATCTGGTTAGCATTTCATCTGCTGGGTGACATTTTTCAAGGCAACGTACAGATGAACTGGAGACAGTTTCCAGGAAAAAGGGATCATTTCAGACCTTTTTTAATTTTTCTTACAAATCTGTCAAGAAGATATTTGACCAGACTGCTAGACAGTTTGACTTGGTGTTAAGAACGGGTACAATATTCCCAAATCCATATCACAATAATGCACTCTCATAGCATCAGCGAATTTGGAATGTGGGAAACCTCAAGAATGGAAGAACTTCTATAACTTTAAAGTTGAAAATATTAAAAATGGCACCCGCTTGCTGTGTTCCAGACTTGACTCACTCTGTAAATTCTTAACAGACTAACAGGACATTATTTTCAGCTGAATGTTTTCCCCAGCTTTATGTCTATCTCTTCCAATAGCATTTACAACAATCCAGTGGTGACCCTTCAGACGCTAAGCACACAGACTTGGAGTATGATGTGGCTGGCTGCATTTGTAAGGGCCCCTCCACTTCCACTGCCAGTTAGTCTTAACTCAAAGTTCATGCTTGTTTCACAAGTGTTTGTATGTCAAGGTTGATAAAAATCAAAATCACTGCACACTTATGTTGGATACGTGGTAAATACAAAGAGAACACTGGGGGTGGTGACATACTGGCAGTGGCGTCCAAGACTGATACTCCATTTAGAATTCATGAAATGATCAAAGGTTGTTTCAAAGCCAACAGCATTATCAAACTGAATATCAATAATTAAAGGTTAAAAGCACATAGGTTTTCAATCTAGCCAATAGTCAGAAAAGGCTGAACAAACTGATAGAGACAAGGACAGGATTTATTTTCACATTCATTATGTAGCTGATTCTCAGGACTGCCTGATCATTCCTTTCCCGGTATTTCAAATAAACCCATCCCTGAGCCATTCCTCAAATAAGCAGGGCAGGGCCAGATAATGCACCTCACCTCGCTAGCACCAGATAAGGTTGCTCGAGTCAAATATGGTGGGAAAGGAATCATGAGAATGACTGAACAGAGTTTCCATTAGGACAATTGAAATAGCCTCTGCTGCTCAGAGGAGGTCAAAGTCAACGACTATCCAGTCAGGTCTTGTTCTTGGAAATAAAAAAATCCCTGCATTTATGACGTCACTACTTGCGGTACTGCATGGACCAATAGGCATGGATGGTCCTCTTAAAGAGTCAAGGTTTTCTCTTGTGCAGAAAACTCTTTAATGACAACTAGAGCAAATCACAGAGTCCATGTCAATGAAAACATTACTCCCTGTTCTGAAAGTGGTTCTACTCCTAAAATTAAGGATGAGAAAGTATTATTTTCAACTGTCAACAATCATTTCACTACAACATAGCTGGTTCATTAACAAAAGAGATTTGAAGACGTTTCATGTTCCAAGTTTCATATATATTAGTGCGGATTTCCGGGCCAGCTCATTGGTATTGCCCAGGTGTAGTGCATGCATGCAACCAAAATGACTTAATCAGAATGCCATATTGTTCATTAAATAGGCATTGGAGGAAAACCTGGCCAAAGGCCTAAAACTAAAGTATTTCAGTAACTTAAGTGTGCCAACTTTCCCGGTAGCAATTAGTAGCTAATTACTTGGGCACTGATGCTTGCAAAGCACTGTTCTTGCTACAACTTCCAAATGGTAAGCAAAAGATGTTTTTGCCTCAAGCAACTGAGAAGTGCTAAGTATTTGTTTACTTTGCATCTCAATATTTGTACTGTTTGAACTGTTGAACTTTGCAAAAGGTACCCAGTCACATCCAGATTTTTGCACATCATCTTTTCCCGACAGAACCTGTGACCCATCAGCAGGAGTGTGGTCTCAAATCACACAACGTAGACTTGTGCAACGTACACACTTTTTGAGTGTTTAAAGCATAGTGCTGTTTCTTTTCTACATTCAAAAAGTAAAAGAGGTTATGTGCCTAGTTGCTAAACTCAACAAACCAGTTCACCAGTTATGTTTGCATCCTTTTCCAATGGTTGGGAAAGGACGATACAGATTCTATTTGACCATCCAGCAAGTGCTTCAGCTGGAACACATCCTGCTACATTTGGACTGGAACAAATTATAAACAAATCTACTAGAACACAAATGATACTACTCTTGATTTAAAAGTCATGGTACTCTAAAAACCAAAAACAAAACAAATCTATGATAAGACAGTGAGTGAATGAGCTCTACACTTTTGTGATGATAGATATACTTTCCATCAATCAGCATGCTGTACCTGAGCCAGCATGCATAATGCCAGGACCTTGAAACAGTAGCAGATGCATAGAATTCGCTCTTTCCACTTTAAATTGCATATAAAAGGCCAAGCTGAAAGGAAAGGTGTGTTTGGCAAAGCATACCAGCAGACAGACAAAAACCATCCTTCTCCCATGTCTGTACTGACTATATTGATTATTGGACACGATAAAAGCTGTGAGAGAATGAAGGAAAACCAGAAAAAGGAGGAATCTCCATTAAAATTGAATAGAGGCTCTTTGTCCAAAAGAGCTTGACATTTTCAGTGTATGGTAACTTGCCTTATGGCCAACAGGCCTGGCTACCACGTTCCAATGAAGCCTCCAGACTCTGTTTGACCATGCAGCTGATTGGCAGTCACCATCAGTTATCTGGTAAGTAGAGAAAGCTATATAGTCTTAGCTCAACATCTCCAGGGCCTCATTATAAGCCTCATTCTCCAGCAGCTCAGACTCTTATGTCTGAGTGCCCAGAAGTAGCAACAGGGCCCATTTCATCAGAAGCAGCCAGGAATACATTCTTCCTCCACTAGGTCTGTTCAGGGCTGAATAAGTCTTTGTGAAGCCTGATATGTTGTTGAAGTGACAGCCCGCCTCAAATCCATTTACAATCAGGGGCAAAAATCTCCATGTAGTTTCTGGTTCAGCTTTAATCCCAGACAGCACCACACCTTTATCTCATAATTACCTGCAAGGAAATACACAGGGATTGTATCAGTTTGAGTAGGAATTAGAGGAAAGACAGGGAGAACGCCCATGTTGTGAATACCCTGACAGCCATCCAGACTCTGGATTACACGGCTAGAGTAGTGGAATTTTAGGTCTCACATGTCCATGTTGCATTAAATGTAGTGAGGAAGTGTTTCAAAACTTGAGTTCAAGTTGTGTACCCCAGGAGGTACTTTAGCTTTAGGACGTATCCAGATATTTTGACCTAGGAATTTCATAATTAATCTTCGAAAAATAATTTAAAGGGCATTGGTAGAGTAGTGGTACCCCCTGTAAACAAGCTATAGTGCTCCAAGCAGGCGGCCCAGGTTCGAATCCGGCCTGTGGCTATTTTACTGCATGTGGTTCCCCACTCTGTATCTCCCTGATTTCCAGCTCTATCCACTGTTTTATCTCTACAATAAAGGCACAAAAAGCTAAAAAAGAATTAGAAAGCAGAAAAATGAATCTTGGGTTGAAATAGATAAATAAAAATACAGCTAGCTACAAGAAAAAGGCAAGTAGTAAATGGTTTAAATAGCTTAAGTTATTAAATAGGTAAATATAACAGTTATGGATAGTTAAAATGTTAAAAATGTTACGAATATTAGTTTAAGATTAAAATGAATGGTTGGAATTGCTATACGTTATATAAATGCTAAATGCATGTTTGGATTAGCTAAGGGATCAACAAATGAAACATGAAATGTAATATGAATAATAATTTGCACAAAACAATTGGTTAACTAGTTAGCCTAGCAAGAGTTAGCCAAAAGTAGCTGAGTTAATAAGCAGCTGGTACCTCACAAAATGTTTCTGATAAACTACTGTAGTGAAATGGTTTGTTAAGAGCATTGGATACACCTGAGAAGTTTGATAATTAGCTTAAAGTAATAAACTGTGACATTAGCTAAAAGCAATGGAAAAACAGTTGAAATAGTTAGCTTATAGCATAGTGGTTTAACTCGCTAACACAAATAAAGGATGGCTGAATTGACTAAAATACGGTAAATGGAAATTCTTACAAGAGTTACCAAGAAGAAAAAAATCTTAAAATGAAAGGTGAAATAGAGGATACATACTTAAAAGTCTTACAAAAATTGATGAAATGTTCGGCCTCTGTGACTCTTAAGTTGACGTATCAAAAATCCACTTGTACCTGCTGACACACTGGCTGTTCATTGTGTGAAAAAAATAACAATAACAGCTTTAATATGACTGTTGTTAAATTTCATCTACTCTTCAAAAATGTAAAAATAATAATAAAAATCTTTTGTTTGTGGTGGTGTTAGTCAAAGTAGTACTAATATGAGAGCTGACAACTGCCACAATAAAAGGATGTGAATGATGTAAGGTGATACAGAAAGTGGATCAAGACTTTAATAGTTACTAAAAGAGAGGTCCCACCGATTAAATTCATGCTATGTTGAATGTGCTAATTTATTCTTTTTTTATTCAAAAATAAAATACAATGCATTACATTTCTGTGATGTCCTCCAAACGTGTTCTAAAGAATAACATTAAATGTATATGAACATTACATTTCTTCATGATCTGAAAAGCAGCTACAACACAACCAAATGTTTAAACGCAGGGAAACATTTTTTAATAAACATCCTGAAATAGAGTTCAAAAGGCACACGCAACATTCAATGATGGGAGTTTAACTCAACAGAAAACGGTTTCTAGGAGCTGCATTTATGTGATCAATATCAATTTACAGCTACTGAATGTGTCTGTCCTTAGAGCACAGGATTTTTGCTGAGTTCATCTAGCACACGTTTTACTTTGTGTTGAAAACACTCCTCTTGGCACTTTATTTAATGTCTTAATTTAAAATCGAATGGGGACAGCTTTAATAAAGAAAATTCATACAATTGCTTTAAGCCAGAGTAAAAATATGAAATGATCATTTGATTCAGGTTTCATTAAATATGTAAAGATATCAGACGCATTCTATGTTTGTGTATAGAGTTCGATTATAAAAAACATACTACTCTAGAGATCCAACCATCAACCAAGTCAACACAACAGTCAAAAAACACGGACTTTATTTCAAATTGCTGCAACAGGGGCACTAAAAACAAACTGCAGAGAAACACACGGGGCCCCGAGTTCAACTCACTTGGATAGAAAATATTTTCATTTAAAAGTTATGAATAAAATGAAAGCACAGGAGAACATATGGTGGACGAAATGATTTGGAACTCAGCGGAGTAGCTTTGTCCAGCCAACAGAAGAAAAGGAACACTTATTTGATTATAAGAGCACAGTTTGGTGCGGCTTTTCCAACTTCTCCAAAAAAATGAAAGAAAACATGTTAACTTTCAGGTATAAATAAAAAAAAAAAGAGGGGGGACTTCATCTTTCCCCCCCCCCCCAAAAAAAAGAAAACGAAATCTCTATTTTTGAGATTTTGGGGTGTGCAAGTAATTGAACTAAAACATACAAACAAAGCTGTGACAACACACCTCAGCATACATACATGAACAATCACTCACTCATACACACACTCACACAAATAGAACAGAGCACGCTGTGGCTATTGATTAACGCAACTGACTGAATTCACAACACATTGATAAACTGACAGTGCAAATCTTCAGACGGCTGCAGAGAACTAAAATAAGAGCGAAGAAGATACACCAACAGGACACACTTTCAAACATTTTGTACAATTCATAAATGAGTTCAGAGTTGGATCTTCCTTTTTTTTTGTTACATTTGGGGAAACAGATGGAATGAAGCTCCAGAGAAGCCGGTGAGGAAATTAACAGTAAATATTTTTTGGGGGGATTCAGCGCTCCTTAGAAGATTAAAAAAATGCCTTCAAACAACTATTAGTAATTTTTTAGGATAAATGTAACGTTATTTTCTTTGTCTTAACCCTATATCAAACAAGTTTAAAAAAATGTTTAAAACAAGAACATGTCGTTAACTACATAAAACATTCTGGAGCACCGGTGTCAGGAACATGAATCGTGACAGAATTGATGATCCAAGAACGAAAATTGAGAAGCCAAAAAGGTGATTCAGGCCGTTCTAAAGGCAGCGATCTCGACTGGTGGCACTAGGTTTGGACTTAAATGGAGACGCATGTCAATCCAGTCAACCGACTACAGTGCCTCGTGAAGGTGTTACTCATGTACAGGGTTCAAATGAATGACGTCCGACCTCCTGAAGCAGGGCAGGTCAGGTCACCCTGGTCCACTACACCTGTACGATGTGAAATGCTTACTTTCCAAAAGTGAATTCTCTCAGGAAAAAAAAAGGTAAGAAGCCTGAAAAAAAAAAAAAAAGATCACAAGAACGCTCTGCTCACAGGACTTCCCTTCCCGTAGGTTTCTCATCCTGCAAGGCTAGTGGAGTGTTTTTGATGACACCCAGATTTTGACGGTACCTCACAGTCCTTTGGGTTTACCAGAGTTCTCAAAGTCTCAGAAAAAAGATTTCCTGAAATGAGTCCAGTCACAGGATATGGAAGGATATATTGAAGTGTCTGTTGACTGGATCGAAGGGAGTTACAGAGTTCCTGCTCCTGCTGTCGCTTTATTTTTTTTATTTTTTTACTTCACCATTCGGCATCACCAATGGCTTTGGAGAAGACATAGTCTCTCCCGTTTAGATTCATAATCCCGTCCTTCAGGTGGAATTTCCATTTGTTCTTACTCCTGTGAATCTGCACAATAAAGAGAGGAAATGAATGGTGTGGGCGTCGGGGACAGATGGACACTGTTTCATCTTACAGTGGACGCAGTCTCTAATGTCTTTAACCCATGCATGCAGAGGACTCAGGCAAATGTTTGCAGCCTTCACAGACAGTTCTTTATAAATTCTGAATTAGTACCACATACGCTTAAACTACACATATCTAAACTAAAACTACTATGCCCTGGCTTTTGTTTATACAGTTGTTTATCACAACAAAATATAGTTCCAATCCTGACAAATGAATTCCTTAGTATTTAAAGCTCCTGTGGGGAGTTTTTAGTTGGTTATGAAACAGACTGAAATCAGTACTGGTGCCTCGGTATGTACTTCAAAAGCTATCGAGAACATCAGCATCGAGATTGACTATTTCTATACTGTTATTTCTAATGCCTGAAACTACCGCTGCAGGGTAGGTGTAACAGCTCGCTACAGTAACAGCCTTCTAGCGTGTGGTCAGCTTCAGTTGGTGGGAAGTGGCTGTGAAGTTTTCGCTCAAATAAGATCTTCTTACCTTGTCATACTGGCAAACCACTACATTCTCTGTATCAAACAGCTCCTGGTCCTCCTCATCACTGACATCATCCCCGCTGTTCAGTGGCTCCTGGAGATGAAAGCAAAGCAACAAGTTTAATTTGTGCTGGTTTACATATGGTTCAAGTCTGTTTCACAGGATTTCTGTAGCATTTAACAACACAGAGTGGCTGATTGTGGAGAGCTCATCTTGTAAAGGATTTCTATTTATCATCTTAGGAATTAAGAATTACCACTGTCCAGAACACTGATCCACTAAAGGGAAAATCATAATTTTAAGGTCACATTTTGTTTCATCCCTAGCCTACCTCTTCAACCTGCCCGTCCTCTCCCCCTTCCTTGTCCTTCTCCTCCTCGTCATCTTCGTCGTATTCCTCTTCCTCATCCTCGTCCTCTTCCGAGGAGGTGTCTCCGGCACCGTCCACCTGCAGCATCATGGGAGGCTGCTGGGTCTGAGGCTGTTGTTGCGCCTGAGCTTGCTGCTGGGCCTGGGACTGAGCTTGGGCCTGTGGTGCAGCTGCACCCTGGGCCTGCTGAAGCTGCTGCACCAAAGCTGCCTGACCAGGCTGCTGCGCCATACCTGCTGCCTGCATCACCTGGACGGGGAAGGGCCCCAAAAGAGAAAAAAAATATTAGCCTCAGTAGATCGTTAATAAAAACATAACTGGAATCTAATCAGAAAGTGTTTTAGCACGAAGTAGACAAACACGTATTTCAATGCTAGAACTATTTGTAACAACAAAACAACCATAACAGCAAATACTAACAAGTGCAAAGCAAACTTCTTGAGAAGAGCGATGAAAGGAGTTATGAAGTAACTAAAGAAGAAGTGCTGACCTGTGCATTGCTTTGGACTTGTTTTCCTGAAGCTAACACAATCTGCTGCGGCTGGATGATGACTCCTGTTTGCTGTGGCAGGCCTCCCTGCAGAGGAGCCAGGACCTAGAGAGAGAGGAAACAGGAAGCGCTCACATTTTACTAAAGAACGCTGGTGTTTCCCTCTAAGAGAGTGACATCTTCATTTCTCATTTTTTTAAACTATATCATTGCCAAACATTCAAGGTTATTATACAATCGAGTGATCATAACATGTTATGGACCAAAACAGGATGTCAAGGGTTAAATACATCAGCTGTTATAAATCATTCTCTAACAAAAATTCAACAAGAAATATGAAGACAATGTTTGTGGTCTAACATACTTAACATTTTTATTCAAAGGCATTCAGTTCATCGGGTCAGGGTGTTCCTACCTGTGTAATGGGGCGTACCTGCTGTATGACCGGAGCCTGCACGCCGCCAGGCTGCATCTGCTGCTGCAGGAGGATCTGCTGCTGAGGCTGCTGGATGATGTACTGAGCCCCATTGGGAGCACGCACCACCTGCAGAATCTGACCTGAGAGACCAAAAAACAGAGGAGGCATGAGTGCTGTGAAAGGACATGCATCATTTGATGCAACAGGTGATGGGAAGTTGAAGCACTAAACTAGACACAGCAGGGGGGGGGGGACCTTAATTGTGCAATTTATAGTATTGTTTCTCCATAACATGATGCACAGATAATCTTGTGTGAGTTTTTCACCTTGGCTGGTGATGAGCTGTTGGTATGGGGTGACCCCTGTGGGCAAAGCGAGGGTTGCTGCAGTAGCTGCTGCACTCTAGAGGAGAGAAGGAGAACACACCAGTCGCTGAAACCAGGCAGTGACATACTCAAACATAAATAGGAAATCTTCAGGCAAAGCTTGTATCCAAAACAAGGTTTTACTGTTCAAGTAGTTGGAAAACAAAGTCTGAAAGCGGTTTTTGAAAGCTCTTTTTGGGTTATTAAAAACACACACCAGGCACAACACAGATATGTTTGACTCAGTTTCTTAAGAACATTCCTCTACAGAGATTTGAATATTTATGAAATACAGCACATCCTCATCCTAACTTAAGTTTCTCTCTTCTGTCCTGATAGAAGTATTTGCATTTATCCGTTTGATCAGCCAGGCTTGATGATAAAAGGTGAAGCTTAAAAAGGGTTTAAGAATGAAGAAAATAAAACTTATAACAATGCAGATGAAAGCCTCGACATTTACAGATTGCTTGTAGAACACAAGTGTTGGTAAAGGAAGGGAGATGGGGAGGCTTTGTTAAAGGAAAATGGAGGAGACGGTGTGTGTGTGAGAGGCACACAGGAGGATGTATTTTCCCCGGCTTGATCTCCACTGTAATCCAAACCTCCAGACAACTGTCTGAAGGTCCTTCCTCTATCTATTCTAGCATTGGATGTCCCTCAGCCCCTTCCTCTGTCCATCACTACAACAGTCATCCTGTTCTGTGAAAAGCCTGGGAAGTCTGCAGACACAAAGATCCTATTCTTCCTGTTTAGACTCCAGTTTTCGCTGTTTCCCTCAATACAAATATTTCACCAACCGAGTGAAAGAAAGTCCTGGAAGTTTATCTTACAATATAAACAATAATAGAGTCCTCTAAATGTAACATTTCCTCACAGGCCAAATGGCAGAGTCTTGTGACCAAACAGGAAAACGCTCTGCCCTGAGGAGTGTGTGCAGGCAGAACGTGCGTATCCACGAGTGACTCTTCTTTTGTAAAGACATAAAAGAAATGTACGAGGACGTACCACGGACAGGGTTGTTGAGCCGAAGTATTTAACAGAGGGTTTCCAGAGGTTGGAAAATTCTGTGTATTTAAGTGAATAAAGCACATCTCTAGTAAACTTTCGGACTAATTGGTGGTTGTTGTTCTGATACATTCAGAAACTACTCTTCCATCGGTGCTAGCTCTGTCATTAACAGACGCTTTGGTTTGTGCATTTGCCAAACAAACATTTCATCATTTTGATTTTGTATGTCTCTGTAATGAGCACAGTGTTATTTATAACTAGCCCTCTCAGTTATATGTTTATATATACATACCGTAAAACTTCAAAAAAAAGCTCATCTCAATGTAAGGCCCAGTCGATTTTACAGATCTCCATTAGAGGCTCCTGTTCATTCAGTGCTGATGAGTCAGCAAATCAAACGTAAGAGAATAAATATTGAAAATATGAAAACACATGTTTTTCTTCCATCTCCTATGGTCAATTTGAATGCTTTTACCTGTGCTTTAGTGCAGCAGGCTAGCAGAGATGAGCTGATTTACAAAGCAAGAACAAATCAGTGATTTGTAATTTCACTTGTTTGAAATTACAACACAGATTCTTCCTGGTGTGAAATGTACGTTGTTATAGTCTTTCCCATCTTTGCTGTGCACAAATTATTATTTCAATAAGTAAAGGCCCGTCTCTTAGTGACGCCTGTCCCAAATAAAGGTGGGGTCATTTTATATACTGATGTACATAAAAGCCCCGGCTATAAGTTTAAGTCTTTCGGTACATAAACTTCAAGACTAGGAACATCTGGAGTGGGATTTAGACTGGAGGGACACTTTTCATCTGATATGAACCTATCTGAGGGAGAACCTCAGAATCAGGAAAATGTGGAAGTGACTTGAAAACGATCACTAACTGTGGAGCTGTGTACGTCCAAACTGTTACTTGATATTGATTTGATATGATATCATCTACTCACCATCCCTGTTGCACTCATGTGCTGTAGAATCTTTGAATCCTGAACAATGACTTGCTGCTGGGGAGCTGTGGGGAGAAACACTCTCGAGTCAAACCACAAAACAGCTGAAATGAATACCAACATCATGAGAAGAGAATAATTAGATAAACATGGAGCTTGATTTAATCGATTCATTTAATCCAGTCTGGGCTTTTAATTGTATTCTATAAATAAAGAAGAGGTTGTGTGTTATTAATTCAAACAAGCCCCTTTAATAAAGCCTTTGTTCTTTTACACTTGATCTGTTCAGCTGTGTGAGGCATATTCACATGTTTGTAATGTGTAGGAAAGACACTTTCTCTACTATCAAAGTGTGACGCACCTTGCTGCTGCTGAGGAGGCAGGATGACTTGTTGGGTCTGTGCTGGCTGAGCGACCTGCTGGACCTGTTGGATCTGCTGAACGTGGTGCTGCTGCTGCTGCTGCTGCTGCTGTTGTTGCTGCTGCTGCTGAGCGGCCTGCAGGGCTACCTGCTCTTCCGTATGGAAGCCCTCCACTGCCTTCGACTGCAACAGTTTGTTTTCCCATAGCTGAATCACCCCGGCAGAGGAAAGAACGGATAGAGAGGCAACTTTAGTCATTAAGAGTGAGTGAAGCAATGAGTAAACAACAGTCAGGCATTTTATATGTCGTAATAGTGTTCCAAATTAGTGTCTCCAGTTTGCATATTTTAAAATGTCCTAACTTTCTTCAGATCAATCCAACCATTGCTGTACTGAGGATATCCTGAAACTTAAAAACCAGTTGGTTCCTACAATACAGTGAAGTAGAGCAGTGTTTCTAAAATGGGAGTACTAGAACCCCTAAGGGTACTTTGGAGAACTGCAGAGGGTACTTGAGATATTTTTAATCTTAGTAAAGATTTCAGTCATGTATAATTCTTGATACAAGCAGACTATAATAAGTTCAGAAATACAGGTACATTCTTTAAATGACATTTATTATTTAAAATTCTTTTTATTTTTTTATTTACTGCTGTAAAATGTTCACGGTCACAGCAAAGCACTCCATCGTCTGAAATGTAGTTTAGTATTTTACGTTTTGATTTCGACATGAATTGACAGACAAGAGATAAAAAAGATTGATGGTTGAAATGTAGCCGCAATACCAGAGAAAGATGTTGGGGGGGGGGGGGATCTATCATATACATATATACGTACATATACACACATACAAATATATAAAACATACATATACACTATAAATATCCCTGTGAAGACATATTATTGAAAATCATATTGAAAATGAATGAACAGGGGCCTGAAACACACCTCACATACGTCTGTAATAGTGATATTTCTAATGAAGTGATTGTACATAGGAACAAGAGTGCTAGGTACCGTTTTCAGTTCCAAAAGCACTTGCTCATCCACTCCTTCGTCCAGGAACAGCTCTCGCACCTCGCTGATCACATCCTCGATCACAGACCTATAAAGTTTAGGCTTCAGGGAAGTAAGACAGAGAACACATTTTATTACGTGGTTGGACCGTCACCTTTTTATAAAAAAATAAAATAAAATAAAAACAGAGGAAAAGAGACAGGTATTATCAATGTTTACCAAGTCATCCTGCCTTTTACATAAAATGTGTAAAAAGAGTTTAATAGGAAATCATTAGCTAATTTACTAATTATGCTAAACAGCTTTCAAACATTTCATTTCCCTCTAACAAATAAGCATGCATTAGTGTTATATTATATCTGGTGAATCGCTTTTGTACTTTGGAATATCAACTTGTCCCTGCTAAATAATCCCTGGGATTTAGCTATAAAGTATGCACGACACTGTGTGCTGTTATCCATATGAAGCAGGTCTGTACATCTGTCTGTCACGACAAACAAGGTAAACAGTATATCCCTCGGGGTCCCCTGTCATGTATGGCGCATAACAACAAATAATAGAAAACGTCTACACAATAGTCGCATTCAGAACCTAAAGATACGATACAAAGTACACCTAAAAGCGACAGACACGTAAGCTAGGCCATCGCTTTGCGTTACATTGTCCCCAATGTCCGCAGCACGGACCTCGGTCTCTCCTTCCTCCCCCTCGGCCTATCTGCTCCTCCACTATTTAAAGCTCCGTCTGGTGTTTATATGTAGAGCCAGTGACGTAGCGTCGAGTAGCACCTTCCCATCCCGGGCAGTCTATATTAGAGAGCCAATATGGCTGTATAAAACGAGGCAGCAGCGAGGAGGAGGGCCAGAACCGGAGCGAGGGGCGACGTGGAGGCCATTTTACGGAGCGGCAAACTGCGCGCTCGATGGCCCCGTATTTTATGTGCCGTAATGTAAAGGATATTTCGGTGTTTTATCGAAGAAGTGCTCTGCTTTGTAGGCTACACGTTGTAAATAGTCGGTGGGGAGAGGGGCAGAGTCTACATGATGTGGGTAAAGTGGTGGTTTGGGACGACGACCTGCCTCCTGGTCGTGGAATGGTGGACAATGATGAGGCGTTCAAACTCAACGTGGACGACTATCGGATAATTTATTTTTACTTTTAATAAAATCAGCGCAACTCGTTGATGCAAAGGTGCTTGGCGTACATATGCGTTTGAAATTCAATTTTAAATTCAAACTAAAAATAAGCTTATTATCTTTTTCTCATTTTGTAATCCAAATGCAACGCTTTGACTTTTATCGGTGACCAAAGTAATAGCACGATCATTAAAAGACCGAAAATCCATTTTTATAGTCAATTCACCGAGAACTTAAAACCAAATTTCAGAAGCCCAAGAAACACTATCATGAACCAACCACCTGATGTAAGCTACAACAACGAAAAGAGCCAATTATTAACACCATTCAAATGCATTTCTCATAACTAACCCTTCATTTCTAAGCTCTCTTTGCTTAAGTTTATCACAAAAACTGCTCTTCGTCCCTTAGCAACCAGACGGTTCTCTCTCAGAGAACAATCTAGTTTCAAAAACTCATGAAAATGGCCGATTGACTGAACTTAAGTATTTTATTTCAAATGTCAGTGAAGTGATTGTTAAAGCAGATTCTTTGTACTGAAATAATCAAAAACCAGCTCTTCGACAGCTTCCATTTATCTTTACCCCATTTTCCCCCGCTGACAATCCTTAGAGATTGATCCTTACCACTGGGTTCGAGTTTGCCGAGCTCGCCATTATACGCGTAGTGTAAAACCACACGGAAATAGGCGAGAAATAGAGCCAAAAATTACGAAAAACGACTTAAAACAACTGGGAACGGTATTTTAAAACAGCCGGCATTACTTTTGTAAATAAAACACAGTTTATACGGTCTTATTTACAATCCCGGGCTGCGACTCCCCAGCCGTCCTTCCTCCGTCGTTGTCCTGCTTTATATACTGAGCGATGGAGCTGCGAGTGCGCGAGACATAGGGCAGGGTCAAACCGCACATATCGCGAGACTTCGAGCGGAGTATGATGACCAATCAATTCGCCTGCTGCTGGGTAATGGAGTTTAAATGTGTTAAGCTGAATGGTAAATAAACAGATCGCATTAGCTTCATAATGCTCAGTGATCTTGTTTACTGAATTGGACCAAATGTAAATATTACGAACCATTTAAATGATTTAACTAAATGCTCCAGGAGCCATGCTTACCACACATTCGTTGGTAATTGGTCTTTACATTGGCTTTATATTTTCCAGAGTAAAATAAAGTGTTCTTTCATTGAAGACAAAAACGATAGAAAACATTTCCAAAAAAACCCAAAACACACTATTAGCCTAAGTAGCCTACTGCTTAAATCTGTTGTTTTAAACAGAGAACATGGATAGAAAATGTGATGACAGAGCGCAGAAAGGGGGCACTATAGATTTTACAGACCCTAGAACATTGTAGTGGGTTTCTATTAAGACTGAAGTCTGGCTTTCTACAAATGTGTATTTAATTTTAATATTTGTATTGAGATGGTCTGAATTTCACCAATGTGATTTGTGACATGAGATTATGACATGTTTAAAATGTTGTTAGATTATAAAGTCACGCCTAATATTTAGCCTATGTCACCACATTACAAAACAAACAAATACAAGAAATTTTTTCTTATTTAAAAAAAATAAATATTTAAGGCACATAGCCTATCAACACAGTAACGTTTCTGCACTAACACATTTCTGAAAACATTGTAAAACCTTCAAGGGTTTCATCATTTTCTTGGTCTATTGAATGTTGGTGATCACACTTGGGAAGCAGTTCTCTCTGTATTTTTATAATAGTAGGCCTATTTTTGTACAATATTTTCTTATAGGCTCCATTCATTGTAATGTGGTGTTTTGTACTTGACCAATATATTATATATTTATAAATCTACAGTCAATTGACGGTTGCTGTTTTTAGTTATCTACTCTTCTGATTCAAGTTTAATAAACAAAACGTAATGAGTTTGACATATAATCTTTTATATATAAAGATGAGACAACTGTTAAATAGTGTGGCACACAGGTGGCATTATGAAGATGTTAAAAAGAGCTCAACAAGGAGCAGCTAATTGAAAAGCCTCTAACACATCTAGCAGTATAATGCAAACATATTAGATATTAAATGATAACAGCCATTCATCTGCATGGTAAAACTTAATATTATTAATAATATTACTTTTGGAACATATATTATAGCTGGCCATTTTTGCTGAAATAACTGCAGGATGAATGCAGGATGTTTACGTGTAATGAAATACCTGATACAGGATGTTAATGAGAAGCTGCATTGGCTACATGACAGGTCTGAAGTTGGAGAGTTACAACTTTTACTGTTTGCCTCATGATGGAGTAGTCATGAGCACACATGGCTTTTTATGCCATAAATCATGTATTTCTTTTCAAACAGAACTTATTATTATGGTTTTTTTATCTGGAAATATTTGGTGCCTTTGTTTATGTTTCAGAGGCACTTTTCATGTAGTAACATCTAACCGCCACAAGAGTGTGATCACACCTCATCTCTGAACTCCAGAAAACAAGCTGTTTTTTTTTGTCTCATGACATACACACGCAATTTACTTTCACAGTAAAGCATGCAACTACTGTGGTTGTCATTCAATAAAAAGGGGGGGGGGGGGGGGGGGGGGATTTCAGTCAATTTTTGAACGTGTCAAATCTTTAGGTTATATCAACTTAATCCAAAACAGACCTTTCTAGACCAGCAGGGGTATATTTACTAAAATAATAAAGTTTTGCAGAAAACGAGAGCTGACAAGAGAATGTTACCTCCTGTCTCCATGGAAACTTGCTCAGTGGTCATTCTGTGGATATGGATGATATAGACCAGGAAACACACACCGCTCTGTGTGCATCAATCCTCTGAACACTTCAGTCTGTTTTCTCAAAGATGGAAAACTGATTATATTCATCTTATTTTAATTTAGTTGAAATGAAAGGCCCACTTCAACATGATGAGAATATGCATTTGAATTCACTTGTAACCTTGTTGTTTGACAAATATAAACAAGTGTTGTGAGATATTCTTTGGTGTCTCATGTCTGATAGGTATCTGTCAGAGTAAGAGATGTGATCAAACACAAAGCTTTGTTATCCGAGGCGTGTCGTCGCTACCTTTGAGTCTCACTCTCTGTAACTGAGTGGTATGATGCCCTCTAAAGATCTAGAGAAAGCACCCCCCCCCCCCCCACCATCTTTCTTTGCTGTAGTTGCATAGCAACAGAGGAGCTGCTAGCTCCAGTTGTGTTGGTGGTGGGAGCGAGCTGCACAGGGAGGCACTGGCTCCAGATTAAGCCTGTCTCGGCTTCAATTATGAATGGGCTTCCACTGCCACACGGCTCCAAAATGGCACCACTCAGATTGATAAGGCATGGAGGAACTCTTTGGTACACTTTCACGTCTTTCCCCTGAGGAGGGGAGCTGAGTTTGACTTTAATCAGAAGTATTGAACTTAAATGATTAGAATAAGTAAATGAATAATTAACTGGCGGAAGAAGCACAGTTATGATAAGACCCTTGTTGATGGGAATATGCGAGGTTAATGATTGGGGTCAGTCTTGAGAGCAAATTAAAGAGTCTCCAGTCTCACAAAGCAGCCACTTTACCGGCAAATGGGGGGTTAGTGTTGTAGGCTGAAGTGGTGAAAAGGAGGGGGCGTAGAAAGGGTGATGTGCTTTCTTGTAAGCCTTTACTAAATGTAACCATAATTTCTGAGAGGGAAAAAAATAGTTAAATTGCTGCTTTGGTTAGCCCACGTGCGCTCCCTATCAGTGATGCTGTTATTAAATGTGTCATAGTAGTCAATGTGGGTATTATTGTCTTTGATTACAGCTTTCATGTTTGATCTCAGTCTAAAAGGAACAGCCGTGCTACTCTTCTGCAACTTGTATTTTTTATTATTGCAACCAACTGGAAGACAATACATCACATAAACATCATTGCAGTTTTTCAGAAAATGGAAAACAAAATAAAACAACATTTATATATTTTTTGCCACGTTATTGGACAACGTTGATATTTACATGTAGTGATGAAATAGGTCTTGAAATCATTCTTTGGCAATATGATTGCACAATAAAGAGGAGAGTTGAACATTTACTGAAAAAAACAAACACCTGGGTGTACTCTGCATCACATCTCACAGATCAATAACAGTTTTGCATTTTGACATCTCTAACCTATGGCTTTCCAATATTTAGCTCAGACAGTCACTGAAGAGAAAAAAAATGGCAGTATTGTAGATAGCTTTTGTCAGAGAGAAAACAAAACAGAAAATGAAAACGCGCATAAAAACATCAGCAAATGAAAAAAAAAAATGGCGACATCTTTTTCCGCTGTATGTTTGGCAGGTCTGAAGAAACACTTGTTTTAGGGGCTGCTCAGGCAGTGAAGTATACTTCTTATGCTATAAAATGTCCCAGGTTCATGTTATGTGCTGCTCTGTTTTTCCACGACTCGGAGGTCAGGAGTTCATCTCTCCTGCATGTCAGCGAGTGAGTCAGAGGGAAAAAAGGTGGTTACAAAGGCAACACACTCCCCCCTCTCGACATGCCTCTTGCCAGCTGAACACGTTATTAGTCACCACAACAGTGGATTGTTACCGCAAATACAGCAGAGTGCTTGACCCGGGCCGCGGGGGCACTCAGACAGATATCAGACGAGAGACGGATGGCACACAACAAGAACACTGACAGCTTCTCCTTTAGCCTTTTTTATAAGTCGGCATGGATACCATACAAAATGCGAAGCCAGTGATGCATGCTACAGGTGGCAAAGGACTGTACCAGTGGATGGGACATGCATTTGTTTGCCTGCGTGGCTCTCTGACAACAGCTTTGAACTCAAACCGTGTCCGACTCTGCTGCTACAAACAAACCCGGCCTATGTTTCCTCTTAAAAAGCTGCTCTTAAATACCTTGCAACTCTGCAGAGGGAAATTAATACTTGAATGCATTCTTGTTTCAGCAAAGGCATGCCGAATCATGGCAGTGCAGTGTTCATATCACTTTCAATGCAAAGATGTCAAAACTCTGTGAATATCATCAAGTCAGTGTTTTCATGACCCTAAGTGAGATACACATACACCTCATAGGAAGGCAAAATAAAAATAAAAACCTCTGATCTCCAGATTGGGCTATTGAGAAAAATATGACATCCATATTGGCAGGTAATTCCTTTGAACAAAGGGTAAACAATACTGAGTGTAAATAAAAAAACTAAACTTTTTTCATCATTAAAGCCCTCTCCTACATTCCTCTCTTTTCAATTTAACTCCCAAGTAGCCTTTTTTTTTGGAGATATGAGGTTCTTTCAGGACACCTACAAAGTTTTCCATGCCGTCTGATCCACACAAATACACAAAACGATGCTGATGGAAAGTAAGGACACATGTACATTTACACACAGGAGAGAAAATAAACAATACTGTTATAAATAAAGACATGTAAGCATGTCAGAGACATGACAACAGAGGTACTTAGGGCAGGCAGGCAGGCACAATGTTAAAGGGTGTGTGTTCCTGGGCACACAAACTCACACACTCTACACATGTGTTCTGAAATAACACGGAGGTTAACAATGAACACCCAAAAATCACTGTACAGGCAGAAGAAGACGGAAGTTCACCCCTAAGAGAAGATTCAGCTGGCCTACCCAGCCTGAAACCCGAAGCCCAGGGGTGGTACCCTAGGGCCTCTAATTGCAGAGTGATCTCCCACATTCCTCCCTGAAGATGTGTCTTTGAAAGCCCACTCAGAAAAAATAAAGGAACCCAAAAGATTCAAAGAAACAAACAAAAAAAACAAAAAACAATTCCGATATAATCACGGGTATAAGAATTGGCGGCAAAACTTTTTTTCTTTCCTCTAGGATCAAGGTTTATATGAAAATAAGTCATGCTTCATGCTAAATACATCGTTTATCTTACATGATCTTTGAATAAAAAAGATTTGCTTTTTATCTTATTTACAAGCACCCATGCAATATAACTGAGAAAGTCCTGCAGGTCAAATTGCTTCAATTAAGAAAGGAAAAAAATAAAATATTTTCTAACCTTTTTACAGAGTTGTCCACACGGGACAAATTGCTTATATCTTTATGAGGGTAGAGTGAGGGTAAACAGACACAAACAGAAATCTAAACCCACAGTTCATGTATATAGTTCTTTGACGTCGTCAAATGTTACGGAAGGTGTGGTAGCTGCTGGTAGCTATGATATCTATACCAGGTGTCTACGTCTATGGACAGAAGTACTGGGGAGGTTTTTAGGGACGTTTACATTATGCAACAACAACAACAAAATGAAGGAGATATTGCCTCAGACCCGGCACACTATCCATCTCTATGGTGATAAACATGACCATTTTTTTTATTTTAAAATATCTATTCTTAAATACTATGAGTGCTCTTGAAATAAAACCATGTCTTTACCCATGATGCTTCTATTATAAGTGGCGTTAAATAATCTTAAGTGCATGAATATATATCACATTGGGTTTTACAATTATTTTGACACTTAAGGTCATTCTCCTCTTTAGTACTATGCCTTCTCGTTTTTTTTTCCTGTGTTTTTTTTTTGTCAGCTGTCGTATCGGCTACATGAAGCAACCTGGTCGCTTGTCTTTGGCACAGTCTCACATTTGTGCTCGTGGATGTAGGCGAGTGATGCCAGCGAGGGGCCCAAGAGAGAGCATCTCGTTAAATAGTGCCCCTCTCTTCGCCTCCCGCCGTCTACGCTGGCATCACCGCTAGATTGCTACAGATTCACATAGAAACAAACAGGTAAGACAAACAGCCATCCTCTGTGTTCAGGTACTGTACGCTTCTCAATGTGATTCAGTTTTGTCGTGGTTCAACTTGTCCAAATTAGTGACAAAACATGCTTTTTTTTATGGCTTTCATCCCCTTTTAAACAACATAAACAACAAAGACACATGAGAAATACCCATTGATGTTAGTGTTGCTGAACATGTAGGAAAACATAGATTTTTGATATTGCCACAAATAAGTAGGATTCACCTAATGCCCTGCAGATAGATAGAGGGAGATGAGACATGTCCGTTGAGACTTATGCTGTAGTAACGATACCTGTTGACCTATTTGTGTGTCGTATATGCGAGTGTGTGTTAATGTGTGTGCGTGCTTTTAGCTGTATACCGTCTGTTTATGTTTGCATGACTATGTACTTGTTCTACGTGTGTCTTTTTAGTTTCTCAGGGCCTCTTTCTGCTCCTTCTGGCCCTTGGCGGTGCGGTTTGTGATGTTGTTGAGGCAGGCTCTGACGCCAGCCAGGTGGAGCAGTGACCCCGCCGCCTCCTTCATCTCCTCGTCATCGCTCTCTGGGGGCTTTTCTACTGTCGCTGCGCGCCGCTTCTTCAGCGGCAGCGTGTCGCTGATGCCCCTTGCTCGGTTTTTGGTCCAAGGCAGACTGCTTCCTGCCAGAGTCCCAGCTCCCGCCCCTGAACTACGTCTCTGTCCGCGCAGGGGCTGCTGTGAAATGTAGGTAGCTGCGGCAGTGGTGACGTGAGAATCCAGCGGGATCTCCCTTGGCTCGGGTTTGACGTCTGATTCGATCTCCACGGCTATGATGTCGTCGTCGTCCAGGGGTGAGGAAGCGTCGTCATCCTGGCATAACCTGCTGGGGGATTTGGCGGTGCTGTAGGTATGGTCGTCTTGGAGGTCCTCACTGCAGGGCGGAGGAGAGTAGCGGGATGGGCTTTCCTGTCCTCGGCTTAGAAAATCTCCCAGGGATGATCTGTGAGAAGACAGAGAGAGAATATTGTATTCTGCTGTCACACTGCCAATTTGTTTTTTTTATAGTTATTGATTTCTAACATTTTGTTGTTCATTGTTGTGATTTTTTTAGTCTTGCAACACTTTTCTTCTTTTCTGTCTGTTTGTATGTGAAGCACTTTCAGCTGCATGTCTCTATTAAAGGTGACACAAATAAAATGGTGTTAGCTTGATACGAGGTGTCCACTGCAGTAGCATTAGCACATCTGCATTGGGCTTGAAAGCTAAACATGATCATCTATCACCCTGAATACTCCCTCCAGGGCCTAATGTGCATATTTCTCCGCTGCGATTAAAACCTCGTATCTCCAGAAAAAGTCAGCCTTTACTTTCAGAAATGAGCACACTCATTTTCACATTGCCACCTTTGCATTTTTCAAATGACACACTGCATTTTGAGCAGCTCTAATGCTCCCTGAGGTTGTGAAACTTGCTCAGCACATAAAGGTCCTCGCAAGCTTTAAAGTCAAAACGCCTCAGAACGACTCTGATTCTGCAACGAAGCCTTTTAACCGCTGTCCACTATACGTCAGCTTCTGCAGTTTGTTGCAACACATATCTTGCTCCATTAGGCATGGAAGAGCAGAGGTGTATTCTGATAACCAATAAATCAAAGAGAGCTTCAGCAGTGTGCCCTGTCTCCTGTACACCCCCCCCCCCCCTTTAGATGAGAGGGTTAGCATATTAATATCTTATAAGAAAAACATGCACCTCTTACAGTGATCAAATATTCACTGCATACCTTTAGTAAGACTTTGGGTATGTTTAATTCATTATGCAGAGCAGGCCACCATACTTTTACTCTCCTGTGATGGATGTGCATGTCCATGCATGCTTCGAATGTTCTAAGAATCATGAGGCCTCTCCCTTTAATAAACCTGTTTGTGTGTTTGTGTGTGTGTGTGTGTGTGTGTGTGTGTGTTTGTAAGACCATTATATAAACACACCTGGATAAAATGTTCTGAGCAGTGGGGAGCGTGTGAATGCCTCTGACTTTTGGACACAATAAAGATGTTATTATGTAAACTCGTAGTGGAAAATTCGGTACAAGGTCTGTTTAGTGTGTGCTTTTTGTGTTTGTTTCAAGGCTACTGTATGTGTGCATGAGGGTGTGTCAGTGTATGTGAGGGAAAGTGTTTGTGTATGAAAAGTCCTGGCTGATATTTATTTAAGGTAAAGGGACAGGAGCAGCGTTAACCCACCTGATGGCAGAGGTTCTGCTCCCCACAGGGCTTACAGGTAGGGGTCTGATGACAGGGAAGAGTGCCTGGCTCCTGACACGGGCACCATTTTGGATCACACCCCGGGGAACTAAATGAGAGGAAACAGAGGACACAAGTTTTTTTAGTCACAAACAGTCCACACATTAGTTTCCTAGTACAAAGCAAACACAGAGGAAGATTTTCAAAACCTCGGTAAGACCTGGGAGCAGCTCGATGAGACTTCACTGACTGTCTGAGGAGGCCAACAGGGCAATATTGATGAGCAAGGCAAGGTTAAATTGAGCGGGAAAGTGTCATAAATGAGTTAAGGCCGCTGTGAATCATTCAATTACCAACGACCGCTGGGCTCGGCTAAATCTAGCCTGTTTGATGTTGTGGGCTGAACAGCAGGCAGCTGGGCCTTAAAAGGAGATACCACCAACTTTAGAAATTTGTATATGACATATTCTGCTTGTTCCTGTAGATTATTCTAAAGACTTTCATAAAGTTAGAAAGTGAGAATAAGTCCAATCTGCATATTTGGTTTAAAAATGAATAAAACAATTAAAAAGAAAAAAAGAAAGAATTGATTAAGCTCCACTAAAATGTATCGTATTTAATTTTCTTTAACCTCAATCTTTTTCTCCTCAAACTTGAAGGTGAGCTAAAGATAAATTCAACAAACCCACATCTGTCTCAATCATGCCACACAGTTAGGAATCAAACCAAAGAGAAACGCTCAGTGCACCTTCAAGGACACTGATTTGAGTGAGAGTGGAGAAAAAATTGCCAAAGTTTACAAAGCTGCAGCAGCATAATGGGCTCCAACCTTCAGTGTAAGAAGTTTAGAATGACTAAGACTCCTCCAGAAGTTGTCAATCATGTCAACAATAAACGGTGATGATGGTGGCCAGGGTGGCGAAAGAAGCCATATAACCATGCTAACCAATTTTGAAATGAAACTTGAGAACCTATCAGAAATATTCTATGGCGTTCCATCTAAGAGCCATTTACTCTACTGAATAAACAGGCATATGGCATCCCACCTGGAGTTTAGCAAATAGTGCTTTCTCTGATCTAATGAGACAGAAATTGAATTCTCGAGTCTGAAAGCCAAGCAATTCAACTGGCAATAACCAGGTGCTGCTTATCACCTGGCTATCACCTGGTGTCCCTGCTCTGAAGCAGGATTTTGAGCACCTTTATACAAAATGAGCCAAACAGAGACAGGTCCTTGACGAAATCGACGAAGAAAGGTGCAAAGATTCCCCCTTCAAGCAACGCAACACCCTGAACCCCCCACTTCCAGCGTAATGGACTGGCTTTAGAACAAATCCCTTGATGTCCCCGAGTGGCCAAAAGAAAGCCCGGACTTTAAACCATTTGAAAATCTGTGGGGAGAAGGGAAGGTCATGGTTCACCTCCGCTCATATTTCAATCTGACTCAAAGCTTTGGTCCATGTCAATGCATCTTCAACCTACTGTGAAAATGTTTTAGCTTTCTATTTTTAATGCAATCCGTTAAAGTATTTGTTTTATATGTTAGAATGTTTTCTTGTTGAGATTTAGACAAAAAGATCCATACCGCTCTCATCTGTGTATGAAATAGCAGCTTGTTAGCTTAGCTTAGGGTTACCACTGTAAAGTGAAACAAAGTGTCATTTTTACTGCTCTTTTGTTTGATTGATTAAACAAAAAAGACATCATATGTTGATACTAGGACTTTTAAAGTGCAGGATACAGCCAGATTAGCTTTAAACCCCGCTATTGAGTCTTTATCTTAAGCTAAGCTAACAGGCTGCTAGCTAAAGCCTTATATGTGCAGCACTGGCATGAGTGGTATCGTTCTTCCTGACTAACTCTCAGCAAGACAGAGAATAGGCCTATTTTTCACTTTATCATAATGAACTAGGTTTAAGAGTTGACTAGTGCAAAAAGGGGCTTTAAGAATTAAACGTGTGATGACATCGAATGAAAGGAATCCATTTAATGCATCCCTGTGTCCACCGGCATTTCTGAAAATACTGGAATGTTTTCTGGTTCAGAACCAACAATATCTCAGTGCAAAGACACTTTGGCGTAAAACCAAACATAAAGAACACCCAAACAACTAGTTTTTTTCTATTGTAGATTAAGTTTTCATCAAGGTTACAGCCTTGTATGGTTACCTCCTTGTGCAACAAGCTGAATATTACTGAATGGACTGAAAAAGCAAAAGGAAAATCTACCGTACGTATTTGCTCCATCTCTGCAACAGCTGTGAATCTACATCTCTATTCTTTGTGTTGAAGACTAGAAAGAGATAACAGAAGAGTGTATGTATACATCTGAGCCAAAAGCTCTCATTACTCAAGGAACGCTGCTCAGCACAGCCATTCCACGAAAACAGCTGTCACTCTCATCTCCAGGGTCAGTTTGCATTTCGCAAATGATGACCTGCTGTTTGCTTTATCTGCCGCAGAAGCATTTGTTAAGGAGTGAATCCTAGTTACTATTCACCATAGCGTCAGTATACTGAAGTTCTTGTTTAAATCTGGTTTGTAATCCCAGTAAATGTATGACTGATGTTATGAGAAGAAATTTAACTTGCCCCGGGAACCACAAGCTCATTAAAACATACAAGTTTTCATGGCCAAACCCCCCAGAAAACCAACCCAGAACGTTTATTTGCTTCATGTTGTAGCACACAAAGATGAAATATGTTTTTTTATTTTTTTTTGTTTGTCATTGTTAGAGTGTTTCTGTAGCCTCTCCCAGTCCGGCTGTGTCCACAGTAATCTTATTGACTCCAGTTAGTGCGGCTCTGCCCCTGATATCTCCAGCTCTGCTCTCCATAACCTTATAAGTAGGTCCCTGTACAGAGTCTCTTTTATAATCTTGATCACTCGCTGCATGCTCGCGTGTGTGTGTGTTGGCAGTGCATTAGGTCTCCCCGGGTGTATGTGCAGTGCACCCAACTCTCCCTCCCTCCTTCCCCACCTCGCTCCAGTCAGGCTTTGGGTTGCCATAGCAACGCCTCCCCTTCCACATGCCACAGAGTGGTAGATCATGCATCAGCAGAGAAAGTGATAGAGAGAGAGAGAGAGAGAGAGAGAGGAAAGGGTGAAAGGCAATACCGAGCTCTGTTTGACAAGGCCTCTCATAGCTCAGCGGCACACTCCTGACCAACACTGTTTACCCGACACACACACACACACGCACACACACACACACACACACACACACACACACACACACACACACACACACACACACACACACACACACACACACACACAATCCCTTTTTTTCTTCTCGTCTTTTTAGCTGTTTGAATGTCTCAGCAAACCCTTCTCTTTGTCTTTCTAATTCCGTCCCCGCTTGTTGATTTCTTCCCCTCTCTATTGATCTCGCTGTTGTTCTATGTATAGTGGTGACTCATATCACCAACTGAGCATGCATGCTGTCTGTGCAGGTAAAAAAACAAGGGACATATGCTAAGGAGATGGTGTGACAAACTAAACAGGGAAAAACAGGCAGCAAAGCTTCCAAGGCCTGTCCTCTCTCACCAAGATTGAGCAATACATTTTACAAGCTGAAAGCAGTAAAAAAAAAAAAATCCGATTGGTAGCAGATAGCAGAACGAGCTCAGGAACAAATGTAAATAGAAAAATGAAAAGATGTCTGTCGGAATCTCAGCCTTTTTCCTGGAGAGAAAATATCCTCTAGTCTGCCTTTTTTGCCTCTGTCTGCTCAGCTGCTCTGCCTTTTCTGTCTGCTTCCTACGTCTTCGCCCGCCCGCCTGCCTGTTTTCCAGGGCAAATCAGAGCCCTCAGCCTCCCTCCCCTCTCCTCTGGCTCTCATGTGCCGTACACGCACTCCTCTGCTCTCCTGTTAAATGAGTTCCACATGGCCCTGCAGGCTGCACTCTCTGCACGGCTGGCAGACAGGCACCGAGTACACACACAAACACACACACCCCTCCAAGTCCCACAAGCAGTCCAAAGGTCCAAAGGTCAAGCCCGGCGGACCTTGAGAACGCAACTGTTTGAAAGTGGCCTCTCGCTCAGTCAAAACACCCCCCTCCTCACACACACACACACACAAACACACACAGTCCTGGTTATGTGCCTTCTTGGCTGCCGTGTATTGAAGTGAGTACAGAGTTTGAGGGCAGGATGCATACTAATGTTGTCTGACTGACTGACTGACTGACTGACTGACTGACTGGCTGGCTGGCTGGCTGGCTGGGTTGCTGGTGGGCTGAGTATGCTGGCAGTTTAACTCGATGGCTAATCAGCTTGTCTATCTGACACTCCAGCTGAGAGTCTAAGTGGCTGGCTGACAGACGTGCTATGACTTATAGGGAGGGGGGGGGGGGGGGGGGGTGAGGCAAAATAACAGCAACACTTAATTACTGTAACTTAATCAGCTGTTTAAACACAGTGACAAACACAGGTCACATCAGGCTGAAGGTTAACCAGGACATAAACTTTGCTCCTTAAGTTTTGATTCAATCTTTTTTTCTGTCAATGCCCACATTTTCACATTTCCTCTGAGTTTCAAGTCTATGTCTGTATACACCATTTAAAAGATGAAATCTTTTTATCAGTTATTTGGGGAAAGTTGATGGGGTTCCTCATCAATTTTAAAAATAGTGTCTGTTTGAGTGAAAACTGTTTATTATACATTTTCTGTGGCTCTGAAAGGAGCTCGTCAAATAAAAAAAAGTTTCCCCTGGCTAGCGGACAGGTCGCCAGCTCCGTGTAGAGAAGCTATCATCTTCAAAGGAGACGGCCCAGGTTCTTCTCCCTTGACTACTTTTCTGCATGTCATTCTTCACTCTATTCTCCCGATTTCCTTCTGTATCCATTGTCTTGCCAACGGATAAAGGTATAAAAAGCCTCCCCAAAAACAAATAAATATTTTTCCCATTATCTTTTCCCTAACTGTACAAGTTCTCAGAGGTAATAAGACACTTTTCTTCAGTAAGAATAAGATACAATATGATAAGTATGACACTAGTCCATTGCAACATAAAGGTCTTTGTATTTAAAATTAAACATAGATTTCTGTTATCTGGGAAACACTCTCTCTTTGCAGCTGACAGGTAAATAAAGCCTTGGAGCAGGTTTTTAAATTACTGTAGCTAAAATAAGGTTATTTTATTAATGATATCAGGTGACCTAAGCACTTAAATAAAATAGGAACACTTAGACAGAGTCGATCCTCCATAATTTAGAGCTATTAAATGATGAACTTTTGGACAGTGGGTTGGATTAAGGACACAGCTGCCAGGCATTGTCCTTGTGTTGATCCTGAGCCGGTGCCGGGCCACAGGGAGCGGCAGATTTCAGCCCACATCAGCTCAGAGCGGAGCAGCTCTGAAAGCTCTGGGAATGGGAGATGGAAGTAATAACGGAGGGCACTAACAGCCCCAAACTCACTCTCTCTGGCAGTCCAATCCCTCTTTCTCTTTTCCTTGTCTTTGCCTCTGGCTGTCTGTCACAACTTTTTCCTTTTTTTTCTGCTTGATGTCATGCCTGACCATTGGGCACTCTTCCTCCTTTTCAGAAACACATTTCACATTTAAAAAGTTTCCTTTTCCTGTCTCTCGCTGTCACATGAGCACTCAAAGTCAGCCCTCCTGGCTGTCTTCCTCTATTCACCATGTACACACTGTAACCATCTTCCTCTGATGTCATGCTTAGAATGAGTCGCTCAAATGCTGTGAAAGTCAGAGATGGCCACAGCTAATCAAAAAATGTAAATTTGTTAATTTGTTTGTACAAAGTTGAGAACTTAAGAGGCCATGATGACTTGGAAAACTCAGAATTACACAGGTGTCTGTTTTGAAAAATCTGTGGTGCTCCATACATTCATGTTTGTCAAGCAGCATTTCATAATAAAAGCACCCGAACAGTAACAGGCGTTTTGGCTTGTTATTCAATAAACTCTTTAAAGTTCAGGAGGCGGTATGTGTTTGCTCAGGTTTTTTTCCAGGATCAGTCTTACCATGTAAGAGCAGGGTTTAGACGTTAACGAAAACCCAATTTAACAGAAGTTAAAAGTTTCAATAATCAGTTTTCAAAATGAAGGTCCAGGTTAAAAATGGCAAATACAATTAGGGCTGATAATTAACAAACATATGCCCAGCTCCGGTGATAGGATTGCTGTATTCCAGGTTGTGAAACATGGCATCTAAACACTTTAAAGGTATGCTATGTGACTTTTAGAGTATTTGTCCAGGAGGTGTCGCACTTTAGCACCAGTCTCTCAAACCAAAACAAAGCTGTCCCTTCAGTGCACCAGTTCTCCTCAATACTCACCCTCCCTTTTGTGTTCTGACCGAGTGCAGCAGTTTCTATGACTGATCTCCATTCAGATATGTAGCCCAAAGTTGATTTGAGCTTCAGTTTGGAAAGGCTGTTGGTTGGATGTTAGGCCTTATTTCAATGTCAAACAACATAGTTTTTAATCCACCATCGGCCAGTGCTAGCATTTTAACCCTTTCTAGCTTACATTACTTTAGTATTATGTTAGTGAGCAAGTAAATTACTACCTAGCGTACTGTAGGCTACATCAATTTAGCATTTCATTAGCTAGTATGCTAGCATAGTTAAAGTACGGTAGTAGGCTTCCAGCTAATAGCTAATGAATGGCTTGAAGGTAAATTCCTTGCTAACATATTACCTTGTAAGTGTCTATTAGCTAACGTAATGTTAGCTATAAACTACATCGAAAACTTTTCTATTGTATTTTGTAGCATTATTATCAAGTCAACATGAGCTTTTAGCTACTTTTAAACTAATGCTAGTTTTAAATGTTAATTGGCTGAATGTTAATATTAGAGTGTCTGATCAAGCTAATTGGTTATCAAATATGTCGTTCAAACATGAAATATGGGCCAATAGACCTCCAGATTTCCACTGTCTTTTCAGCTGCTGATTTTTCAAAAGCAAAAAAATGATTCTAACTTTTGAGATAGACTACAGTTTTAAAACTCACAACTTTGAACACAGCAGTACGACTTTAAAGCAGCATTTTGGCCTCCCACTCTGAGCATGACATCCAAGGAATGTCCGCAGAGTGGTTGTCTATCTATCCTTCAGTCTGTCTGTCCAGCCACTCAGACACATCACTCTCTGACTGTGTGCGTCTAGGGGGAGTCCAGGTTTTCAGACACTCTCTCCAACCCCGGCTCCTTGACCATTACCACTCCATTATCAGCGGCGATGGAAGGCGCGCCGCAGACGCCTAATGTATCCATTTCCCCCTCCATTTAGGACTCGGCGGCCCAGCGAGCTACCGGAGTGCTCCCTGATTGGGATTGAATGTCCATTTAAACTGCTGTCCAGCCACCAGGGAGGAGGTCGAGGAGATGGGGGAGGAGAGGAAGGGGAGGAGATAAGAGGGATAATGGGAGATACTTGGAAAAGGAGGTGTGTAAGAGTTAAAGAGAGAAACTGCATGTTGTGTTGAATGAAAAAAAGGAGGCAAGGGGGATTGCTCCCCAGCCACAGATTTTGAAGCTGAGATGTTCTCTCCCTCAATCTTTCTCGCTCTCCCTCTCTCTCTTGCTGTGTCTCCATCACTTTTGCCTTTTTTTTAATCCTCAAACTTTCAAATACGCCTCCTTAGGAAAAGCATCCCTCCTCTGGCAGTGAGCCAAGTGTCAGAACTCAGCGCTCGGTATTCTCAAGGTGTGCTTCTAAAAAGAGGGATTTGGAATTGGGATGATTGGAGTTGGCACATCGGAGAAAGAAAGAAAGAAAGAAAGAAAGAAAGAAAGAAAGAAAGAAAGAAAGAAAGAAAGGAAAGAGGCGGGAGATCACATACATACAGTGCATCTATAGTGGAGGTGAAGTGGTACCTTGTAGGAGAACTCCTCCGTTCTTTCTGAAGAAGGGACTCCCCGACCACAATGGAGGACTAAAAAAAGGAGAGACGAAGAAGAAGAGAAAACTGGTCAATCATTTGATCATGTTGCAGCAGCCAACCAACTCCAGCAGGCTTCATCACAAGGCAGATAGCAAGGCAGGAATTTGAGCCCATAAGCCGGCGCTTCTGATTATAGTGATTAGATTCCCGGGTGTCCCACTGTTGCCATTATTCCCTGTGATTACCTCGGAGAATTACAGCCTCGCCGCTGTAGTCCATGGGGGTAATTTCTCATGACAACCCCCCAGCGCTGCCCGCCACTAGTCCATTTACACACATTTAAAAGGAAAAAAAAATCATCAACGCACACACATTTAACACGCACTCTTGTCACAGGGAAATGTTTAAGACAGACTGACTTGCGTACAGTGTGGCGCATTAAAACACACACTTACACTTGTACTGCACACACACAAAGATGAACACACAAAGCCGGGGACTCAGTTTAGGTGATCATTGCACCACTAATGAGGGAGGTAATGACGGCATTTCTCACATAGACGGAGACATCTTCACTCATATGCACACACAGGAGGACAATAGAGACAGCGCTGCGGGTGAAGCCATAATTTTAAGGCAGAAGGGGGAAAGATGGAGGGATGGGGAAAGAGGGGAAAAAGAGAGAGAGAAAGAGAGAGTGAGAGGCTGAAAGAGTTTTTCCAGGTTGAGTGGTCTTTAGCTCCCCATTAGGCAACACGTCTGACTGCTCTCTGCTCTCTTTCTGAAGCCAGACAGGCTGTTCTCAAACACAGTCACTGTGTGTCTGACAACATGGATCTTGGTCAAATGCACACAGACACACACAAGGACAAACACACACACACACACACACACACACAACAGACAAACAGACAAACAGGAAAGAAAACACCTGGAGACGTTGTGAACTCTTGAGAAAAGCAGCTCACTCGTTCCCACTCATCAGGAGAGTTTCCTTTGTAATGTGAGTCCTGTTTTATGTGCTGCTCAATGAGAGGATTTGGACGTCTGCACTTGTGATGTGGCTCTCACCTCAACAGATGCATGCACGCACGCACACGCACACACACACTGTACGTGCACACACACAATCACAGCAATACGAAAAAAGCAAAAGCAGCAAACGCAAATTTCAGCCCTGAGCCACCTGCTGTTGCCATGGAGAGTTGCCACATTGCGTTGCCACGGCGATAACATATTTTTCCTGCGCTAACAGCCTGTCTGTTTTCCCTACCAACCCCCCCTCCGCCCATCTCATCCCCCCTTCTCTCCTTCTCTTCTCTTTTGTAGTCTTTTTTTCAAGCTTTTTTTCATTCCCTTCACACTCTCTCTCTCACTCTGTCTTTCCCTTTCATACTCTCTTCCCTTTCCTCTTTTTCTTCATCTCTACCTTTCTCTCTACCTTTTTTCTCTCCTGTTCTTATGCTCTTCTCTCTCCTCTCTTTCTACATTACTATCTTTCTCTCTACCTTTCTTACTCTCCTTTCTCTTTTTCTTTCTCTCTCCCCTTGTCATTCTCTCTCTCTCTTTCTCTCTCTCTCTTTCTCAACAACTGGCTTCACAGGGCGACAGCACCTGCCTTATACTACATGTGTTGCCATGGCGGCGTTCCCGTTGCCAAGGAGACCCTGTGCATTTAATGTAGTGGGCGAGGGGCTAAACTCGTGGCAGACGCTCGTTCTGCATCTCAAAAGCACCCCCCACCCCACATCTCCACCCCAACATTTTACCTCAGCTCTTTTTCTCTGAGGGAGGGAGCGGAGCTGGAGGGAGGGTGGGAGCGAAAGAAAAAGAGGGAGAACGGGCTCCTCCCCAACCCCCTTGAGACACCCTTCCCTCCTTCCATCCATTCTACCCCCCCCCCCCCCCCCCCCCCCTCATCCAGATGCTGATGGGGTGTGAAGGAATGCACCATGGAGCTGACCTCCTACCCAGCATGCTCTCTCTCTCTCTCCTCCTTCTCTTCTCTCCTCCACACACACACACACACCCTCACGCACACGCACACACACACACACACACACACACACACACACACACACACACACACACACACACACACAAGCACACACACACACGTGCATATGTCATCCACTCACACACATTTGTTAATGCATGCATTGGATACATACATTCACACACAGAGTTGTATTGAAACACATAACTGCACTGCCTTTCACACAAACACACACACATGCAGATACAGTCACACATATGCACACACTCGGCAGGTGGGGGTGGACTGTAGCGCTGTGAGTTATTACGGTCCATGAAAAACCAAGAGGTGTGAGCGACAAAGAGTAGAGGACAAAGAAGCATCGTGGCTCTCCCCTCCCGCTCTCTCTCTCCCCTCTTTTCTCCATCCATCCACTCCACCCAATATCTCTCTCCACCTACATCTCCATCCCCTCGTTTTTTCTCCCACTTCTGAGTTGTGTGGAGCTGCTCGAGACAGTCCTTGACCTCCACATAATAGACATGCTGTGCAGCCATTCTCAGTCATTACGCTTCATAACATAATATTCTTCAGAGTGAGTGCTCTTGAGAGAGATATTGTGTTATATTGATTGGAGCCCCGGAGTTCATAGATATGTATAAAAGAAACGGTTAATACCTCATCACATATTCTGGAATAGACTAAATTAAATTAATGTTCGCCTGACAAGGTTTAACAAATAAAAAAAAAACATGCATATCTTCTAACGGTGGCAAACCTTAAACATTCATGACTTTTTTATATTACAATGTTACATTTTTCAACAGGATTTTAATAGATTTATGGAGTAGAGCCTTGTTCACACTTGCACAAAACTCCTGAAGTTTTTTTGAGCTGTATGTGTGAACGCAAACAGCACCCGCTCTTTATCCAGAGTTTCTCCTGCCAGCACCCTATAGCAGTAAGTCCCAGTGAGCTGATGTGAGAAGCGCCAGGATGGAATCAGAAGGATTTACCTCAAACAAGTTGGAGGGGGGGTTGACGTTAATTCCCCGTGGTTGGTCGAGACTATAGACCGTCTGCATGCAACTGTTGCGATATCCTTGCACCGAAGTAAACGGCTGCATTATGTTTGCTGTTCCCCAGTATGTTCTTCTCCGCTCTTTAATTGATTGTGATTCTGTCTAAGCATAGCATTGATATAAATGCTTAATATTCTCATTATAGCAGCGTTAAAAACTCATCACAGGAGCTTTAACTGCCGTGTAGTTTCAACTGTGGCAACAAACTCAATCACTTCGAGTGTATGTTTTTGAGTAACAAGGTATTTGTTTTGTTATGAAGACGTAAAGTCTGCCGACCAGCAGTATGAATATAATATGTGAGCATAATTGAAAGTGATGAATAATTTTACAACGATGACAAATGATCAGGAAGACGTCCTCTGACAAAGAGCTATCCTAACTCAAGGTCCCTCTTATAGTTTTATCCCCCGTGTAGTTTTCAGCTGTTTCACATGATCCTCATTAGCATTCGTCTCTTGACATGGAAATAGTTTTAAATGACATTTTTAACATCTGCATTTCGACAGATGTTAATGGGTGACACAGGTAGAAAGCTCCGCAAAAAGGTGAACAGTGTCAAAGATAAGTGGACACTGAGTTTAGTATGAATCTCCATTCACAGCAGTTCAAAGTGCCATTATATGCGCATTTTGATTCACTGTGATCTGCAATCTCCAGGCTGTACTCGTTTGTTTTCTGTTCAGTTCTATCTAGTAGCCCTATTGTCACAAGTTACTTACTTGAATTAACTAGCTGCTGATGAAATAGAAAAAGGGTTTGCCTCCTCCTGCTTCTGTTGGGGTCTAAAAACCCCAAAATAGGATTTCATGAATTATAAAAGACTTAGATCAAAGTTTTATTGATATTCCATTATATCAGACAGGGTTTCACAGTATCTTGTGAGTTATCTTTTACTTTCTCAGCCTTACATGTTAAATATCTGTGAAAACTTGCATCTAGCTGCTCCAGTTTCAGATAGAGCAGCGGCTTACTGCCGAAGGAGTTAAAAAAGCATATAAGTGGTGTTCATGTTTTAGAACATTAGCTACAAATTGGGCATACTGTACATGCTGTGCCTGCGCTCTGCGTCGCTGCTGGCCAATTTCTAAAGCACACCATAAATTCTTAGATTGATTTTATACTTTCCAGGCAGCTGCTGGTTTCCATTAATCTACGTATGCCATAGAAACTACAGAGACGTGAAAGAAGCCTGTTATCCAATATGAGGTAGCGCTTAGAAGCCTTTTCATGTTTTGACAAAGTTGTGGTTGAAAGCAGTGACTTTTTGAAAGTGTTTCTTTTCAAGGATTCAAGGATGTTCAAGGATGCTCTTACATCAGGGAGTGTGGATTTTGTTTTTGAATGGATAATACAAAAAAGGAGCAAAAAGGCCATGAAAAGGCAAATGTAAATGTCGCCGTTTCTTGCGTTTAAAGTTTCTCGTTCAATAGCTCACTCTCTGCTTGTTATTGATTTTTTTTTTGTCAAGCTAATGTCAAGCTAATTTTCAATTTTAAACAGTCAGTGAGATAATAAGTCAATGAACAAACTGAATCAGATGGAGAAAAAACATTCATCTGCAACTATTTGAAAGTAGATATTTTACTTTTTTTTGTTTAAGCAAACACGACCATGTTCATGTTGTGTTAAAAGATTCTTCTTCACGTAGACTTTCTCTGATTTAACATTTTCAAATATCTTCCGGTTGGATTTTTTGTCGGAAAACAACTTGTACATGTACTTTAAAAAATGCATTCATTTGCAGTCCACGTGGATACAGGTGTCTGTTGGGTCAGGTAAGATAACACAGCTACACACAGTTATGAACACACACATCAATAGACAAATTTGCACCATGCTTGCTCTCTTGCTGCTGCATGGACTCTCCTCAGGAGCTCTCCCATTCCCCACTGTGTGTCACAATGCAAAATGAACACCCTTCCCTACCTCCCTCTCCCCCCTCTCCTCCCATACTCCAACCTTCTCCTCACACCACCCCACCTCCCCGTCCTCCTCGTGTTCCGAATCCGGCCTCCAATTTGTTCCACTTCCCCATACCTCATTGTTCAAAATGACACTTTTACATTTTATGGAGAACCAATTATTCTGTCTTACACAGTCCGCTGGCTCTGCAAGCCAACCTGCCCAGATCAACTGGGGAGCGTGGTGGGGTGGGGTGGGTGGAGGCGGTGGTGATGGTGGTGGTCGGGTATTTGGAAAGGGAGGGAAAAGGAGAACAAGGGAAAAGAGACGACTAATAGTAGCTCTCGCTGACACCTCCACAGGGATGGGCAGAAAGAGCCGGAAACCTAGAAGTTAGCGGAGGGAGAGGATGAAGTGTGGAGGAGAGGTCAGGAGAGGAGAGTGGTGGAGGAAACAACACAGGTGGATGCTGTGGAGGTGTGTGTGTGTGTGTGGATGCCGCAAGGGGTCGGAGAATGAAGTGAATGTAGACAAAGGAGGATTTAATTGAATGATAAAGCGGTGGAGAGAGAGTGAAAAGAGAGGATAAATCACAGCAGGGATAAATAAAGAAGACGGAGTACAGGGGGGGCAGTGGTTGTAATGTATGCCTGAGGATGAGCGGGAGGGGGTGTGGGACATTAAAAGAGGAGACAAGAGAGAGAGAAAGGAGCGGAACAGAGGAGCTGCAGGAGAGGCAAAGCAGGGGGATGGACGGAGGGAGTAAAAACCAGCGCTTTTACCTGTGATGTGCCTTAGGGAGGAAGGAGGTGGGAGGAGGGATGGGAGTGAAAACAGCGGGCAAAAACATTCAAGGAAAGGATGGGGCGGGTCAGCTGTAGAACGCCGGGGGCCAGGTGGGTGGAGAGGGAGACAGATGGAAAGAGAGAGAGAGAGAGAGAAGAAGAGGTGGAGGAGTGTATATGTTTTATGTTGTATGCGCCTCAGGGCTGCAACTACCAATTCTTTTTTATCATTTTATGTATTAATCATCTTTTTCATTAATCGTTTAGTCTATAAAACATCAGAGAGGAGAGAAAAAAGCTTTCCCAGGGCCGAGGGTGACGTCTTCAACCGACTTCTTTGGTCAGAAACAGTCTAAAACCCAAAGATAATTCACTTACAATGGTCTGTAGGACGGGATAATAGCCCTGATTTCTCAATTTGATTACATTTAGATTCACAAAGACCTGTCTTGATGTAAATTGATTTGATTCTCATCCACTTAAGTACAGCTATTGCATGAATACAGTATAAAAGCATCTCTCAGCGTCTATTCTGGGAATTTTTTATTTTGCTCAACAAGTAAACAACACTGTTTTCTTTAAAGTATTAAGTTGCTTCAAGAGCAAAATCATTTCCCTCCTTTTTAATTGTGGACCTAAATAAGCAAGTCAGTATACACAAGAACACCACTCTTAAAAAATAACCACAGGGCGGCACGTTTTTTAATCTGTGAAAAGAGGCAGATTTATAAAGCTTTCACACTTGCAGAAAACTCCTGAAAAACTCCTGATATTTCCAGGAGGAGCTGTACGTGTGAACGCAAGCAGCCACATTTTTCGTTCAGACTTCACCCGGAGTTTCTCCTGCCAGACCCCATAGTATTTTTTCCATGACACTTGTTTGTACTACAACTCCAAGTTTGATCAGGTAAATTGTTCAAGCTGCAAAAGCATAAAACATTCATTTCTACCTGCATCATGCTTGTAGGGAGGTGTGTGTTTGTGAGACTTTCAATGTACGTATGTTCAATGTACAGAAACAGAGACATCTGTTTATCCACAGCTCTCCTACAATATGTAACCCAGGCCAATTACAAACATACATAGATAAATCAAGTCAGATAAGGTCAAACAAGAGTAAGAAAAACTCCTTACAATGACAGTCAGCTGACGAAAACTAAACACCTATAGCCGTGTTTTAAGTTGTTAAAGACCATTGACTGTGTATTAATATGGACAGCGCTTCTCCAGCCCCTTCATTTATACAAAATTGAAGCCAAAATACCTCTATGACCAGCACTGACATTTGTGTTGTTTAGTATGGAGTGAGCTGGCTGGTGGACCCGCCGAAGTGATGCCTCACCCTTTCTGCTAAACTGCAGCACACATTAAACTTACAGATAAAACTTCTCTCATCTCACAGATCGGTACAGTCCACAGCAGGAGAGATTATTGTGTCAGTTTGGAGGAGACAGTCACGGTTATAGAAAGTACAATAACTATTTTTTTAGTTTCTTGCCAAGTTTTCTCTCGCCTTTCCCCTTCACTCTGCTAAACTGATTTCGAACGCTGTAAGGAGCCGCATTTGTCAGCAAAGCTGTTGATCATAAAATCCTGTCTGCTCTTTTTTTAAAACAACTAATTAAAACAAATCTCATCAGAAAAACGAACACCTAACTAGACTGAAATAGGCATGATAATTACTTCCTCTCACAACAGAATCCAGGTTTGAAAAACATGTATTCAACGTGTGTTTTAACTTTTCAGTTTGACCCATGTCCCCATTTGTTAACATGAAGGAGACAGGGTTTATGACCTATACTGCAGTCAGCCAGCAGGAAGAGCTCTAAATATTTTGGCTTCACCCCCAGGAGGCTGTTGCTCCATCCATCTTGATATAAAGTCTTTAGTACAGCTACTTTGGCATTCAGCTGGATTTTGCCTTATCAAAGCAATGATTAGCCAAGAAAACAGATACTAGATATTTATTTTAAAATCATCTGGTGCAAAAGAGATGACCCAGGAGGGAAACTACTGCTTTAACTAAACATAAAGATAAATGGTTTTCATATGTTTTACCGTCGCACCATCAGTACATGACACAAAAGACACATTCAGACCACTTGTGTATCACGTCTGTATCTTTAAATATTTTTGTAGTACAAAAAAAAAGATCTGAAATAATTCATGTACCATGGCTCAATGTTTCAGCTCAGATGTGCCTCATCAGTTAGAGCCATAACATGTGCTGTAACATCTACAGTATGTGTGAATCCATCTGTCCCCACCCAAAATAACAATCCTATCAGGGTTTATAAAGTAATTAACCAATTATTGAAGAGACATGTCATCAGCAATTAATCAACCAATCAGCTCATCTGCTCACCTGTGGTGAAATGTCTGAGGCAGGGTGGGTGGGGAGGTGGAGGGGGTGGCCAAGCCGGGTGAGTAGGGATGGTACGGCGTCTTCTTTAGCGCCTGGATCAGGTTGTGCCGGTACTCCGGATCTATGGACCACAGAGAGCCTTTACCTATGCTCTGAAAAACAAAAAAGGAAGGAAAGATGTCAGAGGAAGTGCACACAAACACAGCACAGCAAGTTCACATGAGCCAAACGACAAGTCCAGACCTGGTTCGGGGTTCGTATTAATAAAACCACTTGTACACACAGAATGATTCCCATATTCCCCCGCTAGATACGACATTTAAAACATCTTCATCGCGTCCTCGCTCTGAATTTTCCAATCCTCTGCTTCTCCTTGGAAGAAAATTCTTGAGGCTTTTTACTGATTAAGACACAGGGAGACTCTTTAACTTTTTCCACTCCAGAGGCGATGATGGTGTGTATTTTTAGATCAAAGCAGCCCCCCCCCCCCTCACCTAATGAAGCTGTCGGCTCCCAATCTGAGTGAAAGCAGCCTATAGATTATAGAGGAGGGAAGGATCTGGCCATGGAAATACAGGAAAAAAAACAGTCGCTGTCTTTATCTCTCACTGCCTTCTCCCTGCTTTCATCTTCTTCGTCATCTGAAGGTGGCAAAATGGGGAGTTTGTGTACGACAGACAGAGAACAAGAAGAGAAAAATAAATGTGAAATAAAAAACCCATCCAGCGCCGTGTTCAGCTCACTTTGTAGTGCTCGGCGATGTGATGCAGGTACAGGCTACAGGGAGGGGAGATGTCAAGACTGCGGGCTTCTGATTTCTGCAAATACCACAAGGAATCTATTAAAAGGGAAATGTCAGATATGCCAGAGCATGTTAGTATTAATTGGAGACAAATTCTAAAACCTGAGGAGCGGCTTGTATTGAAATAGATGAGAAATACACACTTCATGACTCCATGGGTAAATCAAATGTTCATCATAACTTCTCTGGATATTCCAGCTTCCTAGTCTTTGGAGCGTCCTCCTTCAAAAAAAAAAAAACATCTCTTCACAAGAGTGTCACTATTTTTGGGGGGACAAGTGGCTGTTTTTCTGGTAAATAATTCAGTTATTTATGAATACTTTGCAGCAACTTCTGCAAAAAGAAACTCACATTATGCTTCCCGTTAGTATCATGTTTATCATCTTGTGACCACTCAGATCTTGCAAAACTTCTTGGAAATTTAATGAGCAGAAGAGTCAACTCAGGGGTACAAAGTTGTTTTGCTCCTGCGCACAGCGAAGAGTAAGAATAACATAGAAGACCTGATCTAGAGTGATGACATGATTGATAAAGTAGGCTCCAAGGAATCAGCCAATCAGAGACAAGGACTTACAGTAAATCTTACATTTTCTTACTTTTCTGTTCTACTGAAAAAAGCCCAAGATCATAATATTATTGTGCTTTTAATATGATTTGTGTTACATCTTCATTCTTCCTGCAGCAAACAACACGCGCCTTCAACACCAGTCTACATATTTGTGACATTTTCATAAAAAGAAGAAGAAAAAAAGACACTGGCTGAAGTGTAATGCCTGCAGCCCTGAGGAAATGGAAAGGGGGTTTTAAAGAAAAAAGCAGATACTGTGGTTAATACATGAAGAGGTGTGTGCTCTCTGTTTCTCTTCTGCAGATACTTTGTTAGAGATCACTTGTAATTAAGTATTTTTGCTGTAAAAGAATGAGACAAACTGCATTTTTTTTCAAAGTTTGAGATCAGAACAAAAAGAGAAACCTTGCCCTTATTGGGATCAACCAAACCAGAACATGTAACAGATCTATCTATGAAGAAAATGTTTAAAGCAAGAGCTCTAGTTAAGCTACAGTAGTACAGCCGGTAGAGCATGAACTAAGGTTGACAAAATGTTGAAGACTTGGATACTTTTTGATACCAGTCCTTTTAAAACAAAACAATCTCTGTTATTTGAATGATCAATCGTATCGAAAAGTACTGAAGCCTTTAAGAAACTATGGATCTCCAGTCAATTTTTAGACCCAAGGGTCCCAGGAGAGAAAGAGACAGAGCACAGTCTAAATTGAACCAATACATTGGCAACGTTTCAAATGTGGGAATCTGCAGATTTTGGTTTATTATAAAACAAGAAACCCCCCAATACTGTGTGCAGAGGACTTCTAATTTGTTTCTGCTGTATAGAAAAAGGTATCTTTAGTGTTTGATTTTCAGTTGTATTTAAGTTCTGCAATCGTGACAACCCAAGCATAAACCAACAAAACTTAAACATGAAAACCTGTTGAAATATGTCGAGTACATTACTTTAAATGTAACTGCAAAAGTAGAACACATCCTAAACTTCAACTGAAGCAGGAACATCTGACGTCCAGAAACATAAATCCAGCTGCTAGTAGGGATGTAACAATATACTCCACTCATGATATATTAACATTTGTGATGCTCGGTTCACGATACGATTTTGTGGCATGTTTTGTATGGATGCAAGTAGCCCAGTTTATGCTCATGTGGCCACATACAACTGTTATTTGTGATGCTTTCATTTAGCCTTTTGTGCTGCCTTACACCTAGGTTGCTTTATTTCTTGTTTTGATGGTTTTGAAAAGACACAAAAGGTCCATCTGCTAATTGCAAAGTTACAGGAGTAAATGAAAACATCTGAAAAATTCATCAGCGGTAGAGATTGTTTGATGCATTTGCACTCTCTGAAGACGCATAAGCTTTTAGGTTGTTGCAACAACGTCTGTTAGGTCTCTTTTTTTCTCTCTGTTGTCTGCAAAGCAGGTGTGGACACACTACTAGAGACACACACAAGAGGAAGCAAGAGAGACAGCGAAATAGAGAGAGAGAGTGAGAGTGATGGACTATCGATAGCGGATGAGAATCTCAAATGCATTATAAAGGAAAAAGCTTAAAATGTCCCCAAATATTAAGCGGTTGGCCCCCTAGGTACCGTCTGTGAGTGTAAAAGACTGGTGGTGCATCAAACACTGCAAAAACTTCATCTGCTGCTGCTACGTCTGTACGGGAGGACCTCAACAAGAGAAGTCAAAGGCACCATTCATTGCTGTTAACAAAGTTGAATCGCCATTAATTTTTCATTTTATCATTTTGAGTCTGTCCTGATTTTCAACCGTCTGTCTGTCGTTACATCCCTAGCAACAAGCATCAAATTTAGCCTCAAACTCAAACTCACCCTCACACTCACGTCTGATTGGTTTAAGAACTTTCTTGATAAACCATTTTAACAACGCAAACTGTCTTTTCTAATGAGTGAAGACCCTGCAGAGCCTCTTTGGAAGCCCTGTGTGTCTCCTGCTCCCAGCATGTCCAGTGTATCTGTCAGAATCTATGCTGCCATCACTACACAGTCTGACCTTGTAAGAATGCAAGAAGCTAATAGGATGTGTGTGCACTGTTGATTCGAGTCCCTCCTGACTGGATCTTTGCATCAGTATGGAAGTCGTGTTGAACTCAGGCCATATGTGCCATGTTTTGCTCTGAGTGTGTGTGTGTCGAGTTCCCTGGGGAGTGTGATATTACCCAGCATGGTCTGCTCCTGGGAGTGCTTCTATTACTGCCAGCAACGCCTCTCCTGGAGAGCATGATATTACACACACATACGCTCTCTCCCACAGAGGTGACCCCCACTGGGCCAAATTTCCCCTTGCACCTCCAGCCTGCCAGCCGTTTGTATATGTGTGTGGGTGTGTGCGTGTGTGTGTAAGTGTGCGCCTACTGTCTGCCCGCTTGCCAGCCGATTAAATCAATGCTCCCTACAGAATCTCTGTCTGCCTGGGCCCATGCTTCTGCCAAGCAGCCAGCCAATCAAAACGCTCAATCTCCAGACCCCCCCCGGTCGATAGGCCAATCACAGGGCTCAGCTCACAGGAAGGGTCTGTCACCTGGGTTATAGCGGTCGCCTTGGCAACAGGCATCATCTGAGCTTGGAATCCAGAGGAGGTGAAATGGACTTTTCATTTTCTGACAAATTCGAAAAGTAAAAAAAAAAAAAGAAAAAAAAAGTCAGCGTGTCTCAAAATCGATTATCACAAAAAGTAGTGCAGGTCAAAGATTGGCTTTAAGTTTTCACTGAGGTTCAACTTTGATAGAGATTTTAAAAATAGCATTCCTTTACACGGCTGGATCTGAAAAAGTAAAAGAGAGGACTGTAGCCCTGACATTCACCTGAAACAGTGTTTGTGATCTCCATTTATATTACCTCCTCTCTCCATCCTTTGATCCCACCTGGTCACACACCTCTCAAATGAGCACTATTTTCTGCATGATGATGTGTTTATTTTTCTGCATGCACAGATATTCACATTACTGTAGCGTTTGCAGGATTACACAACAAATAATCCACAGCTCTAAAAGGTTTAACCCCTGCATCTGAAAACACCTCATCCAGTGAGAGGAAACTGGCGAGGCACTGATTTAGATTTTTAAATAGCAACTTTAAGCAACATTACTCTGAGAAGAAACAGATTTAATTATATGTATCTGTGTCACTACTGCAGTTTTCAGTAGTTTTAATAAGGGAAGGCAGCAGCTATTTTTTTTCCGCCTCTGTGTTGAAAAGCTGCACAGAACTGAGCCATGCACAGGTATGTTAATGATGGAGAAAACATACGCACTGTAACATGCCTGAAACACGTCATGGTGTGAGTAAAAGACAAAAAGGGAAGAGAGAGGAGACAAAAGGCAGGAGAGAAAGAGTGTGTGCGTGAGCGAGTGAGAGAGAGAGATGATTGTGTGTTGCCAACATCTGTTTCCTGTGTTATATAAGCTGTGGGGGCTGGTCTCCTTTGGAAATCGGAGATATTAAAAAGCCGTGCTGCCTATGACCCCGCTAGTAACACTATACCACTGCTACTGCATTCCTATCTGCACTATCATCTCCACACACACATACATTCACCTAGAGCACAGAACACAAGATATATAGTGCATACCAGGACCTGAAAAGCACCCAGATTGTTCACTGGCTTTTGTACGACAGAATATAAAGAAGAAAATCCTTAAAGTTTTACATTTTTCTTACTAACTCGTGACTGTTTCCTACATTACATTACTATATGCACTTTCTTAGGCGTAATAATAGTTGGACAGTTTGGGGTTACACTTGAAAGAGAAGAAGAGTGATACAATTCTCATATTTGTATGCTAAATTTGAGCTGTAGCTAGCAGACGGTTATCTTAGAAAAGCATAAAAACCAAAAAAACAGGGGGAAAAAGTGAGCTTTTCTTTGAAAACAAACGACAACATTTTGCTGCAAACCTGTTAAAGTGTCGTTTTAATAATTGACCTTTTCGTGGTTGTATCCCTGCTTCTGTCTGTTTTGCTGTGGTCCCAATTTTTGGTCTACAGTAACAGCTAAGAGGATTGATGCTGTGTTGCCTCACATTAAATAAAATGAGAGTGATGTTAATGATGTACGCATCCATTGGAGCTCCTCATTGGACTGAAAGTATTCGAAATATTTCTTACTGAAAAGATACTGAAACAACAGACAAATAAATGCTATAAACCAGTGGTTCTCAACTGGTGGGTCGGGACCCAAAAAGATGGTCGCGGGCCTGTTTTCAGTGGGTCGGGAATGTGTGCCTGGGAAAAAGAAAGTCTGTGAAGTGCTTTTAAACTATGTTTGATTTGTCCAGTTTCTTTGTTCTGTCACATGTTTTTTTTTACCGTCTGAGGTTAAAACTGCACACATTTCATTAAATAAATCTGATTGGTTTAAAAACATAACACATTTGGGTCAGGATTTTTTATTAAGGAGGAGGTGGTGGGTCCTAAAGCTAGACCAGTTGAGAACCATTGCTATAAACAAGTGTTGCCTGTGTGCACATGGCCTCATATATTTTCATATCTGACTCCTTGGTGACACAGAGCTCAATGGTTGGCACAAAACATATTGAAACATTTCAATGAGAGTCATTGTTTCAATGTGTGACATGAGCTACATTTTACTAAGTTGGTGAATGTAGTTTGTTTTTTCAGTCAACCTGACACACACAGCCCTGGTGCTGAAAATACTACTGCACCCACAGCTGGAAATAGTCCCCACAAACACATAACGTCCTTCTGTTTGAACAAAGTCTGCAAAAAAACTAACGCAAAGTTTTGGGGACAAATTTAGACTCATTTTTAAAAAATAACAAACTTCTCATTTGTGACCCTTTTCTTCAAAACTCTTTTTACATGTTCAGAAGGAATTATGGCTGAGTGGTGTTTTTTCCTTCTTTATAGCCGCTTTTATAAAACATCTGTCCACCATGGCACTCTTATACCGTAGAAATGTATTCCAACAGTGCACAACAGCTATCACGAGAGGAGAAAGAAGATTTAATTTTCAACTCAGTTACTAAATGAGATTAAAACAAAGTTGTATGATGGACAGAGAGCACAGAGCTGACTCTCTGTGCAGAGATACATGCAAGCCATCGGTAAGAGGCTTTGTAGTCCAGTGCATTTTTTTATGTGCAATATGACTTAACCTTTGGCACATATCTAAAGCATTAGGACTGCAGACATTTTTTGATGGACATCCACAGCCAGAGTACAAGCATTAACCCTGGGTGTGTATAAGCCTGATTAAACTGTGACACATGGATATATCTTTACTTACTGTACTGTACATACACAGATAAACATCCGATTAAAAGTGTAGGACAAGTACAACGTGGACCACATTCACGCCTGAACACTGATTAAGATATTCAGCACAGTTGAAGAAAAACAATATGAGGTCTGTTTTTCAGAAATGAAGCAGAGGCAGTAAATGTTCGAACACTGAGAGGAACACAGAGCTTTTGAGGAGGACAGAGGCAGAAAAAGGGAAAAGAGGAGGAAGAGGGGGATTTTTCTACTGATGAAGTTGCTAGATACAGGCCATTTTTTGTTCTTGTTGAAGGCCACTGGACAACAAAGAGACTATACGGGACAAAGAGGCCCTGTTGGGTGTAAAAGTCTCATGTTGGTTAGACATGGCACATAGAAAAACAGAGCAGGGTAATTTGGGAAAATTTCTTATGAAACAACCAAACCTGCTTCACATGTGGTTTTGATTTAAGCCAAAGCTTATCCTGGTTTGTGGATCTCTTGTATGTCTTTTACAATGCATGCTGCTGAAATGACTTAAGCCATCCAGTCAAAAACAGAATTGTCTGTGCTCCTCCTCAGAGATAAATACTAGGAAGACATTGTTTTAGGGGTGCACCGGCCAATGTATCCCCCGTCGATATTGGTCCAGTTGAAAAACATCGGCCAATCAGCAAATAATGTGACATATGTTGTCAGTAACTGATGCATAGCTCTTGAGTTGCATCCATTTAATGCTGGCAAGGAAGTATATATGACTGCTAATTCAAAGAAGAGGTTCTATATTGGGCAGAAGAAGTCACCTGTTAGACAAACTCTGATTGGTTTCATGGTCGTGAAAGAAAATGTGAGGCAGTGAGGGAGTCCTAGACCGTTTGTAGTAATGAAAAAAAAAAAAACATTAGGATTGGCAATCCACTAGATTGTTATTTAAAACATCTAAATTGGTATCAGCCCTGATTTTCACAATCAGTGCATCTCTACTTTTTTCAAAAACTTGCAGGTTATTTGATCACGTTTTCAGATTCCAGAAATACTTAATTCTACTGGTGTAAGGGTATCCCATTCAGTTGTTATTTCTGCAATTCTACAATTCATTTAGCACACGCTTTCATCCAAAGTGACGTACATCAGAGATTAAGAGCAACACAAGCGAGGATCTAGAGAGGAAGAAACAACATATGTAAGTGTAAATGAAAAGCTTTAAGTCCGATCTGCGGGTGCTGACAGGCAGTGCACAGAGGCAAAACACAACATCGACAGCTGCAGAGAGTTCTAATCAGCATCAAAACCATCATCATCATCATCATCCTCATCACCATCATTAAGAGCATAGGTGTTCATGAAAGAGTTGGGTCTTTAGCTTTCTCTTAAA